>JAYKKI010000021.1:24637500-25288333 GCA_039881145.1 Druceiella hillmani | reverse complement strand
AATCTTTGTGAATATTTTGGCGTTCACGTCTTTATCTTTCTTTATTTGTAGATCAAAGAGACGTATTTTTTTAGGTGGAGAAGGCAGAAAAACGGTTGCTAATATACATACATGTTTATGCAAGGCGAAAAGTTTTATAATGGTGTTAGTTACAAGTTATATCACACTATTAGTTCATAATTGAGAATGGTTCGATGTTAAAATACTTGAAATATCATTGGTAACTTTTTTGGTTAAAAAATGTTCCTATTATGTCTAGGACATAATTTCTGCAGTAGCATTCATCATACTATATTTACATACACAAATTATAGATATAGAATAGTTATAATAATGTATATGTTAATTGTTTACTATGTACTGACGTCATTACATACACATTAAATATAAATGCTTCCCACTAATAAAATAATATAATTCAAAATAATAATATAAGGTCGTGGTAAAGAAATTTAAAAAAATATAAGGTCGTGGTAAAGAAATAAAAAAAGTAGAAATAATACTGCATCACGTAGTTTCATTTAATTGTGAATAATGAATTTCTACAAAATTAACGCCAAATATATTCAATATTTCTCGTATTATACCTTATTAGTTTTAGTGACATTACTTTTTAAATTTGGTTAACAAAACTAAGTAACTTTGTTTGACGTAATAAACTTGCAATATAAGTGTAATGATTAATTAATTTAATGTAAAAATTATTTAATCTGCAAAAAATTATAACATTGAATTATTTAATAGTCAGGAATATAACTCGAAATTCTCTTATGTAACAAGTAATTTTAATTGCAAAATTTACTATGGACAAAATCCAACGATAATGGAGTAATAATGGTATTATGCTGTCATAAACCATATGATATTTTCTTGTAACTACAAAAGCTCTGAAGATTTCACACTAATCAAACGGCTTGATTCTTCTTTATTAGAGGTATAACGTATATTCGTCGTAATGATAGACCCGCATAAATCTGTTTTTAATGCGTGCCTTTTAATTTCTCTGAAAGTTTTCATTCAACTTTTTTATTTCCTCTCATTTATTGGAGTTTTCGTCAATTTTGAATGTTATTCTGTTAAAATAAACCGTACCTCTTGTATATATTCAAATAACATATATTTAGAATGAAGTGTTCATGGTAATGTCCTATTTACTTGATAATTAATATAGTCCCCAACAAATGTGTGAGCTGCTTTATTGATTACGAAAGCTGAAATAATTAACGCGATATTTTGTTGATATTCTCTTAGAATCTTAAAAGAAATATAATTTGGCAATTAGATGATGGAGATCTGTCGTTCTTTCGACGTGAAGTGTTAAATATTGTTCATTAAGTTAACAGCAGACGTTCTTTGGTTTGGCTGCAGAAGGATATCCCATATTGGAAAAAGCAAAGTGTTTAAATTAATTGCAGATTTAAACACTTCGCTTCTTATTTATTATAATATTTTGATATTGATTGTGCCCCAAGATGACACTTGATTAATATTTTGTGTACACTGTGTATAGATAATTATCTGAATATCTTTGAGCAATAAATATGCACAGAAATGTCAGAGCCGCATTATTTAAGGGTATTACTTTTTAATTATAAATAAATAATAGAAACTACCGCAACTATTGCTTTATTTAGTTCTTGTCCAGTACATATACTGACAACACAGGTTAGTACAAATACTGACAGTCTCAAAAACGAAATTAGTGAATTCATGTCCTTTTTTCTAGTCATTATGAATACGAGTGAACTTCTGGTCTCGTATGGTGCTTATTTTAATTCTACATTGTGCAATATGGGGCATTTGTTTTGCGAGTAAATAAATTTTTTTCGTAATTTTACGGAAAACGTGTGACACCTCGAAGTTTAAAGTTAATAAGAATTATTCTCTTATCACTTACTATTTAACAAATGCATATAAAATTTGTAAATTTTATTTACAATATATGCGGTGTCCGGGATTAAGTGTCGAACAAAGAAAGACGTTATTTCTTGAATAAAAAATAATTGATTGTCGTTAAAATAAAATTTAAAAGATGACCTTCTTTTAAAAAAAAATTGAAAATTATATTCATAATTATTTGTCATCTTTTCGTATACACGATACTTGCGTGCATTGTTCAGCGCCGCTCGAGGGAATAATCCGAGAACAGCTGCGAAGCTAACGGGGCAGCGTTTAAACATCGCACCCAGGGCAAGTATTGGGTGTTTTAAAAAGAGTTATATGTAATTTTTTTTTTGCACTCAATTAGAAAAAGGGCGCGTTTTACATTTTATTTCAACGACAATTTATTCCTTTATAGACAACGAATAGCGTCTTTCTTTTTCCGACACCTATTCCCGGTCACCGTGTATATTCAGTCTAATGTATCGCTACACTACAACACCTACCTAAATAAATATACACTTTTACTTGTTCATTTCATATCTTGATTACGTGATGGATAAAAATGGGAAACTGTGAACTTTGTCGTCGATAAATACGATTAATTTTTATATAATAATTTGGTAATATTTCGTTTTGAGACAAAGAAGAGATCAAATTTATTACATGAAATTTGATATTAGAAATCTTACAATATATACATACATATATATATATATATATATATATATATATATAACAAGCAAACTAACGTTATTTTACTCTCATAGAAATTAAAAAGCAATATTTTCGCAATTTACATGAACCTTACAAAAATTATTATCAAGGCGCAACGGTTCCGATTAAATATTTAAGTATACAACACGAAGTTTAACGTATTTTTTTACATATTACCTGCAAATTTTGTACAGTTAATAAGCATATATCACGCAATCTAACCGATTTTGTGAATTGTGCTAGTACTTAATGATTGTAGGCATTCAAAAAAATAAAATATGACATGTTTATATAGTTAATGAAACAAATTAAACTCGATCGAGTAACATGATAGAAGCAGGTGACTCTCCTTGTATAAGATATACTAAAACTTGGACTTAAGGATATGTTACCAGAGAAATATATTTCTTATGTCATTGAAACCTCTTACTGTCAATTCAAACAACCGGCTTGATTATCTATTATTATTTTTATTAATTAATTTATAATTTTATGCATTTATATAAGTAAGTCAGTTTTTTATAAAATTTATGTAAATAACATTGATATTTTCGACAGGTTTAATTTCTCTTCGAGTTTCAGATTTGTTTATTAGAAAATAGGTGATATTAATTTATGGTAAAGACATATTTGTAACGATTAAATAATTTTAATTAGGAGAAAATCAAACAACGTATAAGAGCTTTAATCTAGAAATGTAGTTCTGTGCTAAAATAAATATTTATTCAACTTAAATTATAAATGCAAAATTGAGTAAAATATGTATCTATATATTTAATACTACGTTTCTGTAAGCGCACGCGCACGTGCACATGCACGTGCACACGCACACGCCCACTCACATACACAGGTGGACATGATAAGAAATATAGTCAAGGAAATATAAAAGATTGGTGACCCCCAAACGTCTTGCACGAAACTCATGCTGTTCATCACAGATTTGATCTTTGTAGAGTGAGTAAATGTTGCGAAGTCAAATAATTTAACCACTATAGAGAGGAAAGTGACCGGTTTGAAATTAGTTACTTTCGATGCCGTGCCAGCCTTAGATTTAAGTATAATCCGGGTAAATTTCCAACGCGAGGTATAGGTGCCAGTTGTGAGTGAAAATATACGATTCAATATATGCTTCAAAGGTTTTATAAACACATTAGCACAACCTTTAAATATGTACCTGTGTATACACGCAAATTGAAGATGACTGTCAGAGCCACGTGTGACACCAACGTCGGCTCCGACATGATAGCGAGAAACTAGTCTAGTCGAGGAACGTTTGAACTGTACACCGACCGTGAATGCTTAGCGAAAGCTTCTGCAGCCGCTGGACTGCGAACAATCGCACAAAGCAACGTCACGAGAGCTGTGGGAAACTCTTTAGGCGCTTATATATGATCAAAACGATGCACAGTTGTTTTTTAACTTAATTTTACATTATAAATGTAATCACTTCTAAGATTCTTGTATCACGTTTGACAGTAGATCAAAACGATTGAAATATCTCGTAGTCACTAGCGGATTATTGTTGTTTACAATCGATGAAAATAATGTTTGTGCTTGATGTCGACAATTAACTGCTGACTAAACCAGATCGGGTTTTGTACTTTGGTAGGCTTTTGAGAACTGCATGAGCTGATGCAAGTGAAGACTTGGCTGTAGAAAAAATCCAATCGATATATACATATATATATATATATTATACATATACAACGACGCGTTAAGTACATATATGATTTGAAACTTAACAAAAATAAAAAAAAAAAATTGTAAGGGAAAATTACTGATGACGTTGTGTGGGATTTCTTTTTATGAAATATTAACGCTTATTGTAATGTTGTCACAGCTTTTCATACGTATATATTGACATTCTTATTTTCTAAGTCAATTTTAATAAGACAAAAAGTTTTTAATTTTTTTTTATGTGCAGTCGATAAACTCCGGAACTTGCTAATCCGCTTTTCAAAATAATATTTATATTGGCATCTCATCACGCTTTATTAAAATCATAACAGGTCAAGGCAAAGGAAATCGCAAAAAAATATTTTGCCGACTTGAAATGAAGTGAAACTTCTATTGTAAGTAGTAGTCGATCAACTTATGACGTGTAGTTGGGTCTGTTAAAAATTCGTAGAAACTCCAATTAAACTAAAGCAACTGCTGAGAAACTTCAAGTGACTTAAATCAACTGCTATGATTATATTGTACCTTAAATCTATATTTATTATTCCTGTAGTATATCACTAGGCAATATATTTATGTATGTTTATGTTGAGAAATTGTGTTATTTAAATGTACACCAAGTTTTCACGCCTACCAATAATCTAGTAGGTCATACATTTAGGTTGTGAAACATTTATAGTGCCTAAATATGTACGGAAATGTGAGTTCTACTCGTACTTGACACGTTTCGTACGGGGATTTTTAAGGATAAGGTTCAAAATATGTATGTCCTATTTTCCCAGAACGATGTGTTCCGTAATTACTAAAATATTTTCAAAATAATTCCTCGAGGTCATTTAACTACGTTTAGCGCCTTAAACACTTTGTTTTTAAAATTGTGGTACTGATTTGATGCCATTCTTGATTACCACGCAGTACTTAAATATTTAGTGTAAGCTATATAATTCTGTGCTGATTAGATAAAGACGAAGGTTTTATTCAAATATTCTAGCTTAATGTTGATTATTTACTGCTATTCAAACCATCTAATTGAAATTGAATTTTGAATTTTCGAAAGTATTTAGCATTGGCTTTTGTTCACGTGAATTTTCGGTCATGTTTCTTTGCGGGACTCTTCAGAATAATAGATGTAAATACACTTTGGGCCATGTATTAGATTACATAGTGCTGAATTTATATTTTTGAATAGAAATAATAATTTTTATTCCACAGAAATTACGCTAATTTTTTTAAATTAAAAACCTTTATTAAACATATAATAAATACCGCCTATAAATCTCTCATACCACTACTCATTTATCATGATCGCTTATAAGAAATCTATATGTCGCTCACATGCAATTTAAGTAGTGACATGTTAAGTAAATAAGCAAAAATATTGAGGATGTACTGCTAATATTAACCAAGAATCTAACGTGTAAATCTGCAAAGTTTCCGTTCAGTGGTTTTTGGGTCATGCGTATACAGACACGCTCTGGATTTCATTAATAATATGTATATATTTTATTTTGCATTGTATTAATAAACTGAAACGAAATACGTTTAAATATTTGCAAATAAACTTCCATAAGTTATCACGACATATTCACAAATTTAACAACATCTGTAATTCCGCTTGGGTCAAAAGAGTTTTCGTAGCTTTGAGATTTATTTGGATTTTAATCAGTTTTATTATCACAATAAGTATGTTGGAATCTTGTCCTATTTTTTCTTCTTTCGACATTTTAGCAGCAGTAGATAGTTAAAATATTTGATGAATAGAGTGTAATACGGACTCGCACAAGGAAACTGACTCATTAACTTTTATATGATTCAATTGATTCATTTTGGAATAAATTGATTTGTTTCTCAATAGGTTAGAATAAAACAACTTTTCATTTTTGCTCTTATGGTTATACATATAATAATTCAGTATCATTTATTCAGTATGTAACTCAAAAATGTAATATAGCTTCTTGACGTAAATTTTGCTTCGATAATTTTATCTCAATCTAGCAAATACCACCAAAATATACTGTTATCTAACGTATTTTATATTCCTAATTGTAATATATATATATATATATATATATATATATATATATATATATATATATATATATATATATATATATATATATATATATATATAAATATATATTCAGTCTTGACCCATAATGTATATTATAAATAAAAAAAAAGAAAAATATGTTTTATTTTATTTATAACTAAAACAGATTAAGCTCTCTTACTCTAGTAATAAATTGAAATACATTACAAACAGTGTAATTGTTCGAAAGCAATTTTCGTCAGGAAGGATCGACATTGTCAGAATTATTAAATTCGTCATCCGACAGTAATGGCGAGCAGCGAAATGGAAAAATCGCTTTTTTTCACATTGTAGCCGGAATTTACCACGAATATTAATTCTCAGAGGATACGAGAAGATGATATACTTTTAATAAACTAGAGACTAGTATTAAATCTATTAAAGAGATTTTAGAGTCTGCTATGGGTAAAGAAGACCTTAAAAATGTTTCAACATATATCTTTATAAACAACTAGTAATTTACATAGTACAGCAACTTTCGGCGTCGATATACGAAAAATATGACTAATATTTATGTAAATAAAATGTTCCACACTATCTTTAAATAATCAATTTGGATAATGGAGATTACGTATCTTCGAGTCGAAAACAGTTTATTTATAAATGATAAGAAAAGTTTACCCGTTGGGAAATTTTTAATAAAATATTTAAAAATTAGTTAAGCGAAAAAGAGGCACACCTTCTTTTCTAGGACATATCGCAGAAGCAAACTTTTACATGTGACTTTTTCGACTAACTGTTGATGCTAAATATGTTAGGTAGCAAGTATGTACGAATATCACAATGCTTTAAGAAATGTGGAAAAGTATATAACAATATAAATATATGTTTACCTTGACTTTACTTCGTGATCGCCTCCAGCCGTTTCTCCGCACGAATGTAGTCGTTCTGCCACGTCCAAAACCACATACTTTCGTTGCGTATAACGTTTCACTTATTCGATATTTTCTACTACCCTGAATTTCAACTTCAACAACACTTAAAATAATAACTGCAAATCCGATTGGGAAAATATATTATAGTTGTATCAATTTCTTTACCTAATGAAAGTAGTTTAGTTTAGTTGTATCAATTTCTTTACCTAACGAAAAAAACATTTAACGTGAAGTCTGGTTTAGTATATAAAATATCTAATAATACCTAATATAAACGAATAAGAAAATGACAAAACTCTGAAAAAGCAAAATAAATATAGTGGGAATTCGCTGAACGAAAATAAATTGTTTCTCGTTTACAATACTATAGACTAAATGTTAGTTACACCATCGCGCGTTCACATGGGTTTTCTTAAGCACGAAATATAAAAATGTTCTATTTTAATAATACTTTAACGTCATTGGGAGTTAAATGTTTATCGAAATTTTTAAGTTTCATGGTAAAATATCAGCATTTTTATGGACACGGATATATTTCGTTTTTATAATCAATGGTGCCGATGGATGTGAATATGTTTTAAAGAAGCCCTCCTTGGCAAAGACGTAATATTTACAAATTACCTGTCTCATATTCTCTTAATGTTGATGCCGAGTTGACGCTACCATAATTAGACATGATATGCGATTTTGTGGAGAAAATGTGAAAGTATTTAAGTTTTATATTGTATCTGTATTTTGATGAGTAACTACTCATTAAATTAAAATAAAAACTACTCATTAAATTAAAACTTAAAATTCCAGTTTAGTCAATTATTTTCAGGAAATGACAAAACTAGGGAAATATTTGTGACTTATAATTTATACATTTTTATCTTTCTGATTTTTACTTTTATGGATTAAATTTTGATTCTCATAATCTATTTGGCAGATTCATATTAGCTATTAATACGTTGATAATTTTAGTTCACAATTGACATTCTTTTCTGGTACCCTATTTTTCTAATTCCACCGTTGTATTAATGGACATGCTTAAATATATTGTTATATTCAGTTATAAAAATACATTCAATTCTTTTCAACCAAAGGAGGATAGCAACGCCTATGGAAATTTATTCAAACAAATTTTCTCAAATACTGATTTTTGTTTTAATATTTCGAACTTAGGCTTCGGAACTAAGTTTTATTTATTTTACTGTATCATGTTCTGTGTGTTTTATTAATATTACTATGTATGTTAATATCTTAAAATCTTGCCATATTTTAAGCTTGAACAATATTTATTGGTAATTATTTATTTTCAATTTCGTTAATTGAAGACTTTTGTCTCTTTTTTTCTCCACACGAAAAACATTTCAGTAGATGATTGTTTTAAAAATTGTTATGAACGATCATTTTCTTAAATTCTTTAAAAAATTAGGAAGTGGAGTACTAAAACGAATAATTTAAGCATTGTATTTTTACCATACGTTAGGCTAGTTGTTGTATTTTTACTCCGTTAACTTCCAAACAATAAATTGGATAAATTTCTCTATTTACCCAATTAATTGCTTTCTTCATTAAGTGTTCGCTTAAAATTACCACAATTTCAAAAGTTTCCACTTGCATTATGTTTAATCTCAACGATGAAAGCCCTTACCTGGTTATCATCTTAGCAATTTTTCACCATTGCATTTCATTATTAATTAATCCTGTTCATTGCAAAAATGTATAATTTGGTTAGTTAACATTTGTGTGAAACCTTTTTAATCCCACTAGCAATTAAAAATAATTTTTCAAAAAATTTACACAGTATTATACAACAGTGTAAATATATGTGCTATTGTAATCAAATTGGTGAAATTTAAAATTAGCTTGAAAATTATTACGATAATGAAAAACTTTACCGTTTTATTTCACTCCAAAACTGGTTTCTTCATTATTTTGATATTTATTACAGACTTGTATATCAGTAAAAGATTCATCTTAATGGGATAATGAGAAATGAATATACACTAACTTTTTTCTTTGTATTAT
Organism: Druceiella hillmani; assembly: GCA_039881145.1. Taxonomy (NCBI): domain Eukaryota; kingdom Metazoa; phylum Arthropoda; class Insecta; order Lepidoptera; family Hepialidae; genus Druceiella; species Druceiella hillmani. Next base: position 25,279,081 of record JAYKKI010000021.1, on the reverse strand, counting down.
TAGTCAGGACAATACTTTTTTGAATTTTACCAATTTTGCTCCAGCCATGTAAATTTTTGTACTACAGAATATTAAATTTATATAGCACGTTACTGAAAGAAAATCCTATCAGGTATCTGACAATTTGTTCTTGTATAAACCATTTAGTAATGAAATTAAAATAGAAAAATTAGTTAGCAATGTAAAGAGAAGACAAAATTATTTGGAAACAAAAACAAGACTATTTCAAAACATCGTTTTAATATTATTGGGTTCAAAGCAGAAGTCTAGTGATAAAAAAAAGTCGAGTGATGGTGTAGATGTTGTTACGTGAATGATACTTTAAACGGATATAATTTGTAACCGAAAACTGATTTTCGCATAAGTGACAATCGCTAAAGTGAATTACATTTTCATACAAAGTTTTTTTTATTTTTCTTAGAAAAGTAAGAAAAAAGTTAAATATTATGGTGGTAATACGTGAGTGAATGGTTAGTTATTTATACACTTATTGTCAAATTAGGCTACGATTTACTAGTACATACACCTAAAGAATCAATAATGAGATTTATTTTGCTAAATACGAAATTTCGTGTATACAAAGGAGAGGTGACAATGTTAAAAATATTCCCAGTTGAAATTCGGATGTATCAAACATTATTATAGTGAGAATTATTATTTTGATTGTTTGACACGATAGCAGCAGCAAGTAAAAGAATGCAAAATTGTCGTTTTCGGTCTTTTCCCTCTCTCTTTCGCACATAGTGGGTTCTCCGACCATAAATCGCCTGGGTGCGTGCGCCTTAGAAAAACGACATATATCATATTGAAGCTGAAACTTTTATTACATGAGAAAAGTGAAAGCGGACGTTTATGTGTCAAGTAAACAATTGTAAACCGGTATAAGAAAGATAGTTTTACAGTTTTAGAGAAAAAAAATTGTAAGATAAGTTATGCATATATATATATATATATATATATATATATATATATATATATTATTGCCTGAGGTCGTGCTTCGCTTGCAGAATAAAGAAACTTTATATATAATTTATACAATATTTTAGGCACATATATTTCAATTGTAGTGTGCTATATTTTAGTAGAAAATCAGTATTATATATTGAAATTGCGATTTAAAAATTTTGTTTAAAGTCAGCATAGATTTCATTAGCAGAAAACTTTTACGCCACCACTAGTTGAGTATAGCATACCTATTATATAATTTACACACACAGTGCAGGTGTAGTTAGAGTACACAAACCGAACAAAGCAAGACTTTTAAGTTCAATTTCGGAACAGCAGAAGGCGTTAAGTGTGACAAATATTTATAGTCCATTTAAATTCAAAATGGAATGTTTATAAACAATCACTTTTGACAGTTAAGGTAATGCAAACCTTTTTCTTACATTCACGTTAGCAATTTAACGTGGATTTATTTGTGATTAAAAATATGTTTTTATTAGTGTAAACATTTACACTGTATACATACGTAACTTATATTATATAGGTTATATATTATATTTAAGAGAAATTCAGATAAGTAAGATGTGTTTCGAATAATTCATAAATATTACTGTTACGTAAAAAATATATAATAATACCAAAAAAATTCCTCTCATACTTAATCCAGGTTGAGACTGGCAGTCTTAAAGACTGGCGTATTTAATAAGTTGTTGGTAGCCAAATCTCTACTAGTAAATCACCCTTGGCAAACCTACATCAACTATCATCTGTCTATCTAATAAATACTATTCTATCATACTGACAAATAATACTTTACTTTCTAAATATGTTAGTAATAGTAGTTTAACGAAATGTTAGAACACAAAAAATTAAATTATTACAAAATAAAACAAATATTACTTAATTTCCAAGAAATAACTATAACAACTTTTAAAAACATAAAATACACTGATGTGTAAAAATAAACCAAATACGCTAACATTCTAAAGAAAAAAATACAACAATTACATCATAAAGAACTCAAAATATATATTATAAATACGCAAAGTACACTAATATTTCACATTACTATATAGAAATACACAAAATACACTAATATTTCACAATACTATATAGAAATACACAAAATACAATAATATTTCACATTGCTATATAGAAATACACAAAATACACTAATATTTCACATTACTATAAAGAAATACACAAAATACACTAATATTTCACATTACTATATAGAAATACACAAAATACACTAATATTTCACATTACTATATAGAAATATACAAAATACACTAATATTTCACATTACTATATAGAAATATACAAAGTACACTAATATTTCACATTACTATATAGAAATACACAAAATACACTAATATTTCACAGAAAAATTGTACTATAGTGTCACAATCAAATCATAATGAACTTAATACACAAAATATATTTTCATATTAAAAAAAACGACAAATACTTTATTATTTCACAGAAAACAATTGACCACAGTACACATGAACATGAATCACATCACAATGAACTTAAAACGTAAAATTACTAAAATATTTAATATAAATACACTACATACATCATAACAATTACAGATTATCACACTTATATTACATAAGTATCAGATTCTGAAGTCGCAAAGCTCGATGTGGACTCTTCAATATTCATTATAAATCTATCTATTATACCATCAAGCTCAGCCATCCGCTTCTCTTTTTTTAGCACATGATCGATACATTTCTGCCATGCTGCTGGGCTTGTTAATGAAATTGCTTCACGTAGAAGTCTTTTAATATCGATCAGTTTAAAAGTGTGTTTTCTCTCGCAACGTATCCTTTCATTTGAGTCTAGACGATCTCAATTGGATTTAGTTTGCAATGATATGGTGGCAATCTTAATATCTCGATACATTTTTCCTTAGCTTTTTCATCAACAGCATAGCTCAAATATTTATGTTTTTCTCGGCGAACCAAATCCATTAATTCCGCTTTGATCGATGATTTATCATATGAAATAAGTTTGTCACTCAGCCATTTTTGTATGTTTTTTCCATTGTGTTGTCGGTATGCGTTCCAGCCTTCTTGAATGATATGGAGCGTTGTCCATCACCACGATGGAGTTTGTTGGCAGTTTCTGTAAAATCCTATGGAATAATTCTTCAAAAACACGTGCATTCATTTCCGCGTGGTATAAATTTTCTTCGTCTCGAAAATGAGCTCACGATCTTCCAAAAAACCTTCTTCATTACCGATGTGTGCAACGATTATACGTTTTCCCTTTCCTGACGGCGCCTTCAGCCCAGTAGACAATCCTTCCATAAAAGCCTGCCGTGATGATTGTATGGAGGTGTCATGCCATACTTTACTTCTTGTGTGGCCTTCATTGACCCAAGTCTCATCTAAATAATATATTTTTCGTTTTTCTTCTGTCATTTTTAAAATCGTCCTCAAGAATCGATGTCTCCATACTATTATATCACTCTTTTCAATTAGTGCGCTTTTTATATTGCGTTTCTGGTATGTGAATGTCAATTTCTTTAAACTATTGTAGAACGTCGTCCTTTTGAAATTAGGTAAGCCCTCATCATTGTTCACCTCCATAAGAACCTTGTCGATCGTAGGTAGTTTATTTTTAAAATAAAAAGTATGGACTTTACGTCTAATCGCGCTCAGCTCTAGATCATCCAATTTTTCAAATTTTGTCAATCTTGGCGGGTGAGGCGGAGCAAATGCGAGCGGATGCGTCCCTCTTTTCTATATTTCTGAACTGTATTTTACACTGTGCTTAGACCCACACCGGTAATTTCAGTCGTTTGCTTCGTATTATTTTTATTTTTTATTTTTTTTGTAAATGTGCTTTTCCTTGGGCGTAATCTTTTCTACGTATTTATATACGTTTATTAAAGTGGTTTTTTCCTTCGAGCTTAAAGCATTCTTCTTAGAGCGTTTTTTCATGGGCGATGAAAATGTTAGTATCCCGCCACTAATACCTGGTACATCCGCCATTTTATTTACACAATAAAAACACACTTTAACAATAACACATATTATTATACAATACACCAAACTTAACGCTATGAAACTAACAATTATATAATAAACTTAGTGTAATACAAAGTAATGAACACAATTTACAAAACGCCAAAAAATCAGCGAGCAATAATTGCAAATGTTAAAGTCGTTCAAAATTCCAATAGTAAAACACGGTCGCTAGTGCAGACTGAATACCCATGCCTCGCCGTCATGTTGTTCTCTTTGCTAGCCGTGCGCGCTAAAAGTTGGCATACATGTGAATACACATTCAACAAAAAAATATAGTTGATCTTCTGAATCTATAAGCACTTTGGCATAAGAATTGTGATAATATAAATAATGAGTATTGCAAATAATTATACTAGTTGTGCGCTCGGAATAATTCAAATTTATTTAATTCTATGTACATTTCTATATAGCTTTTTCAATACCATTAAAAAGTTTCATGTTTGTAGAACAGATAAGACTGACGGATGATTATACGGATCCGCATTGGTTGTCCTCAAAACAAAAATTAATAATTTAGTTTTACTAAACATACATATAATAAAAGTTAATGACATAATGTGCAGTAAAAATTGTCACAACGCTTTGACTTGTAGTGTAATCCTATATATTAAATTTTATTTTGGCGGTACCGTTCCGACGTAGTTTTTATCGATAATAAAAAATTTGAACATAAAATATATCTGTCTCGCTTGAACAATGCATACAGATCTTATTGTGTCACTAGTATATGTATTCAAATTGCACTTAATCAGTCACAGCCATCCGCTAACAATTGGCGAAAAAATAAAATCAATTTTTATTTTTTTTTCACAAATTGTCCCGCAAAATTCCTAAGCAAAAAGCAGGTATTTTTATTTGATATGAAGCAGGTATCTTTATCTGATAAACTGAGGATTTTATGAAATTCCAACGAAAGTACAGTTTTAAAATAGTAGGGTAATTCACGTGAAATGGCCAATTGAAAAATTTCACTGTTTTTTCTCTAGATGTCGTAGCTAAATCTAGTGAACGGCTGTTACCCGAACGTGTACTTGTGTACGTTGTTGTATTGAAAAAAAAAAGCATCTTTTATCTTCAAAATTTGAATTTACTTCAGATTTTTTTAGTATATTGATATTTGATGTTGTAGTGTTAATATTTATAAAATTCATTATGTTTTTACTATTTTTTCGTTGAATACAATAACTAATCGAATCGATAACATAACCTCAAATCGAATAACAAATTCATAAATGGTGTTAAATTTAGATTCCAGATAATACTTTCCAGATTATGCTTAGAGGATAATATTAAAAACGACAGAATTATTGAAGAGATTTCAATGATACTTGAGGATCCTACGTCTGAACGGGTTTAAGAAGAACTACCGCCAACAGTGTCTTTAACATAAAGATCTAATGAGGATTCCCACAAAAGGATACGCCTTCAAAGTGCCTGACTGATATATACCCAGTTGTAGAACTGCTTAATAGCGTTCAGAAATACGTGCAAGCAAGTGGCAAAGGTACTCGCATCCCTAGATTACATTAGAGAAAAAAAAGAGAAAGTAAAAATAAAAAGATTATGAAGAAAAATCTTAATATTAAAAAGCAAAAAATGAAATTACATTCAAGTTCTGAGGAAAAAACGATAGAATTAGCCGGTGAAAATTGCGGTCCCGAAAATAATAAATATAATGCATGGAATGCGGGGAATATTACTACGAAACTGAAAAAATAGAAGATTAGCTGCTATGAATTGTTTGTAAATTATGGCCACATATAAATTGCACTCCATTCAACAATTATTGTAATTCTTGTGGCGAGAAAATGCAGAAACAAGAAACGGAAAAGAAAAACTTGCACGAGAAAAAAGTAAAAAGTAACGGAAAAGGCAAAGGGAGAGGAAAAATGAGTCGGAAATGAAATGGCCATCTTACCCTTAAATGAGCGGCCAATTTCTAACGGATTTTAACATTAAAGCTTTTAAAAAAACATTATCCTAAATTGCATATATAATTTGTAGACTACATTGAAAAATATTTTGGTACTAACATTTATTTGAAAAGAAAATAACATGTCACAATGTTTGTTTAGTTATCTATACGCCAAATATACCATAACTATATCTGCATATAAGGTAATGCAATTTAGAAATATGGCAGCGTAAGCTGATATATTGTAGCTATCTCACTCTAACGCCTTATAAAATTAATGAATAGCATACATGGTTTAGATTTTTTCAGCGTCGACATTTTGATTATTTTCACAAAATGTTTGAAACGCCTGACTATTTCTCAAAAAAAATGGAGGGTTGTCCAAGTTTACCATGTAAAATTTTAGAATTCGTATCAATAAAATAATGGTGTAATAAAATTTTTTATAGTGAAACTTTCTGAAGTTAATATTTTGTTAATTATTTTAATAATACTCCGGAAATAATGCAATGAATTTTATAAATAGTTGTCAGCCGATCGAATATTATATTTGTGCCAACTATATTTTAACTGTCAAATTCGACTATTTGTAAACATTCCATCTTCAATGATTACATGTACACATTGTGCACACCTATAGTCATATTAATTCATTAAGCAAAATGAATTCACTAAGTGCTTATATAAACGACAATGAAGATGCTGGCAAAGTTTAAAGACGTTTACTGCATAAAATGTACGTTTCGTGGGATGGTAATGAAGAACATATTATTATATAGTTAGGCTTGGTTTAAAAATTTAATTTCGATAGCCATTTACCGTGAGTTCTTCAGTAAAAAGTTCACATATAAAAGAAAGATCAATTACACTACGACTTATAAGTTGAATGTTTCTTAAACTGTGTGTTAAATATACCCGATTGACGGTAGTACTACTTATAAGTTGTGTTAATTTCAAAATCAAGTCAGGTTTTATTTATTAAAAGTATTATTTAAATAATACATATCCGACGTTCGCGAGAAATTGAGAAATGAACATACACGTTTTCGTCAAAACCATCAGCTGTCCCGGAAAATTCAATAGTTTGTTTTTGAAAAGCCGAGTATTTATTTAAGGGGAAGAGAAAATATTAAGTATACCCCCACATATACAAGATATTTTAATTATATGATCCAAAACATTTTTATTGATACTTTAACCTCTTGCCTACTGAGCACTTTCTTGATTAAATTAAGTTAAACATGTTCAAAGACTTTTACCACGATATACTAGTAGACAATTCAGAAATTATAGGAACTAACAAGTGAAGGTAACCAAAAGTAATCTTACTAATCAACAAAAGTTGTCGCAATTTAAAAAGAATTAAACAATGTTCTCAAAACAAAAACTTAACGTTTTTTAAAAGTAATGCTTAAAATAATGAGTCAAATTATAAAGGAGATCCATATTACGCTACCTTCTTAAGAATAATTTTCATGAAATCGCGTGAAGCAATTTCTACCTGGAAACAACATTAAAAAGGTCGCATTTTTTACAGAATACAGTAGTTATTTTGTCGCAATTACTGTTTCTACAGGAATGTTGTTTTACAGTGTTATATTGGGGCAGATAATCGGCTTTTTGCTGGCGACATTTAAGTGTGGGTAGTGGTTTTACGACAGCTTTCCTCTTCTTATGTTTCGGATCCACCTCCTTGTAGACTTGATCAATTTCATCATCTTTTTGGTATTCATTATCTGTAAAGAGTTTGATACTCAACTCAAGCTTGTACTGACGTAGCTGCATGATCTTTTTCTTCAATGTTACTTTTTTGTAATTCTACCCTTCTGTATTGCAGTCAAGAATTCACAATGGATAGATCAAACAGAGGCGAAATTACACGAATGGTCCATTTTTAGTGAGATTGCGAAAGGGCAAACGGAGAGTATTCGATCAGTAACCCACGGGTTTTATCTAAGTAACTCATTGCATAATTTTACTGTAGTAAAATAACGATCAAAGAATAATGAGTGTCCAGGTACCAACGGGGTTTGGTTTACCCAGGCAGTACGGGCGCATGGCGGATGGTGCATTTTGCATATGACATCCTTGTAAAATAAGGTCGAACAACGATTTTACTTTACAAATCTTGTTTTTTCTTTCTTCGGTTTTCATGTCAGGATCATAAACGCATTTTAGACGTTTTCTAATGAAGTAAAATCTGTTACGATTCATAGCCAGAGCGATAGCAGGGGTTTTCCATTTATGTAAACAATGCATATCAATTTGAGGGTACCGAAGCGCAGACATTATCATAGTTATACCTAAATGAGTTCTTTCAGGGAAACTCCAAGTGATTTTCCAGTCGTCAAAATATGCATTCTATTTGTACTCTCCACAATCGCCAAAAGTATTTTGTAGTTAATGTATTGATCGTAATATTTATTCTACTCTCAGTTAGTTGTATCTGTATGGCAGTATACTGGAAGTGTTCAATCTAATACCACCGGATCAAATTTTTCTGCTTTCCAGTTACCCTCTTCCTGCTCTTGTAAAGTCTTGTTCAGGTGAAGTAAAAGCGACGATTGAGAATGTAGGTTGGCACTGCTTTGCGTGCGTGTATGCCCAAGTCCACACCTAATTGTAGATCTTGCACGTCCTCTCGTCTGCACACGTGACGCTGTATTGCTGGGAACTACTTCAAAATCACAAGAAATAGCCGGAAAAGATACTGGAGCCTCTAATCCATCTTCGTTCTCATCAGAACTGCTATTTGACTATTACTGAAAGAATTCGGGTGGTGTGTACGCAGGATCTTCATCTGAATCATCTCCTGAGAAGTCTATTTTGGAGTCATTTACTTTGGAAGGAACGTATAAAAAAAGTCGGTGTCTCAAAAACAATGAACGAAAAAGCAAAAATACAACTCCGCAGATTCAATTTAATATTCTAATAACTAATTAAGATGAAATGGTTTTATAATTTGTCCAAATTACATAAGATGATAATTGATTTACTTACCCATGCGTGTGCGCCGTGCTGCACGTGAATCTCCCGATGCATTTTTAAGGAAGTAACAGGTGACACTTGCCTTCAATATTTTTTCCATATATCTATGGACCAATGTTGTCATCAATAAAAATATACGAGATATTGCAGTGATTAAATTGAAAATAGATTTGGTTTTTGTTAACGTACTATGCGAAGTATAAAAGTAGACAAGAGGATATAGAAGATATTTCTAAAAAAAGTTTATACGTGAGAGTATAAAGGGAAATTTAAAAAATAGAACATACAATTAATTATATGTCGTAATTATAAACCGCATCCTTCCCTTCATTAAAAATTGGCGTATAATTTTCAATGTTAATGAAATATAATTGACTCTGCAAAGGTGGTCCCACAATTGTTTACCTTTTTAGACTATTGAATAAGTTACCTTACGTTTTTATCACTTTTTATTATAAAATTAAGTGTACAATGTGCGTACCGAATAAACTCAAGAACGAGTCCCGGTACGATCAAGGGAATTATGTATTGTGTTAGCTCTCTATCCCCCGTCCATGAAGAAGGTTCCGTTTTTACGTGAAAGGCGTGCATAAGGCTGGAAGTTTTGCCCTCTAGAAATTTCTGGAACAGTCCAGAATATTGGAGAGCATTTTACAACTTTCCAGAACATCCCGGAACATTCTGGAATGTTGTAAAATGTTTGGAAATAGTCTGGAATGTTCGGGAATATCCCGGAATATCCCAGTTCATTTCCGAACTTTCCATAGGGGTATATAAGACAAAATCCGTCGTGGGTTCGAACTTCACTTTCTTATCTGTGAAGTGTAGTGAGTGAATAAAAACAATCAATGAAGTGTGAGTAATCAAAGTGATACAGTAACTGAATATAAATCAAAAATAAAGAGGGAAAAGTGTTTAATATGTACTTAGTACATTTCTTAATAAAAAGTTGATTTGATTTATACTTTATACAATGACTATAAGTAAAAAAGGAGGAGATCTTGTCACTTCTGGAGCAGAACGGCGAAAACAAGAAGAATAGCAAAAAGACGAACAAATCCAACCTGAGACAAACATAGAAACAAACAAAACAAATCATTTCCAAGGAGTTCTATGCTTACCGCTCAATGATGGAACAGATAACCTCCATAAGACTTAATCAGATGAAACTACACACGGAAGAATACGCCATTCACCTTACCAGTTATGAAGCAAAACGGCAAAAACAAAAAGAACAGTTCCCAACGAATGACAATGAGTGCCGTGAGAAGCAGATAAACCTAATAACAACGAAATAAACGAATTGAAAAAATCCAGAATTGCGATGCAATTTTATATTAAAAGACTGCGAAAGCAAGCCATCCACAAAAATATCGCCCTACGAGAAGCGCGAACGAGGACCAGTAAACAGTACAACCTAACAAATGAAGCATTTCACTACGATCCGAAAAAAGAATATAATAAACACAAACACGTTGTAATCGAAAAAAATGGAAAACATCTGGCAATTTTGCAACGCGAAAAAATTCAGTAGAGACTTCAGTTCAGGAAATTTCAGTAGAGACACCAGGAATAATGCATGAATGGAAAAATTCAATTACCACCACTGAAAGCACCTCCGCAGGAATTTCTACATTACATGGCCGGGGAAACTCCAGAATCAAAACAATTTCAATCTTAAAAATATAAAATCGTACAACACCTGCTTATTGTGTACAATAACTTCTTTCGATGTCACTTTCTTTCAATACTAACAGTGATGAAATCGATTATGTTCTTTCCATCCAAAGACAAATCTCTCACAAAATAGGATCAATACTACCACTACCCAACGAAGACTGTAAGTTTCTGCAAGTATATTTTATCGAAAATTAAGAAATGTAAATTGATCAACGATGTACAAACATCAATGGATTGAGATGAGAAATAATCCAAGATCTTACACAAATACAATCAACTTATTTACATATTCAAAACAGCACTAGACCGATGATTTCTGATGATCATAAAGTTTTAATTCGAGCCGACAAGATTTAATACACCTCAGATAAACGAAGTCGCTATCGTGATTGTGGATTATGAAAACACAAGCCGTAACGTAATTGTAAAACGAAGAAGACAAGGAATAAAACGCATTACAGAGACACTCCGTTCATATGATGCCCTCCAATATCCATTAATATTTCTGCACGAAGATGACGGATATCATTTTATTGTGAAGCAAATCTAACCTGAAATAGGCGTAGAAAAGAACAAAAAAGTCACTTCCAAGAAGTTCTACGCTTACCGCTTAACGATCAGGGATAATGAAACATAAAAACACATTCAAAATACTCGCTCTTTATTCCAACAGTTCGTGGTAGATACGCATGCAAAAATAGAAGCGGAACGGATGCTTTACATAAGATTGAATCAGAAGAAACTACGCATGGAAGAATACGTCGAGACGAGATCACAAATGCCTATAACATTAACGACATTGGAACAATGGTAAATTTACCCTCATCTTACATAGAAAGTCCAAGACACATTCACGAATACACTCAAGATTCCATGACCTAGATAATAAAATATGAACGACCGTACCTCTTCATAACATTCATATGCAACTCATCCTAGCCAGAAATCAAAGAACAACAAGATACTGACAAGCCTCCATGGATCAACAAGACTTAATAGCCCAAGTTTTCCGACAAAAATAAATGAGATTTATAGAAGACATCACAAAATATCACATCTTTAGATTTTAGATGCTGGATGTATACAATCGAATGGCAAAAACGAGGACTGCCTCACTTGCATAATCGCTACATGACAGAATTCATCCTACGGATATCGACAAAATCATCCAAGCTGAATTTCCCAATCCACAAGAAGATCCGGAGCTGTACGATATAGTTTTTAAAAACATGGACCATGCGGGTCATTAAACCTTAATTCGTCATATATGAGTGATGGAAAATGTACAAAATATTACCCAAAACTATACTTGGACGACACACAAACCGGATATGATGGCTAAACCAAATACAAAAGCCGATCTCCCAAAAAAGGTGGCTTCCCAACGGAAATACGAATAAAAGGCAGAGAAGAACTGGAAATAGGTAATCAATGGGTAGTACCATATAACCTACTACTTTCCAAAATGTTCCAAGCGCACATAAATGTAAAATACTACAATTCATTGAAATCCATTAAATATATCTGTAAATATGTGAACAAAGGCAGTGATATGGCAGCATTTCAAATAGCCAAAGACAGTGTACAACAAAATAGATACGATGAGATCCTTATGTACCAAATGGGAAGATACGTCAACAATAACAAAGCAGCGTGGGAGTATACACAAACACAAACCAACTATGTGACATCTAGCAGTATATTTGAAGATGGACAGAGAGTTTACTTCAGAAGACACCGCCAGAAAATTGCAAGCAAACCACCTAAGAACACAACATTAAGAGCTTTTGTCCAACTGTGCCAAGTGAATCCATTCACGAAAACATTACTATGTGTCGACGTCCCTACCTATTATACGTGGAACATAACAAGAAAAATCTTTCAGTGACGAAAATAAGGAATTCCAGTAGAGGATCATCATAGAATCATGAAATCTAACGCACTAGGTAGAGTATACACTGTACATCTGAACAAACGAATGTTTCTATTTCCCGATGTTGCTACATAAAATATGGGGGCCAAAAAGTTTCACAGATCTCAAGGTTATTAACAGTTACCTAAGCCAAACGTACAGAGAAAGAAGCACGCCAACGCTTAGGATTACTGGAAACCGACAACCACTGGGAATTAACACTAGAAGAAGCCTCACTCATAGCCTTAGCTGAAAAAAGTAGACATATTGGCCATAATACTAACCACATGTAACCCATCGAATGACGAACCAAAACAGTTATGGGACTCCTTCAAAGAGAGTATGAGTAGCGACATACTGTACCAAATCCGAGAAGCTCATCCAGAACTATCCATCGAATTCAACGACGACATTTTCAATGAAAATATTCAACATAATAAAATCGTAAGCGAACCATGTCTGTACATTAAATATTTTTCAAAAACACAATTTATACACATTGTAGTTATGTTACCGACGTCAAGAAAATAGTTCTTAGAATGTTTATCTGTGCGTTTGTGCGCGCTAATCTCAGGAACGGCTTAACCAATTTGAATTCAATCGACTCTGATACTTCAAGCTTCCTGTAACATTTGGTGTTTGTTTCATTCAAAGCGGTTCACAAATAAAGAAGTTATATTAATTAATTTACGCGCTATTTTAGAAACGCGCTTCGGTCGATTTAGTCTATAAAACCATTATTGGAAGTTTATATGAACACAAAGTTAAAAAATAATGCCTGGTTTTGGAAATATAGACATGTCCAATTTAAGTTGAACTCGGCCATATGGTCGGCCATATTAACAAGGGATCAGTTTAGTGCTTCTACGTAAGTTAGTCGGGTTTGACTGGCCTATATAAAGGGCACCGCGAGCCGCGGCGTGCTCTATACCATTGAATGATTCACAGTGAACGCACGTATTCGAAGATGCACCACTCTTAAATTATCTACGGTATTTAGTAGTTTAGAAAATAATTAAATAAATAAAATAATTTCATAAAAATTTATGAAGACTACTCTATCCGTATATCCATAAATTTACTTATTTGGTAATTTAGATTATTATAGTTAGCTAAAAACTTCACACATAACTTTTGTTGCTTTTATTGTGTTTACTACAATCCTGTGTTTATTACTTTTTAATTACTCACTTAAATAATTATTACATTATTAAGTAGGTAGGAGTTTTTATTTTTATTGTGTGTTTGTAGATATGTTACATATTTTATTATATGTATAGATTATTATGTGTTTGTAAATAAATGATATCTTCCCATTTTCTTATAATTTGAGTATATGTAGATGGACAAATACGTTACAACTTTTCACTATAAGAAAATCTAATTAAACCAGAACTGAAGTCCACGCGAACGAAGTCGCCGACACCAGTTAGTTTGGAATATAATAGAACGCGGACTATTATTTTTTTCCATTTCAAAACAAAAATTCCGCGAATTATAAAGTTTGACATTTTTAGACCCATTATTTACAGCGACATCACTTACCCTTAAATATTTCATGTATCTAAGCATGTGTGGATGATCGTACTTGACATATTTATTTACGTGGCATACGCTAAAGTGCTTAATAATTGATGTAAGTACGACGTGCTAATTCGTATTTTCAAAAAGGGTAAAAAGTTTCCAGTTGACAGAATTGTATGTTCTCACTATTTTTATGTACATAACATTTTTGGAATGGATTCAGTATGTTAAGAACGTGTCGATATCCGATTTGAACGTGATGAGGGGAACTTTTCCACGAAAAGGGATCAAAATGATATAACGATGTTTAAGTTTCTATGAAGGCACATACGCTATCAGCATTGTTTGCTCTCTTATGAAGATTATAAACATTTTATATTGAGAATCTAACGACTACCTTCAAAGGATGAATTCGGCAATATCTTGGGCTCTATCCACAGCACTTTCATTAATTACTCGAAGACGGAGCTCGTATCCGCTCAAAACCTTCGTTTGCTTAAAGTTAGTATATCTTCAACAGGAAAGTTAAATTAAATTCAACCTCAGCGATGAAAGCCCTTAATCCGGTTAACAATCATCTACCGTTTTGTAAATTATACAGTATTGTTGTTGCAGTAGACGAACAGTTTTGTCTGAATTGGCAGACTGATTGAGCGGAGTTTTTAGTCCTTTACATAAATATTATTGTGTGTGTAGGTAAATTAAACAAGAGATAAAAATATTTATTTTATGAAAGAAAGGGGAGAAGGGACAATTTATATATATATATATATATATATATATATATAAATATATATATATATATATATATGTATATACATATATATATATATATATATATATATATATATATATATATATATATATATTTATATTTCAAGTAGGAATAAAGTGAGTATAAATGTAATAATGGAATGACCCGTCCTTAGATTTATGCAATTATTTAGATTTTTGGATGTTTCAGTGAAGGTGACCTTAAGGATGATATTAAAGATTTTAGAGATGATATAAGAACAAGTAATTCATAAGGTTGTGGGACAAAAATGTCAGCTTTATTGGATACTGGGGCCGCGGTCTCTTTGTATATAAAGCAATAAAACGTGTGAGAAAAACGGAAGATATTGCGCGAACATAAGTACTCACATGTCTTATAGCAAGGGCTAATGATGCGTAACGCTCGTGTCGTAATGCTATAGATAAGCCACGTACAAAATTAAATTCTTAATTTTGTGCGTGGCTTGATAAACATCTTAATTAATATTAAACTAAGTAAACATTAATACCCAATTCCTTAATTAACTATAACAAGTTAAGTGATAAACGTATAGTATTAACTAATTAATTACTACTCCCCATATAACTATAACAAGTTAAGTGATAAACATAAAGTATTAACTAATTAATGGGGAGTAGTATCCATTGATCTTAATTAATATTAAACAAAGTAAACATTAATACCTAATTCTTTAATTAACTATAACAAATTAAGTGACAATGTATAACAAGTTAACTAATTAATTACTACTCCCCTTATAAATCTTGTTGTGGGCGCAAGTAATGAGAGAAGTCTATTTACTTCATCTGTCCATTGCTAATATCTCAAAGATATACAAGATGAAGATTTAAGAAAGTCACACATATCTACAAATTAATTACTAATTATTTCGTTTATATCATAAATCAGAATCGTCATTTAAATTAATAACGGAAGGCTGTGGGATGTGCGACTTCTTCATGTCCTCGTGTTGTAGGAATTCTACATGTCGAACACATTCTCCCATTTTTTTGAGACATTTTCTGATGGATTGATTTTTGAACATCTGCATTTTTAAATGTTTTGTTCCTCATTACAATTCTACGTTGGGAAGACGTTCCGATACATTCAAAGGTTTCGTACAGAAAAGTGCGGTACCTTCAATAGTTCCCATTTATGTTAAGTCCGGTCTCGTCGGAGCAATTATTCTTCTATTATTAAACTTTTGTCGTCGTTTTTAGCGTTCTTTACTATTACGACAGCAATCGGTTTAAGTTGATGGTTTAATGTGGTTTAAGTTAATGGTTTGATGGAGAACTTGCAATTTGATTGGTTTGATTCCTTCAAACAATAATTTAGTGATCACGATAACTTTTGGTTTATTGTGAACGTCTTTATGAAATTATGTTCATATGAATGTATAAAATTTATTAAAGTAAAGAAGATAGTGTGTTATTTAAATACTAACAATTTTGAATACAATGGGAAGTCGCAACGCAATAGACTATCAGCGAAAATCATAAATGAACCTTAGTTAGAAAACAGTTTAAGTGGAGTCAGTTTTCTTATTCTAAGATCACTTAGGATAAGAAAACTGACTTATAAGAAACTGGTTAAACATTTGAATATAAGGTATATATCTTCAGTTTGGAAAGATGTAATCATTTTCTGATCAATTTGAATGTATGGACGTAACTAACGGGAAAAAACTTTCGTATATTTATCGAGAATAAATTATAGACGAAATGTTTGGTACGTTAAATACGAACCTTTTGAATATGAATATACATACATCTGTAAAATGTAAGATATATTTAGCAAATTACTAAGAATGTGTAATGCATAAACAAAATAATTCAATGTAATATAAACGATTCATTCATCCAGAGGGCGGACCGAATTCTCGCTCCTTTAAAATCACTAGATGTCTCAGTAAACGTAACAGGTGAAAGCGAGTGAAGTAATTTATTTTTTCTCCTCTGCTTTTGATGGTCTGATCGAGTGTTTTCCTCATGATACGATTTTGTTCATGATTTGGTCCCTACTACCTTTTCATTGGAATTCACATCATTTATTGGTTCGTCTCAAAAAATTAAGAGGAAACGAACGCTGGTATATGTAAATTGATATAGATCAGGGTGCTTTCAAATTGTAGGACTTTCAATAATGCGTTATTACTTTATTACACTATTCATAATTTTGACGATGTAGATTTGATCGTTAATATTTCCGAATTTTTTCAAATTTGTTAATCTATAATTCTTGAGATAACGTGATGAGACTGCGACATCAGAGAAATATTTGCAAATTTTATAAAAAAATATATGTTAATAAAAATTCCGAACTCATATTTAATTAATTTTTCTTATTTCACACCTGTTGCTATCATTTTAATTTTTTTCTCACCCTTTTCTTTTCGAAATTATTACACCACTTCCTACAAAAGAACGTAACTTAAATTTTCTATGAGAAATAGTCTCTAAGAAAAATGCCCGTGGTAGAGAATGTGGTTTAGATAATAAACACTGAGATATGAAGGAAATGTTATATTTTTCAGAAATACACATTTTCACTTATGAGGAATCAAAAAATCTGTATTGATTCTAAATTTCATTTAAATCGATCATTTAGTTTTGATATTGTTTAAATTTAACCCACTTTTTAACAATAGATCCGCATTGCATTATTTTTTTCCCATTATAAGTATTTGTACTTTCACAAAGTACCCTTGTCACATCTTTTCGTCTTGTTAATAATCTTAAAAAAGTACTCACAAATTTCATATTTCATAACGTAGAAAAAATGGTATATGTAATGGTTTCATTCTTTTTAGATTAATTTAACTTGTCTTGTTTGGTTATTTCATAAACAATTAAAAACGTTTTTATGTTGAGAGTCTAATTCCTTCTATAAAGTGATTATATGGACGAAATTGTTCATAGAAACTCATTTAAGTTCTCTCCATAAGTAGCACTCTTTTTAATTACTAAAGAAAGGGCCTTCTGTTTAAAGGCTGCATTAGCTCAGAGTTAGGATAAATGTAAAAGCTTTATTTAAATTAAATCGAGTTTTCCTGATAAAAACTTTAGATCTGGTTAACAATATATTCTTACTATTTTATACTATAACTGCTATGGATAATCCACACGAGTCAAATTCGCAAACCTCAAAAAGTCCAAAAGTGTTATATCTCTTTATTGTTCCGGGAAGTGCATTGTTTGTAATGTATTATATTATACGTCAAAGAAAACAGCAAAGTTTTGGTAATAAATAAAAAAAGTCCAAGAAGAACGCTTAATATATATATAAAAAGTTCATGTTAGCGGATGGAATAGGGAGAAATATTTGATAATAAATAATGAAGAAATTTTAAGAATGAAAATGCAAATTTTTTTTACTTCGATATATTTGGTAAAGTTGTAATATATTTACAGATATCTGTTCCACAATAGTAATACATTATAACAATAAAACAAACAAAAATAAGCTTGCGGAATTTTCAAAACATTTGTCCCTAATAATTCAGAGAAAGGAATAATAAAATTGTAAAAAATATAAGTTTGTATACGCAATTATGTGAGTTAAAAAATATTTCTGGGCCATGTACATTATTGCGTTGTGCCGGACGAAATATAAAATTACTCTCTTACATTCATTCTATTCAATTAAAGAAGAAATATGAATTTTTCATCAGAAATAATATAAGCTTTAACACGGATAATACAATCAGAATGATGAACTTTCTATCTGGTTGAGTCTAATTTGTAGTCAGTGTGTGTAGAGGTGCATGTTCCCTTCTTTTGCTTTTAGTATGAGTGAGTACTCTTTCCGATAGTATTATTACTGTTATTTTAAGTAAAGAAAGATATCAGAGTATTAATACTTATTAATGTCTTTTAAAAGGTCTTTATACCTTTTACATTCGGTTAATATAATAGCATCAATTCGAATTTTAGTTCGATTCGAATTTTTTCAGTGCAAAATAATTTCTGTGAATTATGTCTAATGAAAGGTTTATAAATAAATTTTTTAAATTAACATTAATATAGATGGATTTAAGCAGGTTGTGTAATGTAAAAGAGTGTCTATTTTCTGCTTATTCTTGATTTTATTCCAATTTTCGTAGTAATGGTAAATATTGAAATTGGTTTACCCCATAAAAGCATGTTATTTTACACTGAAAATGACTATCTTCCCACAGTTTCGGATTAGAAACATGGATTTAAATAATGAGGAATTTTGATTTGTCAAAAAATTGTGAAAGTAAAATAATCTGGAAAATATATAACAAACATGAAGAAATTAAAGAAATGATATCGTCGCCGTAGTATGTCGGGTTGATCACAAAGCATACGGCATTTGGCGAAGCGGCGCACTGCGGGGCTCGTGTCGATTCCCGGCCGCTCACCGCGTGAGGCTGGACTGATATTCTGGTTGGCTGTAAGGGATTTCTCTCATAGCAATAAGTTCGCTGTAACTTAAAATAATATACATTTATGATAGATGAATAACCAAATAAATAAATGAGAAAATGATATTTTCACAAAAAACTACAAGGAAACAAATCCAACAGGTAGTTAAAAGAATCAAAATGTAACTCCAATATCAAATATTTGTGTAATATTATTTATAAAGGGTTCAAGATATTAGTACCAATGCGGAAATATTCGATACTAGGCAAACGTCTTTTTCTTTACTCATGTCCAGATGCCAATTTCTAAAGACAGTGAACTGTCTGACGTCATAAATATCTTACTTTAATTACTGCCTACCATGCAAATAGACTTTCATTTCTTATTATGTGTTTTTATGTGCGAGTGATACAAGTATCAAGTTCGATGATAATGGTGTTCTTTGCCCCCGATATACTTGTGTGATTATTTTTATTTATTTCAGCTAATATCGTTTTACAACAATGCAATCGGGACAATATATAATAGAATACAATTTGCTGGGCTCACCGGTTTTCATTCGTTTGATCCAAATGGAGGACGAGCCTGTCCTTTCGTCAATGCTTCTTTCATAGCATGATAAAATATCAACTGAAATATGCTGGTAGATTTATCCTTTTTTCAATATTAATTTATCCTACTTTTAATAATATTTTATTGTATTTCGATGGTTGCATTGTATCCTTTAGTTTAAGTAGCAAATTAATTAGATATTGAAGCTAAGAATTGATTATTATAATTAAAATATGGACATAGACGGTAGAATAGCAATTAAAATACAATTTATTCATCACACAACCGGATTTAATCTTTGCATTTAGATGACACGGTGATAGCGGCGAGCAAAGTAATGGAAAATTGCTACTTCGGGGCTTTCTCGTCTTTCCTCCGTTCCCAGAAGCTGCTTCCATTCTAAATCCTTTAGGAACACGAGTTGGCCAAATATTTTCGACGACATCATATTGAAGTCCGATTTTATCTTAAAAGAACGAAGATGAAGCAGAAGTAGTTGTATCCAACGAAAAATAATGCGGTGGTTTTGGGAACACTACATAGACGGCTGTAAAGAAAAGCACTAAAATTTCAATAAAATTATAAAGGGTCAATATACTCCTAAAGTGGAAATAACTTGTGTTTGTCAAGACCATTTATATCCTTTGTATTGACGAATTTATGTCACAAGCACATTGTGATGAATTTTACGTCACAAGTAGATTCACTGTTCATATCCTTACATCATCCCCAAGTAAAGTGGGAAGTGGAATAGGCAGTCACTGCATTGTTATACGACAGACTAACATTTTCAATTAAAGCAGCTGTATTTCTATGCGGGTTTTGAAAATAATAATAGATTTAATTTTAAAAACACGGTTTTCGAAAATTGTATAGGCTGTTTAGGCGTGATTGTAAAACTTTTTGTAATTTTGTACCTGAGAAGAAAAGAGGAAATACATTCAGAGATATCTGTCTAGCCATCAAAAGAACCAACTACAACTACGCGAGTGAAGCAGCGAGTGATGCATTATTTCGCTTTACAAGTTATACGTATATCAAATTTGGTGGCTACTTGTTGTTTGGCTGCAGGGTTATCAGGTCAACAAGCAAGCTGACAAATGTATAGTAATTTTTTAGATTTATAATATACATACTTTTATTTACCTAGATGGTATCTTTTCGCAGAATACTAACAGAAAGTAGTTAGTTTTTTACTATTGCCAAATTACCTAATTGAATCAAATATGTAATACGTCGCGGTTATAACTGTAGTTTTGTGGAACAACTCTGAGTTTACTTGGTACTGATTCTCATGAGATTCGTGCTCATACTCTGTCTATGATCTGCGGCCTGTAAATATAACATTTGCAATTATAAACATTATTACGGATAAAAAATATTGTACTGATATTGAAATTGGATTTAAAAAAATAAATGTAGTACTATAGTAGAAATAAATGTAGTAATATACAGGAAGAAAATCTACTAAAGCAATGCTTAAATGAAACGAGTCATCTGGTCTCACACAGCCTACTGTTAAGGACTAAATCGATGTCGGTTCTGCAGTCTCGGATCATTTATGTATTCGTGAGAGAAACGGTATCAAAATAGCGATGGATAGGATTGTGTAATGTTCGCTGTAATTAATATTTATGTAAATTGTATTATATAAGTGCAGTAATTTTAGGCTAAATTTGATTATTTTTCGTATACTTAATTTTTATTAAGTTTTTAAAAGAAATTGAGATATTAGGACCAAAGAAAATAGGTATTTTTGTCCTTTTTCCTATCCTGCGTCTTGTCTGAAAAGCAAACCATGTTTGTTTTGAAGAAGGTGTGTTTAAAATGCCTCTAAATTATTTTTTAATTTATGAGAAAAAAGGTAAAGGTCAATATATCATAACACAAGGTTATTTACATTTCTGATTTTGATGTAAAGCATTGTTTTCAAAACTGTATTTGTTACGCAATATATATATATATATATATATATAACATTGTTCTACCATATATTTCGCATGTATTAATGAAATATATTAATAAATTTCAACAATTGTTCGATGTTTTTTGCTTATGTGCTTCTTAATCTTATTGCTATATTATACAAAAGTAAGTAGGTCATTTATTTAAGCATACGTTTTTCTTCATACTTCTAAACTAATGTATAAAATTTTCGTAACGAATAATTTTTAAAGACTTTCTACCCTTGAGAGGATAAATCAACATAAATTATTTGAGATAATATGGAATATAAAATTATTCTGCTTAATAGATTAATACACTAGACTATACTACTGTAGAATATACTACACTAGACATGAAAAGAAAAAAGTTAATGTTATTGACGAAGGATCCATGACATAAGAAAACTCCCGTACGCCAATGTAAAGATTCAGAATAATATTATTATCGACACTGTCGAAAGCTTTCTTAGAACAAGGTGCATCTACTTGGTCATTATGATTCGATTATAAAGTAGCTTTATTGTGATCAAATAAAAGCAGTAAAGCATGGCAAATGCAAGGTCAAATCAAAACGGATTACTTCAGAGTAGTTTTGATGAAATATAAAAAACAGATGTTAAGTAAATAAGTTTTTTAGGGTTACGTATCTCAAATTTTTACGGTTTTATATATTATAAGAAACAAAACGTAACTCTTATAGCATCACGTGTCCGTCAATATGTCTATGACAGCCGTTTTTCTTAGACAATTTCAACGCAGAAATTTGAATTTCAATATGGTTGGATCGTACATTAGTCGACATATATCGCTATAGTTAATACTTAATAAAAATTTAAGGCAATTTTACTAACGTTAAATTATATAAGCCCACACCCTCACATGTATTTATCTTTTATCCTCTGTAGACTATGTATTTACCGTAGTTAGGAGTTTTAATATCACACGTATTTTTTTATTGTTCTTCGCTTTCCAAAAAATCTAATAAAAAATGTGAACGCCGTGGGCGGTTCGTGCAAACCTTAGTAAATATAGCAGCGGCGCGGCCTTTCGTGAGTTCTAATATACTTTTGGCATTAAATAATATATTACTATTG
This sequence comes from Druceiella hillmani, assembly GCA_039881145.1. Taxonomy (NCBI): domain Eukaryota; kingdom Metazoa; phylum Arthropoda; class Insecta; order Lepidoptera; family Hepialidae; genus Druceiella; species Druceiella hillmani. The sequence continues at coordinate 25,256,315 of JAYKKI010000021.1, read as the reverse complement.
TAATATTAAAATATTTTGGATTGACTCCATAAAACACTTTATACGGAAAAGAAAGAAAATCTTCTGGTAAATTACGTGTTCAATGATAATTACTATCTGTATTATAAAAACCAATAAAAAATAATTTAGATTTATAATTTCATAAAAAGGTACGTATATTTTTAAATATATACGTTAATAAAAAGCAACCTTTTCCGAATATGAAAAAGTGGAGAAAAAATCAAATTATGAGCCAGTTACAATTTTGTCGTCCACCGCTAAGCTATTTTATGTTATCGTACATAGAAATATATGTTGTCAATATGAATATCAGATAGCTTATCTACTAGTACCTTGCATTTGCCATGCTTTACTGCTTTTATTTGATCACAATAAAGCTACTTTATAATCGAATCATAATGACCAAGTAGATGCACCTTGTTCTAAGAAAGCTTTCGACAGTGTCGATAATAATATTATTCTGAATCTTTACATTGGCGTACGGGAGTTTTCTTATGTCATGGATCCTTCGTCAATATCATTAACTTTTGTCTTTTCATGTCTAGTGTAAAAGGTATAAGAAATACTATTCAATGTTATTATTAATCTATTAAGCGGAACAATTTTATATTCCATATTATCTCAAATAATTTATGTTGATTTATCCTCTTTGTTGAATATAAATTGCTGGAAGTATTTCCGTTTTATACAAAATTATATTAGGACATTTTTCTTTGGCGCACTATACAACTTAAAACCGGTTTGATGGGAATACCAGTGTAATACGTATTTTTATAATATATAAGTGGAATATACACAAATCACGTGGTATTTTTGTTCAATAATTAATTGACTATTTATCGTTACCTATTGCTAGCTTTTAATTTATACACATAATAAAATGGTTATGAGGTGGCCCTGTGCGCGCATCATACAAAAACGTATCGTATTGCATGTAGATCGTATTGCAGTTTTATATTGTTATACCTTAGAAGCTTGTACAATGCCTGTAAAATAAATCTTCGAAGTTATTTTTTATATAAATCTACAACCATGATTCTAAATCTTGTTGTTTTTGAAAAATTCATGATACTTTTATACTAATGAAATATCTGATAGGCGATATATAAGTATGCATAGGGTAAATGTGGGATAGTTGCCTAACCTTTTGAAATAAGCGATTAAGATACAGAAGATGTGCATTTAATTATCTTTAATTTTTATGATGGATTGTTTACTTATTAATGAACAAAATAATGAGGATAATTTAATACTGTGAAAATAATTTGTAGTAAATTTCAGAAAAAATAAGCAAGCTCATGATTGAGGATAGTTGCCCACTGTGTAGGTTAGACGCCGACTCATCATTTCGACTTGTGGGATAGTTGCCCCAAGGAATTAATAAAAGAATATTTTGATTTTCTTGTGCATAACTTTTATTATAATAAACACATAATTGTTTCATTGTGTGAAAAAGAACTTATGATTAATTGTTCTTTTTTCTTGACGCAGATTTAAACGCATACACTGATTACAATAATCGCCGTACATAGTGCAGGTTTCATGCAGCCAATTTCTACACATAACACACTGGATCCAGTCCACTTTTGATTTTGTCGTTTCAAAATCATCAAAACATTCCACACATTTATTTGTTGCATCCTCAGTAGAGTTTGACTCATTATTAACATTGTGAACAGAACTCTGAAATATATTTTGAGTATTCACACTTCTTTTCTGATTTCTTCGACTAAGTCTCAGTTTCTTAGCTTTTTGTTCTATTTTGTTTTCCTTAATAACACTGGTATTACTTTCTATGAGTGAATCATCAGAAGCACAAGTCTCCTCTGAAGATGCCCTTGGTCTTTTTTTAGTTATTTTTTTAGGTTGTTCGCTACTTTTACATCATATGTTAGGAGTCGATTTACCTTTACGGTCTTTAGTAGCAATATTCTCTTTGGAAGTCAGTACTGCTACAGATTGTTTTCTCCTCTTGTAAAAAGGTATCAAAATTTTTGGTACAGGAGAATATTCTTGCAAATATCTACTAGGCGTCTCCTTTTGTATTCCTGCACTAGAATGTTCAGAAAGTAGACAGAGAATTGGAAGGATTCTGTTCCTTTGTGTTAGAGTGATTAGAAATCACGTAAATTGAATCTTGATTCGTTGAATAACTTCGAGTTTGAGCCAAATTTGGGGTAATGTTAACCCCATCGTCATCTGAATTTGGCAACATCTGATTACTACATGACGGACCAGGTAATTGTTCACTTCGGGTTTCATCCAAAATTGGGGTAATGCCAATCCTATTGTCGTCATTTAAATTTGGCAACATCTGATCACTACATGACGGACCAGATAGTTGTTCATCTGTCGAAATGTTTTCTTGTTCATTACGGTGTGGATTGCTTGAAGATAAATCGGATATTGGAAAAAAACTTTCGGGAATAATAGACGGATTATATGGGTAAATACCACAAGCTTTAAGACCCGAAATATCATTGGAGTATGTGGCGGCTTTAATCCATGAGTTGCCAATTAGTCTGCCAGCTACTAATCGGTTGATTTTTTTTTCTTTGTTTGTAAGTATCCAGTTTCTAGTCTCAGTTGCTTAAAAAGTTTTAAAGGGTTTGAAAAAGCTGCGGTCTACGGTTGTAAAGCTTGTGTGCTATGGCTGGGTAAACAAAAAAGTATTATATCATTTTCTTCCGCAGTCTTTAACATTTCAATTGAATCAGTATGGGAAGAATGCCCATCTAAAATCAAAAGAACTTTACCTTTAGGCTTTAACAACAGGTACAAAATGATGCTGTAGCCACTTCTGGAATAACTCCGCATTAACGTAGGCTGATTTCTTGCTCAAATTTACATCAGAGCCAGGAGAAAGTCCATCGTGAAACTCAGGCTTTCTGATTGCTCCCTTTATAATAACAACAGGAGGTATAAAATTCCCAGCGGCATTGCAACAAGTTATTATGGACATAGTCTCGCCTTTTTCCCCAGATGTTATTGAGTAAACAGATTTTGCTTTTGTAGCAATAACTTTTCCAGATTGATTATTTAAGTGGACACCAGTTTCATCAATGTTAAATACATGGTCTGGCTTGTCACGAAAATCATAATTTATTAAAATCTGAAGCAAGATTTCAAACATTTTCTTAACTTCGTCACGGTTAAGCCACTGAGGCCCCCTCGAGCAAGGGATAAACCTTCAGCTTGTCGAACACTAAGCTCTGAATTTCGTTCCAGAAAAGACTGTAGCCAATGAGGTCCAGCTTTGCGTGTTTCTTGGTCAAAGTTATGTTTAATGCTAAGCTTTTCCGCGAATTCGAACGCCAGTCTTCTATCACATCTCGTGTTACAGGAAATCCTGCTGCTTCTAATTTCTGAACGTGTGCAACAAGTCGTTTTTCATTGTCGAAGTCCAAAACCGGGTGTTTACCTGAAAATAAATTTAAGCAAGAATTAATGAACGTTTCATAATAAGAGATGGTATTTAAATTATCAAAAACCGAAATACCTACATACCTAGTGTAAGTTTTTTTGTATCTTGCTTCGCAAATCGTCTCTTTAAAGTGAATGGAATGCCATAACGTCGAGATATTTCATTAAGAGAATATTTGTTTTCATTCATTTCTTCGAAGGCGCTTTTAAGAGCGTCTTCGGTCCATACACCTCGGGGCTGTACCCCTACTTTGCGCACATATTTACGTGGCAAGTTTAGAAATCGAAAAAAGAATGGATTAAATTAATGATAAAATGTGGGATAGTTGCCTTAAGGGGCGTCTATACTCACAAAAAACTGGGCTTCTGTCCTTATTGCATGGGATAGACACCTGCCAATTTAGCAAATAAAACATATAAAAGATACTGAAATTACTTTTAAATGTTTTTATTTGATGTATATATAGATTAAAAATACAAAAAAATAAGCCCTTACCTTATAAGTTCAAAAGTTCTGGGCCCTTAAATAATTTACTAAACCGAAATTCAATAAGCCTTAAGCGCGCGTGACGTTTTTCGCTGCATAAAATACGATACGTTCGTTCCATCGAAGAGTACAACGTCGACTGGTCGAAGAGTGGGGGCCAGCTTACATTAAAAAAAAACATTGCGGGCTTACGTTGTGTACAGGTCGCTACACGTTTACTTCGGCATGTATCCCACTAGGGCATCTATCCCACATTTACCCTAAGCAAGTCTACATTAGGTAATATATAATAACTAATGATACATTGAAACATGTTAACTTTATAAATCTAAAAGCGATAAGGGTAAAGACAGGGTAAAGGATAGTAGACAAGGGTAAAAAATCTTAAAAAATTATTCATTACGGAAATTTTATACGTTAGTTTAGAAGTATGAAGAAAAACGTATGCTTAAATAAATGACCTACTTACTTTTGTATAATATAGCAATAAGATTAAAAAGTACATAAGCAAAAAATATCGAACAATTGTTGAAATTTATTAATATATTTCATTAATACATGCGAAATATATGGTAGAACAATGTTATATATATATATATATATACATATATATATTGCGTAACAAATACAGTTTTGAAAACAATACTTTACATCAAAATCAGAAATGTAAATAACCTTGTGTTATGATATATTGATCTTTACCTTTTTTCTCACAAATTAAAAAATAATTTAGAGGCATTTTAAACACACCTTCTTCAAAACAAACATGGTTTGCTTTTCAGACAAGACGCAGGATAGGAAAAAGGACAAAAATACCTATTTTCTTTGGTCCTAATATCTCAATTTCTTTTAAAAACTTAATAAAAATTAAGTAAACGAAAAATAATCAAATTTAGCCTAAAATGACTGCACTTATATAATACAATTTACATAAATATTAATTACAGCGAACATTACACAATCCTATCCATCGCTATTTTGATACCGTTTCTCTCACGAATAAATAAATGATCCGAGACTGCAGAACCGACATCGATTTCGTCCTTAACGGTAGGCTGTGTGAGACCAGATGACTCGTTTCATTTAAGCATTGCTTTAGTAGATTTTCTTCTTGTATATTACTACATTTATTTATTTTAAGATAAAATCGGGCTTCAATATGATGTCGTCGAAAATATTTGGCCAACTCGTATTCCTAAAGCATTTAAAATGGAAGCAGCTTCTGGGAACGGAGGAAAGACGAGAAAGCCCCGAAGTAGCAATTTTCCATTACTTTGCTCGCCGCTATCACCGTGTCATCAAAATGCAAAGATTAAATCCGGTTGTGTGATGAATAAATTGTATTTTAATTGCTATTCTACCGTCTATGTCCATATTTTAATTGGAATAATCAATTCTTAGCTTCAATATCTAATTAATTTGCTACTTAAACTAAAGGATACAATGCAACCATCGAAATACAATAAAATATTATTAAAAATAGGATAAATTAATATTGAAAAAAGGATAAATCTACCAGCATATTTCAGTTGATATTTTATCATGCTATGAAAGAAGCATTGACGAAAGGACAGGCTCGTCCTCCATTTGGATCAAACGAATGAAAACCGGTGAGCCCAGCAAATTGTATTCTATTATATATTGTCCCGATTGCATTGTTGTAAAACGATATTAGCTGAAATAAATAAAAATAATCACGCAAGTATATCGGGGGCAAAGAACACCATTATCATCGAACTTGATACTTGTATCACTCGCACATAAAAACACATAATAAGAAATGAAAGTCTATTTGCAAGGTAGGCAGTAATTAAAGTAAGATATTTATGACGTCAGACAGTTCACTATCTTTAGAAATTGGCATCTGGACATGAGTAAAGAAAAAGACGTTTGCCTAGTATCGAATATTTCCGCATTGGTACTAATATCTTGAACCCTTTATAAATAATATTACATAAATATTTGATATTGCAGTAACATTTTGATTCTTTTAACTACCTGTTGGATTTGCTTCCTTGTAGTTTTTTGTGAAAATATCATTTTCTCATTTATTTATTTGGTTATTCATCTATCATAAATGTATATTACTTTAAATTACAGCGGACTTATTGCTATGAGAGAAATCCCTTACAGCCAACCAGAACATCAGTCCAGCCTCACGCGGTGAGCGGCCGGGAATCGACACGAGCCCCGCAGTGCGCCGCTTCGCCAAATGCCGTATGCTTTGTGATCAACCCGACATACTACGGCGACGATATCATTTCTTTAATTTCTTCATGTTTGTTATATATTTTCCAGATTATTTTACTTTCACAATTTTTTGACAAATCAAAATTCTTCATTATTTAAATCCATGTTTCTAATCCGAAACTGTGGGAAGATAGTCATTTTCAGTGTAAAATAACATGCTTTTATGGGGTAAACCAATTTCAATATTTACCATCACTACGACAATTGGAATAAAGTCAAGAATAAGCAGAAAATGGACACTCTTTTACATTACACAACCTGCTTAAATCCATCTATATTAATGTTAATTTAAAAAAAATTATTTATAAACCTTTCATTAGACATAATTCACAGAAATTATTTTGCACTGAAAACAATTCGAATCGAACTAAAATTCGAATTGATGCTATTATATTAACCGAATGTAAAAGGTATAAAGGCTTTTTAAAAGACATTAATAAGTATTAATACTCAGATATCTTTCTTTACTTAAAATAACAGTAATGATACTATCATATGGTTGGTTATATATTAAAGATAAATTCCGGATTTTTTTCAAGGATTTTTTCAATTTTTGAGATATTTAAATTATATTGAAATAAGTTTACCGATAACCAGAATATTAATTAATAACATAGTAGCAGCGAAAGTTGTGCTTGAGTCATCGTTTTGTGTTCGACAAATAGCGGGACCATCAAATTAAAGAATACTGCCTTGATGCAAAGTGTAGAAACGCCAATAGAAATTTATAAAAATCAGTTACTGTGCTATATTTAGTGATATTGTGATGTGAGATCCTTCTAGGTATTCGTAGCCAAGCAGGAAAAAAAACAATTTATAGTATAATTTCGTTACTTCTTCACATTACAGCATTATAGCTCCTTCTGCTCAATGTCAATATCTAGAATTAGTAACAAAGATATAATGAGGTTGCAAGTGTACGTAAAGGAAACAAAAAAATTAGTGGAAATAATTTTAATTTTACCAGTATGTCGATTAACGTTATCAAAACATAATCTTTATAAAATTATATAATTATGTTATAGCTAACTTTAACTTAGCCGGTTTCTCAAGCGTTGTTTGCCATATTTTTTTTTCATTTGCCTGAATAAACGTAATTAATAAATGAACAAAATTTCACATCAACTTTATCATGAAGGGTGCCTAAATTAGTTTAAAGATTCTTTCTGAATAAAATTTGTGTCGATGGTAAGACAGAAATTAGGATCCAATTAAAACAACTTTTATCTTCATATGTTATATTATTAGCTTATTTAATTATTTATTTTCATACCGGAATTTGCTGCATAATATCATTTTGATATATCTCGTTTGGGATTGTATTACATACATGTATTACATACATTATATTTTTTCAAGGACTGGAGTATGAGCTTCTACATAATTTCAGACGTTCCGACTGGCAAGTGTTATTTTTGAATAAACGATCCCCATGTTTTGTATTCCATATTAAAGTGTAACTCAATCACGTCTAAATATTAGCACGTTAGTTAATAAAGTTATTTAACATAGATAGTTATGTTATTTATTAATATTATATGACATATTGATATATACGTTATTTTATATTAGAGGTGAAGACGATATTTTTCATTTATTAAATTAATTAGGATGAAATATTAATAGACATATATATATATATATATATATATATATATATATATATATACACATATATATACATATACACATACAGGTGCAAGGAGTGGAGGAGTGAAATGTCGGTGGTAGAGGGGGTGATTACACATACGGAACAATAAATTGTTATCCTAGGTCTAATAGTTTTAGAGACATGATTTTTTAAATTTCTTTTTTAATTTTTGTTACTGTGCATGAACAATTAGTAGGTGTTATTACTATTTCTACTCTTTTATTATTTAAGATCTTTAAGAGAACATTCGTCTTAGTTATAATTAATTCTGTAAACATTCCAAAAATACGTACTTCATTGAAATAACTGCATTCTCGAGAATGCTTGCGATCAAAACAACCGCTTTACACAATTGCTTGGCTATCTCTTTTCCATTCGTATGTTGTTTTTATTGTTTTTGGCCATCAAGTGACCCTTCCTTCTTCTTTCCTTGAACAACTTAGCTTCTTCAGTGATTTGCTTATCGCTTGGAGCTAACAACGTATTTTTTGCTGTTTTGTCCCTACCACAGTTTTTATTTGTTGATCTACGCTTGAATTGAACCTCGTTTGTGCTTGTGATTTGGATGATGTTTGACCGACTGCATTCCATAATGCGTCAAACCTACACTGCTCGTGAATATGCAGAAATGTATTTTATGTACGTATTGCGACCGCTACCCTAATCGCGAAAGATATCTCGATTCCAGAGTCTTTCTTCGTGTAATAAACGCATATTTAGGGGGTCGAATTCCCGAAAATGTAGTTTCTAAAGGAAGACCTAGAAATGTTGATGAGCGTCAAGTTATGGATGAAGCTCTTTCTACCAGTGTTTGGAGGATTTCTCGACGTATTGATGGCGCAAGAAGTACAGTACACCCTCATTTTAAGAAGAAATGATTTGTACCTATACCATGTCCAACAAGCGCAAATTCTGCTAGCTGCTGACTACCAACGATGAATATAGATCTGTCAAGAGATGTTGCGTCGATGCAGGCAACATTTTGTTTGATTCATAATGGAGCGATGAATCATATTTTAAAAGAATGAGAGTATTCAATATGCACAATTTACACCAAATGGGCCGTTGAGTATCCCCGCATAGTAAGGCAAGATCAATTTCAACATCAATTTGTGGGCTAGAATCATGGGTGGCAATTATCGGTTCCCATGGAGGGAAATTATCAGTCCATTTGAACTCCCACCTAGGCTTAATGGAGTTCGTTATCTACGGTTTTTAAGAGACGAATTTGGAAATCTGTTAAATAAAATACCACAAGACGTACGTGACGGGATGTGGCTATAGCACGATGGTGCACCGGTTCACTTTTCGCGACAAGTAACTGAATACGTAAGTGCAACTTACTCAAATCGATGGATAAGACGTGGTGGTACAATTGCATGTCCACCACGTTCGCCAGACCTCAATCAATGGATTGAGAACGATTGAACTATTTTCAATGGACTTCTCATAGACCGCCTCCTTATTTCAAGGAGGCGGTCTATGAGACTACTAACGATAATGAACAGCAATTAAGACAAAAATTACAACATATGTCTGGAGTGGTAAAAAACAACAAAAGGTCTTTAAGCAGTTCAAGAATAAATTTTGTAAGATATTGGCTATGCATAAGAACTAGGAGAAGGCATTTTGAGCATTTACTGTAATAAAAAAAAACATAATAAATGTGGTATGATATAAATACCACACTTATTTTATTTTATCATGGCCGAAAAAATTATCAATGGTATGGCTTTATGAATAAAAAACATGTTATGAAATGACAGTACCAGAAAGTTATATATTTTTCGAATCTGTGTGAATTGTAGATGTTTTTGAAATAAAGTTCCGCAAAGTTGCCATACATTTTTTTACTATCTTAGACCATATTATCTAGCATTGCATTTTACCATATTATTTAGCATTGTTCATATATTACCTTTCATGTAATTAAAAAAATGCACACAGTTCAGCGTTTAATTATCTTGATTTTTAAAAATTTTAAAAATTTAAAAAATCGTATTTCTGAAAGTATTAGGCCCAGGATAATAAAATTTATTGTTTCGTATGTGTAATATTTCCCTATATTATATCAGTATCAGTATCAATGAAGTATCAATTATCGTCAAAAGTTGGTTAAACATAGCAAAGGAGTTATCTTGACTGTTACAAGAATAATATAAAAACTACTGGTAGGTCGATAATACGCAAACAGGACAAAAATGTTTAACCTTCTGTCCAGTGTACCCCAGGAAACTGCATTTGTGCTGAATTGTTTCAACATTCAATAGTGCTAAATTATGAATAATATATCTAATAGTATTTAGTTTAAAAAGACTAGTTTAAATATAATTTCCAACGTTCTCAGTACTCAGAATTATCTTATTTTTTCAATAAAAGTGTGATTGCCAAAGTTATGGGCATAACTCCTGATAGATAATTTTACTGATCGTTTCTAGTATTCCATTTACTCGCATATGATTTTTGCAACTCAAAAGGGCTATGTGGGTCACTTTGTATCTCCAAGTCAAGTGAAAATGTGATCACCTGTGCGCAATCGCAAGTCAAAATATCAGTTACCATTATCCTAGTATTTAAGTGAAGCATTCATTCGCAAAAATCATTGTACGATATTTTTTTAAGATTAGCTGCTGTTGATGTGTTAAATCACTATTGGTTCGTGATTGTTGTTTCTGAAGTATCTGTATTCCTCTAATGCTTTTTTTCTGAAGTATCTGTATTCCTCTAATGTTCTAATGCATTAAATAGAACTCATTTTATTTGATTTTGTTAGGCTTACAACAGGGAATATACATGTAATTTTTTTTATAATTTTAATTTATTATTTACATCGTTATAACATAGTAAAAATTTAAGTACTGTTGGAAACGTTTCCATTGAATTTGAAAAAGAATATTTAAAACAGTCAACAAATTTAAACTGTGTAAAGGTCGCCATTGTCGCGCACTTTGAATGACGTCATAAGGTATGCCCAACGTATGATTACTATGGGAGTTCTATATATTATGGATATTTTCAGTATGATAGCCGTTTAAACCATATAGGAATTTCAAAAGCCACTTGACAAGTATTCTATTTTTCCTAGGTGTAAAAATATTATCAGTATGCTGCCTGATGAAGTGTTTTTCTAAAATCCCGAGACAATGGTGCAAACTTACGGCAGGAGATTATGTGTCTACAACAAGTTTTTTGTATTATTGTAGAGATCAATATTTGGATAGCTAGTATAATTTCAAGTAATTATAAGTGAATTTTGAACTGAATATCAAACATACAAGCAGTAAATAATTGTGTACATAAATTAGTTTAAAAAGTTGAATATGACTTTCGTTTTCTGTTTTTTACATTGTGAAAAATCTATATAATATTGCCAAAATTCATAAAATTTTACTTGACTTAAATGTAATAAACTTGGCTGAACTCACATATAAAGTAATAAACTTTACATATAAAGTAATAAAATGTGAACAGTATGCAGTCATATTGTTAAAAGATTATAGGTTATATTTACTTCTGTTTACTTATGAGTGTATTTTCGCAAAAAACATAAATAATGCATGTATCTAAAAATATATTAAAATAGTTATCTTTCAGCTGTTACTCGTTTGGTCTTAGTAGAAGAAAAATCTAAATTTGAAGTAAAATATAACGTCACCATGAATGTTTGTATATCGACAGATTATACGATTGTTTATTCACAAAACCCCTTTCCGTCATCATTCTAGACGATTGTCAGTCTCACTATTATATTAAAAATGTACTACATATGTAAAATATTATTAAAGTAGTATTTTTTTCTTATCAAAGTACGGCACATAAATGTCAACAATAGAGTTTGTTTACATAGTCTCTGACATCACTTTTCGTTCCTAACCAATAGCGTTGCGTTTCGCCAATTTGAATTTCCCCGCATAACATGCACTTTTTATTAATTAATTTATGCAATTAAAAATGGATTAATTAAAAAAAAAACAGTTATATAATGTCCAGTTGATAAATGATGGGAAAAATATTTGAATCAAATTTAAATTACATCCATATTTTCTATTACAGTACGTTATAGCGTGCTATTAAATATGTTTAGTACGAGTGTAAATGGTTGTATTCCGTATTTTTATTATTTTTACGATACATATTTAAAAAAAATATCAAAAATTCCAAAAATTTGCATAATATTTTGCATCGCGTCAGAAATCATAGTAAATACACTTTTATACCATATTTGTAGTAAATGTACCATTATATAGTAGTAACATTTTAACAATGATATAATCTTCTTGTGGTGTCTTCTAATTCATAATTTCTTTAAAATAAATGTAATAATTTTTTCGTTAAGGATGAAATAAATTTGAATAAGTGAATTTCGTTCAGTTATATTTCATTTAAGAAATTATTGTTTATAAATTTTCATTTTAGCAAGTATCCGAAAGATATGAGTACGAAATTTCGTGATATATTTAAATAAATATTACACTCTCAGTAATATAATTGGAGAGTTTCGTCAAGCGACATTGCATTAAAAGAAAATATGTATATTTTCGGAGTTATATTTTTTCCTAGAAAGGTTTTTACTACGAAAAATTTGTTAAAATTATTTAAATAATCTGATATTTAAAGTTTTAGATTTTTTACGTAATGTTTGATACAATGGTTGCTAATATTTTAATCATGCACTGCATTAAACATAACGTTAAATTTGCAATTTCTGTACAGTTTTTGCTTGATAGTAATTGAATCCGTGTCATTCATGTCTAACTATGGAATAAACACTGAATTTATCACAATTTGAAGATGTTTAATTAAAGGATGAAATAGGTTAAAACTGTAACTATGAAATAAAAAGTAATTACTTAAGAAAAACAAATTAAAACTTTGATTCTAAAATTTTCTGATAAATTGAAATACTTTTTAAAATATTATTTTAGAAGTAGATAAACTTATAATGAAATTAGCGAAAAAGATAAGGAGAACTAGAAAAATAATTTCTCTTTTTTTTAATGATATTTCTAGATTGAAAAATTTAGTTAGAATTAAATACAGAAAGCATTATGAGCTGAAAAATGTGAGCCTTATAAAATAAAGGCGTTTTCGTTAATTTTCACGCTTAAATAAAATTATCTATCGGAATATGTGTTTTGGTTTGCTTACAGATTAAAATTTTGTGTTGTAAGAATGTGAAACATATGGAAAATATGCAATTAATAAAGTAGTAGTAAAGTAGTTGACGATAACACGCTATGTGAGCTAGTGAATGTATAATTTAGTAGACACACACATCCATAGTTTATAGAAGTGGCTTTATAGAGGAGAGTAAGTGCTTCCAGACACTTTGTATTCATACTGAAAAATAAATAATTTCACTGGGAATAACGTATCGATAAATTTATTTCAAGTTTTATTTATGTTAGTATATCAGAACTTTTTCTTGGATTTTAATAAATGTTTAAAAAAAATTTCAACACCATATAGGTAAGAATATAAGGAGGTGGCATACACCCTACTTTGCGTGGGTATACACCATAATTTTCGACACGTCACACTTAGTCGCATTTTAACGTCATTGGAACTGAGACCCAACGCTTCTCCTTTGAAAAATCTATTTATTTTTGTTGGAAATTAGCTATGTATGTCGTCAAAAAGAACAAAAAATATAACAGAAAGACATACGACCTTAAAAACAATGTCGCTCATCATAAGTAAGTCAATTGTTTTCATTTCTGTAATATTGAAATTAATGAAATGTTAAGTGATGTACCCTGCATCGATTTTTAAACTAAAATATATGATATTGTTTGGTATCGTGTAGTCATATTATTTAGTAAATTGTTTAATACATTGATTTCTTTAGTAGATTATGACTTTATTGATATATATAATCATGTGGTAATTGCAAATTATGATGTCGCAGTTTATACAACGTACGGAATATTTTTTGGTGATGATATTTATTATATGGCTGAAAACCACTCGGTTCAATGCCAATATAATACTATATTTATTTATTTGGCTAGAATAGTAATTAATATTCAAATAATATTTATTAAAGTGACTTTTTTATGAAAATATGTCTCAAGGATGTATTAGTATTCAATGACGTAAATTATTATAAGGGATAAATTAAAAAGGTACGAACTATCTTCCCTTACACCACGTTATTAATGTTTTTGTTTTTTTTTATGAATGTTATTTTTTCATCTTTTCTATTTTCACTGCAGTGACCTAAAATTATTTTTCTTATAATATATTAATAATATTGATGTCCATATTTTTTATGTTACTATTTAGCATAATATTTTCCTAACTCTTTTATTTGTATGATTAATCCTTATTATATGATTTGTATGATATTATGTTTGGTACGATTTATTGATTGTTATTTAAAGTTTCCCAAAAGACAAGGCATCTTGTGAAATATGAATAAATATTTTGAGATTTTCTATTAATTGGTTATCAACAACAACAGCGACCTTTTCTCGCAACATTTTACAACTGGCTGTTTTTAGTAGTTAAGCCCATATAGAAATATGCACAAAAATATAGACATTTCACAATAAACGATTAATTAACACCGGTTAATTTGAAAATGATTCATTTATATGCGTTTAAAAAAAATATAGCAAAGAGAAAAGTGGAGCAGTTTTTTATCTTAAAGCTTGTGCAATGCATTAGATATGTATGGAACATGAGTATATATATATATATATATATATATATATATATATATATATATGTGTGTATATATATATACATACATACATATATATATATATATATATATATATATATATATATATATATATGTGTGTAAATGTGTGTGTGTATAAATATATTCCTAACCCTACCGATTTAACGCTTAACTACGGTTATCGGACGAGAACCGGAGTTTCCGGCTTAGTATGAACCTTGGCGACGTAAAGTTGGAATGGTGGTGGTTGCGCTGAAGTACACCTCTTTCGTGGTGGAACAGATATATTGGCATTCGTGACTACTAGGAAGGTGAGGTCTTTCTTCTTGTCCGTGACGAAAAGGCGGTGGGATGACTCGTTGTTATTGAATTCCGCTGCAGCCAGTGTCGTATCCAGTTTAAGTTTTGCGGGCTTCTTGAATGAGCATTGCGTCGTGCATTTCCTTGCGTTGACACCGAATCTGCGGTGGTAGTAACAGTATAACTGGGATGTTAGTCGGTAGACGTAGCGAGAATTTGACCGACCGCGCGTTGATGATTGGTAGCGCGCGGCGTTACAGCACACAATACTCCATACTAGCGAACAGATTTAATTGCCTACACTGTTATATACGTACTCGCCTATCCGTGTCCGTTTGTATGTGTGCATAAATTTTTGTAGGGTTATCTGCAGCGTGCACGTAAAGAATATTTACTGTTACTACATATTGGTCTCGATTATTTCTAGCAATTGCACCGATCGAGTGAGTTGACGCTATAAGTCAGCTGTTCCTCTTTCTAACGAATAGCGTCGATCGAATGACTGTCTCGATAACACGCCGGTGTCGTATCTTTATACTGGTGTGCACGTCTTCATTATTATCTAATTGTAAAAATATAATTATGTAAATAAATGTTTTACACTATACATTTAATTTTGTGAAAGTGATTTGATAACAATAATATTAAGATAGAATTCGAAAAAAGGTACTTAACGTGGGTCTCAGAAACGAAATAAAATCTTAAATAAAAATAAATTTTATTTATTTATTAGATTTACTTCATGTGAAATATATCTTAATAAACAATATAATAAGCCTATGGCCGACGCTATAAGTATACGTTTTTCAAACACATCGTGTTCAAACAAAACAATGACTTTTAAGAACAGTTTGAAATTTAAAGCTGCTCAGTGACATGTTTGTAGGACACCAAACAGTTCCCTATCATTAGTGACTTTATTGCTTTCTATGCACTTTTACATCACGTAGTAACGACCTGTTATATTGAATTATTATAAATTACTATTAATTAACACTGAATTACACAAGTCAAACTTAACCAAACATCGCAAAACTATACCATTCACAGTTGTCGTTAATATTCTTTGATTACAGGGAGAATATAGGCTATGTTGCGGCCTCGACTTGAGTTCCGCTATATAGCGCACGAGTCTGCCATTCTTGATTCATATTGACTTATTAACTCTAAAGGCTGTTGCTGGCGGAGGTTGCAGCTGAGCGACTTGCGTGTGCTCCAACAACTTGTCGGCGAGTAGTGCGAGGTCTTCAAGTGGCGTGATCTTGGACAGGTTGATACTTACGACGAGCAGATTACTGAATTTAGAATTTGGGCTGGTAGCTGATTCAGCCACAGGAGTCTTGTCGGAGAACAGATCGTTAGCGAGATCTCTTATTCTAAACAATACCTGGCTGGGACGCTAGTTACTCAGTATTTTGCCATATACTAATATGTTAAGCTGTCTTTCCTCGCTTTCCTCGTACACTGAGATGGGGTGATTTTTATGAGCGTGCACACCTCGGTGTCATCTTTGAGTTTCCCAAGAATATTTCTGATTTGTTCGACATCCTGCTCTTTGATTTTGCGGTAACAACTTGAGCCAATTGCAGTGAAGTTTTGTTAGAGTCGCTAGTTACTGTCGCGAAGTAGCCAAACTACAGGCGTGGCAGAGAGATGCTGGCGATTTGCGGTGCTATTGCCGGTACCATGGTGTAGTCTGGTTGTCGAGCAGGGATTGTCCTGTGGATAATGTTCTTCAAACAGGTGCGTCGTCGAGCAGAGATTTATCCTCTTATTATCGATGGTGTTCTTCAAACGTGGGGTCACCTCACTCTACCTGCGTGGCACCTTCGGTGGCGAAGTGGAAAGCCTGCAACCTGCGCATCACAATGTAACACCTGAAGAGTCCCTTCTCCGCATCCCATGACGGTCGACGGCGAACTGTGGAACGCGCCAGTGGTGGGGGCCGTTTTCTCGACTCTGTGGCGTGGGGCGCGGGGCTCGCGGGGTATGCGCTGCTTTGTTCGGCGACCGTCCGTCTGTGTCGCAGCGCTCTGTCACGGCTTTCATATATCGCTCTCTCTCTCTCTCTCTCGGTGTCATGTTGGTAGTGTATAACAGTGCATGTCGCAGAACCGAATTCATGCAGTATTCGCTACGAGGACTTCTGTTACATTTCATCCACTTCTACTTCTCACAAGTACTGCCTTAGTACTCGCGTCATATATATATATATATATATATATATATATATATATATATATATATAATATATATATATATATATATATATATATATGTAAATATATATACATTTATTCATATTAATAAAGTAAACCTTGTGACATGACAGTTTTTCCAAAAGTTGTTAACCTAGCACTTGCTACATAGAACATTTTGATTAATTAGCATTAAAATTAGAAGTTCTCGACCACTTGATATAAGAAACACATGTATACTACTTTATAATTCTATCGCCCAAATGTTACGTGACGATTATATAATCTGTGCAATTATCGTACAAAAGTACAATTATTGTTTCATTGCAGTATATATCGTTCATCCCATTATTATTTAATGAGATTTCACTACTCTTTCGGTCTTTGTGGAATGGTAAATTATAATATAACGATGAAATATATCATACATTCATAGGGTGACAACTAATATAATAAGAAAACTTTCCACATGTGAGTACTTAATTAGAGTCAAATAGTATCTATGTTTTCAAAGATAATAAAGTCGGTTAAGTGCAAATTAACTCGCACAGTTTGTTCCTAACTATTTTTCTTTAATATAACATAAAGTCTATTGGAAGGAAGTCTCAATAAAATGAAACTTATACTGACGTGTATTATGACTGATAACTAAAAATTATTCTTTGGTTAATATTCTGGTTGTTAGAACCGAACGAAGTAATAAAATATATAAACAAATCTTTAAAAGCTTATGCGAGCCTCCTTTCATAATTGTGTAAATATCTCTCTATATTTTATAAATTAGATTTTTGTTATACAGAAATATCTGAAAATATTCTAAATATATCTTATATTTTTTTATTTTAAAAAAATTAAGCATTTACATGTTAAACTTTTCACCTGAGCAGCATCAGCGGGTAATCTATTTACAAACTCCGTGTCAAAAATACGAAAGCAGCAACAGACATTCTGCGGCTGACAGGATTACCTTATTAACATTTTCATAGGCCATACGGCTCTGGCATTTATTCATTTTTCATTCCATTTATTGAATAGAATCAGAGTAGTTTATTATTTGCAGAAACGCTTCCAAAGAACGCTTTTCAACGTAGCTGAGAAGAAGTTATCCATTTGATTCCAAATGCTCTGTTATATTTCGCAATAAATTTGTATTTTCAATTGATATTATTAAATTACCATTACCAGTTCTGTTAGAAAAGTAAAAAATGTTTAAATACATTCATTTGTAAGCGTTAACACGACTACAGTAATACTTTATTTCTCATACATTCGATTTATGTAGTAGTTTTATAAAATAATCCTTTTAAATATTTCTCTAGGAAAAACCTATACATTGATTTGAAAGAATCTATTGATTTGAAGAGAAGTGCTTATCGAAATGATTATTGTAATCAGAAAGTGGGCACAAATAAATTTAAATAAATGTTTAAATACTTTTCGTTATTTAATTCAAATAGTGTTTTAGCATTTACTTCATCTATAGTTTTGCTTCTATTTTCGTTTCACTGTCAAATCAGTAGCTTATAAACTTAATACCATCAGACGACGGGATTTCTAATTGACACAATGAGTCTTTTGCTACACCTTGCTCTAATTTTTAAAGGTTAAATATTTTTCCGATTTCGATTACAATTTCTGCAATTTATTTATTTGAGTACTAAATTTATATTATCGGATCGTTACATGGAATTTTATTATACGCTAATTATACTCTTTCTTGAGTTAAAAAGTAGCCTATGTTTTAAACGAAACCATGTCTATAAGTGTGTCTATACCGAGTCTCGTTAAAATCGGTGTAGCCGTTCAGACGTAATTGTGTAACAGACAACCACATACATTTTTCGTAATATTAATATTCTACGCATCCAATATCGCCAATAACAGCTTATGAATTACTCGTAGCATGAATTATATTCATACATAATAGACTTTCTTATTTTTTTGCTGGAGTCGTATCTTTGAATACGCTTTGTTTAGTTTGACCAAGGAACGATTCTTAAATCATATACAATTTTGCAGTTCAAAAATTGAATTCGTTATTTCCCCATTATAAAATATTTTTTTTAATTACAGTTTATATACAGGAAGTAAATAGAAATATTAATTTGTAAATTGAAATAGGTAAACAGTAGAACAGAAGTCTTTTTTTAAAATCATCACTTAACATAGAAAAGTTCATAATACGGAATGTAAAAACTAGAAATCAATAGATCCCATATATTATAAGTCGGTTAGCATATGTATTACATGAAATGTACGCTTACTTATTTAGTGGGGACCAGAAAGATTAACTGAAAACTGAGAAAAAATTAACTGAAAAACTCGTGGATGGAGGAAATTCGGTTATTTTAGATACAAGCTGTATAAAAAACTAACAACCCGTGGAAAGATACTTCTGCATAAGGAATAATGGTTTGTTCTCGACAAAAAAATCGGGTGTATAAAAGTCAACATGAGCTAAGTTTCCTTTTAGGTTTAAAAAAACGATGGATTGCTAAAGGATCAAGAAGGCTCTAAGTCAAAGTGGGACGCCGAGAAGCCTTCAAACGAGCGTCGGCGAATTGAGTGGCCAGCTTTGAGCTTTGAAGTTGAGCTTTTTTACTTTGAGTCGAAACGACCGACTGCTGAGCACGCAAGTAGCTCCTTCCTTGTTGTTGTATTTATTAGAAAAAAACTTCGTTCATTGTAACAATATTTAATACGAGGTAACAGATCATTTATTATGATCTGTTGCCACTGTATGTTGTTATTAAGATGCAATATTTGTCTTACAATATTCTTAATATTGTAAGACATATACTGCATCTTCACTAATATATAATTATTAAAATATTGTAGATAGTTGATTCGTTTTCTAATTATATAAAACTCTGTCTAACAAGAAAAGTGCTAATTTATTTATAATAAAGTGGTATTGATATGACAATAATTAAAACCTTATATCGTAAGACTTAGTCAACTGATAGCTTTATGGCTCGTAAATACATTTACAAAAATTGTTTTCACGTATTTGACTTTAAGACAAATTTTGTGTTTAACTAATTGTTTATAAATGTTACTTGTTTGAGGGCCACAGAAAAAAAACCGTCAGCAAGAAGTAATTATTACACTTTCTATATAATTACACCTGAAAATAGTTACATTTTTTTTTTGTTTTCTTCTATTTAAAATTATTTTGTGTATTTTGTTATATCGATTAATAAACTTTATGAATTCTTGTGCATAAATCTGATTCTTATGAACGTTTTTATACAATGAAAGATAAAGTGCAAAAATGAGCTTTCTATAATAAAGCCAATTTCGATTTTATATTGCCTTTTACAGTATTATTAACATACTACACGCAGAACTATGATATATGTTATAATTTTAAATAGATGTTTTTTTCCAGCAATTCGAAAACTACCTTTCGCACTTAAAACTTGCAGTTGTCTATTTTGGTCTTAATTACTGTAAGTACATATATATACATATATATATATATATATATATATATATAGATATATATATATATATATATATATATATATAGATATATATATATATATATATATATATATATATATATATATATATATATAGGTTTTCTTAATGAAAAACGAACCTTAAAAACTTCAGAAATTGATAATAAAAGTGAAAATTACCTTCATTTTCCTTCATTGTCAAAATTTAAGTCGATTTGAATTGATTTTATTTATTATGGTTGTTTATGCACTTATATTGAATGGAAGAGAGTATATAGTTTTGTAGAGAATACTCTCATTATTTTTCCTCTTTATATCATCGCATATTGATGACAACAGAAATATAAGGTAATAAATGAAGTTCAAGAAAAATATCTGCTGGATTTGAATCACTCTAACTTTATCTTTTTCTTCCAAAATTAGAAGCTGGTTAGACTTTTTATTTAAAGAACTTTATCTCTAGAAATAATAATATGCATCCTATGGATATATTTTAACATTTTAGAAATTGTATGTGAAAAATATGGACCGGGAAACATTGTCATTATTAGATAACATAGGTCATATTAAAAAATTTCGTTCATATGTTTCTTCTTTACACCAATCATATCAATTATTTTGTTATAACGTCATCTGAAGAAAAAGTTGCCTCTAACATGCAAGAGATACGTCAAAGGTTTTCTAAAATGTTTACCATCAGTTTGAGATGATTGATCTTGGATAACTTCGTAAAATGTTTGGAAAAAACATTACTGACACTGATTGTTCTGTTGTCATTTTTCATCTATGTTTATACCATACTTGATTTAAGTAAAGCACCAGATCCAGATAAAAAGAAATCCTTGTTTCCTTAAATTTGTAGCGGATATCAAATGTGTTCCATTAACTATGTTATTTAATACGCGTGTTGATAGTGGCGTATTCTCCATATATTGGAAAATAGTATGTTTAACGTGCCTACATAAGGGTGGATCCAGATAAAAGATAGAACATTTTAGATCAATTTGTACTCTATCCGTAATTCCCAAGATTTTAGAAAAGTTATTCATAGTCATCTCTTCAACGTTCATCCAAATTCGTAGCAGAGTAACATGGCTTTTGTTTACGACAGATCTCAAAAATGTAAAGTTATTTCTGCAAAATGTGTTTTCATTTCCAATAAAATGTTCTTCCATTTATTTATATTTTTGTGTGGTTTATTAGTACTTGTGATGTAATTTTTATTTTTATTATTGAATAGTATATATTTTTTAATAAAACACAATTATTTTTTAATGAACACATTTCCCAGCAAGGCCCTCAATATTATTTAAATGCTTAAATTATTCCTTTTTTATTAAAAATTGCGTTGCTATTTATTTCTGAAAGTAAAATTCGAGGAGGCTTTATCGGGAGAATAAATTTTTGTAATTTTTTTATATTTATAAAGGTACAGTTATTATGAAAATATAAGTTGAGCGCACCCTAAGCTTTCGTTTTATATTAAATATAATTGTTTTTTAATATTTTCTTCCTATTTTAAGCTTATACAAAGAATTAATTTTTACCGAATTGTAAAATTTTTGGCCTTGACCAAAATTTTTATATTTAACTTCTATTTTTTTATTTTTTAGTTCATAGTGCTACGAAAGTGTGTTTTTTGTTTTTTAAAACTATAAAACTTAATTTTTTCTTTGACATATTACATAGTGTAAACCTTACAAAGTCTTGTTACTAAAATAATAGAGCACATAAATTTCACTGCTTAATAACTACGAGGCTCTCAAAATGTCCAAAAACTCAAACAAGCCTGATCCCTTTATTCAACTTGGAGTAAGTCAATGCCAAAAGATTATCATATGGCTCATGCGAAGGATACAGGTCTGAAAAAATTTAAAAAATATATGTAATGTAAACCATAATCATATTTTATTAACAATGTAAATAAACAATAATACATGATATTGAATATATTTGGCGTTAATTTTGTAGAAATTCATTATTCACAATTAAATGAAACTACGTGATATAGTATTATTTCTACTTTCTTTAATTTCTTTACCACGACCTAGGTTTCGTTATATTACAACGTGGTAAAGAAATAGGTCGTGGTAAAGAAATAAAAAAAGTAGAAATAATACTACATCACGTAGTTTCATTTAATTGTGAACCCACCTGAAGATGTTGTAATACAACGAAACCTAGGTCGTGGTAAAGAAATTAAAGAAAGTAGAAATAATACTACATCACGTAGTTTCATTTAATTGTGAATAATAGATGAGACACATTATACTCAATACTAACATTACGCATTTGGGCGTTGGTTTCGACGCAATTCTTGATTGTGTTGTTTTGACCCTAAGCTGTTAAATACTTCGTACCAGGCTTGTATCGCAGGCCGAGCACATTTTTAATGACAATATTAAAAGGAGCTCATTGTTAACGGTAGAAAGTATTTTAAAAGTTAAAAAGTATGTTAACAATATTCACAACTAGAAATGTCAAAATACATTGAAAACAATAAAATACACGATAGCCATCTTGTGGTGAGCGAGCCAAACATTTTATCTGTTTGGCGACTGTTTTTGTTTTTTTGTTTTTAACTTCTTCCAAGAAGCTTCTTGTACATAATATGGAGTGAGTTTTAATGAATGAATGAATACATGGGGAAAAGCTATAATTAAACCACAGTTACTTTCAAAGAAAGTAACTTGGAAATTAAATGACGTTACGATCATAAAATTTAATCTTAGGAAACGGAAAATTACACACGAATATTTTTTTTTGTTATTATATTCTCCTAAAAACTTTTCTCTACCTAATGGGAGATTAGTTATACCAAATAAAAACATGGTTTTTACATTACACCAGCTAGTTTTAAATAACCGATAGCTGGCATGTAAACTCGCATACACGCACGCACCACCCACGTACGCGCACACATATATATATATATATACATATACATATATATATATATATATACACATATATATATATATATATATATATGTATATATATATATATATATATATATATTATATATATATATATATATATATATATATATATATATGTATGTATACATACACATACGTAAATCATAGCGACACCAATAATATCTTACATTATAAAATAATTTTAGTTTAACCAGGTATTAGAACATATTTTGTAAATTTTATTTATTCTAAACACTTTAATACAAGATTAAATATCTTACTTTATACCGCAAACCACTTTTCTTTAGAAGCGATTTTCCTGAAATAAACTATTGAAGTTGCTTTGAAAAGTTTATGATTAACAAGATATTGCGTTCTTCATATCTAATCTTTATTAAGAAATTTGTTAACATTTGTAAGCTGAATGGGGGTTTCCTGTAAACTGGTTTTCAACTTTTGTATTAAAGTGGAAGTTTAAAAAAAATGTAAACCATATGTAATGTATAAAAGGCAGGGCAGCAAAACTGAAGATATTAGGGATGGATTCTTTTTTTTTTTGGATGACAAGTTCCAAATGACAGCTTGCATAATAAATTCGAACGGAAAATAATTAATATTTTAAAAATATAGTTTTATGTGAATAAGTTAGTAGAATTAAAATGACAACTAAAATACATTAAATAATGATTAACATTTATTTGCTGCTTTTATTACAAAAAAATGTATTTATATGGATGTATTTAAATGTATTTATAGGAATAATTGTATTTATAGATTTATATTTTATTTAGACATATTACATGTTTAAAATTTATCATTAAACTGACGCAGACATATTTTCAGTAATAAAATAATTACAGTTTGGACCAAATGTATATTTTATGTAGTCTACGTCTCGTCACACGGCTTTACTATTCGGCTGGCTAATAAGTGTTATACTCCAAGTTGCTGTCAACAATTTCTTTTAAAAATTCATGTCAGACTAAATTCAATTTAAGTGTGCACCTTTATTATCTACTACTCGTCGCCATAGAGCTGGCAGTGACAATATGCCTTTCTTGTAAAATTCAGGTGACTCTGATTAAAAAAACTGTGCGAGGTCGTTACGGAGATCCTTCCCTAAAGTCGTTTTTTTTCACGTAAATGGTTACTTAGAGCCCTGAATAAATAGTAATCAGAGAGCGCAATGTCTGGCAAATACGGAGAATGAGCGAGTATAACCCAGTAGATCCCCTCTAATTTATTACGAGTACGTTTTGGAACATGTGGTCTAGCGTTATCATGGAGAAAATAAACTCGAACGGGTTGATTGCTCAATTTGTTAGTTAATCGGTCGAATTGTTCACAGTAAATATCTGCATTAATTTTAGATCCCTGTCGAAGCAACTCCCTATGAATAATGTCCTTGACTTCCACCAGCAGCTGAAATCTTTTCGGCATTTATTACAGGTTTGGATACTGAAACTCCTTTTTCTCCGACACTCAGCTATTGATGTTTGCATGTATGGTTAACATATGTAACCCATTTCTCATTGCCAGTTACTAACTGATTCAGTCAGTAGAAGTTACGTTTCAATGTCAATAACTGTTGACAAGTATCAACTCTGTATTGAAGGTGAAATGATAACAACTCGGGGGTATCCATACACTGTATTTTGAAACTTTTCCCAATTCGTGCAACTGTATTTCTATGGTGCCGTGATTACAATACAGCTCATCTGCCAATTGATGAGTCGTCGATCGAGGGTCCTCCTCAATTAGGCGTCGTAATCGTTGAACGTCCGATTCAACGGGGTACGGGGTTCGTCCTCAAGATCGTAGTCCTCATTCCTGAAACCAAATATTTACCGTCACCTAAGACACCGTGGACTCGCCCATCGCATGACATATATTATTTGCGGCAGCTTTTGCATCGCGACTCAGATGGAATTCGTAAAGTAACAGATTCCGTATTTTATGTCGATTTAAAGCCATTATCTTTTAATGTAATTCACTTAAAGCTTCGGCGCTGACTGTTGTCAACTGACTGCACTTTGATCTATTTATACTCTACAGTAAAATCTTTTAGAAGTTTTAGGAATCTTTCCAGAAAAGTCCCGAAGTTGTGGCTAAAAATTTACTAGCCAACCTAACATATTACATGAGATGGTTATGTTCTGGATATGTTGCAATATAATTTTCCTTTTGTATCAAAACTGAAGAAAATGACTTTTCTTCAGTTTGTGTGTGTGTGTGTGTGTGTGTGTGTGTGTGTGTGTGTGTGTGTGTGTGTGTGTGTGTGTGTGTGTGTGTGTGTGTGTATGTATACACACCTTCCATACGTTCTTGAGTTCTTAATGAACGAAACCCTCGTAACGCGTACATTTATTATTTATTAACTGAATTTCCGAAATTAGATAAGTAACGTAGGTGGACCGTTAGAAAAAAGTAGGTCACGTATCTCTTATATAAACGCAAGCGAAATAATTCACGCGTTATAAGATCTAAAATGTCGGCATAAGAAGTTAGTGAGGCAAACAGCAATCATCTCATACAGCGATCGATCATCGCTGCTAATCACATCAATGATGGAACATAAATAATAAAACCGCATTTGAATACATTTATAAATACGACTGCCTCGTATAATTATACTAATTGTTCTTATTTATTTTTAGACAACTATATTTAGTGAATTTTTATTTATTTTTATTAGAATATATTCCTACATTAATAATACTTGCCTTCGCTGTTTTACATTGGTTGACACTTTTTTATTACCTTGGTTGGATCTGTTCGTGGCTTTATATTTTGGCTTGGATTTTGATATATAGCGCCCGGTATGAAATTATATAAGGAGTAAAATCGGAATTTCAGAGGTTAAAAAAGTGTAAAAGTCTGTAAGTTTGGATGTAGGAGGTAATCGCCGAAAATACTTCTTAAATATCTTAATAAAATTCGATTATTATAAAAAAGTTAAATTTTGATAGTTTGGATGTAAGAGGTAATTTCTGGAACTACTCATCCGATTTTAAAAATACTTTTCCCAATATTTAGAAAGGACCATCAAGATTTCATGGAGATCAGTTTTGCAACGTATGTCAACGGAAGAACAGTCGAGCGAATGCATTTCTTATGAACGATGCCTAAACGGTAAGAGATATATTGATAGATTATATTGATATTTATATTTTTTAAAATATTTATTGTTAATATATTCTATTGTTTAGCTTATGAATATAAGATTATTTCTAATAAATTCTATTATACATTTCCAGAATGAATTTTTTGTAAAGTAAGCATTATTAGTTGTTAGAAAATTTATTAAAAATATATGCATATTCGCGATAAGTTATTTCGATGATAGTCCTGTGCCAGTTTATGTCTTATATCTTAAATGTACAAAATAAATAACACTCTATATAAATATAAATATCAATATCATCTATCAATATATCTCTTACCGTCACGGCAGCGTTCATAAGAAACGCATTCGCACGACTGTTTTTTCGTTGACTTATATTGCAAAACTGGTCTCCATGAAATTTTTTTAACGGGGTAATGTACAATATATGTCCATCCTTTATGTCCATTCCAAGGTCTTTGACCAATAATTGAAATAAGACGAGTAGTTTCAGAGATTATCTCCTATATCCAAACTTACAAATTTTACACTTTTTTAACGCTTTGAACTTCTAATTTTACTCCGCATAAAACATTAAATATGGAAATCGCCATGTTCTCAATACGTAATAAACGATTGAAGTTAAAAGAAACAGGGAATTTTCCAGTTGCAGTAATATACCATGAGAAAAGCCGATTTTGAAAACAGCAAGGCTCTTGCAGCCACACTATTTTGAATATTCTATAAAAATAAACTTATGAAAACATTCACTCTTAGATGCTTCAAAGAAAGAAAGACATTTTTTTTCAAAATTACATCGTCGGTAAATGTTTGCTAACTAAAATATGTATCAGATTTGAATAATTTTCAACATTTTTTGGTTCATTTTCAAATTTCTAAGTATATAATAGTTTTTTTTTCTTTTTGGAATATATTAATTAATGCTATTTTCAGAGTTTCGTGACCAAACTAGGAATCATTGTAGTTTCGCTATGTCCTTCTTTCTGTCTATACGTCGCAGTTGTTTTAGTCGCAGACTATTAGTGATATAAAGTTGAAATTTGGAATTTTTGTAGATTATCATGAATAATATAATAACATTTTTAAAACAAATTGTTAGGGTACCTCCCTACAAATTTGTTTTAAAAAATGTTGTTACTACCTCTACATATATTCTACAGCTACATATTAAGTGTGATGGATTTTTGTTTCGCGTCGCGTATTATGTAGAGTATCGTTGAAAATATCTTGAAAACAGTCTGGGTTTGTCATGAACAATTTTTCGATACAGGGATCCGTTTACAAAATATTAAGCTTTAAAATGATAATTGTTAAACTTACGTATCCCCACCGCTATTTTCGAATATGTGAATAATATTTACAATAGTAGTATTTGTAACCAAATTAAAGGAAACTACTATTAAGTAGACTCTGCTAGATTATTAGTAATATAATTATCATTTTATGACATTAATGTCTGAGTCTGTAAAAATTTATTAGAATTTCCATACAAATGACTTGAATCAATTGCAAGAATGAGTATGTGATTTAAAATATATATTTACTAGCTACGCGGCCTAGTTTCGCGCAGGTAGGTGATGGAAAGGAAAATTCTAAGGTGCATGGATTTTTTCCGAATTAATCCGTATTTTTCGCCATAGATCGGCCAATTTACACAAAATCTACATCAGTTAAATACCTTCGCAGTAACATTAAGTATTTATATCAGGATCATTTGTATTCCGTAATGAATTTATATGTGTATCTACCGGACTGTTGCGTAGAGCTCGTAGGTTAGATAAAAATACGACTGATGTGAAGTTTTTGAAGTTATATTTCTTTAGGCTTGTAATGAGAAAAAATTATGATAGTGAAATTTAAAAAAATTAGAATGAAGTTGGCAATGATGCAACACAAAAATGACACCATGAAGTTGCTCACTAAATATTTATTTTGTTATCTATTTACTTTCCCGAAGTACTAGGCGCACATGAATATGAAAAAGTTTGTTTGATGATGGTGTCCTCAAGCGATTATTTGATAGTTAAAAATTATTTTGTGACCGCATTTGTTCGAATTACAAGGAAAAAATATGTATTTCGTTCATAAGAACATTTGTTCATGTTCGTTCATAGATCGTATATATAAGGTATACGTTGTAGTTTATTTTTTTGCTACCTTTCTATTATAAGCTAATCCTCTGCCAGGCCGTTTCGAATTGTCTTTGAATTTATTTGCATTACAAATTGCTAAATACTTAAAATTAATAAATATAAAAATATTTCAGCAAATCCATTAATATTCATTATAAATTAAACTTTATCTAATTGGTAATTCAATCCTCGCATTTAACATGCCATTGACGTCCACCATTTTAATTCTTTGCTAGTTTTCTGGTATAAGTCAGTCATGTGCCAGACTCTTTCTAAATTATCGCTCTTCAGCTTCATTATCCCTTTTTCAGGAATTCAAACTTAATAGTGGTAAATATAATTAAAAACATTTATTAAAATAATTACATTTAATTTTAAAATTAATTTGACTAATGAGTGGTCCTCCATTTTATTTTTCTGCTGACTTTTCATTGTTCCTGTATTATGCCAAAGAAGTATAACTCTTACGCGCGTACAAAAGTATACTTTTTTTATTCCTCTTCTTCATAAAACAACGTAATGATTATTATATGTTTACTACAAATTTTAGCTATCTAAAATATTTCTTTATATACAATATTTATTACTTCCACCAGATTAGGTACAAAAACAAACATGTTATATTTTGATGTCGCACGTGACAAAGCAACGTACAACTGACCATGTGAAAAACATTGAATGCTGAAATCAATTCCAACAATGTTTAAAGTCTGGCTCTATGTTTTATTTACTGTCATTTCAAATGCTAGCCGTTAACAGACAACACTGTCACTCAAAACTAACATGCCACCTCCGATATTCTACTGATTTACGCTGCCCATACCTGTCAAGCTTTCAGATGTCACGATTTTCCCGACTTACTCGATAATTTTTGTTATCCTCGTGCATCACTCCAACAGATATGGTGAAAACCACATGAAAATTCATATAGTAGTTTTTGAAATTATCGCGTTGAGACCGACAGAAACGTTGTTTTATAGTATATAGTGGTTATGTCTGTGAAAGTTATGATAGAGAGTATACATACATATATTTAGGTGGCGAGAAATAATATTATTTAAATATTGTACCTATTTTCATACATGTAAAAGATGTATAATGCAACACGTTTACGTGGTAAACAGTTAATATATGTACATAATTTAATGGCAATACCATGAACCCCTAAACGTTTACAAATGCCGAAATGTCGTATGGAAACCTCGTAGTGCGAGTTCCACTTGTATTTGATAGGATATTCTATCTGAATTTTTAGGTCAAATTTTTGTATAAATCCACACTATATCAATCGAGTTGGTAAAAGAGGGGGCACGCCGTATCGAGTGGTTTAAGTTCTCTATGAGTAAATCCATTTTTTCCAGAACGTATTTAGCAATTTGTATACGGTAATATACCTTAATATATTAACCTATGCTTCCTTGATATGAGTTTTTTCCAGCAAGTTAGGGGTGTTATGCTTAGCTCGCAACAGCACTCATAGACCTGATCAAAGCTTACAGGACTTGTTCAACGGGAATCAATTTGATGGTATTCTCCCCCAGTATGCCCCGGCAAGCCGAGCCATTGCAAGAAGCCAACCTTGTTCCTCTGTACTGCGTCTGCAACATAAAACTTCAGAATAAATCGGAGATCAACTAGATATTTCATGATCTCCTTCATATTTCCTATAAATTAAATAGCCTCTTCAAAAAGCATCGTCCTCCAATATATATATTGTCAAAAATATATAGATAAAAATCGAGGAAAAGGAGGGTTGATAAAGACTGACTGAAAGATTACAGAAAAACTATAACGATTATCCTGAATCTTACGATTTTTGAAATGTGCACGATGTTTTTACTCGTATAAAAGTTATAGTTGCAATATATTTACATTGCTAAAAATTAAAAATATTTTTATAAATATTAAAACAAGAAAAGTCGTTACATTTCATGTTACAAAAATTATGTCGCAATAATAATGAATAATTATTTAATAAAGTCTTTTTTTTTTTAATTAATTATACCTGATCGCTTGCTCTGATTAAAATGTATAATTATGATCTTAATTCTTTTACATCACAATATCATCCTTTCGAAGTTATCGGGGCCCATATTATAGAATATTTATTTGGAAAAAGCCGATTAAGTCACAATGTAGATAGTAAATTTACTAATCAAAAACGTACGTAATAATCAAAAGGTCATATATTCGTACGGTTCCAATGCCTATAGTTGCTGCATCTTTATTCCGACTTTCCGATTGTTTACTCGGTTGATGTACGTATAAACAAATGAGGCCACATTTATGCTTAACGAATATTGACGAGAGTTATTACGTTTGTTTGTGTAGGATTTTATTACTTTTGGGGCTTGCTTCATGTTTCATCCGTTCGAGTGGCTTAGGCGTTTGTATTTATTTGAATAAGTTTCATTAGGTGAACTAGTGAAATAGATCTTTATGAAATATACAACGCAACGTACTGTCTTAATAATACATTATTCATGAGTTTTTTTTCGAATGAACTGTTAAAATGTAACATTATAATGTTTTCGTTATCGCGTTTTAACTCGTAACACAGATCGATACGACGCGGCGACAAGTCGTTTCGATTTTCATAGGTCGTGTGCGTTAAAATGATTAAATATCATGTTTTACATTTTCTCCAATTGTTGAAACGATTAATGTCTTCTGTCTGCATTACGTGTTAGTCAGTGTTATGTTAAAAGACAAGAAATTTGATAAATAATGAAAACAGGCAAAATTATTAAAATATTTCTTACGAATTTCGACATGGAAAACTTATATCTACCGTTATTTTCTCGCTGATACGATTTAAATTTTTAATTTATTTATAACAAATATATACGAAATAGGTCCCTTATAGTGTTCCTACGATGTTGAATTTAGCATACACATTCATTTTATTTTTCATTAATGACAAAAAAATAATGACAAAAAAAAAAATATGACAAAAAAATAATTTGGCTGCGAAAAATAATTTTGTTGGGAGAATTTTGTTTGTTTTTTTAATATATAAAGTAGTTCGTTATTAAATAACCTTTCATTTGATAAGTCAGTATAAAAAATATTTTTTCTGTGATAAAATTATTTGTCAAAAAGGGGAGGATCCTTTAAATACATTTAAAATAAAGAATCATAATTTCCTTCTCCGATATAGTGACTAGAGTAATATAGTGGACTAATAAAACTGATAATTGTGATAACTTTTAACTTTTAACGTACTTCGGAAAATGAGGAAGTCCTCACTTCGACACGTATGTATGTATTTTTTTAATGTCCGTGCAGAAAGAATTCGGAGACACCTTAACTAATTTTCAAAATTCTTGTTGTTTGAAAGAAAATGGTTTCAGAGAGATCTCATGTAAATATGGTCAGGACTGCGGACATATGGTATAGAATTCTTTAACGAATGAGAGAACATGGCTACTTTGAGGAAATTGATACCGAGTTAGAACTCATCTCGAATTTTTATGTAAGTATTTTAATTCCTGATGGTAGTTAGTGTTGATGCTATAGCTGGAAAATTGTGCCAGAACTCCTTAAGTGAGAAGTATTCATAGAGTTTGGGCTCATTTAACATGTCTTGAGGAATCCACATTACCAATTTACTCATATTTGCAAAGGATATATCATATAGAAAGGGTATATTTGCAAAGGACATATCATATAGAAAGGGTATATTTGCAAAGGACATATCATATAGAAAGGGCATATTCGCAAAGGACATATCATATAGAAAGGGTATATTCGCAAAGGACATATCATATAGAAAGGGCATATTTGCAAAATTTCAATTAAATATTGGTATATTTTATTTGATTTGAATCGAGTTTCGCGATGTGTACATAAATCTAAGTGTCATGACACCGTCAGTGTAGTGTGAACGCGCCTTAGATTTCTACAATCAAGCAAGTGGGGGTAGTTTTGAAAAACACTCCCGCGTCGCAGCGGTGACTCCTATACATCTTCAGTCTTCCCGTGACCACAGGCTGTGCAACCAGTCTGAACATAGTGAATCGTCGGGACATAGTGAATACTTAGTTTATAATATCTAGGTTTAATCATTAAATAGATAATTACCGCGAAAAAACCCGATTCAAATCAAATAAAATATGTGTTCGAAAGTTTAAAAAAGTCTAAATATTGGTATATTGTTAATATAAAGTCTATAACAGTAATAATACTTTACACACATCATTTGGTGAACTTAAGTTTTAGAGGCCTACATAAGCCTACATCACGTTAAGTTTGAACTTTAACTCCAAGTGGCAGTCGGGTGGTGAGTGTAGAACTAGCATATTCTAGCATTACTATGTTGGTTTTCAAAAATATTTGTTTAATTTTTATCGTTAAAGTTATATATTCCTGTTATAGTTGTTTAGCGAGTATAACATCCGGTTTATAGCTAGAATATTATTGATATAAGAAATCAACTGGAAACAATTTGAGTAGTGTAATTTTTAGATTGCCACGTAATAAAGCAAGTTTATTATTCGGTATCTCTGTTTACAGATTTTTAACTCGTTTATGTTGAATTTTACAAACTACATTGTTATGTTGAAACTTGGCTCGCTTAGAGACTTAGCGGCTTATTAAGCTTCAACTCTAATTCTATGATATTATAAGAAGTACCGTTGGAAAAATAAATTTGAGAACTTTTTCATGATTAGATATTCGTGTGTGTATGATTCTCCATTTCTGATATTAGAAATTAAAGTTTTGTATTTATATATTTGAAAGTTTTTTAAAAAAATCTTATTTATGTATTTACAACAATATTCTCTTTACACTTGAACGTCATCACGCACACTCTTGCTTGTCGCTTATCTGCAATCATATTCATCCTCATTTGTGTATTCGAAAATTCATAATTCTATTTAGCTTTCTCTAGTTTTTTGTTTTTTTTTGCAATGTATATTACTGCCTAATAATTCTCCTGTGCCTTCCCTAAAATAATTACTTTAAATTAATTGTGTGATAATTAATAGGTGATTCCAAATAAACATTTTCAGAAAATGTTTAGAATGTTTTGGTTGGTATGCTTTCAAGTGAAATGAATAAATTAAAGATAATATACATTTTATTACGAATAATTTATTTTGACATTTAAAACACATACATTTATTGAAATGGCTATTATGATTATACAACATTATTTATCTCATTTTAATTAAATTAATATAATATTTACAACAAATACATTTAGATAAGTATTAAAAAAAACATTATTTAGTAATGTATTTTTTATAATTTATTCATATTTGTTACATTAGACTAATGATTTTCGTACAGTTTGACACTCAGTATATATAATTACACAAATATTATTATTATTTACAAAAAATACATTTATTTACAAAGAAGTTGAATAAGTATATGTTGTATAAAAAGTGTCAATATTTTGTTTTTCTATTAAGTTTATTTGTAAATTAAATTACTTATAATATATTTATCTACTCATTCTTATTTTTAATAAAACATTTATTGCTTTTTGTATTTTATTCATATATCTATGCGTTACGTCTTTAAAAGCGGGTTGTAGTGAATAATCTATTTCATTTAGATTAACATTTATTTTCTAACTTTATTCACGAATGACAAAAAAAATCGAAATAAATACAAATATCAAGCTTTATTAGCTATGGAAACATATTTAAAGTTTGTGGCAATTTACATTCACAGAAGTTTAATATGTTTTAGTTAATATTTTAAACAACATTACGGAAAAAAAACTGCTGAAGAAACTAAAAAAATCGTATCGTTTATATATTCATGACCTTATATTGATTCACGCATTCTGATTTCGATACTAATAACTGGCTTTAATAATAGAATCATGTTTAGTGCGTTTTGTTCTTTACCTATGTGAATTATTGTTTTTTTAACATATTTCTTTCATATGAAAACAATTAATAAATACGATCGAGTACCCTTACAAATAACAATTTATAGTCCATAACATTTTATTCAATGGACATGTCATTAGCGCTTTAAAACTTTTTACCAAAAGACCTGTATATGTTTTCTTCGACTCCCGCATTTTTATTTATAGTTCCCGTGCAACTTTATTTGCAGAATTTTTGTTGTTCGATTTATAAGAGCATGATGTATTTATTTAATATGAAATTGCTATTTAATAACTGTTAGTCGAAGTCAAATTTAAAGTGCTTAAAATAAGTCTAATAAATGAACAAGTTCTGCATACAACAGAAATAAATCGAACAAAACCGAAGTGTAATTAATTATACCGCATTTGATGAAATGTTCTTTAAATCGAAGAAATTAAATAGAATCGGAAAATTAATCTTAATTTTTCCTAATAATGAAATGAAACCAGAAACGTGTGACGATTTTAGATTCAATATTATTACACAAAATAAACTGAGACGAGATAAACAGAATCAAATAGAAGTTCGACCTGTGTGAGTACAAACGTGGTTTATCCTGCAAAGTAAAACTAATCGCTATTTTCATTTTCATCACGTTCCGAAGAACTTCAAACTATATCCGTCGGAAATGACAGCTATATTTCTTCATATTGATATATATATATATATATATATATATATATATATATATATATATATATATATATACTGTACTGTATAAAAATTTTCCCTTAAACAACAAACAAACACATAAATTTAAACAAACAGACAAACCTTAAACAAACAGACAAAATTTGACCTTAATAAAAATCTCTTAATTTTTGAGGTATAGACAGTTTTCTAAAATTTGTGAATATCACTACTCCGGGTCGATTCTTTTGGTACCTGGATTACAAATTAAGACTGATTGTTAATTTTTTCGTAGTTAAATATAGTTTATTAATTGTATTAACCTTATTTTTTCGTAGTAGTCGTAACCCTTTTGAATTCATTGAAATAATTTATGAAAACAAAAACCGTTGTTTAAAAAAAAAATTAAACTCTGAGGTAGTAAGGTTTGTATTACTATAATTTTTGCATTACATGTGCCAATTTCTAAAGTGGTTTGCCAGTGAGTAGTCTAATTTTTTTCAGCACAAATAAGAAAGTACGGGTGACGAAAATTACGAAATTTTGACAAGTACATTTTTACTTATTTGTTTTGGGAGAACCGCATTAGTTGTCATAAAACGTTTCAATTAATTGAAAAGGGTGGTTACTCACCTATACTTAACTACATAAAATATTAATCAGACTTAATTTACAAATTATACTCCTGACCCAAAAGATCGACCCAGAATAGTGATTTCTACCAATTTTGAAAACTGCTATATCTCTAAAACTAAGTGCTTTAATTAAGATCAAATTTTGTCAGTCAGAGCTTGGTCTATCTACCCTTTTTGGTTGGTCCCTGACTTACGGAATACCTTTTTATAAATACCAGTGTGTGTTAATTAATATTTAAATTTTCATCAGTGCGTTTTGACACGGCTTTTTAACTGTGTAATCACAACAAATCTAATGTGGTAATGAAAAAAATACTTATATATGTGAGTGATTCGGATACGGAAGTTTTGGCAAATGTGGAACATTATTTTTATTTTCTTTTTCCCAATACTATTAACATTTTAAAATACCCATGTATTTTAAAATGCACGAATAATGCCCTTTTTGAACCGTTAATAGCGTGAATTCATCTGGAAATATGATATCGTAATTTTAAGTCTCTTTATCGTCAAGACGAGGTTTACTATGTTGAATTAAAGTGCTGTCGTGTTGATTAGGGTGCAGTCAGCATTTGCAGCAAAGAATATAAGTACCATTCGCTAGTTAGACATGTTGCACTTGAAAACACATTAAGGATTTGAAAACTCATCGAAAACAATTACTTCTGAATAATGATGAAAATGACAACTGTGAAATAATTTGAAAATTTTTTTAAATAATGTGATTTTTTTACCAGTTTACTAGGTCATATTACTGTCGATTTTATATTATTAAATAACTCATATGTAATCAAAGAGTACGAGATGTTATGCGTGTAATTTCAAAATATATACATAATTTCTTTATGCACAGTGGGTATTGATGAAATGAAATTAAAAATTTATTTTGGTTAAAGTTAATTTTCTTACCATTTGTCTTCCAGTTTATTTTATTTTAACTTGAAAATTATCATACCGATTTTAAATAAACGTTTTGTGTGGTTGTGCGTGTGGTTGTTTTGGTCCATTGGCTTATACAAACTGGTTTTATAACGATTGATTTCGTTTATGCTGTGTTTTTTTTACAGGTTAAAGGAGAAATACATCATTGGGACCAAATCATAGAGAAAATTGACTTTTTCTCATTCGAAAACCGGAACACTATTTTAATTTGTTTTATAGAAACCGGAACTTCTTAAATATATCCAGTAATGGTGATAACGAAAAATAATAACAGTGGATAAATAGTTTCGTATATAAACTGAATACTGTTTCAGTTATCTCTAACATGTTAAAATACATAATTAAATAACTTTGACGTAACAAAGAAGTTCATAAAATCGTCGTTAATTTAAGTACTATGCAATGACAAGCTGTTAATACTCTTCGTCAATTGTCAGAGGAGAAATAATTCGTTAGGAGCAAATAGTTATCTCCGTTTACCGACTTACAAAACGATATATTTTAATGATATCTTGATTTAAGATCCTAATATTAGATGAAAACAGATGATTTAATACGCGAGCTGCATTAAACGAAATATGTTCGTCAGACGAACATGTTGACAAACTACTTTCGTATAGCTATAAATTTTATCGAAAATTGAAATCTTTATGAATTTTTTGGAGTTCATATCTTTATCTTATTCATTTGTAGATTAAAAAGAAGTAATTTTTTAATTTGATGAGGCAGAAAAAACTTTTCATGCGGCTGATAATATACATACGTATTTATGTAGGATAAAAAGTTTTATAATAATGTAAGTTAATAATTATTTCATAATATAACTTCTACGGAAAAGTTTCTTGACGGAATAAAATTATTTCGAAAATATGGTAATAGCCATCTGTTTATAGAATTACGTGAAATAAACATCTTTCATAACTAGAATAATGTTCGCATTATAACGTTTTACGAAATAATTTATGCAGTACAAGTAATTGCACTATTTACGTACAAAAATGATGGATATAGAATATTTATAATATAGTATAAATTTAAAATTTATAAAACAATGTATTGAATACATATGTGATATTGTTATTATGTACTGACTCTGTCATTATATAAACATGAATTAAATTCAAGCGTTATATATCCCCACTTATAAAAGAATTAGCTAAATATAACATTTTATTACAACTTATTTTTATTTATTCGATATATTTTACTACCTATGATTGCTTTTCCCATTTTATTAAATTTATGCTAACAACAAATAATTTAAGTCAATAGAATACGAAAGTCATTATAAAGTATTTATCATGACTTTAAGTTTCTATTATAACACTGATTTTAGTAAGTGCGACACGTGACTATTTGTCTTTTAAATTTATATTAAATATGTTATATTTTAAGAGATTTCATGCAAAATTACTTTTTAAAACTGGGTAACGAAACTAAGTACATTTGTTTGGCGTTATATTTCCATTCTATAAACTTTAAGAATTTGATTTATTCTGTATGGTGCATTAATATTATATTACTCAAAGTTAATTAAAAATCAGGGATACAACTCGAAGTTCTCTTAAGTGACAAGTAATTTTAAGTATAAAATTTATTATGTTTAATATCCGATGACAATAATCATATTGTCCTATCATGGCTTATGTGGAAAAGAAATTTCAAGATTACAAATAAATAAAATTGTATCCCTGATATTAATTTTGTAATCGCAACAAATCTAAATGTGTTGTACTGGTAAAATGAATGGCAGTCACATTTGAGGTCTAGAGCATGTTCGTCGTAATAATGGTCTTCCAATAACTTTTTTATTCGTGTAAAAAACTTTCTTTCATTAAATATTTCTACAGTTTTGAATTGTACTCTGTTGAAATAAATTGTATCCCTATATATAGTTTGAATGAACCAACAAAAGTTTCATGACGATGCCCTATTTATTTGATTATTAATACGGTCCCTAACAAATGGGTGAGTTGCCCTATTGATTAGGAAAACTGAAAAAATAACAATATTTTATTTATATTCTCTTGCACTATTAAAAAAAGTGATTCTACAGTTGAATGAAAGAAATCTGACGTCCTTTTGACGTGAAGTGTAAAACACTGTTCATCAAGTTAGCAGCTAATGTACTACGGTTCAGCTGCAGGAGGACAAATCTGAGTGTTTAAATCTGAACCTTTTATTTATTTTAATGTTTTGTTGTTGAATTTTCTCTAAGATGAGATCAGATAAACAGATTAAATGTTTAGTTTACCATATTAGTCATCGACATTTTTCAGGCAATAAATATATGCATAAATCAGGCATTATATTTTAATTAGAAATGAGTAATAGAAACCATACTACCTATTGCTTTTTTACTTTTATTTTAGTATAGATGTTGAAAACCTCAATAATGAAATCGGCTAATTCAATTATATTAGTTATTTCCTGAGGTCATTTTCCTCCAGTCATTATGAACACGAGCACGTTTTTGACTTTCAACGGCGCTGTTTTTATTCTACGTTGTTAAATATTGGTATTTGTTTTGTGAGTAAATACACTTACTTTTCTCATAGTTGCCCAGAAAATATATGAAATTTTGAAGTTTAAAAGTGGTATGATATATTTTCTTATCCCTTACTTTTAATAACTACATATCAAATTTGCAAATTTTATTTACAATCTCAATTCAATCTAAAACATCGCTACACTAGAACACCTAACTAAATAAATACAAACTTTTACTTTATGGTTTTGTATTTGGATTATATGACGGAAACAGAAAACTTTATCTTCGACACGTACGATTAGTTACAGTCAGATTAGTAACAGTTCGACATGTACGATTAGTTAGTATACATTATATAACGATTTGAAAACAATCTGTTTTGATCTGAGTTAGAGACTAAATTTAGTGTATACGACTTGGTATCAGAACGCTTTCTAGTTTCGAAATATTCGAGCGTTTAACAGATAAAGAAGCGTCAGCTTGCCTCCACAGAAGGGAATTGATTCCCTATATTTGCTCAATTTGTACGAACCTTACAAAATTAACGCTACGGCGGAACAATTCCGGGTAAATACGTTTACGAGACGCAGTATAATGTATCGTTTTTTTATAAGATGCTTACAAATTTTGTAAAATTGTGAACATAATTTACAAAAAGTAAACTGACTATATTTTGACCTTTATTTCGAGTATAGGACTCGATTATAATACTTAAGGACTATAGGTATTTTAGTAACAAAAAAAAATTGACAGTTCCATATAGTTAATAAACATAAACAACAAATTAAACTTGATCGAGTAAAATAATATAAGCAGATAACTAATAGTCTAAAATATACAAACACTTGGACTTAGGTATAGGTTACTAGATAAATGTATTTCTTATTTAGTAGGTACGCCTTACTCTCTATTCACACAACCAGCTTGATTGTCTAATATTCATTTATAATTTGATACATTTATTTAAATTAGTCAGTTTGTTATATAATTTACATAAATAATGCACATACAAATTATTTGTCATTGATTTAATATCTTGTTGCTAGAAGACATATTTATGACGATTAAGTCAAATCAGCTATGAGGAAATCAAAAGAAGTGTACGAATTTTAATCTAGAAAGATAATCTCTCTTAAAATAATAATTTAATCAAATTGAACGATAAATGTTAAATTGCACAAAATATAATAAAGACATAGATAATGTCTTTAATGATGTATATATGTGTATATACATATATATATATATATATATATATATATATATAAATATATATATGTGTATATATATATATATATTTATATACAAATATAAAATTTTATTGCAAATTTTAAAATTATTTTCCCAATTTTTTCGATGTTAATTTTGAGTTATAAGTCAAGAAATAACAAATCAACTCTAACCGTTTGTTAAATCTTTTGTTCGATATCCATAAATGTCACTAGGAAATTGGTTTAAACAAGTAATAATTGCAATACAAATTTCATAAATTTAAGGATTTAACTTAGAAATTTCGTTTAGACTACGCTAAATAATATTCACTGTATTATAACAAGGAACATATTAATAAATTGGGAAGTAAACTTGGATTGATTCCACAACCGGAACCAAGTTTTTATATTTGGTATGTGAATGTGAGACAGGTAAAAATGATAAAAAGCAATAAATATATATAGTTCGATCATTAAAGTTTAAATAAATAAAAATACAGAATAATACAATTTATTACTCATTATTCTTTTATTACAAAATTGTTTAAAACAATTTATGCTTTAAATACAAACATATAACGTAACCTTAAATTATATTAGGAACTTACTAGTATGATAACCGATTTCACTCGATAACTAATTTAAAAAAAGTGCTTACATAATAACAAACAATAACGTTTAAAAGAACCAATTGGCACGTACTTTCCTTCTTTTGACTGGATTTAAACATTTTGCAACTTTTTTTAATTTTCTACTATTTTTTTTAATGTGGGTCTCATCAAAATCAATAGGTAAGTACTAAAAATGATTGATCCGGGGATGATCAAAATGAATCAAATCACAATCAACAGATCTGTAATACCAAAATCATAAAGTAGAGAAGTGACATTGTGGGCGTTATTCTTTTCCTATTTTTCGAAATTCTCTTTAAAATGTGATTAAATGACTATTTTGTGCTTCGCAATATACATTACGTTACAAATGAATACGTTTATAAATAATTGTTTTCGGTAAATCGTTAGACAGCGGATACAATTTCTTCGTTTCGGCGTGTAAGTACATACACAAGTCGTGTTCATGATAAGGGCACTTCGTCATGAAAATATTTATCGCTCTTTTGCAAAAATTCAAAAAGAGGTTTTGCAAACGATTGACATTAAAAGAAGGAAATTGATCAAAAAGAATCGTTATATGTATTAGCAAAATTAATTTTGTTTATTGAAAATTTAAAAATTTTGAGGGATGTACAAAGTGAAACTAAATAAATTTAAAATTATCTTATGTTTGTTTTGCTAAATAACAAATATTTCATTCATTTTATCAACTTAAAATGGATTATAATTAAAAAAAATTCAAATGAAATTTTTAAATGAAACCACAGGAAACATTTGAAAAGCCTCAATTTTTTAAGTTGCTTTCAGTTCGTTCTGAATTAAAATTCAATGCACGATAATTGAATATCTTAGTTAAATTAACAACCATTATTACGCTATAATAAACAAAACAAACAACTTATCATTAACAAACCGCAAGTTATAAAAGAAACATTAATACTATTATTAAAATAGGCTATGCAAACTTGCATTTATACATAACTCAAAAATAATTTTTTTATAACCAAAAGCCGACACCGTCAGATGTTTTCGTCAATATTATATCCATACCTTTTTTATAATAATGCTAATTCCTATAATAACAATTTTCGTTCGATTTATTTCAATAGGTCCTTAATAAATAACGGATCGAAATACGACATACAATAAATATCAGGACTTTTATATTAGAGCGTCCTGTCATTTGACATTTTCTTCGTTTTCAGACACTTAAAAGTTCCATCCGTTTTAGTTTTTAAGAATAATTTCTACACAATTATAGTTACAGTATTCACTATACCTCTCCTTGTGGTATGTGCCTTTTGTACGTTCTCTGGTTCAGAATTTTCTACCGCTCCAATTATTAAAAATCTTGTCTCATGTGGTCTTATATTGTATAATGATTTTTGTGAATTTATTAAAAATACAGAAAAAAAGAAATTAGGAATAAACATTTAACGAAGAAAAAGTTTAATGTAACTACAGTACGTTATAGTAAAAAAAATATTGTTTTATTTTCTGAACATCAAAACCAAATTATTCGTATCGAATTAATCGCAAAGACGTGAAATTAATAATACATACTAATTAGAAACTTTATTAGTTTCGAATTTATAGATAAATTAGGTATAAATAAGTGTTGAACGATCAAGCTATTCATTTGGACTCAATGTCATTGAATTTATTCGAGAAATGCAAATTTAATTTTGAAGGAGTGGTAAAAACAATCAATTATTAACGATAAAACAATATTCAGAAATAATCTCATAACCACAGTAGAACGTAACTAATTAAAATGTATTTCATATTAGCAAACAATACCATTTAGCGCCACAAGAAGACGTCGATATTGCAACAATCTAACAACACTAATATGCCTAAATCAGCATGCTGGGTACAAACGGACACACGTATTAAAGGGCTGTCACCACGGTACTGGAGAGGCAGGGTGATCCTCAGAGGCTGGCCAGATCAGAAGCCCTCCTCGACGTCGAGGGCACCCTCAGGCCGTCGGCTCGAGAGAATGAGCCGCGCCTATCCAGCGCCTCTAGGTCGCTGGGCGGTCTTTTACACATACTACAGAACGCACACTTGAGAGTATTTTTGAAGGCTTCTCTGAAGTCTCGATTGAAGTAAGCGTAGATTAATGGGTTGAGGGCGGAATTGAAGTAACCGATCCAGAACATAAGCGCGACGACAATCTCCGGGCACTCGCAGGTATCACCACAAATGGACATAGCAACGTACCATAGGAAGAAGGGCAGCCAACATATCATAAAAGCCCCCATTATAATTCCTAAGGTTCGGGCCGCTTTGTGTTCCCGTTTCATTTTGATAATATTCTTGTCTTTGGTCGGCGTTGTGTGGTCAGTGAGAGCCCCATTTGTATCTGCCGGGATCTCTCTCGAACTTCTGTGCATTAGCATTGCTTTCCCTTGTCTCGCTAACAGCGCTTTCTCTTGGCGATTTGCTTCTCTGAATATC
This sequence comes from Druceiella hillmani, assembly GCA_039881145.1. NCBI lineage: Eukaryota > Metazoa > Arthropoda > Insecta > Lepidoptera > Hepialidae > Druceiella > Druceiella hillmani. The sequence continues at coordinate 25,212,805 of JAYKKI010000021.1, read as the reverse complement.
GCTAGGTATGTGAAAATCATCACTGTGCAGGGAATCCAGAATGATATGGAGCTGGATATGATAGCGTAGAGCATATTGACCTTAAATTCGCAAGTGTCAGGGTGCTCGAGCCGATATGCTTCAGCTTCGGGCGTTGTGTACCAGCCGAAGAAAATCGGGAAAAATGATATAGGCACTGGGGCCAACCAAACATACAGAAGCATAATTGCGACGATCTGTGAATAATGTTCATATGTATGATTAAAATGACAAATCATAACATTATAATAATTGTAAATTTGTTAAATTACACACTACGCGTTGCAAAGTTACTAACTTTGATAAGTGTTATATCAGGTATTCGTTAGTTAATTTATTCATTTCTATTAGTATTGTTGTTGTAATTAATTCCTTGCTTTAAAAGGAAGGTTATAAGCAGTTTAATATCAGACAAAATCAATTCATGCCTTTTTTTTTGTAATAATTCTATACCAAACGCGATAGATTTTTTGGATTTAATTAAAGGTAGGTTCCATATAGATATACAAAATATTACAATGAAAAAATATTGAGGTGTGAATACACTAAATAGTTAAGCAAAACCTACCCGCTTATTCATCTTCGATGGATACTTAAGCGGTTTTACTATTGCGTAATACCGATCAACAGATATGCAGCTCAAGTGGAGAATGGACGACGTGGAGAAGTAGACGTCGAACGAATTCCAGAGGTCGCAGACGACCCAGCCAAAAATCCAGTGGTGCGTGAACTGGACGCTGAAGTTGAACGGCATCACTACCATCGCCATAAGTATGTCAGCGAGGGCTAAAGAAACTACGAAGTAGTTGGTGATCACGCGTAATTTCCTAGGAAAATTAAGAAAATATTTATATTCTTTAAAGTAATTTTTAAGGTATTAAATATATATATATATATATATATGATATTAAGATTGCTATTTCATAAAAGTCTCCTGAGGAAATCAAGAAACATTCCGGGTGTTTGTAGATAAAGTTTGTCAGACATTTCCTTTTATGTGTCCTCAACTGTCTGTTTAGTATTTTGGATGAATTTTATTTCGTAAATTTAGTCTCATTTAAAATGATATTATGTGAAAATTAAGTAATTGTTTTTACTGCACTACACTTACGCATTGAAAATCATGATTTTTATGTTCTACCAATGCCGAGGGTTCTATTGTCTTTTGTAATAAAATACTCGTATAATATATATATATATATATATATATATATATATATATATATATATATATATATATATATATAAATAATTATGAAATTATACCGAAACACTTAAATGGATGAGATTGCCTTTAGTGTATCGAAGAATTTAAAGGAACTAGGTAGTTTTTGTTAAGAGAGAAATCGATTTTAGGATATACTAACGACATTCTTGCTAATGTAGAAATCTGTATATGGTATCTGGTTGTCACTGCATCTTTATATTGATAAAGATGCTGTTAAATAATATAATAATTTTATTAAATTTAAGCCAAGTGTTCACAATTTTGCCTTTTCAAGTAAACATTCTTAAATTCATTTAATTTTTTGGAGTTAACTTAATTCGTTGGGTGCCTGTCAGCAGCGGTGCTTTCTGTGTATAATACGTACCTATGGCGCATGACACTGACGATGACGAGAAGATTGCCGAATATAGCAACGAGAATGATGCAGATGAGGACGGCGGACTTGACGATGGCGAGCACGCCGAGGCTCTCGGGCGCGGCGGCGAGCGCGCCCGATGCATTCGCCGCGCCGCCCAGATCGCTCGCGGGACCCATCACCGCGACACACCACCGCTACGGAATCAAGAAACAACAGAACTTATTTATTAAGATGCAAACATTATCTTATTTTGTATAGTCTTTTAATTTGTTAAAGTTATGAAGATTGTTATAATTTGAATTCAGAGAAAATTTCCTCCATTGCTTTTTGACACTTCTAGTATGATTTGTGAAATATTTTATCGTATGTGATGGCATTATATATATATATATATATATATATATATATATATATATATATATATATATATATATTTTATATATATATATATATATTTGATTATATATATATATTAATTTTATGTAATTTTATTTAGGATATTTTATCCTAAATAAAATTACGCCACTATTACATCAGTTTCACTTGTGTTTTTATTTACAACAGTTAATCTTCAATGTTAATGATCTTAAGTATGAGATACACATTTGCGAGATGATATTTAACTACTATGTCTTCTAGTTTAGATTATTGGGAAAATTATAATTTTATCACTGGTTTTAATGTCCGATTCGTTCTAAATATATTTCGGGTTAAATTAAACTTTCAGCCTCGGTGAATATAAGCCAAAGTTGTCATACCAGTAATAAAATATAATAACTCATTTAATTGGTCTTAGTTATTGCGTTCACTTTGTTTATTTTTGAAATTTTCCTTTTAGTTTGCTCTTTGACTTTGACGGAAGTTTTTATTTTTGCTCTAACTAGATTATTGAAATTTTTATTAACCGAAGTTTCTGTTGTATCGATAACTAATTGGCACCACTGCGACATGATATACTTGTGTGACGTCCCTTAAGTTATATGAAAGATTCGATAATTTATTTTTCTGAATATAATGATTATTACATGATTATTTTTGCTTTTATTGTTAATAGAATAACATACCGAGATCTGCACAACGAAAATATAAAAAATTAAATACCACTATGTGAAACATTTTTAGTTTTACTGAAATGGTTATTTTTAAAGCAATCGTTGAACTTATAAAAGTAAAATAAGCAGTTATGTGTAAACTAAAAAAAAACTCATCAGTTCTACATTAGGTTGTCCTTACCTTTCAATAATTTTTTCCTTTATGCCTTCAACTTAACTCCTTTAATTTTTAAGCCTATTCTTGTAAGCCATTCGGAGTCTATTTTACCTGATTTATATCTGTAGTGAAAAAACTTATTTTTAGTTCCTTTTTTAATTATTAGTTTTAGTGTGCAAATAAAGTTCTAAATTGAATAAAATATATTCCAGAGAAGTCAACTAGTATAAATGGAGAGTGATAAAACGTTCACGTCTCTAATTCAATAGTGAAAGTTTTGTATTATAATCAAATTACAAGAAATCGACAAAATTCCATGTAGCGTTGGGTCCAGATGTTAAAGGTATGAAATGATACTTTTAAATAGAGAAAATGAAAAAATAAAGCCTTTAAAAGTTTAATCGAATCACTAGTCAGATAACTGGGGAATCATGTATTTTTTACGCCGTCAGGAATTTTTTATAATCGTTTGTAAATGCCATTTGTAGAAACCCGTTGAATAAACAAGACAAAACATAGTGCGAATTGTGTCTTATTGTGGCCTGCATACCCAGATGTATCACGTGATATCCATAAGCGGGTTTATGGATAAGGTCATCGAAAAAAAGCTGTGTAAATCTCGAAGAGAAAAATTTATTCATTTTGACAACACGGAAAGCTTAAAAAATTTGTCTTTTAAAAAATCTTTCAAAAAAGTTTGTCAGTTAACCGCTTATGTTTAACAAAATTTGGTAATCGCTACACATTAAAGAACATCAATCGGTATTGATTATTTTTGCAATCAATTATTAAAAGTTATTATATACTTCATGATATTTTTACTGTTTTTTTTTATTTCTTATTAACAATTCTTTATATTTAAAGATATAACATGTGCCCCTTTTTTGAAGACACTATTTTTTGTTTTTGTAATATAGTTACAAATATTATTTAATTTTTTGCTCCTTACTGATTGTCAATTGCTGAATTTAGTTTGCTTTTTTATATTCTAATTTTTTTATATTCATTTTCGCCAGTCTCCTTTCACTTGAAACCTTAAATATAGTAGTAATATAGAATTGTTTTGAAAGACGCCACACTTTACGGTTCGGCATTGCCGTCGGATGTCAATAAATTTTAAAATAGCCGTCATTTATTTACATAGATAAAACACTTACGAGTAAACTGTCTGATAATAACGATAAAATATTTTAGTTATCAGTTATCTCTTAGTTATCTCCTTTTTGGTGATATCGATAAAATATTTATGAATTACCTCCTTCTTTTTGGTGATTTTGGTGATGATGACGGTGACAATTTGTGTGATAAGTTATTCATATAAATTTCTTCAAATACTCCTTTTTCTTTGAATATTCCAAAACTCGGCTCGAAAAACTATGTTTTTTTTCCGTTTAAATATATTTTTCGTTTGTGTCATTATACCATGTCTTACGTATTTTTACCCACGACGGAACTGAGGAGATATATGCGTTTATGGTGAGAGATTGTTTGTTTGTATGTGTGTGTAAAACTTAGTTGCGCAAATAGGTTTCCTATGCTGCTACAATGTAATTGATATTGAGAACGGAAATGGCAGTGACAGCTCCGCCGGATTTTCTTAGGTTTTCAATTACATTAACAGGTTCTTACTTTCTTTCAGTTGGGTTAAAATTGTTAATCGTTTTTTAATTACAAAGACTACATCCGTCGTGCGTTTTTTTCAAAATTCGTAATTTTGCTTTTTATTTCATCTTTATTTGTTTGGTAATATCTTAAAGTATTGACTTTTATAGGTTTAAATAATGTATACTTGTAATATTTATTTCTTATTCTGTTAATGAAATATTTCGTTCCTTTTTTTGCTCTATACAGACTAAATTTCCGCAGATGTTTGTTGCCTAAGTATTATAAACGACCATTTTCCTTAAATTTTTTTGTAAAAGAAAATGAAGAAAATAAGTAATTTAACGTATAATGTAAGAATATCATCTTGCAATATCATAGGACAAGTTATTGTACTTTTTAGAATCTTATAGAAAAACTAAAAGTCTTTTAAGTCGATAGTCTAACAAATTACAAATAATTAATTCGGAAAGATCCGGAATTATTGCTGTGGCACTCTCGTTAACTGCAAACAGTGAAAGCGTTCAGATCAACTCGGAGACTTTGTATGCTCAAATTTACACAACTTCACTAATTTCCACTTGAATTGGGTTCAGCCTCACTGATGAAAGCTTTCATTTGTTTAGGATAGTTAATAATTTTTCACCATTATCTTTTATCATTAATCAACGAAAGTTCGTTGCAACAATTCGTAGTTTGGTTCATTCCAAAATAAACTTAGCAAGCAATTAAAAATGTGATCAGTAGTATGTGATAGTGCAAATATGTGTGCTATTGTGATAATATTGATAAAATTTGAAATTAACTTGAAGAGGGTTATAGTATAATAAAAAGTTTACCATTAATTGTATCTCACTGAAGTTTGAATTTTTTAATTTTTTAAGAGACGATATACATACACATATACACACACGATATACATACATATAAGAGACGATATACATCATTAAAAAATTTCAATAGTAGTCTGGATAATTGTTGTCTTTATTAAATTTTTAAATGTTTTCCAATTTTAGTAGCTTTCATACTAATAAATACGAATAAATTTTTTATAACACGTTAATGAAAGAAAATCTTATCGGAAGACTGTGTTTTTGGATACATCATATAACAATGAAGTCTAAATAGAAAAATTAAGGAGCACCACGAAGTGAAGATAAGGTCGTTTAGAACTAGAAGTCAGACTATTTAAAAAAATGTGTATTCAGGTTCAAGGAAGAGGTCTTGTGGTGGAAAATGTGACGGAATTATCACATGGATGGTACTTTAAATGTGGGGTATTTTTAACTATAAACTGGTTTTTAATCTTTTAACTGGACTTCCGAATAAATGTTTAATGTCTTATAATAATGTGAGAAATAGATGAGAAATAGAGAACGTAAGAGTTAATTAGTTAAATAAGGGACATTTAGTTTCAGAGTGTCCAAAAATATATTTTCTCAGTTAAAAAACAAATTATGATGTCGACAAAATTAGCCTAATGCCAAGCGAGTGGGCCGTACAGTATTGTAACGAGAATTACTACTTTCATTGCTTAATATGATCCAAGCAGCGCGTAAACGAATAAAACAATTTTCGTTTAGGGTTTTCTCGTTTTTTCTGCGCACTTATTGGCTATGTTGGACGTAATTTCCCTGGAAAGCATGCGTCGACCAAATGTGATAAATAAAATCATATTGAAGCTGAAGGTCATTTTGAATAAGAGAAAAGGAAGCGAATGTTTATTTGTCGAAATAATAATTGCAAACGTTGTAAGATGGACGATTTTACAATTTTAGGGAAAATAAAATATTTATTCACGTATAATTTATATATTGTAGACACGGACTTTACTACCCAAGTGTACTGTATTTTGTGGAAAATATGTGTTATAAGTTATAGTAATATGTGTTATAATATATATTATAAATAGTATTTTTAAAAACCTATTTAGTCCTAAATTAGATTGAATTTTACACAAAAAAATATAATATGTATACTTCATTTAATTAGATTAACTCTTCTATGTTAGTCTAGTTAAATTAACTATTCAAATCTTAATATGATTTGTACTTAAAGTACTTTTTCCCAGTTGGAATGTACAATCCGGGGAAAACAAGAATTTTAAATGTGATTTCTAGCTATGCAGAATAAGTGTGATAAATATACGTATGTGTAGAATACGAGCAATTCCTAATAAATTCTTCAGATGTCTTAAAGTTATTAAATTACATTATACCTAACTAAGGAAATTACTTATTAGGTTTTACCTCTATAATAATCATCGCTTATAGCCAAGTACGCAAGAAGCTTCCGGATGAGCTTAAATTAGAATTATGTTCATGTTGGAATTTTCTGTGGTACTATACTATACATATATACTTGGTGCTATACCTGGTATTATACATATATACTTTTGGGTTATAAAGAATGTAATAGTGGTCTCCTATAGAGTACAGGTAATATTTTAGTAGGATATGGGATATATTGGACATTAGTTGCTTGATCTAAGCTGTAATGGAAATGCTGGCAATTTTCAAAGTCTTGTTCCAAATAAGTTACGGGTCATTCGGTAACAAATTTAGCAACGGTTCTTTGCCGGTCATTCAGCAACAGCTAAGTGTTTCATGTTACATATTAAGTAAATAAGTATACGCGCATGGTATTTTATATTTATTTTCGTCATAACAAATAGAATCCGGAATTTTTTAATGGCTAATTCAATAATTTATTTTCCACTTTAGTTGAATGTTTCGTTAAGAGATGGGAAGTAATGAGTTACGCATGAGTATATATTTTAATTGTCTAGTCCAGAACTATTTCTTTTTTTTTACATATAAGACATTTTTAAAAAAAAGTTGGTGCACATTAGATCGCAAAACGAAATTCAAATAAAAGGACCGACAATTGTCTTTGGGAAAAATAAACTAACTGTTCATTTTATTTAAATCGGGCTATTATTTTTAATGTTAATGAAATTGAATCGATGCTTCTAAAAGTTATTACGATACTATAGTTTTTTTATTTTTTAGACAATGCAATACGTCATCTCACGTATTCATTTCATTATTAATATCCTGTTGCAACAACAGTAGTTTGCTTTAATTACTATTGTATTTATGTAAGTCAAAAAGTTAATATTTTAAGTCAGAGCAAGTCTAATGTTTTTTTTTGTTTTATTTAGAAAAAAATTCGTTCTAAATAATTTTCAGTCAAAAAAGTCAAAAATTAAAATGAATTTATGTTATCAATTCATAGCTAAAATTACAATGAATTTATGTTATCGATTCATTTTAACAGACTATGCGTGTATTTGTTTAAAAACCTTAGTATTTTCACTTTATAATTTTTAAGGTTCCGTACCCAGAGACTGAAGAAAACCCTATTATTGGTGCAGCTCTTTATGTCTTCTATTCGTCGGTCAAAGGCTTGTATCTTCGAAAAGAAATAAAAAAATAATTTGAAATTGATATATAATAAGTATTTTCTTAGTTTTAAACTAGAAATGACATTTAAATTGATTTGATGTCATCAATTCATCATCACAGACTTACTTTACACAGATTGTATTTGTTTAAAAAACTTAATATTTTCACTTTATTATTTTGAAGGTTCCGTACGCAAAGAGTCTGAAGAAGAGTTTTAAACATGAAAAAATGAACATTTGTAGTATAATAGGAAAGTTATGTACTCCTAAAATTGTATGTGCCTAAGAGTGTACAGTACCCGCTTAATGCAAGTTCTACTCGTACTTGACATATCTATTTACGTAACGCGTACTATAATTATTACCTCAATTATTAACCCAAGCATATCATTACACGTCCATTGAGGCACGTGATTTTGAGTGTGCTCCACTACACCGATACTAACGGGAAAATACCTTCATAGACAGAAATGTATTTTTCTTAAGCTATCTTCATTCGCCTTAATTTTACGCATTTTATTGTTGGAATGGATTCAGCACGTCGATAACGTGTCGATATCCGTATTGAATGTGACAACTTTTTCACATAATTTGTTTAAAAATCAAAATTATTTCACGCAAAACATTTTATACTTTACATGCAAAATAATATTTTACATGCAAAAACATTTTATATTGAAAATAAAACGACTTCCTTCAAAGACACTTTGTCCGTAGCACTTCCTTTATTTACACGGAAGTTACGATAGTTTTAATAAGAAAAAGAAATTAAATTCAACCTTACCGGTGAAAGCATTTAATCCAACTAAGAATCTTCCACCATTTTGTAAATTGTGCTACACTGTTTGTCTGTTGCAATATACAGTTTTGCCTGGATTGGGAGACAGAATGAGAAAAGTTTTATGTTCTTATTTCACTTGAATGAGAAATTTAGTCTCGGTAATAACTTGGAAAATATAGTGATCTTAATGTTTATTATCTTAAGATCATATGATTGCAATATGCAATCATATGATCTTAAGATAATGGTTACAGAATATATTTAAATTATGTATATACGTGTACGTAAATTAAAGAAGGTAGAAAAAAAATTACAAGTGTGAATAGAACTCGCACTAAGGGAATTTCGTATATCTGTAAATTATTTACAAATATTTAAGGGTACATAGTATTTATGTTAAACTATTCACGAACAATAATTGTTTACAAAGTAAAAATATTGCCTATCATATATTTCACAGGCGCAAAAACATAATGTATATTTCAATAATATTATTTTTCACGATGAAAATATACTATATCTTTAACAGACATACCAAAAATATAATTTAAAATAGGAAGTTATTTTTGCAGATCACTTAAGTCACTTGTATAGGTTTCGATGAACTTTTTGAGTACCCGACTAAAAGTCCAATAAAAGTTAAGTTGGCTTTACTATTTTACGAGTAATAGTTGACCAACTTATGTCATAAGTTGGTCAACTCTTACTCGTGAATTAGTAAAACCAACTTAGCTTTGATAATTCTCATTTTAATTTTGTTGTTTATAATGCTACTGTGAATACTATTCGGTTATTTAAAAATAACGGTTTAGCTGATAAGGAATAACTCTAATTCAAATGAATTTTAGAACTTAATTTTTCGTAAACGGATTCTTATATCGAAAAATCGCCCCGTAATATTTTTGAAAGAGCTATTTAATTGTATTCTATACAATAGAACTAGTGGAACAAATTAACCCCTCTTAATGTGTAGGGTAGGTGTATTAAAAAGAACTTTGTTAAAAGATTTTATTTCATAACTTGGTATAATAGGCAATAGGCGTAGACTATGCCGAATTTTATAGAAATAATAGCCTGCGTGTAAACGGCTGTGACATACGCATGAATAGACAGAGAAATATAGTGACACTATAAGGGCTCCTGGTTTGGCTATAAAACCCTAAAAATGATCGTTATGTAAGGGAAAATGGAGGTTTCGTATAACCGACTTGGAACAATACTTGAATATTTTAAATAAAATTATATATTATATATATGCCACAAATGAAGACATGCAACAAAGAGAGAATAATTTAATGTCATAAATCCACAAAAAAGCAATTGCTCGACCTTTTTAAACGTCTCTGTGAAAGTAACAAGATATAATATGGAAGGAGTAACTTATGAAGTAAGTAATTAAAACATTGAAGAAAAACGAACAGGGAGAAAATTTGGTAGTTAAAATAAACAAAAATAAGGAATCGGATACAAATTTCGATTACCTTCAATTCGGTTTACAAAGTTACATTTTTAATGACGTACATATATGAAATACAGAATATATGTTACATGAAAATCGGAATATATATCCTAAATATAATATATACGGTAAGTTGACGACTAAAAAGAAAATCGGAGATGCCACAGAATATATGGATGGAATAAATTCGGAAAATTGTTAAAAGAGATAATGAAACCGTGAAAATAGGTTTAAGTAATTGCGCAGAAAATATTTCTTCGCTGTTGTGGTGTTAAGGATGAACGCCTATATTACTTATCCACCTGCATCGTGTTGAGGCCTACTAAAAAAACTTGATTTCATAACCGAAATATTAATTTAGAAAGTACTATTATAATATTGAAATTTTTCATCCATTCAATTCGAAACTTTATTGTGTAGAGGTATACGAATATATCCCATTTTTAACTTCAATATTTTCATATTATTCAAATTTATGGATAAACGAACATTAAAAATCTTTTATATGATATAACATATAAATATTTTATGTCTGTAGACGATACGGGATGGATACGTGGAACACTGCTTAGGTTAGTCACATAACAACAAGCTCCTTTATAAGATAGAATAATGAAGTATGCACTTTGGAGCATACTTCAGTTGGTAATAATGAAGTATGCACGTTGGAGCATACTTCATTATTACCAACTCCGTTTCGGTTTAATATAGCATGAATATATAGATGTAGATTATAAAGATGTTCCAAAAAAATGTCAAGCGGAAGCACAGAGATAGACATATCAAGAACTATCCTAAACACCTCTCTATATACGTAGCGATACTTGATAGTTTCTGAGTTATAATTTTTTAAATTTTTTTTAGCCAAACTAATAGTTTCAAGACAAAATGTTTTTTGTGACATGGATAATTGTGAGAGAAATTTGATTTTTTTGAATTGACTAGTTAATCTGCTAGAAATAAAAACATTTACATACGTCTTAATATAGCATTAAAAAAGACCATAATCACAAGATATTCTAAATACCAGATATTGAACTTACTTTGACGTCATTTTAAGAAGAAAGTTCGTATAGCTTTTTTCAGAATATGCTTCAAAAACTATTTTATTTCATTAGCTTTTTGGTTGAATTCGATATTACTACCTTTCCGTAGTGACCCTAAAAATAGACTTATAATGCAATAAGTGACAAATTATGATTTTTGTGAGTAATTTAAGAAGTAAAAATTTAGGAGGAATGGATTAAATCTAAGCCGTATTAAGCATAAAGAGTAACAACATGGTGTCATTGTAACTCTTTTTAGATTATAACTAATTGTACCGCCAAAACTAACCGAAGTAGTAACATTATGCAATTTTTTTGTAAGTAAATACACTTCTGATCATTTTTATTTAGTTTTAATCATATATTTAATTACACACAAAAATTATAATTTTTCTCATTTTATATTTTTGGTCAATTTTCAGGGTCATTTAGTAAATGAAAAATGTCAAATTTCTCAGTAAAAAGCTGAATACATAAGAAAGTTTTTGATATAGATTCTAGAAGGAAAAGCCACGGAAATTATTTTTTTTAAATAAAGTAAAAAATGAAGTTAAATATCTGGGGTTTAGAATATCTTGTTTTTTTTTCGTAAATTTTTTGGCGCCATATGAAAACGTACTAAGTTATTGTCTTCATCTCTTATACGTCAGTTAGCCAATTAGTTGATAAAAAATCAAGTTTCTGTCATAATTATTTATGTCTCAAAGAAACATTTTATTTCCAATCTGTAAGTTTCCTTAAAAATATAAAGAAATTTAAAGCTCAGTCATAATAAAAAATGTGAACATATATAGGAGTGTTTCAAATAGGTTTTGAGATATTCTTTATCTCTGTGTTTCCGGTTGCCACTATTTTTGGGAGAGCTTTATAACAACAGGTAACTTAAATTATCGTATACCAAACTTTATTTTTTCTTAAATTATTAAGCATAAAATTTACATTCTTATTACGAGGCTTTCATTGTTATTTTGATTTAGGACAACCAATCGTCCCTGTTAGTGTTCCTACATACACGAAGAAATATTTGCGAACTATAAATCTGTATGCTATGATACCTTAGAACTGTACGTCGTCTTGTAGCATAGACATTTGAGAGGATTACAATTTTACCGTTTGCTTCAGTTTATGGTTCCCTCTGAATATATTTCGGTAGAGGGTCTTTTCGGTCTCAGCGGGTAATTGTTATTTTAACCATTTATTCGAATGTAATAGGTTTAAAGTTATCATTAATTGTTATAAAATTTTAAGTTCCAGTTTAATAAGTTAGTTTGAAAAGAGAGATGTTCATTATTGCTCTTAATGATAATAACCAAATAAATAACTGATTAGCAGAAAAGTAAATATTTAAAAAGTTATTGTACATTTTTAATTCGGTATTAATGTGTTGGTTTTCATTTTCCTAATTATTTGTATTAATTAATGTATAATATAGGAATTGGCGAATGATTAGTTTTATTATATTATATTATTTTTTCTTCCTAGGTAGAACGAATGATCTCTTGGAAAATTCATTCTTGTATATATTAAGATATACTACGTTCTTTCATTTGAATATTTTGCAATCAGATTCATCCTTGGTTTTCCATTGTTTCGTCTTTCTCTTATATATTTCGATAGACTTTTTTGTCCATATTTTCCCCGCTATATTGCGATTTTCACATGTATCATGTCTAAGTACTTTGGCTCATTTATTTGCTCTATATTTATACATCATTTTCCATCCAAATGTATTATGAATAACTTTTATAAAAAAAATTTATCATATTTTTAGTACTTATAAGTGTTGGCAACTTTGCATGTAAACTTCTTCTAATTGTGCCTCTCACAGTAGTGAAGGTTGGCAGTCAGCTCTGCGTATTTGGTCTTGTTCTTGGCAATGACAAAAAAAGAGTTCGACGACACTCTTAATCCCTGCCTATTTTTGGATGCTGAGCCATTTTTCCTAACATTATTAGATGTAAGAGCTCGTATCTTTCATGCCTGAGTATAAACTATTGCAGGTATTTCATGATTATTCAAAAAAACTTTTAAGTAAAATTATTTTCAAACGACATCTGAAATAAAATAAAGTCGGGTACTTAATTTGTATCAATACTCTCTCTCCTAATTTTGTTGTATAAATATTTTGAATGTCTACTACTGAGATATAGATGGATATACTTGCCAAAGTATGGATATACTTGAATGGTTTCTGAGGAAAATCACTGTGGTAGACGGACAAATGATTAAAACACTATTGATTTTACAAGAAGTAGGACAAGTTTACAAGAGTTCCATTTTTTCTTCCGCGGTATATAATCTTAAAAATAAAAAAGTTCATTGTTTCGTAAATATCGTTAATTGCCATTTAATACTAGAAATTACTTATAATTTTAAGAAAAAAATATAATTCTGTTTGGTTATTTAAATTATTATAATACGTTATTTCAGTTGATACATCGGTTTTCTTCATTGTAATATATATTTTTTTCTATTAAATTATCACCTGAAGTTCAAGGAAGCTTTTCACTTATTGGATAATAATGTCATTACTACAATATTGGATTTAATATTATACTTCCTTTTTATTGATTAAGGATACATTTATTGCAATTGAGGATACTTACTCAATTAAAAATACCCACAATCGTTTAAAAATATAAAGAAGTAACCATCATATACATGATACGACGTTTACTTATGAAAGAAATAGATGTCGCCGTCAATTAATTAAGTATTTGAAAAGTTATATAATTGTCTTGTTGATTTATTTTACAAGTGTTGACTGAGCCTCTGAAGTATAAAAAATTATGTTTCATTAAAAACCATCCAGTGATTTTCGTGTAGCGAACGCAGGACACCGCCACATCACCAGTTTATTATGAGTATAGATAAGAGACTTACTGTACGTAATGGTAGAAATCTAAATAACAATTGAATAAAAATATTTATTACATATCAAATAAGGGGTCTCTTATTTCCTAGATGTCTCCTCGATATTATTAACTTTTTCCTTTTCTTACCTGGCGGATAGATCCAGAAAATTTAATAATTATTAGTGGAATCCATATTTTGTAATGTCGAAAACCAGACAGAATTCGAGCCACAGTCTTGGACCAGTTGTAATCACTATATTAGTTAATGTAATGTACTTGGGCATCGATGGTTGGCGTTAGTAGATCCAAAGTGTTACAGTAATTAACCGGATAAAAGAGAAAACATTACAGATTAACCTTGACTAATGCTCAATGTTTTGTTAGAGCCTTGTTTGCGATCTCATCAGCTGCTACTATGTAATTTGCCTGCTTATTTAGAAGCATATCACTATCGACGTAATTCAAAGCTTTCTAATAATAGAAATACGTTGCATCTACCTGGACATTGTGAGCCTTAACGAGATTACTTTCTATTAATACATACATACATATATATATATATATATATATATATATATATATATATATATATATATATATATAACTAAAAGCAAATTAACTAAAAGACCCCACTTCAACCACTCGTGCAATTAATCATGTGTAATCCGGCAAAATGTTATTTTTTTTAAATTAGTCACATAGTTTATAAAATAATTAAAATTAAAATTTTGTACCAAATCGTAATTAACATCCTGTAACAATAACGCGAAATATCACTTTGGCAACGTAGCATTATGTCATTTTTCTGTTTGAAAAAAACTGGAAAATACGCGTACACAGTAATTAAAATTCCAATTATTTTGTTAAAGAATGTATTTACACTTACCTAAATTTTATGTTCAAAGTATCTTCCTCGTATTTTAATTTACTATGGCGGCCGACGACAATTATTTAACGTAATCTACCACAGCGTCTGAAGCTCGAATGTAGCTCCCTTCTAAAATGACTTAGTACATTTTCATCCATATTTATCGATATTTTTGGAAAGGTACCACCTGGAATGATGAACCTATTTTCAAGTATTTTTGTGAAGAAATTGATAATAACTTGATCTTTATTCGAATGACGTCAATTCGAATAGCGTTCAGCGTACGTTCTAAGAACTTCGGTAGTATTATAATGGCATCCAGCATATACTAATAACATGTCCAAATATTCACTAGCACTAAAAATTATATAACGCTAATTTTACCCACTCGATACTATAAAAAGTGGTATGATTTAAAAAAATTGGTGTATTGCAATCAACCCGTGCTGCCTTATTACGGATTGAAGTGATGAATTTCATTTTTTTATATATATATATACATATATATATATATAATATATATATATATATATATATATATATATATATATATATATATATATATATATATATATATATATGTTTTTCATTATAATTTTACATCCCTAGTTATTCCCTAATAGGGATAATTACAATAATAATATATTATTTAATTCGAAAAATATGTTAAACCTCGTGAAAAGCAGTGTCCTTTTAAATACACTGCGGTAAGTTCGAACCGCCCACGGCTTTGATAATTTTTATTAGCCATTTAGTCGTAATTTATGTTTCTCGGCGCTTCTGTTAATTGTTTCAACTACACAATTATCTGAAAACATAAAAAAGTTATGGAAAATAATATTTAAGACAACAAAAATTATATTTATATTTCCAAAACTTCACATAGACATAGACAAAATAATATGGCGGTCCCCAGATGGAAGTGCATAAAATCATATCGATCAGGTATTAATAGACATCAGGCATAGACGTAGCCTACTGGACGTTAGAAATTATTGATGAGCAAATTTAAACTCTGACCATCATTTAGTCGCAGCGAAATAGAGAGGCGAACTTGCAAAACTATTTTGTCAAAAGAAAGAAAAAGGGGAGATGTTCTAAACACAGATGCTCTGAAGACCGTAACGATAATGACTAATTAAAAGAATAATATCGAGAAAAACTTAAGACCATAATAATACAGTCAGCTACACAAACTCTTCCTGTACTTGAAAAAAGAAATCGAAGGGCTGGTATGATGCGGAATATGAAATAATAACGAAAAAGAAAACCAGAGTATTCAGAAAGATGGTATAAAGATATTACACTAGAAATGCAGAGGACGATACAAAGAAATTCGAATATAGGACCAAACATTATTGAAACGTAAAAATAAAATATATTGGGAGGAGAAATATAAGAAAATAGAACACTTGAAAACAGAAAGAAGCAAGAAAATTGTATAGCTTCGATACTAAAAAATAGGTCAATGCCAGGACACACACACATCGTGATAAAAATGGCGCACTTATCGATGATAAAACTGAAATTATCAAAAGATAGAGAGAACACTTTAAAACTGCTCTAAATAAAAAATACGTGTATCAAATGGAGAAAGCGTCTAGGGACACATGCTGGAATCACAAAGAGTTCTTGTATGAAGTGGAAAAAGCAGTAAAGGACCAGATGGAGTTATGGCCAAGCTCTTGAAGATTAAAGAGCCTAAAGGAACAAGGGAATACACGACATTATATTTAATGTTTGGAATGTGGAAGGAATGCCCATTTAATGGGAAGATGGTTCCATATGTCTAATAAACAAAAGAGACAAGTTGGAATGTAACAACTATAGAGGAATTACCCTGTTTAATACGTAATAAACTAAGATATTCTAAAATATTCTAGCAGAAAGATAGTTTATAACACAGGTAAAATATTAGGAGACTACCACTGTGGGTTCCAAAAAGGTAGATCTACTATAGACTAAATACACAGCATCAGACAAATACTAGAAAAGACAACAGAACATGGTACAGATACAAAGGATCTGTTCATCGATTTCAAGACAACCTATGATAGTATTGATAGAGCAAAACTATTTCATGCGATGTTGGAGTTGAGAATACCGGAAAAGTTGGTAAACTTAATAAAAATGACCCTTAGCAGAGCAGAGTGTACAATAGCAATAATGCCAGTAAAACCGAAATTAAAAATTGTATCAACGTGGCTAACAGATGGATTGCGAAAGCAGTTTCGATCAAAATATTTAATCAGTGCAACCGAAATACTGATACAAGATTAGTAAGACTGATACTCCTGGACTGAAGCTTGGATAATGAATAAATCAATCTTGGATAATGAATAATCACATGGAAGTGAAGCTTGGATAATGAATAAATCAAACTTGGATAATGAATAATCAAATGGAAGTGAAGCTTGGATAATGAATAAATCAGATGAAGATAAATTAATTATTTTTCAACGAAATACCTTGAGACAATTTTTTAATGAGTGAAGTGTTTAATGAATGGAGAGAATAGAGTTTGGATAACAAGATATAATAATGAATTGCAGGATAAGTTCAGAAAACCAAATATAGTTAAAGTAATAAAAGCCCCTTTAATAAAGTAATATGGTTGTCAACAGATAGAGAGCCGTGGCGTCGGATGGGGATGGAAACTGACTAAGCAGTCCGGAAAAAAATATTTAAGCAGTACAACAAAAATACTATTATAGACGGCAGCAATGTATAAATTACGTGACGCCGACACATCATTACACATTTTCGTAGAATCAAGGCTCCTCGAACAAACGAAACTTTTGAGTGGCTCCGAGTATCCTCCTCGAGTAGTTGGAGAAAGAGTAATGAATTGAGCTTCAAGTGTTACCAATATTGTACTTAGAGTAGTTTGATACTCAAAATAAGAGGATTTGCGTTCTGACATATGATAGCGAAAGTTACTTAACTTAGTGGAGAGTATTTAATACTTAGATAGTACTTAAATCTGAAGGAAAGCAAGTATTTATAGTATAAATATCGTAATTAAACAAGATGGGAAACTCACTTTGAAGAGGCTGTTTCGGAATGCTATAATTAAATCTCTTAATTAAAAGGAATTAGGGAAGAACATTTTCATGTAACATTCCAAACCTTATAAATACGGAAAATTTGAATTAAATTTTAAACGAAATTCAACGTTTCAAAGATTTATCATGAAGTAAGTATTTAATAACATAAAAATATCACGAATTTAAATACGTACGCTTATGATAAATACTTATATATTATTAATGGATCGCTTAGTTATAAACAACTTATAAAATGTCATGATTTTAATAGAATATAATCGATTCCTATGGTTTGTCTATTTTAAAGGGGAAAAGTCAAATATCAAAATGAATTACTCAAGATTCGTTCTAAAATGTAACTCTTTAGTATCAATAATGCGTTTCCGTCACAGCCATTTTTCTTAGATATGTTTTGATATGGAAACTTGAAATTTGGAATAGTAATAAAGCATTTAAACCCACATTTTCAGAGTTAACTAGATTGAGGCAAGCTGCAGCCGAAAACGAGTGCTGTGCCTTCCAACCCATCAATAACCACCATGGGTTAAGCCAACTGCCCGAGCACGGTAACACGACCAAAATAAGTTACACATGTGCTTAATTACGGTAAGAACGAAAATTAGCCATAGCACACTTTGAAATTATTATTTTGGACAAGTGGATCGTGTGCGAGCAATTGTGCTTCCAGGAAGACTTGAAATATCGTCATTGCCCCCTGGGGCTTGATTCTAGCCGAGTGCGGTTCTTGGCCATGATACGACTAATTTAATGCTTGGTTATAACTGCTAAGTACTTGTGCACATGCGGATATCCATGGGGAGCAGGAGTATCGAATAGAGATACTCGTCATGCCACATCTATCTACCCAACTTGGGTAGATTAACCGATTTCGAAGGGCAGGCCAAAACGGCCTCCCTGACTAGGGTATAAACATTCCCGTCGCCGCTAATAACATGATGCATACCTTATAATTTCAGCTGGATGACTGTGTCACAAATGTCATGCATAAGTTATCATTCTTGAGCGGCATCGTGTGGCAATCTACAGTGTTGGCGTGGCTACGATATTTTGTAGACAAGCCGCTGTATTGTAAGAAAAACGAAAGACTTTTGTGCCTAACTTGTAAATATCTATTTACGTAATATTTGTATAATAAACGTACATATAATGTGTAAATAATTTAGTATCGTTTATTTCACTACCAATCTGTGTACTCAACCACGAATCCCACGGAGTTAGCTCACATCACTACGAAGCCGTGTCTGATACCGCCCACTTTAATTTTCCCTTTCCTTGTGGTTTAGCTGCTACGTAATTGTATTTTGTTTGTATTTATCAACTTACGTATTAATGTCGATGATTAATGTATTGAATTGCCATAAAATTACGTTTTTAATTGTATTTCTTATTTATTAATGTTTATGTTTTTACTAATAGATTTGGGCTGAAAACTTATATTTAACACATATTTTGTAGCTTTGTACTGAAGTATCGTTCTTTGCTAGATACTTCGTTCTTTGTTTCATAAGTTAATATCAATTATTCTTGTAAACCAAATATTATGCCTCCTTTTACCGATAAGACTGAATTATGAGTATAAAGTATTATGATATATATAATTTACGAAATGTGAAATTATTGTATATTTCGTCGCAGTGCTTTTATTGATAAAATCATGTTTTCCAGAGATTTTCTAATATAATAATTACATCATAAATATACCAGCTTTGACCTGTAGTTTCTTTAGTGTGGAAAAAGGAAAAAATAGAGGTGTAATTTAAAAACATCACAATTAAATGAAACTACGTGATGTAGTATTATTTCTACTTTATTTAAGTTCTTTACCACGATCTAAGTTTCGTTGTGTTACAACACTAGCAAATATTGGGAAAGTGAATCTTTGTTAATAGCCCACTTGAAAATGTTGTAACACAACGAAACCTAGGTCGTGGTAAAGAACTTAAATAAAGTAGAAATAATACTACATTACGTAGTTTCATTTAATTGTGAATAATGAATTTCTACAAAATTAACGCCAAATATATTCAATAATTTTCATAGGAAATGGCTAAGTAGTTTGGACATCGAAGGAATGCAGTGTAAAAGAAATCTGTGCTTTGCGGCAGAAAGCATTTGATGAACATTTAACCTGATGTATTGTTACATTAAATGAAAAACCCAATTCCGCATTCATAATATTGCTAGCTAAGATAAATTAATTTGACACTAAATTAAAAAATAAAAGAAGTGGGCGATTTAATACAAATACACGCCCACGCCTATACATGCACGCCCATAATATATATATATATATATATATATATATATATATATATATATACATACATACATATATATATATATATATATATAATTTAACTACTTTTGTTTAACATTATGCATCGATATAAATAATGCGCAACCGTATAAAACAAAAACGAAACTTCATTCCCTCTTAAACCTTCAAACTGTCCCTTAGATACTAAATTTACAATTGTTTTTACGGAACATAAATATCCGATCCTTTTCTCTCTTGTAATACCGGCTTTGTGATCTAATAAGACTACGCCTAAGGTATTAGGGTTACTCTCGAACCTCGGAATTTATATTCGGCGCTGCCTCCAGCTCTCACGAAAAATCCCCAAACAGCGATTTTCCATTTCTCTGCCCGTCGCCCGATGAACGCGATAATTCTTACAATATGAAGGTTTTATAGTTCTTTCCTCTACCAGATTCAAATATGTTTATCAACCACCAGGATAGTATTTACAGTCTCGATTGTGACGTTCTTTAATCTATCATACTGTGTTTCACAAGAATAGCTCACGACAAAATACAAGATGCGTAAGTGTAATATAGCGTCTTTTCAATACATTCTTCTATGCGATGTTTGGACATGGAAAAATGTACCTATGGTTGAATAGACACATAAAATATTTAAAGAAAATAATATAACAGAAAACATCAAATTAAAAAGGAATTACGCAGAGATCAATGAAAACATGCGACAGAAGAAATGTTATAACGAAACCAATCAGCGCACTGTACTATGTTCAGTGATATGATGATGGGATCTTTTTAAGCATTGCCAGCAACGACGGATAGTTTCGATATGTCCGTCTATTCACCTGTTTGTCCCTATGTCGCAGCATGATGGTTCCTTATGTTCAATACCGATTATTATTAAATTTTATAAGAAAACCTAGTTAAATTACATAACCAAACATAAGCAAAGAAAGAAAACTTTTAATTTTTTCAACGGTGTGTACTTCGAACTTGGGGTTGATATTTTCAATATTTCGACCCGGAAAATGAATTTTTTACGTGCAGAATCGAGTAAAGTATAATTCAAGAGGCTCTTAAAATGTAATGGAAACAGCTAGTAACATTATTTCGGTCAACTTGCATTAGTACATTAAAAAAATATAAGCAACCACGTTATTTGGACACTATTTTTATCTATATAAATACTATATATTTATGAATGTTAATGTTTTATGTGTGGCTTAGTGTATACGGATCGTATAGTGTCAGTTTCGATCGTGTATGCCCATATCTAGATGAGTATAAGTAATATAATAATAATTATATCATAAAATTACTATTGAGATGCGAATCACAATTATTATATAAAAAAATAGAAAAGCATATACAAGTAACTAGAGTCTGTTTCGAAGATACAGCAGGGATACAAACGTAAATAAAAAAATTCAATTCTTTCATATATAAACTCGAAAAATTGTACAATTATAACACAGCTAATGTTACTTTAGCTGATTTGTCAACTATTAGATGTCATGTTTTTATTTAATTTAATTAGTACATTTAATAAGCGAACAGAATTTCTCACTAACATTATTACGAAGAGTGCTAAAGGACTTTATCGGACGGTGCCTATTTTTTATTTTTTTAACCTAAGAGTGGCCCTTAATTCGTAATGACGTAAGAGGGATATTTTAATTCGTGTTTGATCTGGATCCATTATCGCAAAAAATGAAGGTTTAATCGAAATAACTTTTATTTCATAAGTTTTCACAATTTATTTCAATATTCATAAGTTTTATTTTTATATATTCAATATTCATAAGTTTTATTTTTAACTTATCTAATTTAATTGTTCAGGTTCATTTTGGAGTTTGGAATTTGTTTGAAGATGATATGATAGACGTGTCATCTTGAGCTATCTCGCTCGTGACTCACTTTGTACTAGCATTCGCATAAATGCAAAGTAATCTGAAATAATGATTATTTCATTTGAACTAAGCGGGTCACTCTTCGGGACACCGCGTGGTACGCCTCCTTTCTCACGCTTTCGAAGCAATGAATCGCAAACGCTTGTTTTATTAGTTGACCATTACGTCGTTAAGGAAAAGGTCATAACTTTGTTCTTCCAATTACCATTTACGTAAGTAATTATACAATTATTGTAATTCTGTAATTGGATAGTAATGTCTTTGATGCTCTTGTAGTGGTGGATGACGTATGATGTATTTTAATATACAACTTTGTACTCAATGAAAGCAATTTAGCGTAAATCGATAACAATAAAACACAGTTTGCACAGAAAGAAAAAAGTTAGTAATATCGAATAATAATAGAACCGCGATCGTATTTCCTCAAGTGAAAGGATTGATTCTTTTTTACCTAAAGCTGAAGTAACATAAATGTGGGATTTAAGTTTTCCGGGGTTTTGCTATCCCTATTTACATATGTGACTTAAACTGGTAACCAATCGAACTGGCAACAATTGGATCCCAAGAATACAATGTCTACAAACGTCGGGCTCAACTTTTGCAACAAATTGTTTCAAAAACGTCATGCTAAGCATACATATACATGAGTTTGAACTGGCAAAGATATTATTAGAAGTTGATGCTTATTTAGTTGGGATGTCAGGAAAAATTTGCCGAAATATAACTCGGAAGAAGCTGAAATTCTACGTTTCGATACAGTGAACTCTTAAGTAGATAATAAAATAGTAAAGGTAAATTATTTCTCAATATAGCTATTGTGACCGTCTTGGTAATTTCAAACAAATAACAACAGAGAAATTCCTACTGAGTAGTTTAGCACTAGTATTTTATCCTCGGTATATTTTAGGTCTTCAAACAAAGGAAATTAGATTAAAGCATTGCATTTAATGCTCACCCATCACGACTGAAACATCAGTTCCCAAGAAAAAACTGAAACATCAGTTCCCAAAAGAAGGAAAGGCCGAACAATCGCGAAGAAATTGTCTTAGCTGAGCTTGGCTATAAGAATAATCTAAAAACTATGAGTAGGCGGACCATACACAAACAGGACTAAAAATTGTAACCTTCTGTCCGGTGTACCTTGGAAAGCCGCAACTACACTTGGGTTGTTTCAACAACCAACATCACTAAATAACAAATGTTTATATATTTCGATTACTCTTATGTTATTTTGTCTAAAACGATTCGTTTAATTACAATTTACAACATTCCTAATATTCAGAGTTATCCTACTTTTCAAATGAATTTGTTAAATGAAACAATGGTGGAAAAAGTTGTGTTTTATTATAAAGATAATTTTATTCATATTTAGCATTGTAATTATTCTCAAAAGTTTTGGTGGCACATTATTTTTATAACCCATAAAGGGTAGCGCGGCCTTGAAGTAAAGAAAAAAGGTGACCGTCAGATCGCCACCGCAAATGAAAAATTCTATCATCGTTGTCCTACATGGGCTAAATACAATAATCACTGACCTTTGTTCGACATAGTAGCTAACGTGTTAAATCGGGTTATTCCTGATTTCAAATTGTTACCTCTGAAGTCGCTATATTCTTCTAAGTGTTTTCTGATTGTTTCTTTTAAAATTTTTATTTTCTTCTAAAATCCACATACACATTAAAGCTCATTTTATTAAATACGTGAAGAAATATAATTTACAGTGCATTTTAGTGAACAATTAAATATTTTTCTAATACGAGTATAAATGGTTCCCGGATTTGTATTATTATTAATGGCACTTTTTTAAAGTAATCATGGTAATTTAAAAAATTCCTTAATATTTAAAAATATGTAATAAATAATATTACAATAATTATATTATTTTGCTAGTGATATCTTTAAATTTGTAATCTCTTTAAAATAAATGTTTTTACTATTTCAGGAAGAAGGAAATAAATACAAGGAAGTGTTCTGGATAGAGTTCCATTTCATTTAAGATTTTATTACTTTTCAGTGTTCGTTTGAGGAAACACCCGACAGATTTGAATACAAAACCTCATAAAATATTTAAATCAATATAATATTATTCGTTTATTACAAGATTTTTTTCAAGCTATGTAGATATCGCATCAAGAGAAAGTATACCGCTCTCAGAATAAAATTTTTTTTGTGGAAAATTTAACAGCAAGTTTTGTAGTAAGTCAAAATTACATAAATAAAGTAAAAAATTAACACAGCATTGTATAGTGCGATTTCTATATTGATTCTGTTTAAGGATCATTTAATGCGTGTAGTTTATGTATGTGTATATATATATATATATATATATATATATATATATATATATATATATATATATATATATATATATATATATATATATATATAAACATATAGACAATATGCAATTAGACAAAAACAGTTGACTATAATGCTACTAGAGAAGATATCATTTAGTAGGATCGTCGTACAGTTAATAGACTTCATAAAAGTGGATAAATGATTCCAGACACTGCTTTCGTCATCACAACTGAACAAATAATCATTCAGTTCTGTATAATAATATATTGGTAAACTTACTTCTTAAAACATATACACAGTTTTATTCAAGTTAGCACGTCACAATGTTTTATAGAATTTGCACAAATGTTTAAAAAATAATTTTGAGCCTCAATTTTTTATTTAGTTTTCAAGTCATTGTATAAACAACACTAACGCTCAAACTTTTGTAAATTTCAATCACAATCTGTTCCGTCACTTTATATAGAAATTAATTTCCTTTCAGTGAAATTGCATGAACTATTTTTATTTTCATTAGAAGTTCTCGTTTTATTCGATTTTGCTTTACATTCCTGGGTTTGGCATGATTCTTTGGTATTCATCTTCATTTTTGACCATACTCATATAAGTAATGATATTATTTTTGCTGAGTCCAATCATTTGAGAATTAGGTTGCTCGGGATTTCGGTATCTGCAACAAAGTGATAAAAACAATTATTAACACGTTTTTATAGACCGAATTAATGAAAGATCGGTGCATATAACACCTAATATGTTACCTCATCATAATTTTCTAAGTATCTTTTTATATACGTATTTACGTATACACATGTTTACGGTTTACTACCCTATAACTAATTCTGTTAAAAAATACCACACAACTGGCAAGTTCGATCACAACTGGTATGGATCCCGGATTTTAGTGAAACAAACAAATTAGAGAAATGGATATTTTAGGGTAAATAGATTTTTAAAGGTTCCATTATCTTTTACATACAAATTATAATCTTAAGAAACATTGGCTATAATTAATTAATGATCAAAGGAGACAAATTGTCTAAATTTACTTTCTAGTCGTCAATCCATTTTTAAATTATGTGCGTATACACAAACATTCTAAAAAAATCATTGCATTAAGGCTAGTCAATCCATAGGCAATTTTCACTTTGCTATAGCAAATTTACATGCATTGCTGCTAAAATTAAAGGAAGAGAGAAAAAGTCAGAATTTTAAATTTTCTAAAACTTGTGCAATATGTTTGAAGGGTATGGAACTTCATTATTCCAGACTTGTATTAGACACGCGTATAACAATAAAATAAACCGTGACCGTTTATCAAATCAAAACTGTATTATGAATAGAGCTGTGCTATGTAAAACCTGTTTACCTGACATTTGCTTTATGGAATATTTTGATT
The DNA here is from genome assembly GCA_039881145.1 of Druceiella hillmani. Lineage (NCBI taxonomy): Eukaryota > Metazoa > Arthropoda > Insecta > Lepidoptera > Hepialidae > Druceiella > Druceiella hillmani. The sequence continues at coordinate 25,187,038 of JAYKKI010000021.1, read as the reverse complement.
AGTATGCATTAAAATAAAAAGTTTTCTACCACTTCATATAATAAGCATTATCTACTATTTCATAATTTTGTCAATCGAATTTTATCAGACATGTATATTCATAAAAGCTGCAACAATTATTTTATAAAAGCATAATTAATATTTCATTAAAATATATATCTTGAACCTCATTATTGTTTAATTAGGCTTTACTAATCTTTTAGTCCATGGGAAATGTGAAATGTTATTAAAGGAAATGTGAAGATGGATATTAATATGAGAAGAAAATACTCTACATGTAAACACTTAATGGGACTCAAATATTAATTATGTGGCTGGAGATCACAAAAATCTATCAAGTGCAAATTATCTTTCATTGATCAAACATGATGTCTATCACTATTTATAAATAAAAAGTATTATTTAATTGAAATTCTGTCCTTTGGAGCTTAAAGTAATAAAAACAATACTTCTTTGTATTGTTTTTTATTCCTTATATTTAAAAGCATATTACAACCTTCTCTTATAGTCATGTGTTCCTCTATTTTTGAGAATATTTTCAGAGGTTTTGACCTTAAGGCTTTGTATATAAAGGCGTAACACGACTTCTTAAATAATCTCGCGTGTAATACAACTTCTTAAATAATCTCGCGTGTAATACAACTTCTTAAATAATCACGTGTGTAACACAACTTCTTAAATAAATTTCTTCCAATCTAATAAAGCTAATATTTAAAATACTTTTTTAATGTAATTAGCCTATATTTATATATATCGAAACTTAATTTTTATATTCTTACTAATTGTAATTGCAGAGTTAAAAATAAATGTTATACTTTTCAGTCTAAGGTGTTGGATTTAAACAAAGATATTTGTGAATTGGAGGTGTATCAAATAAATAAATTTAATTAAATTGTTTATTTTTTTTAACTTTTATCGTATAAAAACCAGCTAACGGGCTAATTAAAAAAAACATTTTTGGGGTTTATGCAATTTTAAGACAGAAAATGACAGGCTCTAAATATAGGCTTTGGTTTAAATGTTTTCGTTCTTTCTTAAGAGTAATACATATGGGAGGAAAAATTAAAAACATTGCGTATAACTCTATAAAATCTATTTGCAATATCTGCTAGCTCTATTAAAAAAAGTTTTGTTATACATCACATTTACGATTGGCAGGAAATTTTTTCTGCAAGTAAAGCGACATATGAAAGTCAAGTATTTACTTACTGCTCAAGTTGAAAGTTTATATACTATAAACTTTCAACTTGAGCAGTATTAGGGAGCAATCTGTTTAGGAACTACACGTCAAAAATAGAAAACTCGCAACGGACATTCCGCGAGTGACAGTATCGCTTTATTTAATTTTTCATACGCCGTACGGTTTCAGCATTTATTCATTTTTCATTCAATTTATTGAATAGAATCTGAAAAGTAAATTATTTGCAAAAACTTGCTCAGAAAACGCTTTTCAACATTGTCGAGAAGGCACGCGATTGATTAGGAATATTCAATTACATTTCACGATCAATTCATCCATTAAATTGGTATTATTAAATTACCACATCGTTTGTACTTGTGTTTGATTCGATTTTTCGTTTTATCACGATTAGGCATAGTACATGTAGTAAATGTAGTAACCACCTTGCGTAAGATAGTGTTTATTGCCATATCCGGTATTTACAATCTACAAAGGTTCTTTGTAGATCGTAAATATCTTGTAGTTAGCCGGTTCATAGGTTTCTAAAATACGTTTAGCAACAATTTATATATTGGATAAAATAATTGAATTGATAACTTGCCAAAACGGTTTCGCAATTTATATATTGAATAAACTCTCGTTAATACAACTCGTCAAGGATACATATTTATCAATTTCATAACCGCTACTCAAGTTTTGATCTTAGTTCTAACTTTGTCATAATTTTTCTGTGATAGATACATTTGTATCAATCATCAGCATTGACGTGATCACAGTAATATTTTATTTCTGATATATTTGGTATATACAGCAGTTAAAAATTAAATATTTCTTCTTAGAGCCATCTATTGATTGGCAAGACAAATGCTTCTATAATTCATAGTTGTGTAAAGATCGTCCGTTGTCATCAGAATTTGGGTATAAATAACCATAAATAAATCGTCGTAGAAATTTTCGTTATTTCATTTAAATAGTGTTACAGCATTTATTTGTAGTTTTGGTAAATGTGTTTTCATTAGTTTTCTTATCAAACTCGTTTTGCCCGCGGTTTAGTTTCCGATTAAGATGACGGGGTTTGTTACTGATATAATGCAACTTGTCACTGTAAATTAGGTTACACTTTTTTCCTCTGACGTCTTGTATATTGTGGTAGCTCACGCTTGGTATCTGGTGGCTATATGACTAAACAATAATTTAGTAAAGTTTTTATCATATATATATATATATATATATATATATATATATATATATATATATATATACCTTTGTTGTTTATTTCAGATTTTAATTCAACGAAAAATTGCGATAAAGGTGATTTTGAGAAACTTTGCTTGGCGTTCCATATGTCTGAAACTATGTGATCGTGATATTCAAGCTCTTTGATTACCACTTTAGTGGTTCAATTTCTTGGTAACCATCTCGAATCCTTTATCCTGCTTTAGTTTTTAAGTGGGAATTCAGTATTTTTGGCCTAAAATTATCTATCAATAATATTACACGTGTGTGAGGATTTACTTTGTATTTCAACTTGGTCATCTCTTACCACTTTAATAGCGTACTAAACTTTTTCAATTTGGGATACGAGATTACGTAGAGGTTCTATATTTTTAACTGTGTTCATGAATATTGGCGGTGGCTTGCTTCCTTTGTGTTCTGATTATGACAATCGTGTGTCTGAGACGAACGTCTAAGAGGCAGCCTAATACAGTTGTATTTCTCTTCTTGTTTATGGTGTACAGCTATCGTTCGGTTGTTGTCTAGCGTTTAGCGATTGTAATATTGGTCTAATATCAAGGGTGCTCCTGTGAAAAATCTCTTGGGTTAGAATTATTTTAATCCGTGCGGCTCTGGTTCTTATGTCCCTGCAGCGTAGATCCTTCTGACCTGTAGTATTAACCGACAGGGGGCCTGAGTATCTCAGGTATATGAGAGTGCCGGTATATGAAGGCGCTGGTGGGTACTTGGAGAACAAGGCGAATCGTATTCTACATTTTCAGACATTTCATAATAAAGAAACAGGCTATTTCATAATAAAGGCATAGATCCCCCATCCCTTGTACCCAGACTTTTTAACTCCTCGAGGTTACCGGTCACCTATAAAGCATAAAATTCTGTAGTTGTCGGGTTATTCATTGCCGCTCAATATTCGGAATTGACGATTTGTTACAGATGATCATATGCTGGTAGATGTGCACACCTAGTGATATCGTCCACAGATAGCCCTACTTTTTTTCATTTGGGCTTGGGACATGCAATCACTCTGCCATTGCTGGTTATTTAAAAAAAATCACTTAATATATATATATATATATATATATATATATATATATATATATATATATATATGTATATATATATATATATATATATATATATATGCAATATCACATTCCAGAATATATTTAAAATGATCACTTAAGATAGAAAATATCATATTGCAGAAATTAGAAGTCCATAGTTCCTTTAGTTTATATGTATATTTTCGCGTTTATTAGATGAGTTATAATGAAACTAATTTGGTGGTTAACTTTTCATGTGATTGAAAAGATATTCGGTAACATGAAAAAAAACTGAAAAGCTCTCAAATTCAAATACAAATTTATTCATTATGATAATGAACTCCGGTTATTTTTAGACACAAGCTAAAGAAGAAGCCAATAAAATGCGGAAACCCATTTCCGCACAAGGAGTAATTGTTTATTCTCGACAAAAAAAATCGTGTGTATAAAATGACTCGAGCTAAGTCTCCTTTTAGCTTTGAAAGAACGACGGATGCCTAAAGGATCAAGCAGGCCCCAAGTCAAAGTGGGACGCCGAGGGACCTTCAAACGAATATCGGCGGGTACCCCTGCTAATTGAGTGGCCAGCTTGGGGCTTTGAAGTTGAGTTTTTTTTATTTTGAGTCGAAACGACCGACCGCTATGCGCTCGAGTCGCATCCTTGTGGTTTAATTTATTACGAGACACATCGCTCATCACAACATTAATTGAGATAAGATGATAGGATTTATACTTCATCTTCACTAATATATAACTGTTAAAATGCTTTAGTTTTTTCTTCATGTATTTTTGTGTTTGAGTAGTTTTAAAAACGGAATTAACGTTTTACATATACTTCGAATAGAGGATATCAATATATCAATGTATCGTACCCATGTATCAATTTATCGTAATACATTATATTTGAAACAAGTATATAGACTATTGCAATACAAATCATATTTTTCTACTTTCAAGTGAATTCGATGAGTGTTTTCACGGGAACACTTCGAGTTTTTAGGTAATAGACTTCCGCGAATAAAAATTATTTTTTAATAATACTTTTTGTACTAATTAGAGAGTAAATATTTAATGAACTATTAGGTAAGTGAAGTAGCTATTATTCAGGTTCAATAATTATAAAATACGCTTTATGTGCATATTTCAATGGAGATATATTTATTAATTACTTTGCAAAATTAGCACTAAAATTATAACCTTTGATATTATACTTGCGTTAAAAAAATTTGACGAAGCATTTTAAATTGTTTTTTGCATTGCGAATATGATTTTAAATTACTTGGGGTATTCTCGTGAGTGTCTTACCACAACATGAAAGGTTACGCGAAATTTTTTTATTGTTTTATATTTTTATATTCCTCGTAACAAGCCCTTACAAATTACACCCAGTATGATATACAAGATTAATAAAAAAATGTGTATTTGTTTACGCCCTCTTTTATTCTTATATGAATATTTTTAGAAAGTTATCTAGTACAAAATGATTATCTCGTATAAGTTTCTACGTCGCATAATTTCTGAAAAGATCGACTGTAACAGACGGGCTGACAGATAGACACGCGAGTGATTTTATAAGTTAATTCTGTTTTTCAGTTTGAGTTACGAAATACTAAAGACCCAATTTTTGACATTTATTAGATGTTGGCATCAGTTATTACCAACCTAAAAACTGGTATGCTTTTTTCCAAAACAAAATATTATTAAATAATCAATTTGTATGATCCAAATATATACGAACGCCCCTGTGATCCATGTTTAAGATTGGCGTGTACACGCTCTCGTGTTACCATGTGTTAAAATTGGTTTTAGTTTAGCAGGGTAGTTGAACGTATTTTCCAAATTATCTATTCTAAACATTTAATAGCGTCGTCTAGAAGATAAAACATCCTACCAGTCACTTTTCTTAAGAAAAGTCTTTCCTGAAATAAACTATTGAAGTTATTTTGCAAAGTTTATAATAAACAAGATCTCACGAACAAGGTATTGCGTCCTTAACACGTAGTTTGTATTAGAAAGTTTGTTAATGTTTCTAAGTGGAGGCGTTTTCTTGGCTAAGTGGAGGCGTTTTGTCACTTGGCGGTTTTCAACTTTTTTATTAAAGTAAAAGTTTAAAAAAATGTAAACCACGTGTAATGTATAATAATCACGAAAACAATCTTGGATCTATAGGAATGGATCTTTTTTAGGCGTCAAGCTCAGAATGTGAGGGTACAAACTAAATTCGAACAGAAAGTAGTTGCCAAATCTCAACTTTTCTTTATTGATACAAAATGAAAAGACATGTTAATAAAATTAAAGGAAAAACCAAAAATATCTTCAGTAACGAACATTGTTTCTTTAAAAATATGTGTCTTTGTTTGACCTATTTAGATGTGTTGGTATACTATCATTTAAATTTTAATACTTTATTTAGATTTATGTTATATTAGACACATATATATGCTTTAATTTTTGAACATAAATAATTATGATTTAATTATATGCTTTAAATAATATATGCTTTAATTTTTTAACATATTATAATTTGAACTAAACGGATATTTTATTTATCGTACGTCTCGTAGTACGAGTGTAAGACTTTAATTTTCCATATCAATTGCAATAAAGCTTACCGTTTGTGCTGTCCGGTATTAAAACTGGAAAAATTGGTACACTTATGGAAATGTCAATACGCATTTCTGCAACGTAGGTAGTTGAACTTTCAAATACTCGTACATAATTATGACTTAAAACTAAATATAAAGTGCAAAGATCTTAATTCGAAATTTTTCATTTTGTACTAAAAAAACAATATTTCATATATTTTATTTTTTCTTTCCTTTTAATTATTAGAAATATCGTACCCCTACAAAACACGTCGTAAGTATAATACACATGTATATATTAAAATGTTTATTAAGTAAAAACTTAAAACAGTACTTTCATCCCCTTAGGCCTTAAAGCAACAATAGTAAGGTAAATCTAAAAAAGCGAGGTCGTTGAACGTTAATGTAAAGTTTACCGCAAAAGTATAGTGATATCATTATTTCTTACAGTTTTTGGGGAAATTCACGATAATTTTAAGTCCGATAATTATGTACTAGGCAACACGTTTACATGGTGAGAAACAATAGTATTATTGTAACTTGTAAATATTTTAATGGTAATACTACATAACCTTAAAGCTTGAACTTTCATATGTACCTAAGTACGTAAACACCTCTCGTAGGATGAATTCTACTTGTACTGGACAGGTTTCATTTTAACTACAGCACAACACATTTATCACGCGAGTAGAGTTCACACATAAAAGTCATGTGTGAACGCTTTGAATTTCCATGTCAAGTCTACTTTTCTCGTCGAGCACACACAATCAAAGTCATATCTGTAAAGCACCATTTTTAATAAAATAAGTTGTTATCGCAAGCTATCGTACTGCAGAATACACCATAATAATAACAATTTTCTCATACAGTATTTTCTTCCGTCTGTTATTACTTTGTCAACATACAAATTTATTTATCGGTTTTAGATAGAGAATTATCAAATTTGTTAATGCTTACGTTGATTACTTAATATAAAAATAATATTTGTTATAGAATAACAATTAGATAAATGTTTCTTTAGTGCATACGTAAATTTCTTCCTATATGTCATTGGAATGATTAGTATAGAAAATAAGCATAGAAATGAGGCCAGGAATTAGCATCCTTTAAAATTGGGTAAGTACAGAAATGAGATAAGCCATATATCTCCTAGAGAGATATAAAAGGATTAAACCGCCCGTTATAGTATCTTAAATATCGGCACGAGCATTTAATGAGGCATGTAGCAATCATCTCATACGGCGATCAATCATCGCTGCTAATCACGCCGAGGCACGTTTCGGTTCTTCACTGTTCGTTTCTTTTGCATATTTCCGAGAATAATTTTATTTACAAAGTAAGCATAATTCCTTGTTAGAAAATTCAGTAAAGTATAGATATATGTTCGTCATAAATTATTTTGTTGAAAGTATTGCGTTAGTCACAGCTGGAATAGGTTCATTGCTCAACGACATATAATGTTTTATATAATATCGAAATATATTTCGTTAGATTTCAGTGAGTGAATAACTGATCAAAGCGTTTGAGTACTTTTACTTTAGCTAGCAACTAGCTTTTTTCCATCAGGGCTATGAGAATAAGAATGGAAATCGAAATATTAGCAGAGTTAATTATGAAAATTCGTTTTCTGCTTGTGGTATGAACAAAAAATTTTCACACGTTGTCTAATCACTGAAAGAACAGGAGACATTTTATTTTAAAATTGATTTCCTTGTTCAAATAGTTTCGTAAGCATACACTTAGCATTCAGTTTTATAGTACTACGGATACGGTTGACCCATTTAAATTTAAATTTTTTTGAGTTCTCTATTCTCAATGAATAATCCATTATTAAAGTTAAAAAAGGGGATTGCAGTATCCATTAATCAGATTTGAGTAGTTTTCGACATGTTCAAGAATAATTTTCAAGTTCTTAGGTGCTTTTAATTTTTTGAATACTTTAACCACTATTTTCCATATGAATTCATAACTTACATAAATTCTTTCTCCGGTCGTTCTTTTGCACGGTTGGATAAAATATGCATTTCGATTTGTGATAAAGATTAAACGTTGATCGAACAAATGGAACATCACATCATTTGTTCTCCCAAAGTTCCTAAATGTCTCCATGATACAATTGCCAGCAACTTCGTAAACTTGTCCCACGGCTCCTAATAAAAACAAGATTAATATTATATAGTTCCGCTTTCCGTATTTGTGTGAAACTTTCAAAACAGTCCCTCTGGCGTCTTTTATTTATGCTGGAACGCTTTGATATAAATACGCATTTAAATAAGTGCAATAACACCATTATAAGGGTTTGTACACACATTTTTTGTTGAAAGATTATATATATATATATATATATATATATATATATATATATGTATATATATATATACATACACGTGTGTGTGTGTATAATTCATTATATGGCTTTGAATTTTGAAAATTCTTTCAAATATTTGGTGTTAATACTGTTTCTCTTACAACGAAAAACTAAATTTCCTAGTTCAATCGCAGCTATTTAAAATTTGCGCACAACTATCTGCGTCACTCGAAATAACCTTTTAAGATAACGTTTAAAAGTTTTCGAGATTTTGACAAAGTTCCCCGAAGCTTTCGAACTGCAGTAGTAATAATATTTATAAACAGTGCGAATACGTTAAGTTGTATTAGAAAAAACTGCGCTCTTTATTACAACGTTATCTTATGTAGAAACGTACCATTATAGAAACACTTTGGTCTCCGTCCGTCTATTTATCTGTCACGGACGTTTTAATCAGAAAATGTTCGATGCTTGAAGTTGAAATTTGGTAGAGTAACGTAGTTACTGACGTACGTTCTACATTATAATAATTATCAGAAAATGTTGAAGGGGGTAAGATTGAAAGTATACAAGTTGAAAGAATGAGATATAATATCTAAATAATTTTTTTCTAATATTTAAGAAATATAATTCTAGAGATATTATTGGAAATGTCTACAAAAATCATGGCTCCCTCGTCTCTAAAATTGCTGAAATTTATATTTTTATTTCGGCCTCTGAAAGATCTACCAGACAACAAACTTATATGGTTAAAAATGGTAATTATAAATAGTTTGACAGAAATATTAAGTAGTTTTAAATATGTGTGCCGAACCATTTATCTTAGCATATTTGTAGACCATGTTCCTGCGATGAGAAGCTATTATTGACTTAGTTAAGTATTAAATATATAATTGGTACTCAATACATTTTTATTTTGTTTTCTATCAATATGAAGAATCTATACATTCCTTCGTTTTAATTAGCATTTAAAACGTTTATCACAATGTTAAAGAACCGGATGCAAAGTTAATAAACGTTTTATATCCAAGTTTTGTACTTATAAACAACTCGACGACCTAATCAAAATTGACTTCCGTACTCGCGAAAAAACACATACACACAACAGTCGCATTGAAGTTCAAAAACACATAAAATCGATCAAACTTATACACGGAAGTTCTTTAAATATCACCTTGAGATGACTTTCAGAAAACAAGCGAGCTACATTTCAACTTCCCTTTGAACGAGGGATGTATTCGCGGCCTTAAGTATACGTCTAATATTGTTTTCCAACTTCGTACATATCAAAAGTTATAACAATCTTCTCAGTAGAATATTCGTTCCTTCCTCTCGTCGAGGGCAAAGTTTTCCACTCACATTACGGCGACGGCGCCGGAGTGTTATGGAAAACAATATAACAAGAAATGTATATGAAAGCTTTAAGCTCGATTTACATATCTCGCTTGGGATGTAAGCTTATATTTTTTTAAGGTTAAAGGTAAAAGAACATGTATTTTTAGACGATGAGCAGTAAGGTAGATGCATACATGTAAGCATACACGTGGGGAACGAATTACAATAAACCATGAGTATGTATCGGAAGAATCTTATCCGTATCTAGCTTCCGGCAGTTGAAAGCATCAATCATTTTCTATACACTTTATACACTGTTTTAATTACTTTTCGGAAAAATAAATTATTTGAGTAAAGTAGTAGTTACGTAGCGATTTTATCGTAAGATTTAATGTGGATTTTTGTAGTTTTTAAAATTTTTTACTATTTCAATTTTTTACGATTCATGAACAAATAATTTTAATTTTAATTTTCAATGTTTGCGATTGGAGATCTTTGTAACTGAAGTACATGTAACACAGTTTATCAAATTAAATAATTTACAATGAATCTTTCCCCTGTGCATTATTTTATTCTGTGAATAATATTGGATAGATGTTAATAATTTTTCACGATACAGTTTTTTCTTTTAAGAAAATATAAATCAAATTGTGTGAAATTTCATGTCATTGTGAGAAAAAATAAAAAATTTAAGAGTCGAAACGTATCACTACTAATGCAGTAAAAGTGAAACGTTTGTTTGTCCATGCTTTTTGTTCACGCCTTTGTTTGTGCAGCGCAAATGATTTCAATGAGGTTTTGAATACAGATAACAAATATCGTAGATTAAATTGTAGGCATTATGTTCACTGATTTGCCTTTATAAGAGCAAAGCGGTGAACATAGAAGTTAAAAATACGTCGGCGTAACAAAACAATTAGTATGCTGCTATTTATATCATTTTAAAAGTAGTGGAACGTTTTTATTTAATATACAAAATTCAAGGGTTAATCTATTGCACAACAAATGTTAAAAGTCAGGCCACAGTCAAAGTAATAGCTCGTAACTACATAACTGGACTGATTGAAATATTTACTTATATATTTGAATTTTTTTTTACTTTTTCCTGCTTCCATATGAAAAAGCCAAAGTTTTACAGCTTGTTTTATTAAAAAAAATGACTTTAAAATCTATTTAATGACTTATTTTACTGTGAAAATTCGAAATGTGACATTTTTAATGGAACGTTCTCTAGAGGTGACCAATATCGAGGTAAATAAAAACGCGACCTTTGTAAAATAATTCGACTGATAAATATTGTAACAACGTTAAAATCAAAGTTGCAACAGGTTTTAACTTCATAGTAAATACTTCATATTTACAAGTTTGAAGTATTTTAGAAACAGTGGCCCTATAAATTCTTTTATTAATTTATGGCACTATATATATATATATACATATATATATATATCTATATATATATATATATATATATATATATATATAATATATATATATATGTATATATATATATATATATATATATATATGTATATATATGTATATAGGCAGTTGTAGAGAAAAATTCTCGAAACTTCCAGAAGGTTTTACGGTAGATTATAAATAGGCCAAAATGCAGTCCGTTAAAAACAGTCAGGGCCAAAGTTTTAAGTGAATTAAATAAAAGATAATGGATTTAAATCGATGTCAAATACGGATTCTATTATTTTACAAATTTCTGAGAGAAGAGAAATGGGATATATACATTAACTATACACGCAAACGTCAATGGCTGGGTGTCTTAAAAACAGGAATTTCTATCCAAACCTAAAATAAATGCCAAGAAGGAAATTGGGATTTGCGAAATTATGTATCCTAAAATGTAATAGACAGATTATTATAATGCAGCTATAAACAAATGAACTAAATATATTTATTATATATATATATATATATATATATATATATATTATATATATATATATATATATATATATATATATATATATATGTATATATATATATATAAATTTTTCTTAAAAATTATATCCCAAAATTCACGTAAAAATTAGTTTCGTATAAAAGATTCAAGCTGTAGTCAATGTCATCGTATAAATACGATTGAAGTGATTGAAGTACTTAAAGAAGCAATAGTCTTCGGTCTCTATCTTAATGTTATATATTAGTTAAATAATCTTCAGATCATACATTTCTCCTGGGGATATCTTTTCCACTAAAAGAAATGGTAGTAGTCGACTAGACTTTCTACTTGCGTCGTATTTGTGTAAAATCGTACTCAGTACCTCAGTACGCGCTAAACTGGAGGTATGTAAATCAGGCTCTGCGTTGAAAAGATATATTCTTTACATTTGATGAAGTAGGACGATTTTGCCACGCGTTCAGCTGGAATGATTAAGGGGCTAAATGTCTAATGGAGTTTTGTTTCGCATTATGATCATGACGTCTGTCGCGATGACGACAGGAAATTGGGTTTAGCTCGTCAGGCCGGGCATAATGTGTGTCGTGTACTCGGGAATAAAGTGCGCATGTCACGCGAATCTTTTTGTTGATTTGATCTTTGCCGGCGTTAGCGTTTTAATATTTTTTTTTTGCTTTGTGACACAAAGAAAAGAAGGAAATTTATTGTAGGAGTAGTAGTTGATGGAGGTTTTTTTCCACTTTGTTATTTATGTATCTAAAACTTGTATGAAGATATTACTCATAACAAATATAAATATTTATTAAAAAATGGAGTGTTAATAAGTATGACACTTTCAATATGTCTAGTATACATACACCTTCAGTATATATATATATATATATATATATATATAAATATATATATATATATATATATATATGTATATATACATATATATATATATATATATATATATATATATATATATCTATATATATAGTATTTTTCAGTAAACACTAAAAATATATATGGACTAGACAATAAATTAATAATAAAACAATTAAGCTACTTTTAAAATAATATGAAGTAGTAATTTAATACAGAATTAAATTGTACTCTCATTTATAAAATATATGTTATATATTAAAAAAAATCATTAGAGTACCATTTTAGACGAAATATACTGAAAAAGGCATGCGTATGCTTAGCTTATTCGACGAAATTTTGTCGAAGAAAATTATTCAAATTTAAATAGAACGTATTATGGTTATTAAAATGCCTAAATTAATATAATATCAAGCTTACTTACAGTTGTTTCTCCATTAAATTCGATAGTATTAACCCCATTACTCCACATCTCTTAAATATTTCTTACCTTTAAAATATTTCAGAAATTTTCCATTAATAATTACTCAAAAATATTATTGAAGTAAATCACCTTATGGCCCTGTATATAACGCTTATAAGGAAGTAATACGTACACGATATTATGTGTGAAATAGTCAATTAGTCAATTGGGAGATGCGTGAGACACTTCTTTACTACGTTTCTTAAAATGATTATTCGTTGGATAAAAGTAGTGGTAAATAGCTTTGCCCGTTTTTTATCTCAAAGTGATGTTTGACATTTTATTCTTTCGATATAAGAAATCGATATAGAATTATGTTCGTGGTTCGAATAAAAGAATTGTAATGTCGACAATTATGGACTATTTGAATTAGAGGTACACAGAGAGCATTGAACATGTGTGAAAGCTTCATATATCCTAAAACCACGTTCCCTGAAATTATAATACACATGCAAAAAGAGTAGAATCTCTATTAGCGTATAACAATAAAAATACGTAATAAACGGTGAATCCATCGTGACGTCATAGTGCAGTACGTCCAATTTAATCGATTGTAAAGTGCACAGGAAAAATTTGCAATTTCAAATGCACAACGAATGACGGAAGGTCGTAAATCACATTATCAGGACAATGACTTTAACGAATTTATTAGACATCATTTTATAAATTAATACTTACTCCAGAATAAAGGATTTTGATTCAAATCGTAAAACGATTTACACTCCTTATTATAATACAACAATCAAACTTTATATGATATTTCGTGTGTTCGTTTGTAAGAGCCATTTTTTTTTGTTAAACGTTGACGTTGAAATTTGAAATTTGGCACAGTGAGAGAGCTTATGAGCTTTGAAGTTTCATAATAATCTCATGAAAATTCGTCTCATAATTCTGAACGGTTTTCACTTTCGCTATTGCATGTGAGATTAAATGGCGAAATAGTGTGATGGATTCAAAACTATATTTTTCACTGCTTTTTATAAGATTATTCTTTACACTGCTGACGATTTTGCTGAAAATATCTGTTATATATATATAATAACTTTCGACCCATTAAAACTTCGAAATGTCTAAAATCGCTGAAAGTGACGAAGTTAAAATTATTATAAAAACACAGTTACTAGAAGTTTGAATAAAGTTCATTGAAAAACAATAGTGATTCAAAATCTCACAGTACTTAAGAAATTCACGATGTTTTAAGCCTGTGAAAGATATGTCAGGCAATAAAATTACTTGCTGAAAAATAATAACTTTAATAAAATTATAATGTACATATTATTAAATGTTTGAACATTTATAAGAGTTTACGAAATTTTTTGAGTGGGAGTTCCGTTCGTATCTGCCAGGTTTTATTTCTTCTCTCTTTAACAACAAAAGTAATAAACGAGACTACGCGAACAGTTATTTTGTCTTGTTTGTCGACAAACCCTTAGATACCTATTCCACCTCTGTCTGGAAATTGTAAAATAAAGAATTTATGACAAAAACATCATGTTATACTACAGCTCAGTCACCGTATAGTTACAATTATCTAAAATAATGTAAGGAAAGTAACACGGGCTGGACATTATAAAAAAACTTCTTATAATTATGTACTTAACTCTATTATTTACATATATTTGTAATTTACAATGCAATACGTAATTTTACAATTTAATTTGGCGTAGGGTGCAAAAATATAGCTGTATTAAAAGATCGTAATATTTCACAAAATATAGGAAAATCATATAAAAAGTTTAAATACTCTTACAGGTTTTTTTAAAGAAATTATAAATTTTATACGACTCTAATTCCCTCTATTCCTTTTGTGTTATAAATATTAGCAGACGTTTTCTTTTTTCGCGAGTTAAATCTGATATAACTGGCTAGACACCAAACTCAGAGTTAATACACGCATGCAATGTAAATCCTTCTTATCGCTTCAACCTTCTCCTTTTTACACAATATCTTGAAAGAGCATTGGAAAAAGTATTCAACCATAAAGTTAACTTGCGGCTGAAAGAGAGGATTCAAACAAGTTAAAAATGATGTTATATTTATCAACTTGTAATATTTATGAATGAGTATATTCCATGAAGGATTATTCTCACAAGGTTAAGTCGAAGTTAAGTAATCGATTCTTGTATGTACGAGTAAGTTATTGGGCCACGCGTTATTCGGTTGCTTTTTCCAAACAAAATTAGTCAGCAAAAACAAGAATACATCACGTTCAGAATCGTAGACGTTTGATATAAACATGAACTTATTCGAGGCCTCGCAACTGTGCGTAAATCTGACTTGCAATATGTCCGTGCGATAATATATATCGAAATCGTTAAAGAGCGGCCTCTCTACTTTGTTAATCGACATCGTAAAGCGAACTCTGACAGAAGGTGTACGTGTTTCAATTTAAATGGTAAAACTGAAGATATCCAGCATATTGTGGGTACTAAATTAATCTCTTAGGGCGCTATTGTGGTAACAAATACTTCTACCGCAGGGAATGGTTGTTTCCCTTACGATTAATTTAACTTTCGATATAAAATAAAAAGAGTTTTCCAGAAAATGTTATTCATTTTCTCTAAAATAACAAGTTTTCTCTTTACATTTGGTATTTATGCGTAAAATTAGATGATACTATGACAAAAATACTGATGAAATTAACATGATAAGAAAATTTGCTAAGAATTTTTTTCAATGTTCGTTTGCCGTGATTTGTTTATTAGATTATTTTATGTAATTAAAAAATATATATAGAGTTTAAACTCTAAAACTGAAGAGACAGATTTCACGGTGTTTTAAAGTATAAAATTGTTAAGAGAACATTTTTTAAGGGAACAATTTGTTTTTATTATAGATTCACGTCTAAATGAGGTAAGAAGTAGTTAAAAGTGTTTTACCATTAGTTAAATAAGCGAGAAATGTTAACGCTTTCCATAATATGCCATACTTTATTATTTTCGCTTACTGGACAAATTTCATTTGTCACAGAACCAGCTCATATATATATATATATATATATATATATATATATATATATATATATATATATATATTTATACTACATATATACATATGTTAAATCTATGTTGATAAATATTAACTATGAAAGTTAGAAGGATTTAACCACTTTAGTTGGTTAAGTTAACTTATGTTGTTCATACTAATTTTGTTTAATTCGGTATCATTGTCGGGGTGCATAAACTTGATTTGTTATTTTTAAGTAATATATATTTTATGTACTATGTGATTCGAACAGGACATACTATTCATGAAACTAAGTTCTGAGAGATAAAAAATTAGTTTTAGTTTTATTTCAAATGTGAACTTCCTTTA
Source organism: Druceiella hillmani (assembly GCA_039881145.1). NCBI lineage: Eukaryota > Metazoa > Arthropoda > Insecta > Lepidoptera > Hepialidae > Druceiella > Druceiella hillmani. Next base: position 25,170,788 of record JAYKKI010000021.1, on the reverse strand, counting down.
GATGACCTTATTGATCTGTGTATATAATCAAATGGTAATGAGACCTTGTCTGACCGAAAATATCACCATTGGGTAGGTTTTACCGAAATTTTGAATTTTGGTATAAAATAATTCATCAAGTTTCTTATTCAACTCGGTAATTGTTTAATTAATTAGTACATTACAACTTAATTAATTGACCGCGATATTTTTTTCCTTTTGTAAGCAACTATCGTAAATGTATAGTCACATAATTCTCCAATTTACAAGTATCATGAATATCTATAGAAGGAATGCATAGATAGGGTAACTTCTGGGTACATTCCAGTGTTAGAATGTTTGACAATGCAGAAATATTTGAAATAACATCCATTTTTCCTCAAAATGGCTAGTTTTTTATATATAAATAGGTAAAAGTCCTACTTAACAAACTAGAATAATGAAAGGGTACGGTTGCATGTTATTATCTTGCACCGTTATTATCAACAGGAACGAATGTATAGAAACGATCTTCCTTTTTGAAGTACATTTTTAGCACCTGTTATAAACGCATAGTTTTTGTCTAAAACTAAATCTCTTAAACACGTCGTCCAATTCTCTTTGTTTAAAATCTAAAGAAACTCAATAAATTTATTATTATCATAAACAAAAATTGTCTTCCTTCGTTAAATTGATATGTCCATGAGATATTTCCAACGAAATATTGCTAGCATCACTGTTTTTGCTGCCAATCATTGTAACACTTACTCGTGTTATAAAGCGATCTTGATATATAACCAGTAAGTAAATTATTCTACATAGTTGCTGAACACGATTCACGTAGACTTGCGCGCGCCTTCAGCTAGTAAATAAGTATCTTAAGTTCGTGTACTCCACTGGAATTATTTTATCGTCCATTATATTGGCAAATTTATAGCTCAATATGGCAACAAGTGTGGGCCTGAATTGTTCCGGGCCAACTTGCGCTGGCAGCTTAACGGAATGGTTTCGAAGCGCGCGTGTGTTGGTGCAAACTTGAACGCTGCGAGCTCGCCAACTTCGCGGGTCGCCTATCTAAACAGAGTACGTGTTCGGTGTTCCCTTTGTGAAACATTAAGCAATTTCCTGCCTAGGTAAGATTACGTATCTTGATGGTGCGATATCCATGTCTATTTTAATCTCTAGTTGGCTAGAGTTTGGAATTAAGGTTTAAGTTATCTGATTTCGTATCAAACTAATCAGAAGGGGTAATAATTTAAGCAGTAGGTAGGTGTCCTTTCTTCTATCGTGTAAGAAGATACAGAAAATCCCTGGCCTATTTAATAGTAAAATACGTTATATAACTTCTTCACGTTCTTTCGTGATCATAATTTTGGAACAGCTACATTTTATTCCATTTTATATTATTCATCTGATCTGATCTGAGCTTTAAGTTTTACACATGAAAACAAGAAAGTATAAACTAACCGTGTGGAGTGAAATTAAAACCTTTACGAAGAGTATTTTACATTAAAATTATGTATGGAACTAATTCATAAATACATTATTTACATGCTGCTCGCGGAGTGCTATTTAAAGGAATTCGCTTATGTTAAAGGGGATATAAACACAGAAGTTAAATAAATATATTAATACAATTCAAACGAATACGATTAAAAATTTCAAGGAAAATATACGTACATTGTGTGAAGGCATTGAAAGATCGCCTATTCCTCAATGCACCGTATTTGACTAATACAAATGGTGAGAGCCTTTTGCTTGATTTGGATTTGAGGCTGGCCACGTCACCAGAAAACAGGACTCGTGGTATAAAGTGCAATACAAGGAAGGCCAAATATGCGTTGGTATGATGATATCAAAAGAACAACTGGAGTGAAATGGTTTGAAAAAGCACAGAATCGAGTAGAGAAGGTGGAAAGAGAATGAAGGAGGCCTACATCTCTGCGGTAGAACATGACTAAAGCAGAAGGCGAGAATTTGTGGTTACGTTATTGTTTTAAGGAAACATTGGAATTGTTTAATGAAATGAAAATATTTTGTAGTAACCCCCTGCCTTAGTGAAATATGAAAATGGTATTACTTAAATTATTCATATTGTGCTTATATTACCCCAAAGTTTACATTTCATAATTATTTGACAATTTCATCAGTCTGATTTTCGTTGAGATGGTTTACACTGTGAAGTCCAGTAAATCCTCCTGTAGATTCTATTGCAGTCGTTGGAATTTTCGAAGTTTTTTTAAGATATCCTTATTAATATTACAAGCGTGTTTTGTTTGTTTTCACCTAACAACTTTGCAATAAAGCAGTCAATCACTATCAAATTTAACAAGTGTATTTTGTTTAGTGTATTAACATGAAGACTGTGGCCCGTATTGCTTGTGGCCAGAAACCACGGACAATAATGGCCTGTGGCTTGTAGGGCTAAAATATAAATTTTACAAAAAGTTATTTGAATATTTTTACGAAATTATATTAAAACGGCTAGATTTTTCATGAAACTCAATATACTCATAGTTGATATTTCGGATTCAAATATGGGCTATTTTTTAATACGAGATATGTTTCTTGTAGGATGAAACTCATTGTGTTTTAATCGATAATATAAATTGTACTAAAAATATAAATAGTTGGCGTAAGTGAATATTAAATTGACAAAATTGTTGATTTATTTACAAAGAGGTACAGAATTTATTTTATTTAGTGTCTTACTTTGTTATACTGGATCAATACCTGTCGCCTTTATTAAAAATCCACGCGCACGATACAGCGGGCAAAACTAATGTGTAAATAAATATAATATTTTTTATTATTATGTCACCTGAGTTTGTGCGATATCTTTTCCCGTGACGTCAAACTAATATTACCGGCATTTTTCCAATAGTTTTAACGTAACTCAACGTATTGTTACAGAATGGTACACTTTTAAATTAATGGTAAGATAATTCTTTCCTTATACCAAGAAGTAGCGAATTCCTTATCATTGTAATAAAGGACTGCAACTTACAGGCGAAAAATGACTTATCATCAAAACCTCGACCTGAAGGCTTACGTAGTTACAGCAATATATTTGTTTCTATATATTTTATTTGCTCCAATAATAAAGCTACGAACTAATTTACAATGCAAAATATAAAGCGGCTTTCATAGTGGGCAATGGAATTGATACTTTATATCACTTTGCTGTGCGAAATACCAGTTATTCGAAATTTAAATAAACCTTGCGTTATTTTTTCTCTTATTCACGCATGTACAAATAGGACGAAAGACGGCGGAATAGACGATAATTTTTGATATATGCTGAACTCATATAAATTATTTTCGTTGGCGTCTCCAGTCTACCGTAAGCCGGCGAGACTAACTAATGTCTACGGCTTAAATAGAGTAATGTATAGAAAATAATTTACTCGCAAATTCGATCTAATCTAATTCACTTATTTTTTATTAGCATCATAATAATATTATCCAACATTCTAACGCACATGTTTAATTTGAAGTTCTACTTCATTAAAATCCTGACACGCTGTATATATGTATATACACAGTGTGAACTTATCTACCTTCCCATTTATGCACAGTAAACAAACGCGAAATATGTAGATGTCGAACCGTATACAACAAGATATCAGTATAACAAACATCCAGGTTCGTCATATTCGTGTCAAGGTAGCGACGGAAACTGCCCTGCGTTCATTAACACGCCTGGGTTTGGGATGAAATTTGTAGATGCTCTTCTATTACCCTTACTAGTACATAAAATTGGACTGTGTTTGTTGCTTTGTCACGGAGAAATTACTACGTTGATTATTTATTTTAAACTAGGCCATGGCTTTATCCATATTTATTCAGCTACTCAGTTTATTTTCACCATTTATCTTCGGGTTGTAACTTGATAATATGTAAGTCATATAATTTTTAGTGTTAAACATTATGGGTACCTTTGTTTGTCACTGATATATTCTGAAGTTATGAACGTAAGTTACAGTTAATTTAACAATCGACGAAAGTTTCATGAGTTTTGCAAAATATTTGCAAACTAATAGAAAAGAAAGGGACTGTTCTCTTTCTTTCTTTTACTGAAAATATGTATTCTCTTACTTATAACTTTAAGCAAATAATTAGTAGAAATTTTATGAAAAGAATGTTTGTTTTATTTATTAAAACACAGACAATGAATTTTATAACTTGAGTTACTTAATTATAAAAAAAGACCCAAACACAAAATTATGCATAATAATTCAACGCATAGATAGTTACTTCATATAACATTTTACTCTTTATGGACCACAGTAAGTCATAGTATTTTTTCAACTAAAATATTAACAGAATGCACGATATTGCACCAGCAAATTAAATGCCGCACCACTGGGTACTGCATGCCGAGTTCATGGCAGCTATTTTGATGCCGCCATAACTTAGCGACTGCTGACAATCTGCGAATAGAATGATAATGCACTAGAATTTTCTCTTAATAACGCTGCTTGTTAAATCGACAAACATTTTAAAACTATCCACCGTGGCCAAGTTTAATATTGTGATAGATATAATATTTAATAAATTTAGATGCAAAGCTCTAACTTGTTCGTCTACGCTTTTCTAGCAAAGCTCTTCAAAAATTTAGCTGTTTTTGTATCACTACTTTACACGGTTAACTTTTTAAAGAAGAGGTTCTTTTTACAGTAATTTTTTTTATGGCATGTGTTACCTACATATACATTTTTCTACCAAATTTAGTGAATCCGCATAATATTTTCTCATGCGTGCAATGAATGAACAGATTTGGGTTCATTTTGATCCTACACCAAATACACTTTTTTCTTAATATATTTAGTATAAATAATATAGTCTTATTAAATTAGTTTTAGTAAAGATCTCAAACAGAATAACCAAAAACAGAATTATTAATTCGGAACAATATTTTGGTGAGCTATATTGTTGTCAGCGAAGCAATTTGGTCTACTCATTCATATGTTTATAAATCGCTTTGTGTTTAGTACTACTCAATCATTTCTGAATCTATTATGATGAATTATATTTGATTTACTTTTCGGTAGGTATTTGGCAAAATTAATTCCGTTTTGATTGTAATTCATGAGTAGTGTTTAATATAATATTTCGTTGCGTCGATTAAAAACAGATTGTATGTTATCCCACAATAATTGCATATCAACTCAATAATTAATAAATCTTCGAAACAATTATGGAAAAAACGAAAATTTTAAAAAATTGGCATATTTGGATAAAAAGAAACACATTTTGAAGATGACTTTATGGAAATTGGTTAATTCTGCATACTATATTTTTGTAAATAATTAATTCTCTTATATTGAGCTCATTTTACAATATATCTAAAGCACAACGTATGAAAAGATATATATTTCATATTATGCGGCCAAACTGTGAAACAAATTTAATTCTCGGGTAAGACTTTTTTCAATTCCTATATTCATTTCCTTCCTATTAGATTATTTTCTCTTCTACTCATTTTTTTAGGGTTCCGTACATCAAAAGGAAAAATGGGAAAAATGTGAAACCCATTTTCCAAGGAACGCGTGGAGGTATCAAGTTGCAATTGATATCAAATACTTATATCTAGGGTTCCTTGGAGCTGCAGCTTCATCAACAAAAAGCTCCTCCTCCTAATTCAACGTAATCAAGAAATACCCTGAAAATATGGCATTTGATGTCGCATATTTTGACACTTGCAAATAAATCAAAACATATAGAATACTTTACTTTGATCTAGAATTATACAATTTGGCAAAAAGCAAGGTCTTACTTCGCAAGTAAAGCAAAAATATTCTGAAAATTATTAATTTGTGGTTACAGCGCATGAAACAAAATTAAAACCTGCACCTGTGAAAGATATGAAAATTTTGTAAATAGTTAAATAGGAATATTACGTACCATTGAATGTTTATAAATGCAAAAACTTGTACGGAACCCTCGTAGTTCGAGTTCCATTTCCGCTTGACAGGTTTTTTCGTACTGGTATGTATCAATACTTATTTTCTTTGTTCACAAATTATAGTAATTGATTACCTTTAACATTTTCACACATCGTCTCTAACTATTTATCAAAATATATAATTGCCATCATGATGTTTTTGGTTGACAGAAAGAGTTTGCTTTTGGAGAAAAAGTTTTGCCAAATAAACATTTAATAAAAACATTACAATCGAATTAACGAGCTAAAATTTAAATATAATTTTATATATAATAAAACTAGCATGTTTGGATATTTATGTGATATACTTAAAAAAAGATTTAGGGGATGTAATAAGAGTAATGGAATACAAAAGCCATGAAAAAAGTTGTCGGAATTATTGTTCACTTGCTAGATTGTATCTTTATTTGTTCGCACATCACCCAGAAATCACTGAATTCAGATGGAATTTTAAATAGTAGGTTCTATAGAATATTATGGTTCTATATCACAAGTTGTTTTATTTTAAAAATGAGAGAAATAATAAGATGGCCATTTAAGTTTGCGCCAAGTGAAACAATATACTGACAAGTGAGCCAAATAAATTTGCATATACGTCTCCATACTTGGGGGCTTAGTACCTGACCATCTAATATATAAACGTATATATATATATATGTATATATATATATATATATATATATATATATATATACTCATTTCTTACTATTTTGAATGACCATGTAGCATTCACTTTTAGTTTAAAATCATTTGCAGTGACATTTTCATCTTTATCAATTACGTTTTTCCATACATTATTAATTAAATCAACTAGTAATTATTATTTTTATAAATGTCTTATCAGGAATAATTTAAAGAAGAAACAACAAGCAATTTTGTTTACATCCAAGTTGTTTAAAAAGCGAAGGTACGATTGATAGTATTTTCGAGTAATTGTGACGTTATAGTATTTATTGGTCAAAAAATCAAAAGTACTAATTTCTTTCTTTCAAACTTCGCTTCGTTTCACTTGCGTAGGCAGAAAGTCTCTGAAATCATAAATTTAGCTTACACTTCGCTTTAAAAAGACTAGAAATTTTCATATTTTCCTGAATATCAATCTCCTGAATTGAACAACATTCTCAAATCAAACTAGTCCTAACATTTTTTTTCCTTTACACATTCAAATAACACAGGCGGATGGATAGAGTAAGCCATATATTTTTATGGTATATAAATTGTGGAACTCTAAAAATAATATATAAACAAATACCATCCGGTTAAAGCCGGGTGAATGATACTTGGTTTCTTGAATTGCGGGTGTCCAGGGTCTACGTCGTTATGGAAGGAAGTACGTGTCTAATAGTCTGCAGGCTTTTATTTCAACGGAATCTCTTGGTTAAACCGGTGGTACCATTTGTTACTTCTCCGCATAAAATTGATTTTTGTTTCTTTGAAATGGTGTATTTATTTGAGCCTTATTTTACTTCTCTGACTAAAAAGTTAGTCTTAAGGTAGTTTAGTTGGTTATGCGTGTGTACATTTCAGTTTTTTTAATACTTCTTTCTATGAAAAAAAAATTCTTTAGTTCAATTTGTTGCTTTTAGCAATATCCACGTTTTTCAGTATCTTTGCATGCGTGTATTTATTCTCGAACCAAAATCCGAATTACTTTGATATTTTCCGTAGTACTGAAGTAACATATAGCAAATCGATTGGCTTACTAAAACTCCAGTTCGTAGTCATTTTATTATTTTGTGTTTATATATTTCACCACCTATTTCTTCACCACCCGGAAATTTAGTCACGCAAGCTATCACTATCGGGTGTCGGTATATGCGCACGGTATATGAAATGGTGGGATTCGTGCAAATATGCGCGAGTAGCAAGACTGTCTAGGGTAAATAACGATAACAATCTCAGAACGGATGGGTTATTGACAATCAATCCGTAGCCAATATTATGAAAAAAATGCAGAATCTGCTCCAACTCCCTTTTCACTTGCAAAGTTATGTCCGATTACATCCAAATTGAGAAAGGAGATGTGAATATGATTATAGTATCTATAATTTATAAAGCAGAGAAGTCGAATGAATCGGTTCTGTAATCTCTTTTTGATGAGTTAGTTCATGTGGAGGAAAAATTAACTGTATTATAACTTTCGATCTTACAGTAAAATTAATAAAAATTTTCAAATATCCACGTAACCGAAACCATGAGTACAGTTAGTTTTAAAAAAATTGACCCAATTTTTTATATGTATTTTTATACAATCAGAGAAATTTTAGATATACTCGCTAGTATTTTAATGGTATTCTAAACATATTATAATTATATTTATATGATATAATTGAAAAAATATAATTCATAAAATAATTTGGTTAAAAAAACATATAAAAACACATATTCATATAAACGAGAGTGTTAAACATAAAATTACTACAGTTAGAGGACGCAATAATAATGCAGTGTATTGACATAATGATTAAGTACTGCTCATAAAAGAACATAGCATTTAATGTGATGTAGAGGAAGACACAAACAGCAAATCAAAAGGGTTTCCTTTGCGACTGTTCAGCCGGATGTGTAAATATACTGAAGTAAACGACTCTTAATGTGATGAGAGGGCATGACCTAACATAATCGAACAATTAAATAGACACGAAAAGGTCAAAAACATATATTTTAAAGCATGAAAAGAATGAGTTTAGTTCGAGCATTTCTATCTTAATAAAAGTAGTTTTTGGTTTTGCGATGTACTTTTTCTTTGGAGATTCATAAATTGTTTTTTTTAGGTATTTTAATTTTCAGATGTTTTAAATTTGAATGTTTTAGTCTTTGTCTTTGGACCACTTGGAGAGTATTTTTATTCAAGTCGAGTTCACATATTTACAGTTTACGCGATTAATTCATCTTTTGTGAAATGTATGTAAACATCTATATTATTTCATTTAATTTATGAATTTCTGATTTGGGATAAATCTGATGTTCGTGTTTACTGAAAATTTTACTTTTTAGAACTCATGTCAGAAGTTTTAGAACGGCAAAAATTTCATTTCACAGGCTTTCTTATAGTAAACACTCACCTTTCCTACCCTCTGTACGCATGTCACTGCCACTTCTCTGAGAAAACATTGAAGTAGAAACTTAAAATGATATTAAATGATAAAGCGTGTTAATGTAATGATACAGTATATTAACTCGTATATATCACAACAATAAACATTGAAAAATATTGATATGAAAATTATTGATTACGTAAATGAAATAATCATAAAACATTGTTTTTTTTCTACTCTTATATTGTGTCAAAAGAACAAAGAAGAAAAAATTTAATAAGTAAGTTGTAAGGATTTCAAAACTAGAATTATATGTAAAAAAATTCCAAAAAAATATTACATATTTTTCACAAATAATTTGTTCCCCCTCCTATCACCAAAACGGATTAAGCCAAAATTATGAAAAGAATATGGTTTCTAAAAGTTTACCTAAAATTTAATGGAAACTTAGAACGATGTTTTGAATTAAATCGTTTTTGAGATATTCACTATATTTTCAGGCTGTAAGACCGCGTAGACAATATATATAATTTTTGGTGAAAATACATAAACATCTAAAGGTACACGGCACATTCAACACAGGTTCATTTCCCCTAAGATTGTATCCTGTCTTGCTAACGTATCTATACACATTAAATTTGTTATTTAATGTTCTGTAGCAAACGGGAAATTTTCCCTTTTTGTCTTGATTTAACTGAAAGAAAACATACTTAATATTGTCCCAAGTCATTTTAGGTGTTTCTCACTTTTACTTTCATAAAAAAACCATTTGAAATAATGCTTCCCATACAAATTAAGTTTTCACAATAAATTACTTGTAATTTTTGGCTCAATTGCCATTTTTTGTGTCACTGAACAATAAATACATAAATAGAAATAAAAAATTTATGAATATTGCATATAAATAATGTATAAAACTTTAAATAGTGAAACAAGTAAGCAGCTGTTTATCATTGATATAAATACTTATCAAATAAATGTTCTATGATAAAATAAACATAATTAGCAATTAGTTTGTTAAGTACGTTGTTTTTTGTCAGCAATCTTTCACTTAACAAAAAAAGTTATTTATTATTGTTGAACTGCATTTATACCGTTTATGTTTTTAGTAAAAGTTTTTGCAAGCTTATGAGTATGTCATAATCCAAAAAAGTTTAAATGCCTCGATTTTTGTGTCAAAATTTCGAGTTAATTGATTGGGCGATGACAAGTACAGGACGATTTCAATATAAATAACACAATTTTAAAGTAGCGCGTAAATTTTAGATAAACGTTTAGTGACGCTGTTTTTTTTCATAATCTTAACTTTAGCAGTTTTAGAATTGAGTGGGGAAGTCACAATTTTTAATGGATATTTTAGCAATATTTCTAATATTATCATGCATAAAATTCTGAAACGAAATTAGCCTCGAATTCTCGCCCTTCACAACATATGAAAATATCTTTTTTAAACTTAAATTGAGTCGTGTTTTATTCTGAAATATTTTTGAGTAATAATTATTTCCAAATTTCAAGTTTCCATACAGCAGTTTTTGAGAAAAATGTCTGTGACGGATAAACGGACAGACACACAAGTAACCTTCTAAGGTTTCATTTTTTTCCTTTTGAGGTAAGAACTCATAAAAACGATGACTCATTCTCGTATTCATATTTCACAAACTCACCTTATGAATTTCGAAGCAACAAAATCTCACTCATCTTAATTTATCTGTAAATATTCTCTGATATCCACCTACAAATTATCTATTCTTGTTCCAGGGACTACGATACATGCCGACGGGATTCCCCTTATTCAAACACAGCGCTTATTGAGATTTATGTTCACTGGGAAAGCTTCTCTCCTCTCGATGTGTGAGCTTGTGAGTTCGGAAGCTTTTGCCGCCGCCGAACTGAGCCCAATTTTTTATTGTAATTTACGTGTGTCGCGGTGCAGGAAAGCGTTGAGTTATTGTATTTACATAAAGCCTATAATTGTTTCACGGTATTTCAAACCAAGTTTAGAGGGAAATTACACTCTCTGTCGCAATGTGGATATGTACATTGGTATTACATATTAAAATTTTATTTGGTGGTAAATGATAACTGCAGTAGGCAAAAATTTGTATTATAATATTAATTTTTTTTATATCAAAACCACATGTACTAATATGGAATAAGTAACAAATATTATAGCTGAGTTTAAAAAAAATTACGGTATGATTTTTTATTCTATAACAAAATTACATATTTTATAGATGTTTTATACCTCCTCATGCAAGTGCATCTTCATAAGCGTACTATTTTACATCGAACTATATTTTAAAAACGTAAAAATGAGAGAAACACTAAAGGAATATCGAATTTGAACAAGATTTGAATGGGATGATTACGCATCAAAAATAAAATATCATAAAAGTAAAACTAAACAGTTATTGTACAAATGCTTAATTATATATATTTTGACAGAGTCACTAGAAACACGGAGACTGACACAAAGAGATGAAGAATCTCTTGGTCAATTGATGGAAAAATACTGAGATACAACCTTGGTTATATACAATTAAATGGAAGATGACAAAGACTAAGCAATTCAAAAGTAAAATATTGTAAAATTTATAAAAATCCAAATACTAAATAGTACTGATTATTTAATAGGATTGCTCCAACTAATTGATGTTCATATAAAAGACAGACCAAAGTTTAGATTAATTAACTGCTTTGAGAAAGACTTCAGCGTTTTAAAAATATGGAACTATACAATAAAGTCTAGAAGTGTCAAGTTAGAATAAATACCTTAAGAAGCTAGCGCTCGTCCTGTGCTCTCGCATCAATGAAGAAGATTACTTACATGTATATAAGATTACATTGGTTATTCCATAAATATTACAGATGAAAATACATTTAAATAAATTTGTATACATTGTCGATTCACAAATACTTATGTGTCTTTAATTTTAAGTGTGGAAAGATCAAGGGACAAGCGTTATGATTTTCTTTCGGGAGCAACTAGGTTATGTTCATGGATAACACAATCTTTTGTATGAACTTAAAATTAAACATGTTGCCACTCTTATTTATTCTAGATACTGAATGAAATGAAATCTCTTATTTAAAAAGTCTATATAGTTATGAAATATCTATTTAAAACTTTTTATTAATTTTCTTCGAATTCAATTTAGTTAGACCCAGACGTACTCCGCTCTAAACAAGTGGTTGAAATGAGGCATGAAAATTATGAACGTAAGGGATTAGTCATAATCTATTTCCCATAATTCCCTAATAATTTTCACTTTTTCATATATATTGGAAACTTTAAATATGAGTGCGCTGGATAAGGAGATAATTACTCCTGAGTACACGGACGTGACCTAGTTATCTAAAGAATCACCCAATTAACACAAGAGAAGGAACATTGTCCGCTGAATTATTGTTCAAAAATGCTCTCTATATTTATATATCTACGAAATATAAGTAAATAAGTAATGGTTATATAAGTTTCCAAAGATCCTGCACTCTAACATGCTTACTGCTTGTACTGACGGGACTTATTACGTGGTAAACACAGATTGAAAGACCCAAGTTTCTATGCTTTTCTTGCTTTATTTTTCCTTGAAAATTTATTGCAAATAAATAAGTAAATATTATATATTAATGTGTAATAAACATATGTTGTATTACTATTTAATCAACCATAAAATTCTGTTAAACTTACCACAGTCAATATGCGTCAAAGGCAAAACACATTTTTCAATATAAACTACAATCTCTTATTTTCATGGGTCTATTATTATGGTTATTCTCCGTTTTCCACTACATATGTATACAAAGGTTAGTAAAAGGCGTTTCTCTCCCAAATTTCACACAAAAATGCAAAATAGTTCAAGAGGTGTACGAGTAGACCTGTTAAAGGCAGACGAGACGAGGGATGAAGAAGTCTCATGATAAGGGTCGTATATTAACTTCCGAGGAATAATGAAAAGTTTGGAAGTACATTAATGTAATTCGAAAGGATGCCTTCTTAATAAATATTCTTTATCTATTATGGAAATATAATTTCCAAATATTGCTGTAACAATTTACACGCTGAAAAATGTTTTGCTGAATCCTTTAATATACTATTGCAGACAAGTTTTTATGAAAGAAACGTCATAATAATTTCATTACCTATCTAGCTATATTAATTTTATTTATCATTTCTATTTTTTAATGTTACGAATTTTTATAGTTTATACTACAATCGAATATTGCCTAATAATCATATTCATCATGATTACAAACTTGAAAAAAATTAAAAACCACATTTCTTGAAACGGAGAAGTTAACATCTTACTTTTTCAATTATCTTCTTCAAAGGTTTGGAGTAAGTATGCCCATAGAAGTGTTAATAACTCGTTACGAATTTGCATAAAATACAACTTTTTCCTCGGTGGAGTCTGTCTGTTGAGTAGACTCAGTTGCTGTTATCTCGCTGCATGCGGTGGTTAAGTGAAATTTCTCATGATTGGATAATTTTGAAATCGGTCTTTTTGAATCGGAAACGACAATTAAGTGAATAATTGTGTACATTATTTACTTAATTGTTGTAAAAATAATCAGCCCTAGTTTGTTTTTTTTTACATTTTCTTTCAACACTTGCAAGCCTTGCAAAATATTATAAAAAAAATTGAGAGGCCATCGGTTAGGTCGTTTTTTTTCTTCCGGTTTTTATATGATATATAGATGATAGTATAATAGTTTTTTATTGAAACATATAAGCATATTGTCACTTTTAAGTTGAGTGGAAAATTCTTTGTAATCTTTACATACATGAGCCTCAACTGGAATATAAATTTTAATTATTTATTAATTTCCTACAATTGTGAGGATCCATGACAGTAAATGCTTCGCTACGGGCAGATTATTAAAAAAAAATGCCCTCGAAATGTTTCTTCTGGTTCCTTTATATTGTGCGCTTAAGTATTTTACTACTTTTTATATTGTGCCCTTAAATATTTTACTACTTTTTATATTGTGCGCTTAAATATTTTACTACTTTTTCACTTCAATTTTTTTCACGGTCGGTTGGTAATTTGCCGGTGTAAATTTGACCATTCAATAGATATGAATTTTCTGAAATTGCTCATCGACGTCAAACACTCTGTTAGTTTGTAAAGTACTGATGGTTGGCATTCAACATTGTTCATATATCGCGGATAGGTGCTGCTTTATATTTTTTTATACAAACTGCACAGGTATTCGCATCATCAAATTGAATAAATCCTATTATACTTCAAAACCGAATGATGCCCATCGCAACCCATTATAATGGATGAGAAGTTAACTTCCACATATCCAATGAACGGTCAATGTTAGAATTATTTGCACATGACGTTACGAGAATTCCCAAGAACGCGTAGAATTATCAAAGAGTTGAATTTTTTCACTTCAATTGCTTTTTCGTAGGATTTTCTTCATCATAGTAATTTTCGTAATCATAGTAAGCTTTAGAGATAGTATTCGCCTTCTTGTTGGTATGCTGAAGAATTAGATCGACCGTTTCATTAGTCAACACTCTTCTTCGCACATTCTTGAGTATTTTGCTGATCGATAAAGTCTCTGTATTTCAATGGGGTCTAGATTTTAGCTAAACAATGTTTTGAGTAGGACTTTTGATGTTGAATCGGTTGTGTTACAGACCAAATAGTTTTATCTTTAAGTATAAACGTTGTAGTCGATTGTGATGGTTCATTACTAGCTGCAAAAATTTCAGTCAGTTCATCAACATCATTATTTAACTTAGCTTCACTAAGCGACTTCCTTGTAAAATCAGTAATTACTTGTAACCTTTATATTGTCGCTATATGGCCATAAAACATTTTTACGTAAACGAATTCGCGAGTAAAAGGTGTTACATGAATAAAACACTTACATATATATATATTATAGTCATTTATTATATAACCCTTTTTTACCTTATAAGGTAAAATGTTAAACAAATAAATCGTAAGAATCATAGACGTGTAATCCGCCCATTAACGTTTCTTTCTTCCTTAGCGTGGGAAGCAACCTTAATGGCCGGATCCTGATTGATGGAGTGACGGGAATGAATTATTTTATGGTATCGAACGTTCAGCTGAATTTAGACAGAGAATTGAGGTTACTCGTGAGTGGAATTATTCATTGGCAAAAGAAAGTAAGGTTTGTTGGCATCAAGCATCGTCTTCACGGTACCATTGTTTTGCTATTTCATGAAATATAAGTAAAACAAAATAAGTAAATAAGTTATAATGTATGTTGAATTTAATTTTATTTCATACACTGTTTGAAATAATCAGAAGTTAGATAATTAAACTTAAGCGTTAAATTTACGAAACGAAACGTACGACGAAAAAATTATTTATATAATAACGATGAAACGACAATTGAGTGAATAACGACGAAAAAATTATTTATTTAATAAAACACAAAATTTTACTTCTGCATTTGTTGTCTGTTTTTCTATTTGTTTATTTACTCTCGCATCAAGCAAGAATCATTAAATTAATACTGATGCACTTTTAACTGATAAATGCTGTAAGACTTGAGAAAATATAAGGCTAGAAAAGAAAATATCTTAATTTAAAATGTCAATACAAAGCGCAATGGAAAAAATTTCTTTTGTAATGATAATAGATTTAGCAAATATCGTCATGTATATATTAATCTTCAATCTTAGTTCATTTAATGATATTTTTATAATCACCGTAGTGTATTGGTGTGTATACACACACTTGAATTTAGAACAATAATCGAATTCTCAAGTTCATACCTATGTCATTATTATATTCGAACCAGAGAAGTATTTTCTAATAATTTTATACTATTAAATATACTTAGTATATATAATAATGTTTGTCCGTTTAAATGAGCGTGAAACCGTTCAATTTAATTAGGTTTAAAATACACATCTTTCAAATCAAACGTTATGTGTTTACAAAATAAAACTTGCATTAGCGTGAAGCTGTTTACATTTCTTTTAAATTCACGAATTAATGTTCACAAAATGAAACGTATATCAGCAAGAACGAAACGTCCAACAGGGAGCATAAATTCAAAATCCATAAATCAATGTTTACAGAATGAATATGTTAGCATGAAATTTTACATAATATTCGAGTGAAATGGAAAATGTCTACTAGTGTAAAACTATAAACTCCGTTAAATAATAAATTATGACAAATGCTATGATAAATCCTGCCCAATTACTGCCACATTGTGAAACTTTGTTTTTATTCCTTGTTAAATTATGTTATTCTGACTCTTTTGCTACTGGAACACTGTGTAAGGATTAAGGACATAAGTTATCAACAAAATGCTTCAAATTTATTATGTACTTTAGTAAAAACTTCAAGTAAACTTGAATGAATTCAAGACAAAAGAGGATATTTCGGAATAAATACGGCCGCTACGGACGAAACATACTCTTATCTTGACTGCTTGGAAGCTTTTCGCTATTTACGGCCGTCTTGCTCCATAACATTTTCTTGCGTGTTAACCTTTCCATTGCAATATTTCACGTGGACAGTAAAAGGTAAGTTTTTAAAGCGTTTTTTATAACGACGTGATCGCGTGTTGCAGTTTTTCTTATTAGGTTTAATATTATATACCATAGTCGCTAATAGCAATCAATGAAACAAAATTTCTAGTTTATTAAAACATAATGTATTCTTGTTTCCGTGTATGTTGGAAAGATTTTAGTGATATATTTCTTTTAACAGCTTTATAAAAGATTTACGTGAACGAGGAAAGGTCTCGTAGATGCAAAGGAGATCGTTATTTTACGGGCAAGTGAATGAAGCGGAAGGAAGGCGGCAGTGTCGACCTAAATAATATGGCATGTGTATAGTATATATATAGGGTATCTTAATTATCAGTTATTTGAAATTATGCAGATTTCCCCTCACACGAGAGAATACATTAAGTATTCTATTTTAGTTAATGCAAGGAAATTCTGAGTAAGATAAGAATGAAAATGATGTTTCTATTTGCGACAAATAGTACTAATGAAGAATAAGATAAATTCTGAAATAAATTACATTCTATATTAGATAAATGGTATTTGTGGAGGGTATTTTAAAAATATTTCAGATATTTTTTGTTCCCTCATAAAGAGTTCTATATGTATACACGAGGGACGTGAAAAGCATCACAGATATAGAAATGTAGTCGTGGTTCGTGGAATGGACTCGAGATGTATGTTTCTTCTAAGTGACTGATTCTGAGACAAATAATCGTCGTGGTGAGAATAATGATCATCAGGAACAAATTAAGTAATAGATACGGTTTGTTATTTGGCTATTGTAGAGATGATAACAGAGCTCATCAACGAGGATTATTATGAGAAGTATTGTCTATGGATGGAATAAATAATAATAATTTAATATACAATATGTTAAGTTGCCATTTTATGATAAAAACCTGTATTAGGATCAATGGGAAGTTGACAGGTTGGTCATACTTTAGTTTCGTACTAGAGATTGAGGACGATGTTGACTTATTGACACAGAATTATATATTGGGTTGGTTTTTTAACCTAACTTTATTTTTAATGATAATACTTTATAATCTAAATGTTACAAATGAACCAAACAACATGTGTACCATTTTCATTTATCATTTGCAGCCAACTTGTAAACGTGATACTAAACGGTGATAATAAAAAATGTTGACAAAGTTTTTTGTGACTTTTTCATCTTGTAGGATTGTTTATTCTGTAAATATTATGTAGAGAGGTCT
This sequence comes from Druceiella hillmani, assembly GCA_039881145.1. Taxonomy (NCBI): domain Eukaryota; kingdom Metazoa; phylum Arthropoda; class Insecta; order Lepidoptera; family Hepialidae; genus Druceiella; species Druceiella hillmani. The sequence continues at coordinate 25,153,112 of JAYKKI010000021.1, read as the reverse complement.
GAACAGGTTCAGAAAACAGAATATTGGGTGAATAAGATGGATGTGCTAACATAATCCAGTCTAATACCTACGATTTTGACGAATATTTAGGCTGGCTTTATCATAGAAAAAAAACTTGGGCTATTGTCAAATTAGTATATTACTTCCTCGATCTTATTACTGAAAATAAAACTCTGTATTCACGAGCAGCAACACACAAAGGATGATATTCTATCCATTCATATTCTTTCCGAAGTTCAGCATTGCCTTTCTGATATTTAGTTCAGGTTTGGGTAACGAAACACATGTTAACTTAATTAACCCACTTCATCACCAGTTGCTATTAATTTTTTTTGTATATTATAAACTCGTATATTTATTTAAAAAAAATTAAATGTTTTGATACTAGCACTTTTTTATTTAAGAAAACGCTATATAGTTATAAGTTTCTTTAATATAATATATTATTGAAAAAATAAATAAATGCAATAATGTTTTTCAATAAAAGTTTTCGGAATTTTGCTGTCAGTATAATTCAAAATATAAATTTATTAAAAATATTCATTGTATATTTTTAAAATTTATTTTTAATATTACAATTTGTTATAAAACTTTTTAGTGTCGTAATATTATAAAATAAAAGAGACCAGATTAGTACAACATACATATTATATTGTCTTTACTTTGATGCGCTGCATACATATATTCATAAATTAGTAGTTTATTAGAAAAATGTTAAGTGCACTTTTTAGAAAATAGTATTATCTTCAAAATCAATGCGAGTTTTATTACTTTTGTCGTAAAATTCACTGTTTAGGAGATTTAAAATACTGCTTTTATACGTCGGAAGTGACCGATGGTAGAAAACTTCGACTTTTGATTAGAACATCAAGTTCACACATTTACATTTACTCAAATGTTTGCAAGATAAAGAACGATATCTTTTTACAACGTTGTTGTTGGACTAGATGTATCGAAATAAATAAATGCATGCCTAAAAGTTGTAATGTATTGATTTTCATGTATTATGCAAACATCTATATAATAACACTGACATACTCAAAGAGAGTGGAATAGAAATAAATTTTGCTTGAAATCCATGTATTTGAATATACATTTCTTTGTTTTAAATATTTACCAACATACTTTCGTCTCAAAATTAATTTCCAAATAAGTTTTTGTAGTACAACTGTATATAGACTTAATTCAAAAGCGGTGATCAATGCCTTTCATAATATCCAGAGTTATTGTAATTATCTAAAGCCTATAATCGTTTTACAGGCACTACCTGGTAATAGTGCAGGTAGCATTTTAAAATAAGTTTGGAGATAAATTTTATTGGTCTGTCACAATGTATAGATTCGTATTTTAATTCATTATCCTATAATACACGATTATTGCAGTGAACGATGGTCCAATTCAAAGATTTGTATTATTTCATTGTTTATTTTGATATCAAAAAGCACATTTACCAGTATGTCTATTGGATTATCCTATAACATAATTGTTAACTTTTAAAAAATACTGTGTAAGTTTTGATGAAAGATCATATTAAATATTTTCACATACACGTATATTTACTACACATGCACACTATTTTCTAGCAACCTAGAATTTTTATATTGAGAAATTCAACAGAAAAATAATACAGAAATAATTGATATAGACGAGATCGTGATCGAGCCGGTTGATTGCGTACCAAAATAAAATCGAATTAAAAGAAAAATTTGGTTGTTGCCGTTAAAATTCTTGAACAAGTCTATCCTGATCAGAAATCTAAAGACATGAGATGAAGAATCTATTGGTTTATTAGGAAGATAAACACTGAGATGCATCTTTGATGGTGAAAACATAAATGGAACAAGACAAAGATTAATCAACTCGCAACTTGATATTGTATAATTTTTCGAAATTTAACGAATAAAATTGGCTTCGTTATAGAGATGGACAAACAAAATTATTCTGGGCCCACCCTTTTGGAGTTCACATAAAAGGCAAACAAAGCTCAGATTCATTGACTGCTTTGAGAAATACTTCAGCGTTTTTATGAAAACTAGAAACTGCACAATAAGGGCCAGGAAAATATACAGTTGAAATAAATTACCTAGGAAGACAAGTATATATACTGTGCTGCAGCTTCAATGAAGAATATTGCTATATATTAGTGTAGCGGCACTGATTGTTTCATACATATTATACGTAAAAATATTTTTTAATAAAGCTCGATTCATTAAAACTTATGAGTCTTTAAATGTATAAATATTGCAGTATAGGCTCTAGGCTGTTTTTCCACAGTAACTAGGTCGTCATCATACATAATAAATTATTAACCAATGCATCAATTTTACGTTAAACATTTTGCCATTAGTAAATAGCTTCTGCCAAATATTCATTAAATGAAATATTTTTAAAACACCTTCCACATATTTGTGAAAAAAAAATGAATTATTTTCGATTATCCATGTAAATATTGTTATGACATTCCTTTGACTTCATTTTAGTTAGACTAGACGTATTCAGCGTTCAACAGGCGACAGAAATGAGGTACGAAAATTATGAAAGTAAGGGATTAAAGTCATAATGATTTTTCCGTAATGTGCTAATAACTTTTCCCGCCTCGTGCATAATGGAAACTTGAAACGTGAGTCCCGTGGACACGGAGATAATTACTTGCGACATAAAGATAAGAAAGTACGAGGATACCAGGTAGTTGTCTAATGAACTATCCAATTAACACGAGAGGAAGAGCGTCGCTCGCTAACTTATCATTATGTTTTAGCTCAAAATATTTTGGTAATAAATAATAATTGATTTGAATGCTTTTATATTATCCTATGTCAACAAAGACATTTCATGTTGTCTGAAAACATAATGATTTATTATTTCAGTGAAAAATGTAGGATAGTTTTAAAAAATTGGTGCTACGGATTGACGGCGTGAAAGCAATAGAACACACAAAGTATTCAAATCTTAATCGTATCGACCTCCAGCTGAACTGCTGGATAGTAGACGACTCATTTAATTTTGTGTATCTTTTGGAAAATATTATTGGGTAATATATTAAATTAACTAATTAAAATTAACTAATTTACTATCAAAAAATGCTACTATTGCTTGGCAAACACTAATTTATGGGAGGTAAGTAGTGCGCAAATGTGTACGAAATCCTTGAATGCAAATTCCTCTTGTACTACAAAGACTTAATTTGATATGACCCCTTTTTAATCTATCTTTCTCATAGGTGAATTATTGTGCTTATTCTGCACCTGGTTTCTTGCATGCACATGTAACTGTGTATTTACTTTTTCTTCTTGTAATTATACAGCAGCAGCTGAAAATCACCTTTTTGGCACTTATTACAAGTTTGGATACTGAAACTCCTGTTTCTCCGACACTCAGCTATTGACGTTTGCGTCTATGGTTAACGTATACAACCCACTTCTTATCACTATTTACTAATCGATTCAGCCAGTCAAAGTTACGTTTCAATGTAAATAACTATTGACAAGTGTTAACTCTCTTGCACTGAAGGTGATGATATGATGGTAATTCGTGAAGTATCCACACACTGTATTTTGAAGCTTATTCTTCAATTCGCACAAATGTGTTTCTATAGTGCCATAAATACAGTGTAGCTCACCCGCCAATTGACGAGTCGTCAGTCGAGGATCATTCTCAATTAGGCGTCGTATTCGTTGAACGCCCAATTCACCAGGACGTCCGGTACGGGGTTCGTTCTCAAGATCGTAGTCCTCATTCCTGAACGTTCTGAACCAAATTGTTTCCGTCGCGTAAGACACTGTGGAATCGCCCATCGTCTGACATATATTATTTGTAGCAGTCTTTATATCGTGACCCAGACAAAATTCGTAAAATAATAGAATCCGTATTTGATATAGAATATTATTATCTTATATTATTACCCATTATCTTATATGTAATTCACTTAAAGCTTCGACGCTGACTGTTGTCAATTGATTGCACTTTGGCATATTTATACCCTACAGTAAAACCCAGAAGTTTCGAATCTTTCTAGAAAAACCCCGAAGTTGTGGCTAAAAACTCACTAGCCAACCTAATATATATATATATATATATATATATATATATATATATAAGAAATTTAAAAATGAAATGCGGAAACATGTTTTTTTCAATTACAAAAAATGGAAAATTATTTTTAAAAGTCTTTACATCGTGACCCACACAAAATTCGTAAAATAATAGAATCCGTATTTGATATAGATTATTATTATCTTATATTATTACCCATTACCTTATATGTAATTCACTTAAAGCTTCGACGCTGACTGTTGTCAATTGATTGCACTTTGGCATATTTATACCCTACAGTAAAACCTAGAAGTTTCGAATCTTTCTAGAAAAGTCCCGAAGTTGTGGCTAAAAACTCACTAGCCAACCTAATATATATATATATATATATATATATACACAGGTGTCCTGTAATATATATATATATATATATATATTATATATATATATATATATATATATATATATATATATATATATATATATATATATACAGGTGTCCTGTAAAGAGTAGACCGACGAAACGTCAATGGTAGATGGGTTTATTGCACTTACGAAACAATACATTTTATTATTATAGGCCTAATAGTTTTAGAGATATGATTTTTTTAATTTCTTTTTTTCATTTTTGTTAATGCGCATGAAGAAAAAATTATTATTCATTATTACTATTTCTGCTTTTGTATTGTCCAAAATCTTTAATATAAGATTCGTCTTATTAATTTAAATGTTATTCCTTTCTTATTATTGGCAATATAAAAATTAAATGCCGAAACATGTGTTTTTTTTCAATTACAAAAAATGAAAAATAATTTTTTGAATTGTTAGTGTAAAAATTTTTTTTTTAAGTGTTAGTGTAAAAAATATGTATGCAAACTTGTGGAACTTTATATCAAAAGCATCTACAATTCACACAAATTCTAAGAAGGTAATATTGTTACAACTAATTCTGTAAACATTCAAAAAATAGCTGCTTTATTGAAATAACTCCGCATTCGCAGAAATGCTTACGATTAAAACAACCGTTTATCAGAATTGTTTCGCTATCTCTTTCCTACTCGTATGGTCTTTTTATTATTTTCAGCCGTCAAGCGATCCCCTCTACTCCTTCCCTCAACAACTTCGCTTCTTTAGTGATTTGCTCATCGCTCGGAGCTAACAACATGTTTTTTGCTGTTTTTTTCCCTACTACCGTTTTTATTCGTTTACTGACGATTGAATTGGACCGTGTTTCTGCTTGTGATTTGGATATTGTTTCACCGACTACATTGCAAAATGCCTCAGACCTACTCTGGACGTGAATATGTAGAAATTTATTTAATTTACGGGTTATGTGATGGGAATGCTCGGCAAGTCACACGTACGTATTACGAGCGTTACCCTAATCACAGACGCTATCCCGATCGCAGAGTCTTTCTTCATGTAAGTAAAGCATATTTAGAGGGTCGAATTCCTGGTAATGTAATTCCTGAAGGAAAACCTAGAAATGTTGATGAGAGTCAAGTGCTTGCCGAAGTGGAAAAAGCTCCTTCTACTTGTATTCGGCGAATTTCTCGACGTACTGGTGTCGCAAGAAATACAGTACACCGCATTCTAAGAAGAAATAATTTGTACTCCTACTATGTACATTGAGCGCAAGCACCGCAACCTGCTGACTATCAACAAGAATAGATTTCAGTGGGGAGATGCTGCGTCGATGCAGGCAAGACTCACTTTTTTTAATTAAAACTAATGGAGCGATGAATCATGTTTCAAAAGAATGGGAGTATTCAATATGCACAATTTTACACCAAATGGACCGTCGAGAATCCCCGCATAGTAAGGCAAGATATATTTCAACCTCGATTCGAAGCCAATTTGTGGGCTGGAATGCTGGATGGTGAAATTATCGGACCATTTGAACTCCCATTGAGGCCTAACGGATTGACTACAGCACGATTGTGTACTGGCCTATTTTTAGCGACAAGTAACTGAATACTTAAAAGCATCTTACTCCAATCGATGGATAGGACGTGGCGGTACGATTTCATGGCCGCCACGTTCGCTAGAATCCTCAATCCATTGGATTATTTTCCATGGGAATATTTCACGAGACGGTTTATGAGATTACTAACGATAATGAATAACATTTAAAACCAAAATTACACCATGTGTCTGAATGGGTTAAATACAATGAAAGGCCTTACAAAGTTTAAGAAGAAATTTTCTAAGAAGATGCTGGTTATGCATAAAAGCTAGAGGAAGGCATTTTGAGAATTTACTGTAATAAAATAAAAAATATAATAAATGCGGTATGATCATAAATACTACACTTGTTTTATTTTACCATGACTCAAAAAACGATCAATGATATGGGTTTAGGAATAAAAAACATGTTATGAAATGATTTAGTACCGGAAAATTATACCTTTTTATAATATGTGTGAATTGCGGATATTTTCGAAATATAATTTCACAATGTTGCTATACATTTTTGTTATACTAGTATATTCAAATATAACTTTTCATGTTTTGTAACTAAAAAAAATTAACATGTCTCATAACATATTAATAACGAATGTGCTCTTAAAAATCTTGGACAATAAAGAAATTGAAATAGTAATAATACCTAATAATTTTTTTTCATGCGCAGTAATACAAATTTAAAAAAAATCATATCTCTATAACTATTAGGCCTAGGATAATAAAATTTATTGTTTTATATGTGTAATAACCCTCTCTATCACCGTGGCCTACTCCTTACAGAACAGCCTGTATATAATAAATCAATTGAATTACATTCGTTAGAATAAATAAATTCGTATTTTTTATTTCCTTTCCTCCAAATATTTCAGCAAGTTGAATACCTCACAAGTATTAGTAGTTCGTTACAAATTTACATGAAGTCTGTTTAGGGAGCGTAGACCGGGAGAAAATGAAGGTTTAGTTTATAAAACTACATTAGAGTTGTTACAAATGGATGAGATCAACTTCGGTCATGTTTACATTGTTACCGGCTGGATGATTAGTAGCTGAACGTAATGTTATTAATTTTTACGTGTTTACTTTAAATTGTTTTTTAATTTAATCTAAGTAAACCGGTAATAAACTAAAGAATAAGGTATTGTGCGATGTAATATACCCAATCAATTAATAAAAGTGTAATATAATTTTTTGGCTTGGCTTCACTTCGTTTTATTGCGTTAATGATGCAGTTTCAATTATGGGTTGTACTTAATTCTTTAATTGATTGCATTTAATTAATAAGGCTTTTAAATTTTCAAGATCACGATCAAGATCGCTTCGTTTAGCAGAGTTATCTGCAATAGAAAACGCTCTTATACTGCAATGGAAAAACACTTCATGTTTTGAGAAAGAAGTGAAAATATTCCGTTAGCCTACTGCATGAGCTAAGTAACCCTTTCAAATTCAGAGGAGAGCTAATGTGTACTTGAAGCTACTGAGTTCTCATCGTACCAACGAGAGGCTAAAGTATCTGGTTACACTAGATGAAACGTGGGTGGCTTATGATATTTTTAGCATAAACGAAAAAGGAGAAAAAGGTGTACGTAAACTAAAACATAATATTAAACAAAAGATAATTTTGAGTGGTATCTCATGAATGGAGTTATTCATTGAGTTGCGAATTCTACAATTACAAGTAAGATTTATTGTGAACAATTGAACAAAGTCACCGCTAAAATTCCTTCAAATCAAAAAAAGTTTATATTTTACATGATAATGTTCAACTTAACGTAGCAAAAGTAACGCGTGAAAAACTACTTTCATTTGGATGGAGTATGTTACTTCATCCACCGTATTCTCTAGATCTTTCGCCATCTAATTACCATCTGTTTCACTCTGTTAATAATTTTCCTGATAGAAAATTTAAAGACGAAAGTCATATCAACATCGAACTTCACCCCTTTTTTAGCCAAATGCCCAAAGATTTCTACAAGAAAGGAACTTTAGCTCTACTTATACGTTGGCAAGAAGCGTTAGATACGGATGGTGCTTATTTAATTAACGATTTTATTGACTACATTTAAAAAGGTGACAAGTTGTGTACAGAGGTAGCGGGTTTATCAGTTGCCACCCTAATACTAGACAACATATATATACACACACACACACACATGAATATATGAATAATTATTTTAAATCGTATGCTATAAACGTTTTTACGTTACAAGATTAAGCTCCACAGGTCTGTATTTGACTAAAACACATTATAAATTACTATACCAATAAAATATAATCAGTAAATAAAATGTTGATAATTGTTAATTAAAAAGGCGTTTAAAACTAATTGATCCCATTTTCACTTGCAGACCGCCAGTATACTACAGTCATAATAAAACTGTAATATTGACATGTCTGTATAATTGAAGCTATTTACGACAAGCGATTTGTAATAGAATACAAAATATGGTTATCGGAATGTTTGTTTGTTTGTGAGTTTGTTTATTTGTTCGCACATCACGCAAGAACCACCGAAACGATTCTAATGTAATTTTAATAGGTGTATCCTGTAAAACTCGAATTAACATAAAGATTCTGTTTTATTGCAATCGACTCACTAGAAAATAAAATATGTAATTTCAAATTTCAATAGAAAGAGCATTTGATATTTTTTACTTTTGTAATGATTATAGTTTAAGTATATAGTATTAAGTAGGTATGTTTTAACTTTCAATCTTGTAATTAAATTAATATGTATTCCAAAGGGCCACCTTAACGAAATCGCGATAACAGTTCTTTTTTCATATTTGTGGTCACCGTAGTGTATCGGTGTATATAGTAAATTTAAATTTAACACATTCTAAGCGAGTTCCTGATTATATCTTTTACATAACTCTATTAAAGTCAGAGAAATATATTCTCTTTTATAATAATTTCATACTAGTGAATATATCACTACAAACTATTTTCTGTCCTTAGAAATCAGTATAAAACCGTTACTTTTAATTCATAGGTTCAAATTCACAATGTTTACAAATTGCAACTTCAATTAGCGTAAAACTTTATATATGTCTTTTAAATTCACGATTTAAATACTCAAACAATAAAACGCCCATTAGAGTAAATGAAACGTCCATTAACGTGAAACTTTATCTTATAATCGCGTGACATTGTAAACTTCCGTTAGCTTAAAACCATGAAATTCCATCATTATAAAACTCTGTTAAATAACATGTCCTGACATTGTATTTAAATCTAGACATACTATGATAAATCCTGCCCAATTTTCTTCATGTTGAGAAGTTCTGTTGTTATTATTTGAGTGTACATCGTTTGAACTTGAACTCTAGTAAAAACTTCAATTAAACTTGAATACATTAATAAAAAAGAGGTTTCCTTCAAATAAATACAACTGTTATGGAGGAAACGTATCCTCATCTTGACTGCTTAGAAGCTTTTCGCGATTTATGACCGTATTGTTCTATAACATTCTCTTGCGTGTTATCCTTTTCATTGAAATATTTCACTTGGATAGTAAGAGGCGAGCTTTTAAAGCATTTTTGATAAGAATATGATCGCGTGTTGCCGTTCATATTAAGTTGCACATTACTAGAAGTTATACTTTCAAGTTTACTTGCTTATAAAATATAAGCTTGTTTTCATATACGTAAGAGAGATTTCAGTGAAGCATTTCTTTCAATATCGTTGTAAAAGATTTACTAGAACGGGGAAAGCTCCATCAATGCACATAAATACGTGCGCTTTGGAGAATTCATAGTCGCCGAAGCCGCACTTAAGTGTCAAAGTCGACTTGCAAACGTTGCGAGAAAGGAGTGCCTTATTTGAAATATTTACGAACATGTGTGTCGGTCGAAGTAGGTAAAGACTGTAATAATTCGACAGTATCACGTGAAATATAAGGCTTGAAGGAACATCGTACGTGGCGGCGGTGGTGTGAATTTGTTTTGATTATATTAATAAATATGATGTGTGCAAAGGAGATTATTTAATGGTCGAGAGAAATAAAGCTGCAGGAAAGCGATAGTGTTGACCTGAATGATAATACTGTATGTAGTTGTATATATTGAACACCTGTTATTCAAAACATGGCATAATTACTCAGCTTTGCAGCTTTCTCCTCGCATGATCAAATATGATGAAAAATCATATCCGAATCGGTTCTTACTTCCGGTTGCGACATATAAAGCAGTAAGTGGTAGGATTAATGAAGAAAAAGATGAATTTAAAATTAATTATATTCTGTGTTAGATTAATGATGATCTACGGTAAGACAGCGTTTTATAAATATTTTAGAACTGTTTACACACGTCAACATATATTGTCCGATTCCAATTGGAATCCGACAATATATTTCTGTATGTACATATATCCAAGAGAAAATAAAGGCTTTACAGATATAGTAATTAAATTTTGATCACAGAAAAATATTGGGAATGTATATTATTAAATGACTGATTTGGGGACTAATTAAGGCCGTGTCCAATATCGTGCTTTTCCGGAATGATTTAAGTAGCCGGCACGGTTTATTACTTGCCAAAGGATTAAATATAAAATAGTGTGGGATGAAAATATCCGTAATAAATATATTTTTATGGTAATGGAACAATTTTGATAATGAGAGTAAACGAATTGTAGAAGGTTGAGGGTGCATGGTGAAATAATTTAAAAGTAAGAAAAGGTGCTTAGAGTGATAATGGAAATTAAAAGAACGATAGAAAAACAATAAGTAAATTTTTAGGAAAAAATGGTAATGAATAGTTATGTCGTCAGTTTTAAAAAGAGTAAAAGTGAGCCAAAATGAAGAATATAAAGAATGAAATTAAAAAATAAAGGGAAGAATATCTTGAAAAGTCTATATTCCTATACTTCTTTGAGATGATATAAATACATATCAGACATTCTCTCAGAATTACTAGCTTAAGATTAAGAATGAAATTCGTAACTAAGGGATTAGAAGAGTAATAAATATAACAAAGGTGAAGCTACGTGGGCCATAAATTAACTTTCAAAATTCTTAAATTCGACCGCTCATTATAGTCCGTGCTATCGACTATGACTACATAATAATGAGTGTACGGCTACAACCGTAATAAAACTTTGAAGAATCAAAGATTACGCTGTAGCTCTTTTATTGCTTCATATCTTTATATGAAGCTATATATAATATATAATAATATATATAACTACTAGAAACGACTACGAGAATATCTGGCCGTAGCTAATAGATTACTGAGTGTAGTAAGTAAAGAAAATTAAATAATTATGTTGCGTAATGGTATGTACCGATACGAATTGTTAATTAACTAGGTCGCTCTTTAATAAATGCCCCGTAAGGATCAAAAAGAAGTTTTCTGTACCTTAGGAAAAGCTGTAATAGAGTTGAATGACGACCATCACCGGAAGTATTATTTATAAATGAAATACATGATAAATAATTAATATACAAGATGTCAAATGACTATATCGTGATAAAAACCTGTGTTGGTAAAAAAAAAATTCGTTCCTGTTGACAGCTTAGCTTGTTACCTCCTTGTTCTATTTACTGATAATAAATATCTGCATTCATCAGCAGCAACACTCAATGAATGGCATTCCTGATATTCCATCAGCATTATCCTTCTGTTATTCAGTTTTGGGTAACGAAATTCCGTGTTATGCTACACTTACCCATTTGTGTTTTTATGTGTGACTAATGTACCAACTTCGTCAATAGCTACTATTGAAATAGTTTATTATATTATATGTTTGTATATTGATTTTTAGAAATTATTCTTCAAAATTTTTAGCACTAAAGAAATGTTTAAGAAAAACCTTATATATTTGTGGTTCTACATCTTGAAAAAATAGTTTATTGAACACTTTATTGAAATTAATACAATAATCTTTTGCTAATTATTTTTTTTTCTTTTTACTCTTCATAAAATTCAAAATATGCTGAAAATATTGTGATATATTCCTTAAACTTATATTTTAATTTATAATTTTTTTAATACTTGTTCATGCAAACAATTTATAAAAAACTGTAGAAATAATAGTCATCACAGAATTACAAATTCTTTATAACCGCCCAATTTTATTAATTTTTACATGCTACATAAATACACTTGTAAATTATCAGATACAGTAAACATTTTTCAGACGTACATTATAAAAAATTATATTTCTCACGAAATCGATTCGAGTCCATCCCGTTTCATCCTAAAACTCGCGTTTAAGTAGATTATAAATTCTCCTTTTTTACGTCATTTATTGAGGATCCAGAAGTCGGCCAGAGTGAGGAATTAAGACTTTTTATTAGGACACCAAAATATTTAACCTATAAAGCATCTATAACTACCCTATTGCTTGCAAGAGATTTTTCACTCAATGTCACTACTGAAATAGATGAATCAAAATGAATAAGCGAATCAAATTAGGGAATGCAAAACAGGTATTAGTTTCACCGAGATATTCAGACATAGGGGTTGAACCAACTTCTTTGATATTCATATTACTTTGTGAAAAGTTAATTAGTTGTTTTAACAAACGTTGATATAAATGAACAATATTAATAATGTTGAGTTTGATCGACCGTGCTAAAAATCTACGTAATAATATTGCTTTACTAAAAGAGAGCAAAAGAGAAATAAAGTTTTGCTTAAAACCTATTTATCTAAAGATATGTTTCTTTATTTAAATATTGACCAACTCATATATTTATATTTATTGTCAAATTAATTTTAAAGTATTTTTATATAGTTAGATAAAAATTGTTTTATGACAGTAGTATTCAGTCTGACATAAATCAAGAATGGTGATGAGTAGACCATTGTGTTTATATTTGTTTTGGCTATATGTGTATTGAAATTTAAGAGATCCACGATTGTGTATAATATAGCAACATACTTCTAATTATATTTGATAAAGAGCACTGTAGTTACGTCCCTTGATAAGTGTATGCATGACCCTTAAACTCTAGCATTATAGCCACTTCTGTTATATTTTTTGTCACTCATTTTTATGACGCCATCTGAATCAATTTATATTCTGCCGTTAAGGTAAATAGAATAACTAAAATTAAAAATAATTTTATTTTAATAATTGTTTACTAAAATGTTACAATCATGAAATTTCAATAAGTAATAAAAAATTTACAAAATTGTAATAGATTTAAAAGGCTAGAAAGAAACAAAAAATTAAGGCGCAATAAAATCATGTAAAAAATATGTCATGTGACATGATTTTTCAATAGTGATGGCTAATTTGTAATTTAATAAAATTATTTACTTCGACTGGAAATATGACTTTAGCTGGTGACGAGCCGTTTTGATTAAACAAAATTTATTCGCGCCTATCCTGAAGTTTCTGAGTACTGTAAACTCAAAGAGAAATATTTATTATTTCGAATATTTATTAATTAAGAACAGAAACTGAAGGAGAAATGTTTGAAAAGTTTTTGTTTAGATCTTCTTAACCAAACACACAAGGATTTTAATAAAAATAAAAAGCCACTTTTCAAGTCGAGTTTCTATCTCTAACCTATTAATGGCTATACCTCTCATTGTTTCAAGAACTTATATAATTGTAACTGACCTTAAAGTTATACCAATATAAATACACAAAATTGGACGAAAAATTGGCACTTCGAAAATATCTCCTAGTTTCCATTATTATTTTTTTATATTTAGCTAGTATAACATTTTAAAAATACTTCGGTTTCCCATCTCGATAAAATTTAATAAAAATAATAAAAGAGAAATAATTGGTTGACTCATTTTGAAAACATTAGGAAAATTTCCTTTCTTGATCGGGGGAAAAAATTTCGTCAGATAAGTTCAAAATGAGAAAAAATTTCGTCAGATAAGTTCAGTTTTTCACTCGGCGCTTTTAAAAAAATATTTTTATGTGATATTTCGTTTTTGCAGCGACTAAAAAGTAAATTATTAAGATCTTACAATATTATCTTTCAGAGTTCACCATTACTTCACTATTATAATAGAAATATCTATTTGAACAATGATGCTTAGGGAAGAAGTATCATTTTAAATTTTATAATTAAAATTGTCTTGTATTCTTTAATAGCCCCGACCCACAAAAAAGTAAATGGTGTCTAAAATGACTAAGGAAACAGTTTAAACTTATAATAAGTTTAACTTAATATGTCAGTAATTTTCTCATCTCATAAATAATAGAGACTAGAAATAAGACGCTCACCGTTATGGATGTCATCATTTCAGTGTTAAAAGTATGATGAGTCGAGTTAGTCATCTAATTTTAGTCAACCGTGTCATTAGGATAGCAGAGGCAGCCACAAGTTGGACCGATTTACATCAATAGAGAGGAGTCATCACTCGTTAAGAGAAACGGGAGTAGTGGGAAGGTTCATCCAGAAGGTTTCTTATCAATTTTTGAAAGCTAAAAAAGGTAAGACTTGAATTAGAGCATATATTGCATTAGGGGTGGAGCAATTATTTGTTCGCAGGCCCATCGAGTGGGGTTTCTTTGAAGAGCTCTTCAATATAAAACTAAATGTGAAGCCGGAAATATCTAGTTATATTTTTTATGCGAAACTTCCTTCGATAGAACATGCCATTAAAAAAACCAGGGTCATCACGTTTTTACGTTTCTCTCCATCGTGATGCGATTGATAAGGCGTCACGATAATCATGTGGTACTGACATGGTTTGATATAATCTGATAGTATTTAGGGTCTCTAAAAATGGTGCCGTTGTGCGCGGGTCACTTATACCGTATTTGATATGGTCGGCCCATCCCATGGGCGGCCGTCTGCCCGCTTCAGTGCCCTCTACTGCACCCTGCATGTCAACGCGCTCTATAGAGCTCTCAATCCGCCATGAGATATAGGTAAAAAATTTAAGGATCAAAGATTGTATTAAGTTTGGTAGACGCTGCTGGATAGACACTGCCGAGTTCTTAGAGTATGTAGTTTACTAAGTATTTCAGTGTAAAATGATTCCGGTTACCTTGGTTTAATAAACTAAAGAGATGCATGTAACTAAGCATTTGAAGTATATGCCAGGAAATGTATTTACATAGTGAAAATTATAAGTTTTCGGAATACTCGCAGCATGACTTATATTTATACTTAACAATTTTTTTTCGCAACACGTAACAAACATTTTCAGTAGTACACTTTTAATATAAATATGGAAAGAGGGTGTATATTTGCTACATGCGTGTAAAAATGTTATTATTATTAATGTGAATATAATAATGTATCAAACCGGGAATAAATATTTTCTGCGAGGGGAAAATACGTAATGTTTGCACGAGGAATATAGAAGTTATCGGAAGAAATGAATGGTATATACAAATTTCAATTGGGAAACATATAGAAGATATTGAATGTCAATATAGTATAGGAATATAATGTGAAACATGATGCTATGAATAATTCTTTTGCAAATTCTAGCTTATTATATATCCTGATATTCATTGATAGATTATTCGAATAAACACAAGCAAGAATAGAGAAATTCCAAATATTTTAAAGACACATTTATGAAATCTGAATCGAGAAGCTCTATTTCAATAAGGTATTGCTTGTTTTTGTAATTAAACTATTCTACCATGTACATTCTATTCAATATGCACAATATTAGTTTTGCGGCTTTCAGTGGCGTTTTTAGCAAATAAAATGAAATTTACATTACAAAAGAACACAGTATAAAACATGTTATACCTTCATCTGAATGCTATTGTACTAATGTTAAATTGCATTGTTTTGAAATTCTTGGTAATTTCTATTCATAAGTTTTGACGCCTGTATGTTTGGCTTTATTGCTCAATGTAGAGAATAGATGAAAAATAATTTGGGTTGTAACCTAGATAATATAATTAATTTGAATGAAAACTTCATTCGAATTTATCGAGATGTTTTTTGTGATGTAAAACAGACAAACAGATAATAATAAATACGGACACGAAAAGTTTCTTGAACCATGCGTATTATTCCAGTGAAAGTACCATTCAAATTGGTTCATAATTATTGTGATATGTTCTAGCAAATAAAAAAATATATAGACAGATAATAAGACTAAAAAAAGATATTTTGACTCGTATTCTATTCACAAAACTTTTCGAATATATTAAATATTCGATCTTATTCCCACAGAATTATTATGCATAATGGAGAATAATGTAACAATTCTAGTCTCAATATTAACCAATCCATTAAAATATAAAACTGCAAGATTTTCATTATAATTAGTCTGTTTTTACACAATAAATGTACAGACATAGTCTTGTTATCACTTTATTACGTATACACACATAGATCTAACCGGAAATGTTTCTCAAAATGCACACCATATTGTATGTATCGTTATTTTTGCGTGTGCAAGAAGAGAAGAAGGTATGAGATTTTAATGGAATTAAAATTTAGTGCTCATAAAGATTTATGTAAACGAGGTGAAAGCTCTCTTCGTAGTCGACACACTAACTTATACATTCACGAGCTTTCGTCACTAGTGATGTCATATTTAGTTATCTACAGAGGCTTATGTATCTATATTAGACAGATTTAACTTGCAATATAACTTCAAAATTTTATATAGAGTTTACAAAATATACAGTTTAGTTATTTCATATAATGATGAGTAGTTGGAATTTAATGAGTAGATTAACTTTTTTTTGGAGCAAATTAATTCTTTATACATTATTGATAAAATTTGGTACCCATTTACTTCTTTAATAGTAAAGTACTGCGATAAAAAGTAACAGTAACTCAAGTTGTAAGTAACAAGTACTACTACTTATTAATGTTATTATTTTTAATGAAACCATTGTTTTAAGGCATACTGAGTATGGTAACAAATTAATGATATTGAATTCAGCAAATAATTACAAAACACGAAACAAACTCATTAATTACAAGAGAAAATATTTACTAACACAATATTTTCTCCATTAAGTGTAGGCAATTTTATTATTTTTTAAATCATCTATGTTTTCACTTCGTAGCCCGGAATTTTCCTTCTAGGGATATTACTAAGCAGTTTTTAGACCTATCTTTATACGGAGAAAATAAATATAATGAGCGAGATACACGCGATATAAAGATAAGACTCTAGGGAGGTAGTTGTGAAATGAAGTAAACCATCTCATTAGAGCCGGGAGGGCGACACGACATCGCGAACTGCGTCAGACTGTGTCAGACGAGCCGTTGCTTGTTAAGTATGTAATTAGTCAAACAAAATTATCAAAAATTAAACACTAATTAAATTAACAATTCCAAATATTTCTTTTCCTATAAATATAGTATCGAATTTTATGAAAACAAAAAAAAAGAAAAAAGTTAAAATTAATATCAATTTTGATGAATTACTCATTATTTATTACAATTATTTTATATTGAGATCAAATAACCACATATATTAAAATCCAAATAGATCAAATACCTTTAATTCAAATAATTGTCGCAAATATGTGGATTCTATGAACAGGTTTCGTGGGCCTATCTATGACAACAACGATTTTGAATCCAGTCAATATATGGCCCATTTTTGTCAAAGTAGTAACCATCGCATTTTCTTATTATTATTATTTAAATTCCTTCAAAATAAATTCTGGAAAATAAAGTAAGATTCCAAAAGTAACATAATATGCTAAGCTGTTATTAAGAGGACAAATATAATAGAAGTTTTAAAGAAATCAGTCCATGTCAAATCTTACTTGTTGACAGTTTAACACGTTCATTTATGAGATCATGAAGAACATTCAATATCAATATACTGGTAAGTCCTATCTTCTTCCCAGTCATACACTTTTGTCATAGTAGTCACCCCCTGCGCAGTTTCGTGATTCATCTCCACTTGACTATATTGGTTATGTTGCGGGAACACTTAATCATGGAATATCGCGTCAATATTTTAGTGAAGCCTTTTTAATCTCTTTTAAAATACAAGCTGCTCCATGAAATCGCCTTTCCAAATGTAATTACAAAAAAAAACCCAATATTCCTGTCTATACCGCTGTCTATACACCATGGATATATTTTTTACATGGAATAAAATATTATATAATGGATATATTTTTTTACATGGAATAAAATATTATATAATGAAGATATTAATATAGTGCGCTGTCTAAGGAATCCTTGGTAGACATCTCAATTCCGGCATATTTCTTTTTCCCATAGTACTAAGCAAAACATCCTGAAGCATTGAAAATTGGAGACAACAAGTTCACTCTTTTCAAATCTGTCTGTGTACATAAAAGTAACCAGTAGCAACTAACCAAATATTTCAAAACAATTATTCAGAAACACTTTCGATCTGTTTTAAAATGAAATACAATTAAACTATTCAAATAACATTCCAAACTCGTTTGGCACCGTGCATGTTATATAAATAACAATGAGCACTAATCGTGAAGCAAATAACAAAGTAAACAAGTCCCGCAGAAATTTAATCCATTTGTAACGTCCCCTGCGCAGTTTCGTCGACGACTACGTCACCGTCTACGAAGATTCCACCACCGCAACCGCAGTCTACGAAAATACGAAGCGAGCTCTGGATACCCGTATCCAGAGTGTGTCAACACTAGTCTAAATATGCATACCAAATTTCATTTATTTCCCTATGCAACTTGTTTTCAGTTCAATTCAACGCAAATCGGTTATATATCTGGCTATACTGTTAACGCTTACATCTGTAAATATAATTCGATTTTATTAATTAAGCAAAATGGCTCATAAGAATTTTGCCAAGTAGTTTTTCATTAAACGGAAATTTAAAATTAGCCATCTTTGATAGAAAAATTTGAAAGAAATATAACTTAATTTATGGAGTCAAAATATTGAAATGCATAATATCAACATGATAATGGTACTTTAAGTAGATTGATATATATATATATATATATATATATATATATCAAATATTGAAAGATATCGTACAGCAATTGAAACATTAAAATTAGAGTAATATATTATTATAAGCTAATATATTATTATAATACTTTTTATTTAATGTAAAGAGAATTTTTTTTTTATTTCTTATTTTTCCACTTAGAATCATATTAGTGATCACCTGTGTACGTCAACGAGAGGAGTGTCAAGAGCCCATTTCGACAAATGTTATCGAAATACGCCCCCATACGACTTCTCTTCGCTTAAAACTAAGGTTACTAGGGTTCCAAACGCGCCCTGGTATGAGAAGAAGCCCCGAACAAACTCAGCCAGGGTTGACTCTATTGTGATCACTGTTTCACAAACGTCACTTAATATAGTAGCTAGAGCAGTTCATTCCCAAGCTTTCTTATCATTTATATACTCATTTATACTATAATAAGATTTTTCTATCAATTTATTTTTAACAAATATTTTAAATTTATTTCATGAAAAATCTACAACATTCATTGGTAGTTTGTTATAAAAACATATACAATTGCCCAAGAAAGAATTACTTGTTTTATGCAGCCTAGTGCTGAGTGTGGCAAGTTTATTCTTATTTCTGATATTGTAATTACGGAAATTACTATTTCTATTAAATTTATCAATATTTTTGTGCACATGCAGTAAATTTTCATAAATGTATTGACTGTGTATGGTCATTATTTTTATTTCTTTAAATTTATTTCTAAGCGATTCTTTAGCCCCCATATTATAGATCGCACGAACGGCCCGCTTCTGAAGGACAAATACGGTGTTAATGTCAGCAGCATTACCCCACAACAATATACCATATGACATAATGCTGTGGAAATAACTAAAGTAGACCAGTGTAGCTGTATCGATGTCTGTTAGCTGTCGAATACGTTTAACTGCATATGCAGCAGAGCTCAGCCTATTCGATAAACCACAAATATGTGGGCCCCATGGAAGTTTCGAATCCAAGGTAATGCCTAAAAAGACGGTAGTGTCAACTAAATCCAATTTTTCATTGTTGAGTTGCACATTGGTTGTAACACCTTTAACGGTTGATACTATAAATTTTGATACATTTGGTTTTTCCTTTATTGAGCAATAAATTATTAACATTAAACCAATTTACAACTTTAGAAAGAGCACTGTTTACTTCGTTAACAATTATTTGTCGTCTGTTTATTTTAAAAGTCAAAGATGTATCATCTGCAAACAGTACTATTCCATGCTGATCCTTTTGTAAGATAAGGTAGGTCACTAATGTAGATTAGGAACAAAAACGGTCCCAATATTGTACCTTGCGGCACGCCCACTTTGACCGATGACCCAGGGGAACGTTTCCCATTCACGTCTACTTTTTACATCCTACCGTTTAGATATGAAACAATGAAGTCAAGAGCTTCATCCCTTATTCCATAGTGGTGTAACTTCCTAATCAACGTATCATGATTTACGCAATCGAATGCCTTGGACAAATCACAAAACACACCAAGCGCATCACATGATTCCTCCCAGGCATCGAAAATATTTTGAATTAACTCAACACCAGCATCGGTTGTTAAGCGACCCCGAGTAAAACCGTATTGCTTGTTATGGAGAAGATTATTATCTTTAAATTGTTCTATTAGCTGACCTAAAATGAGCTTTTCAAATACTTTACTAAAAGTAGGTAGCACTGAAATAGGTCTGAAGTTAGTGGGATCCGTGGTACTACCAGATTTAAATAATGGCGTTATTTTACTATGTTTCATTAGATCAGGAAATTCACCACATTCAACACAGTTGTTAAATATAATCGCTAAATCAGGTGCAACAATGTCAATTAGCTGTGTAAGCATACTCACGGAAAGATCCCACAAGTCATTCGTCTTTTCAACATTTATGAGTTTAAAGGCTTTAACTATTTCTCGGACGTGAACTTTTCTGAACTTAAAGTTGACACCACACTCAACTACATTTTCCTTTAGTAAATTTAGGGCATCGGTAGGCGAAGAGTTCAAGGATTTAGTAGTAGAAACTGGAATATTCGTGAAGAAATTTTCGAAAGCGATTGCGACTTCTGAATCTGAAGTGACTTGCTTGTCACCAATGTTTAGTTTAAACTTATTGCTTGGTGATTTGACTTTTCCAGTTTCCTAATTAATCATTTTCCAAGTGGCTTTGATTTTATTGCTACTGTTGTCAATCTTAGACTTCAAATATTGTGACTTGGCCACTTTACATTCTATCTTGAAAGTTTTGGAAAATAATTTCACATTGTCATTAAACTCTTTGCTTGTATTAAATTGCCTCTCTGCGTAAAGTTCATATAACTTTTGGCGCATTATATGTAGTTCAGGCGTAGCCCACTGACTAAAAGTTAATTTGTCAGTGACTACAATAATTTTGGTGTTAACACAGACTTATATAATTGTATGAAAGTATTAAAAAATCTGTTATACATCACATTCGGACTTAAATCGCTGGATAAATTTGGTAAATTATTAATTAAATCATTTTTAATTTTATCTACTCGCTTAGAATTAATTGGTATAAAACTTATTTCATTTTTAGAATTAATTTTATGCACATTTTCAATTTTTATTAACTGGCCGCAATGATCAGATTTTAATGCGTTGATAATATCTTTACTTGAAGGTGTGGTGATTTTAAAAGTGAAGGTGATTTTTTTTTAATTTTAGAGGAAAAGAACTTATTAGAAGGAAGAAAATTATATATTACATAAAATAGTTCATTCAAATAATGCATCATATGTCTTTAGACAAATATATTAAATCAATTCATAGAAAAGGATAATTATACCCTTTTTTAATGTATAGAGCCCTAATATGTGAGGCAGCCCTGCTGTTTACCTGCACCATTGCACAGAACTTCTAAAAATTAAAGTTGTAACACTTATGTCTTACGAAACAAAATGTTGATAGATGGCATTAACATAAATATCTTCTATAAATATCTAATATACATTAAGGTAAATATCTTGTTAATTTCTTTTTTCGCATCACCTTTATTTCATAAAAAATATATATCATCTTTGCATCCAGTTCGTTTTATAAATATTCATGCGGTATTATATTTGCTTGGTTTTAAAAAAGAAAACAAAATTAACTTTAGGTCATATCTTAGCTGATTTAGACGTTAATGTTAAATTTTATCTTATCTATCCTATTTCTTTATCAAATAAATTCGAAACTATAAACAAGTTCCTTATCTATCTATAAATCACGTGTTGAAATTAACTACGTCGTTTAAAAATATGAAATATAATTTCTTTCAAAATTGATGTTAAATTCTAATAAAAAAGTTGTAAACATACTTATATTTTTACTACCAACCAAGGGCTTAACAAGCAACGGCTCGTCTGACACAGTCTGACGCAGTTCGCGATGTCGCGTCGCCCTCCCGGCTCTAATGAGATGGTTAACTTCATTACACAACTACCTCCCTACAGTCTTATCTTTATATCGCGTGTATCTCGCTCCTTATCCGCAAGCTTCCCGCTCGTCTATTATATTTATTTTCTCCGTATAAAGATAGGTCTAAAAACTGCTTAGTAATATCCCTAGAAGGAAAATTCCCGGCTACGAAGTGAAAACATAGATGATTTAAAAAATAATAAAATTGCCTACACTTAATGGAGAAAATATTGTGTCAGTAAATATTTTCTCTTGTAATTAATGAGTGTGTTTCGTGTTTTGAAATTATTTGCTGAATTCAATATCATTAATTTGTTACCATACTCAGTATGCCTTAAAACAATGGTTTCATTAAAAATAATAACATTAATAAGTAGTAGTACTTATTACTTACAACTTGAGTTACTGTTACTTTTTGTCGCAGTACTTTACTAGAAGTAGAAACAGATAATATATATATATATATATATATATATATATATATATATATAACTTTTAAAAAAGTAACCAACACAACAAAAACACCATAGAGAAACTTGTTTAAACTACTAAGTGTATATAAAAATAAATTAGAAGAATCAGTTGCGGTTAAAAACAAAAAAAATAAAAAAACGAGAAAGAAATAACTACAGGAAAAGATAAACACAATATAACCGAAATGAAGTTCAAAAGAAAAAGATTGTGAAAACTCAGAAAAGAAAAAATCTTCTTCTACCAGCAGCGAGGACTATAAGGATGTAGAGCTGGCAGGTGACGATGATGACGAGAAAAATGCGATGGTTACTACTTTGACAAAAATGGGCCATATATTGACTGGATTCAAGATCTTTGTTGTCATAGATAGGTTCACGAAACCTGTTCATAGAATCCACATATTTGCGACAATTATTTGAATTAAAGTTATTTGACCTATTTGGATTTTAATATATGTGGTTATTTGATCTCAATATAAAATAATTGTAATAAATAATGAGTAATTCATCAAAATTGATATTAATTTTAACTTTTTTCTTTTTTGTTTTCATAAAATTCGATACTATATTTATAGGAAAAGAAATATTTGGAACTGTTAATTTAATTAGTGTTTAATTTTTGATAATTTTGTTTGATTAAAGAACATTAATGAAAAACTACTGATTTAATTTTTGCCAACACTTTTTTATTCATAATTAAAAAAAAATATATAATTAATAAAGTATTGTATTAATTAATAAAGTATTACTTTTACCATCTGTTTTTTTTAATAATTATCGTGTTTTGAAGTCACTTAACTATTAGTGGTATAATTTACTGTACGTATGACACAATTAAACCGACTGGTTGGATAAAGTATTCCAATGAAAACGTATGATTTAAGAAATATATAAATAATTCGAAACTATTTTACTTTCGATATTTTTTTTAAATCAACATCAAAATGAAACGTGTCTGAAACTTAAAAGTGGTAAAATATATCCAACTTTCCCCTACACAATAGTGCTTGAACTAGTTGGAGTGTTGTATGCTTTAGTGAGGCCGAACGAGCATGTAGGAGCATAACAAAACTGAAGAGGTTTTATTAAAATTTGCTTAAAATTAATTTATCATCTCAACAGTGATAAACTATGAATGTATCTAATTCGAAAGGAATCACAACAAAATAAATAAGATCAAAAGGAACGGAATTGATTTATATCTTATTTGATAGGCCTCTGGTAAAAAATTGATTTGTGACATTTTTATCCTAGGAGCCTCTTTCACCCTTTGCTTTTTTACATTTCATTCATTGAGGGCTTTGCTGTTAGTGTGGTATTAATTAACATGTTTAACTTTGATAATATGTTTAAGAGAAAAGTTTATTAGCCATAATTATGGCCCTTGAAAATTCTTGACTAAAATTATTTTTTTTAATTTAGTTTACAATTCAATTATTTTAAAAGTCAATTTGAAATATTGTAAACCTAATAAAGAAAAAGGCGTTTTTTGATATGTATAATATTTCAATGGCCATACATTCAATGGTAATCATCAAACTTTGCTTCTTCAAAAACTTATGGAAAGAAGATTCATTTCATCAATTAACGACCAGATTTTAACAGAATATAAACTTCCAAAAAAAATTAAAACCAAAAATCTTAAATTAAAAAAAAGCACGAGATCAAAAGTGATAATACCATTTCTAGCTAAAATCGATTATTCAATAGTTTGTATTCTCACGTAGAATAGCCATACATGAAATATAATATTTCCAATTGTTGATCCCTATCGATAACAATCACCTAGTGTTAGTTTTTTTTAAGTAAAACTTCTTTACGCACGCTTGACTTGGGGAGTAAGCTGGTAAATGCGTGACGAGAGCGTTACGAAAAGTGTGATCGGGCGAGGCGAACGGAAGTTGAGAGGGAGATATAAGTTAGTGAAGACAGAAAGAGAGAGAATTACGTTTCGTATCTTACTGTAGGGACAAGAGAGAGAGCTGCGAGCACACATTTTCTTTCTCCCTTTCTCTCATAGCCAGTTATATTTCGTATTTCTAAGACACAGTGCAAGCTCATTGTCTGTATCACACTGTAGGAGCAAGAGAGAGCAGTGCGCGCGCACATTTTCTTTCTCTCTTCCTCCCATAACCAGTGCATGAAATATATATATATATATATATATATATATACGAGTTTGCTAGCGTTACGCGAACGGTGATTTTTTTATTATTTTGTAATTTCATTTCGTTATTGAACAATTTTATAAATTATTATTTTGTTCAATACAATAAATATTCTACGTTTAAAGTGAATAAAATTGTAAATTCATTTCAAAGTTCAGATTTTGTGAATTTGAAGTTTTACTTCAGTCGTATGGTCTAAAGCACGCTCGTTTTTTTTAAATAACGCGGTTTTGTTAGTTTTTCTTTAATTGAAAGTGAATCATTGTAATTTGAAACAATCATTGTGTTAAATAGTACATGTTTTCCATCTGTAAGTATTACCGATGCAAAATCCTAATTTCTCAGGTTTTTTCTGTTACATTTTGAAACTATTCCCTATGTTAATAGCTTGTAAAAGAGACAGTTTAGAGTAAAATTTTATCACATATTAATTTTATTATTTTTATTGAAGCATTCTGGGCTTATTTTTTATTTTTTTTAAAGTATTGAATACTATCAAAATTTTTATGAAATGTTAAGCTATCTTTATATGGATAAAAACCAAATATTTATTCAGTTAAAAGTACGTCTTGATTGATCTGTACTGTAAAAGTTAAAATTATTTGGTAAAACACATTTAATCTTCTGTTTGTCTGTTACACACTTCTAAGTTTTTAACTATAAGCTAGTATGTTGCTTATATTTAAAAAAAGTTTTTATTTTTTTATATTTTTTCCAAATATAATTTGGTTAAGACGTTAGAAAATGTATACTTATTACAAAATATCGACGTAATTATAAACTCATAAATATTTAAAGACAACTATGGTAATCTCCTTTCTCAGCCGGTTACAATCGATACCGACCCAAAGTAAAAGTAATTTTTTTAGTGATAACGGAGTACCATTATATAAGTTAGATAAAAATACACCTTATATCTGCATGTTTACTAAAAAAGTTTGTGATTAAAGCAAATGGTTTTTTTCCTTCACTTAATAAAACATAAGAACACATAAAAACAAGTTACAATGTAATATATATATTTATGTCTTCTGCGGCAAAAATTGTACAAATAACAAAAATGTATTCCCATTTAAAAAAATCGCGTTTTCGACCATCATTTTTAACAGCATTCATTGTAATCGAATCAGCCGCTAATATCCCATCCGGTTCGATTTGAAAGTAATGTTAATATATCGTTTCCGGAATTTACGCCTACGTGCCTGGACACGCTATCTAGTACGGTCCTGGATTATAGAGGCGGCATGGGCGCAATAAATAATATTGAAAAGGATATTATATTTGGCCATCACTCCCACCGCGTGTCGTGCGATTTATGGAAGCCCTCGTGCCGCTTGCTTTATCACTCTATAATTTGGACTGAAGAGCACAGCGAATTTGGTAGGTAGGTTTTTGTACATGCATTTAATATTTAATGAGAAGAGTGGGAAAGATATGCGGAAGATTACGCTTAGTACATTTTTATTAAATATTACAAACATTTTATTACTTATCTTATAAAGGAATATCAAAGAAATCTATGAAAATTTGTATTGCGTACAACAAACTTTCTTTTAAAAAAAACATAAATAGTGGACGATATTTCGTCTTAGAAATGTGGCGAACAAACTTATTGATTTATTTTGCATTTTGCAATTTTTTTCATGCATAAATTTCGGTAACATCTTTCTTTACAAAATTACGTTGATTTTAAAGTTACGTTACTGGGTAATTGCCTTTTGAAATTAATACTTCCAAGTAATTTTCGAATTCACTTAGCATTATTGTCAACCGGAAGCACTGGTTGTGAGGTAAGCTAAACCTCCCCCATCAATCGATAGCTCTGTCATCATTCGTCTATTGATTTCGTACATTATTACTGTTAACGTAAAATTAATAGATTGGTGTCTATAATCTAAAACGTCAGTTTCGTGGGTTTAAAGATATATCTAATGTTTATATTTGTTTCATTCGATATATCCTACCACTGATATAATTTATTATTTTTTTAATATATGAATAATGCATTTAGAATTACAATCTTAATTTGCAAATTACACTTCAACAGATATTTATTAGTGTAAACAAATAGTAAAACGATTAAAATTGTTAATCATGAATTAGTTTTTTGGGGTATACAACTTTAAACAATTTATTGTTGAATTACGATTTAATGTATAATATTCATAAATTCCTCACGTCTTTTAAAGACCATCCCCAGACATAACACATTAAAACAAATAAAAGCTCTTATTAAGATTTAACAGCAATTATTATCATATTTAAAAATATATCAAGGCCCAGACCATTTTACTAACGGCTTAAACATCTAGGTCCATTTAAAAAAATGAAAGCTTTAACGAAAGCGTGGAAGGGAGAAGTAATAAATCAGGTAAAAGCTTCTATCTCCACGTAGCTTAATTTAAGAGGCTCTTGAATAATATTATTATATTTTTTCTCTTTTTAATGACCCTTTCCAACGGGCCATTGTCAAAATATTATAAAAAGTTCTGAATGGAAGGAGCCTTTGTAAATCATATCTTTATTTTTAGCGGTTGGGTTGGTGGTATGTTAAAGGCTGTTTGGGTGGGGGCGTTGAGTGGAAACGAGGGTTTACTTTGGGTAAAGTGGTAATGGAAGTAATTGTAGGTTGAGGGTTGATCGTGCGTCGGGTTGAATAATGTAATGCGATGTTTTGCGTTCCGATTTATAATTGTTTCGAGGGTCGACCTGATTTTGGGATATTTTTATTCGAATGATATTATATGAGATCCGAGAGTTATGTAGTATGTGACCACGCCCTGCGACGTTTATTGCAGGCATTGGTTTTAATAAATTATTTTACCCGGTATTATATTGTTGTTAAAACTGAACGCTAAGATTAACAGCGATATTACAGGTATGCACTTAAATTTTGACCAAAAATAGATCGACTTAGAATATGATTTCACGGGTATTTTCAAGGAGATATAAACATTTTTAGTCGTCATTTTTAGGGGTTCAGAATTGAGAAAAAATTTCACAAGCAAAACTAGTACTATTTACTTTGAGTTTTCTATACATATTTAGGGCCACATAAAAGATTAAACATTTAAAATTACACATATCCACTAAACTATTTACAAATATAAATATCTTTTGACTACAGAAATATATTGTCTATCATGTCTTTCTTGGGTTTAAGGATAATAACTTGGTTTCTTTTACAATATCTCTTTAATTCATTAACGCAATTTGATTGGAACCATTTAATACTAAATTACTAAATACATTTACTAAACGCTGCTAATTTAATTTTTTTTAGATTTTGATATATGTGGTTAAAAAGTCGGCAAAGGGAAAAAGTATTATTCTGCAAAATGTTTGGGAAATTCATATATCGCAATGGAGACGCCACCGTATAGGAATATTAGTGCTATACATTTTAGATTGCACTTTAAAATATATGTTCAGTGATATTTCAATGGAGTTAATGTGAAAAAAATTTATCCATAGTAGGGGAGGTCCTTATAAAGATGAAAAATTAATTTATTTTAATGCTATATCATACTATTAATCTGTTTTCCATTCATATACGTCGTCCTATAAAACATTACAAACCGTCCTAAATTAAAATAAATATTGTGACGTATTGACAGACAGACGGACAGATTAATTGATAAAATAATAAGTATTTTGTTTGTTATAGTTATCTATGGAATTTATGTATTTCTTCAGCACAGTTTGCATTTAATAAATTATTTACAGAATATTGTGTGTCTCTTCAGAACAATTTGCATTAGTAAATTGTTAACACAAGATTTGCGTCTCTTCAGCATAGTTTCCAGTTGTAAATTGTTTACAGAATATTTGTGTATCTCTTCAGCACTGTTTGTAGTTACTAAATTGTTTACATAATATTTTTGTGTCTCATCAGCACTGTTTGCAGTTAGTAGTTAGTAAATTGTTTACAACGTATTTGTGTGTCATTTCAGGACGGTTTGCAGGTAGTAAATTGTTTACATAATATTTGTGTGTCTCTTCAGTATAGTTTGGAGTTGGTAAATTATTTACAGAATATTTGTATGGCTCTTCAGCACAGTTCGCAGTTAGTGAATTATTTATTGAATATTTATGTATCTCTTCAGCATAGTAAACTGTTTAAAGGACATTTTGTTGTATCTTCAGCGCTATTTGTAGTTAGTAAATTATTTACTGAATATTTGTGTGTCTCTTCAGCATAGTTTGCAGTTTGTAAATTGCTTACAGAATACTTGTGTGTCTGTTTAGCACGGTTTGCCGTTAGTAAATTGTTTACAGAATATTTATGTATCTCTTCAGCACAGTTTGCGGATAGTAAATTATTTACAGAATATTTGTGTGTGTTTTTCAGCACAATTAGCAGTTGGTAAATTGGTTTCAGAATATCTTCAGCATAGTTTGCAGTTAGTAAATTGCTTACAGAATATTAGTGTGTCTCTTCAGAACAGTTTGCAGTTAGTAAATTGTTCATAGAATATTTATGTGTCTCTACAGAACAGTTTGTAGTTAGTAAATTGTTTACAAATATTTATGTATACCTTTAGCACAGTTTGCAGTTAGTAAATTCTTCCATGTATCGATGACTCAGTCACAGACGGGTACACCGATACGTGAATCATCTCATGATCTTATCCTTCAAAAAACACGGAATCCTAAAAATTAGGTCAACCAAACACAGATGAACACACAAAAACAGACTGCCTTTGTCATTTAAAAGAAAACACTATTTATACAACATACCGAAAATTATTTTAAATTAATAGAGTACTTAAGCATTACTTTCTAAAATTTTTCTATTTTTGGATCGGTTACAATTACAGGACGAGAATCATTATAAACTATTTTGAGTTTTAACTTGTCACAAAAGAAGCTTAAAAAGAAAATTATTCAATGAAATTGTCTGTAATTGCGTGAAAACGTCCTTTTGCGCCCATTTTCCACGTATGAGGAGATTCAAAAATTTTATTAGTCTCACTGTATTAAGGTCTTCATAGAATGTACTGATTTGTAAAATTACACCGACCTTATTTAGAATTGTAAAAACCATGAGATTTCAGCAAAGGTATGGATAAAGAGACTGTCAATTTTATTACAAAAACTGAAAAAGCATTACCTGTGACGCTACCTTTATAACCCTCTTTATGCGGTAATTATTAGCTTTTAATTCTGTGATGAAATAATTTATCATCGTATTTAATTTAGCATCTTTTATTGTCAACAAAACATATTTTTCAAATACAAATATATTTGTTTTCATTTAGTTACTTAGTATCAGTCTATTAAGATTAAATGCTATTAGCATTTGATTCTAATGTAACTTCATATTGCCGAAATTTCCGTCCTTTGTATATCTTAAATAAGAGTCGCTTGAAAATCATCATCAGACATTCGGAGGTTTGATATTCGGACTAAAGTATCGCTACTGATATAGTTATATTGCGTAAAATATTTCTGTTAAATTGTCTATATTCGACAAGAAAAATGGTAAATTCTTACATCAACATCTACCTTTACAGCGACTCCATAGTAAATACATTGAAATAAAATGGAGCAAAGTGACAAACATAAATAAAGTGCGAATTATTTCATAATATATTGACAAAATATTCACGAGAAATTTATATTTCATTCAGTTCTGACAGATCCCCGATAGCGACCGCCGAAATTGTGAGCAAAATCTCTGACGACTAAAACCGTGTTAATAAAAAGTCGTTTTAACAAGATTAAGTTCTTCAGAACTTTTTATAAGAATATCTATTGGGAATAAGTCCTCGAAAAGAGAAACACTTAGCAATTGCTAAAACTTTGGCGGTATTTTCTGATCGCTTTAATAAATCTAAAAGATTTATATTTTCGTTTCGTCTTCATTTTTAAGTACCATTATTTATTCAATGATAGATACGAACACAAAGCTTCTCTTTTATGAAGACGAGATACTATTTGAAACTTTCTGATAATTCAATTGGTCGACTTTTAATGTGTTATCAAACACAAACCTTAAACCTTGTGTTATTATCAGAAATTTTTCACACTAGTCACTACCAAAGTCACCCACGTGTTCAAATTAGAAGTAATTATAATACTCTCCGATTGGTGTAATTTCTCACGTATATTGTCAACATACTCGTATTTAAAGTCAGTACACCACAGTTTTCCCATAAGCTATTTGAGACCAAAATTATTCCATACATCTTCTTTTTCACACTTCTCCACTCTTTGTGATACTTACGTATAGGACTTGAATGACACAATCCTATACTTAAAGTATCACAGAGAGTGGGGGATTTCGAAGACATACTCAACAATTTCGATCTTGAATAGCTTATAAGAACACTTTAATGCCATTCGTTTAAACCTCTGTTTCGGTTTTAGAAATAGGGTTGAATGAATAGATTTAAATTGTACTGAAAATATACACATTTCGAAAACGAAGTATATTTTATTATTTGTGTGTATGGGAGAACAGATATGAGTAGAATATTGAGTCGTAATAAATATTATGAACATGAATCCCTTCGATATGGCTTAAATAATAGGAAGGTCGAAGGTGATGTGGGAATAAGATTCTTATAATGGACGAATATTCAGTTGGGCGAAACCAAAAGAAACGTTTACTATCATACTGCTGCCAAGCAGCTAGCTGGAAACCAAAAGAAATGTTTACTATCATTTTGACAACAGAGGTGCAGAGATAAAGTATATATTGATTGAAGTATTTGCGATTAAAAATATTTAATATTTATTAATTTATACTGCATAAAAGCTCGCAGTTGCGGTTGCGGGTTATGGTTGCCGGTCCATGCCCGCAGTTGCGGGAAGGAGCTATAACCATATATAGAATTACGCGAATGTTTGAAAAAAATAGCTATTAAGCATTAGTAGCATCATTTTTAAATATTTAAATGCATATAGTAATTCTATTAAACCGTTCCATATATCCTGGAGGCTTAAAAAATAATTGCTTCTCTGTTTCCCATCAATTTATTGATGCAAATTTACCGAAATTATTTCGCAAAGCTCTTAAACTTGTAAATTGGATATAATAAAACCGAAATTGTCACCAAAAATCTTGGTACTTTATTATATTTTATAGAAAGTGAAATTTAGAAATGAAAAAAAAATTATAGAAATATTTTGAAAACCCTTTCAAAAAAATCCAAAAACAAACCTTATCTTCTAACAAAATCATCAGAGGGCATTTTTTTATTTTCATTTAACGTATATAAATAGCATATACATCATAACGAAATATAAATACAATAATACTTATTATAAGCTATTAGAAATAGTAAACCATCAAGAAAGGTACCGTGTTATCAATTTAACTCCGTAAGAACCATTTTGGAGAGAAAAATAATTCATAATTTTCTAAAATACGTTATGTATACGTGAGTTTTACAATCTGTATTTATGTTTTTGTAAATATATTTGGTTAGAACAACTTTACAGTCGTTTTTACCATTTATATACATATAAATGAAAACACTTAACGTATATTAAAAAAAATCTAATAAATAATTAGAAATAGTTTTACTGTTTCGATTATCGGAAAAATGTGCAGTAATATCATATAAGTAAATTTTAGAAATTTATTGAAATGAAATATTTAATACCAAAGTAGTTTAGCATTTAAGTAAATTTTAAAATTTATATTTATTTAAGTAAATTTTCAAAGTAGTTTAGTATTTAAATTTGTTTTCGATTTTATAGCGTTTAGTAAAATAAAAATTAAGAATCATTTTAATATTTATTTTCTGATGGGTAAAGTCACCTAATATATTGTTTTACAGACTTCACATTTCTCGAGAAAGGATTACATTTTGTTTTCTTTTTACTTCGTAGAAAATTTTAAAAAATATGCGGCGTCGCCAATTCCTATGTGTGAACGAGGATAGTTTCTACACGAAATGGATTGGATTTAATTCCGACGGCTAAATACAATTGGTTTATAAAAAACGAATAAATAATTTTGAGGCCATTAGATTCAATTAAAATTTTACTTATCTCCGCTAAAACGCTCTTTTATAATATACTCATTGATATCAATATATAATTAATATGCTGTTATAGTTTAAAAAATACTAATTCATTTGCATGGTTGATTGTATAACTGACAAGAATAAGAAAATAATTTACCTAATAAAGCTTGTAAGTCATCCGATCTAGATTTTGAATAATTATTCCAACTTTGTTAAGAATTTGTTTGCAGTAGAATTAATTACATTTTTGTAAAATAAATTAACGGCAAATAATTAGGTTAAAACTAAAATAGATAAAGAACTAAACAGTTTTGAAGCAAAATCTTGTGAATTCGTGTATTTCAACTCAGTGATGGTACTAAACAATTTTCATGGATCTCATTGATTTCGATAACTACTTGAATTCAAAATATTTTCGTTTTCTCTTCCAAATTTCAAATGTTCATTAAAATCACGAAAGTAATCTAAATGTTCATTACGACATTTTCACCATTAACAACGTTTGCTATAAATATCGCTCAAATAACGAATCATTTCAATGAATTATTCTGAATACGATCAAATAACGAGCTGGGAATTAGTTTAACTTTCCAATCTCAGGGATTTCAAACCTAAATTAATGCTATTTCATTGTAATCAATTTAATTTCGGTAACATAAATTGACCTGTTCGGCGCTTTTCTCAAAAGTTACAATTCGTCCTAAAGTCTAATTCTGAAAATTAACGAAACATAAAAGAGGAATTGCCATTTGCAATTAACGCAATAATTTATGAGCCGTTCCGGGAGAGTATTGGGCTTGATGATATCGTAAAATTGAAGGCGTTTGCGAGGTGAAAGAAGGTGCCTCGACTGGCAGGATTGGTGATACGTATTTTAGCAAGAAATTATTTCCCTCTTCGTGTAATTAAGATCATTATAGGTTTAAATTAAATATTTTACTTATAGAACAGACATTTCCATGAAAAATATTTTGTCAGTATCTATTAAATGCTGTTTTTTCGTTGATTGGTATTCCTATATATTATAAGCAACTGGCTGATTTCGAAATAAATTTATTTATTTCTTATTCCGAACTGTCTAAAATTAACAGAAAGAAAAACTAAAATCCCAAAAAAATTGAACTGTTTCACTATAGTTATGACATTCATTACGACAACATAAAAAATATAATTAAAACTATTATTAAATTTCTCCTATATTTAGAATATATTCCTTAAAGGAAAAACGGAACCCTTGTGATATCACTCACGTGTATGTCTGTCTGCCTGTCGAAGCCATTTTTCTCACAAAGTACTTGACTTAAAAATATTTGTATGAAAATTTTAGGATAAATGAAAAAAGGGGAAGGATAAATTAGGTATTCGATTTTTTAAAAATTATGCGTGTAGTTTGAGGTACTATTTGAAAGGACCGACAATAACGGCTTCAAAAATTTTTTTTTTGTAATTTTACTTAATATATCTTACGAGATATACCGAAAATTATGCAAAAAAATATTTCCGAGACTCGAGTAGTCTAAAAATCCTAAATTAAATGACATAATGCAAAACTTTAAGGAAGACTAGAGCGATTATCCCAGAACTTGTAATTTTAGGAAGATGCACTGTGTTTCAATGCCTGTGAAAGATATAGTGGGCAATATATTTATGTAGTGAAAA
Source organism: Druceiella hillmani (assembly GCA_039881145.1). Lineage (NCBI taxonomy): Eukaryota > Metazoa > Arthropoda > Insecta > Lepidoptera > Hepialidae > Druceiella > Druceiella hillmani. The sequence goes on along the minus strand of JAYKKI010000021.1, from coordinate 25,118,558 downwards.
AATAATCTTTGTAAATATTTTAATTGAAGTATTATTTACTCTCTTAAATCTCTATAAGTGCCTGAATATATACGTAACCTCCGTAATGCGAGTTCCACTCATGCTTTATAATTTTTTTACAGCGTGCCGTTGTGAACCATGTGTAACTATTGATATCCATACATTTTTTCGACCGTTTATTCGTCTATCACAGGTTCTATAGTTTCAGACGTACGTGTATGAAATGTGGCAAGTATGTGATATTGCTGGTTATCTCCATTAATTTTATTAACAAAGTTTAAGTCCATCAACATCATAAACACCTTCACACATGTAAAATGGAAGCAAACATTTTCTTTTCGTCGCACCTGAGCAGTATTACCAGATAGGTATTTTAATAATTTTCCCTATTTATTCTTACAAAATATTTAAAAATTTAAATGTCACGAAAAAAGAAATTATATTTGTATAATATTTGTTTATTCTTGCCTCCGTCTGGTAGGCATTGAAAAGGAATTTGCACCATAAAAATTTAAATTTATATAAATTTACTTCTGTTGAGGTTTTTCTGAAAGCCACGCACGCACGCACGCACACACACACACACACACACACACACACACACATATATATATATATATATATATATATATATATATATACGTGTGTTTGTCAGTTTCCCAACGGATAGGTCTTAAAATGAACATGGACAAGTTATAAATCACATCTTATGTCCACATTGTACCTATACATTTACAAGTTGAGAATGAGAAAATGGACGATGAAGTATGTTTGCAAATAATGATTTGGTTAAAAATCGATCTGTCGACCTGGGAATCTCATGAATTATCTGTTCGACCTAGGAACCTCATGAATTTGTAGACAAAAAAAATAATTTATCTATATTTGTTTTATTGAGGTATTATATACTAAGTAAGAACGTGCGTAAGAGCACTACGTAAAAAAATGTCTTAATGATTACACCCTATTTCAGTTGATAAGTATTCAAATAATGAGCGCAAAGTCCACTCCTCGTGTTACGAACAAATAAAAAATTTGAATAGCAAATTTAATTCCTCCCTCTCATAATAAATGTCACCGAGTGAAACCTCTCAATAACGAACTATAGGCACGTTGAGTGTTCACTTTTCGCATTTGTAATAAGTAATTGTGAAAAATATCCGCGTTGGAAAGATATTCCTCCTAACTCGAGACGGTCGACGGTACCCGTAAGCATCTTAGCGGTTCCGCCGTTTCCCGGAAAAGCGTCCGCTTCAAGCGGCTTGTGTGCCGTGCCGTTGGGGTACCCTCTGCTCTTTGTTATATACATATATATATATATATATATATATATATATGTATATATATATATATATATGTGTAATGTACGTTTGTGTGTGTGTGTAGATAAATGTATATACGTATAACAAAGTTTTATGTCATAAAAAGCTCTAAATAAGTCAAATATCCGTGGATTCGTCAACGAATTCAAGTCGATCATATGATTACTTATTATTTATGTTGTTATTTTCACTGTAAATTGTTGTACTTTTGGTGTTGTCTAGTATTTCGGGGTTTTAAGTTGGAAAGGGGTAGTTTTGTAAAATAAATATATAAATAAATTCGTTCGTCGAGTTTTTATTTCAATACAATGCATAATTAAATCGACATGCCCAATTTAATTTCCATTGAGGCTTTTATTTTAACAATTATGTATTTCGCAGAAAATTTTATTAAATAATATTTTTTATTTAAAAAAAATTCTAGCGAACATATTCAGAATTTTAATTCTCACTTTATAAATGTAGAAACGGTGTCGGTGTTCGCTTTCATTCAGAATATCGATATTTCATGAAAAGCTTAAAATTTTATTTCGTTTGAGGTTTTTTGTTTCAAGCAAAGTAAATAATTCAGAGGATTAAAACCACAAGAATTTCGGTCGTATTTTGGATATTCGTTACCCACAGATATTATTTGACTTTGTTAAGTCTTTAGTAAATTTAATTTAGTATTTGCCACATAGTTCCTTTTTAAGGGTTCGGTTTTCCTTAATTTTTTCTCATATCCTTTCATCTATCCGTCCCTCTATTACAGCCTTATTGATTATGTCAATTAATATGCAGAAAAATGTCAAAAAAAGAATAATCAGCACAGTGAATTTTTTACATTTTCATTTTTACTGTAATGAATCTGAATTTTTTTTTACATTTTATGGGATGAGATATCATAGGATAGGCATTTTAAAATAATTTTTTTTTCATACACCATTCTTCATATATTAAGTTAAATTTAAGAAACTTTTAACTTTCAAAATGACGTGCAATATGTGCACACGCCTCTAATTTTTCAACTATAAGTTTGAAAAATCTGACTAAATTCCATATCTAGAATTTGATTAGAATTTTCAATTATAATTATTTTGATATATTTGTCTGTCAACAAGTTTAAGAAACATATATAAATACATAATGTTGCTTTAAGCGTATTCCGATATTCGCCGACTCAGCAGTAGCTAAATAATTATAACAAGATTAGTCAAACTTTAAACTAATTGCTTCCATTTTAAGCTCATAAATTAGATACGTAAACAAATTACCAGTTCGACCGGACCGTGTAATGTAATATCCACTTCGTAGTGTAAAAGTAGTTGAATATAGGTAGCGCCTGGTACATCTGTCTTCAATGCGTTTACGAATAATCACTTGCCACTTGAAGAATCAAATTAAAATATTTTCAGTGTCCCATTCTTTTGATTTTAAAGACAGCGTTTGGAAGACTTGTTTGAAGATCCACGTAAAGCGTTCGAAGTAATTTATTGTCAAATTGCATGATACAGGGGAAAAAATAGAATTAGTAATATTAACAAGACCAATATCTATATAGTCTATATTTAAATGTAATATACCTAAAGTATTAGAATCAGATATAATACATTTTAAATATATTTAGATACCGCAGTCCATTAAAATATTATTTAAAATAAAAATGTGCACTAAAACGATCTATTATTAAAAACAAGCAAAATATTTTTTTTATATATATGGCAATTTAGGGCCATTTATTAGCGGACTAGAATAAGTTATAAAAGCAATATTGATTTTTAGTCACTTCGTGGACACCGAAATTAATTTCCTTCAAATTACACAAATATCTGTTACGTAAAAGTATCTCTTAATTACAATTCCATGAAAACCTTTATTAAAAACGTAAATTAAACATTTGATTATTTAATTGAATGTAGAAATTTCTTACACATTACTTTTAAGTCATAACATTTTGAGGATTATATGTTTTATCGTTCATATAATAGATAGAAATATTTATTATAAGCATTTTTAAAAGATGGATATAGTCATGTATAGCCATAAATGGTGTAGTAGGAATAAAAAAAATATTTCACGTTTGTTATGTTTAGACGATGTCGTGTTTATAATTAGAACTAATTTAATTTCGGTTCGTTTTTTATTACTTTAATATTTACCTCTAAGTTTACCTGTACTTTCGTGAGAAGAGCTAAATAAATTGGTAACATTAACTTGCAAACTGAAAAATGATTTACGTAGAAATTAATGATTTATGAGTCTTAATGTATACTACCTCTATTAAAAACCACTTTGCAGACTTATTCTATCGAATGAAGTGCCAGATATGTCAAGCGAAATAAATACTAATATCGCTTATATTCAGACTTTGAATAAATTACTACCGAACATAAATAGAAAACTATATTTAAAGTAATTTTATTCAAAATATAATGGACTCCACTACGCTTTTCATTTTTCCTAAATTAGTTGGTACTTTGTAAGGTATCGTTAACTAAGACTTATATCTTTAGTTTTCACTGTATAAGTTTCATATATGGGTACCGTTTTTATATAAGTCCTAAAATTATATAGTTTTTTAAGCGAGAGTTCATGCCTGGCTTGTTATAGTCAGGCTTGCGTCTTTGCAACTTGGCACGTGTGAAATGAGAAGGTAATATTTTACTCGTACTTTACATTAAATAATTGTTTGTAGTTGTGATAATACTAAACTTTTTGTAATTCGATTTACGAGGCTGGGTTTTAAAAATTATGTTCTATTATTGTTTACCTTGAGATAAAACTTCGTTAAACTTCAATTATCGAAAATGAAAATATATGATATTTGGTGTATTTTTCACCTAAATTAATATTTTTATTTCTCTACAACATAAATCAATAAGTTCATTAGGTAGGTATTGGCATTACATTATGCTTCGTCGAATGGAAATCGAATTTGATGAAATAGAACCAGCGACAGAAAAGGCTTGTATTTTTTCTCGCTCAATTCTCTTTTCATTAGAATCATAAATTATTTTCCAAAGCTGGAAGCTTGATATGTTTCTTTTGGAAGTTCATAGTATGTAGTAATAATAAAGGTATTTAAACACACACACAATTTCAAATTATTTACGTAATTTAGACTCTATTTGTACATTTTAATTGAGCAATTTGAGAGCGTGGAATATATCTGGTCTTCTAGGCTGGGTTCCTTAATGATAGAAGGATCGCTTATATTTTCGTCACATCCATCTGTTTGTTCATCCATCACAACTCCACATTTTCTATGATTTTATAACTCTGTGCATGAATTTTTGCAATTAGGTGTAAAATTATATTTTTTTTATTTTCGCCTATTCCAGCGAGAATGACATCATTGGATATGTGTTTTAAAATAAGATAGAAATTAAATTTATAATTTTTTTAATTTTTAAACCCAGTTTACAATTTTAAGCTTAATAATGTTGTCCAATATGTCCTCTACTGTAACTTCAAATTATTTTTCCGTTACTCGCATCGACAATTTTAAAATATATAAACCACTGCGAAATCCCCCTCTGTTTGCATACCGACATATATTTGGCCAGTTTTATTTTTTGAATAATTAGTTGAATAGTACTTTCTAAGAATTTTAACTACTAGTACATCATTTTTAAAGTTTACTTTCTGCTATATCGATAATTAAATTAAAAAAGGAAAGTTGTAAGAAAATTAAATCATATGTACTCGTACATTTAATGATTATCTGATATTTTATTAATTTATAAAGTTTAGATATTCTATTTATAATTGTTCACAATTTTTATAACTTATTTACTCTGCTTGTACATTTATATTCTATTCGCCTACATAAGTAACTTAATAGCGTTTTGTGTCATTTACATTTTTCTTTAAATTTGAGTTTAGTATAATATCTAAAATAAGATGGAGTTAATTTTTCAACATTAAAAAGAAATGAAGAACTTACGATTCCGCTGTATCTTATATTTTATATCCTATATAGAACACATTCCTCCGAAACATAGTAATCTGTATAATAATTCAGAAAACACTTATTTTGACTTCGTGAATTTTTAATGAAATTTCTGAACACGAAATTTAAAATAATAACACAATACAAAATATTTGTTTATTTATTTCCGTACTTCAATGTACACAAGTAATACATACGACGGATTAATTGTTATGAGATCAATTTCTTACAGCCAACCAAAACACCAGTCCTGCCTCGCTCGACGAGCGGCCGGGAATCGAAGCCGGATTTCTGCGGTTTGCCCCATAGTCAAAGGCCGTATGTCTTGTGATCTATGCAACACATCACGGGGATTACATGTGCACTTTTAAAATTATACATGTGCACTATTAAAAATTAAATTATAAATATCCATTGAGAAGTTAATATTAAAATACATCACACAGTACATCCTTTTTATTTATTTAGGTCGTATTGTACAAAATTTTGTCAAAAAGCATAAGTAAACATGTGATCTGCAATACGTGAGTTCCGGCCCAGTATAAATAAACAATTAAGCTTTTTACTACTTCAATATATTTCACTAATTTCAGAAAAAATGATCTTTGCTTATTCAATGTGATGGAAAATGTTGTAATAGTATATCGAGGATGACTGTAATAAGGAATACGGAAAAGTAATACATAAATCCATCCCTCAAGGGCAATATTCCCTATCGAGCGGCTCCCCGGGGGTCGTTAAACCGCGCACCGTCGCGTCGTAACTTCTGACGAGTTTGCGATTTGTTTCAACGAATCGTTGTTCCGGCTTGTAGCTGATGAAAAATGTTTCAGGTGAAAATAGGTCTAGGATTGTGTAGAAAAGTTAATAGTGCGATTGTTATACGGGTTGGGTGAAACAATTTTGATTTTGTCGCAAATTCGCACTATACATATCGTATTTGGGGAAATCGCAGAGATGGTACAAAAATGATTTAAGAAAATTTGATGTGTGGAAGTGACTGGATAATTTTAAAAATTACACAAAAATATGTAAATTTGGTAACAATAATTGTATATTTGTAAAAGTAAGGTATATATGTAAAAGCGAGGAGTGAATGAATAAAATATTCAGAGAGATACGGTGTATTGATTGTTGGAAATATCGTTCACTCTCGAACATTATTCGTTAGAAAATAAAAAAAATTGTACTTAACAGTTTTATTAAGTTTTAAGTGAAATTTTCACTTTCAATGTGTAGTGCCATGCGTCTCCACTCATTTCTCTAATTTTTAACGAAAGGTTTGAAAAATCTGATAAAAATTTAAATTTTTGCATTTAATTAAAAAGCATTTAAGTTTAATGGCTTCAACAACTTCAAATGATAATACTACGAATCCCTACTTTGTACGTGTTTCGACACGAACTGGTCATTTTTATGGTTCTGTGGCCAAATGGCAAAAACTAAAGACTCATAATTTCATCCTGTCCGTTTGTCTGTCTGTCTCTCCGTATGTCACAGCTATTTTACTTGGTTTGAGGTATCGTCAGATAGGTCTTAAAAATTAAATAGAGGTTCCAAAATAACTATTTACTTTTATGTCTATAGTTGGTGAGATATGCGCTTCTAAACAAATTATAAATTTAATTCACCCTCCCCATAACTTTTCCACTAACGTCTGTAAGCTCCTGAAAAAATTAAAGTAGTAGAACTTAAAGTAAACATTCAACGGAAATTGGTTTAACTAAGATACGTTTTTTTTAATTTTTGAGATATGGGATATTTTCGGTAGTGACCGCAGCAATAACTTTATTTTTCACAGTATCTTTGAGAAATACAAACTTATAAGTTTAATATTAGTGTTACGGAGCACTTCTGTTGTTCTATTGTACTCGCGGTGCGATCGCGCGCAAAAAAATGAGATGTTTCTGAGGAAAACGCGTTACGGCGTATTGTTTCGCTCTTAACATATTAACCAAATGTAAATATAAAAGAAAATCTAAAAAAGATAGTTTGAGAAAAACAGATTTATATTAAAAAAAAGAAAACAAATTTTAAAGCCCGAAAAATTTGATTTTTGGAAATGTAAGACTAACTGAAAAATAGCAAATTTTAGTGAAATCTAACCAGCGGTTTTCCCTGTTGTATGCTCCATTAGCATTTTATAATTAATTTGTATTAAAATTTCGAATTAAATTTTTTTCATGATTAAAATTCTTTCTTTTTTCCTATTGTCGCTCCAATATAAAAATTATGCATTATTATTTCCTGTGATAGTTGGGGAAATTTGGACACTTGTATTTATTAATGTAAATTAGAAAATATAAGTTTACATATATATATACATATATATATCAGTAAAGGGTTAGATTCATACATTGACTTTGACCATTAAAAAATTAGCTATGGTGTATGGAACAGAACAAAAAGCGTCAATTAGATATTAGACCAAAATAACTGAATCATTTTTTATTGCCATTTCACTATTGCACAGTTTAATAAACCAAATGGCAAAAACGGAATACTCATAATTTTATCCTGTCCGTTTGTCTGTCTGTCTATCTATGCACGGAAGACTCATAATTTTATCCTGTCCGTTTGTCTGTCTGTCTAGATATGGAATAAAAATTTGTTTTGCCTGAATTAAATTAAGAATTGAAATATTTTACCTCTCAGAATATTTTAACTGAGTTTTTAATAGCCACAACTCACATTATAAGGTCTCTGTACACATTTTGGGCATACGTAAACTTTTAAGCATTTCTGTTCAACTGTTTACTTACAAAAATTAATATAGTTTTCAACCATACAAATATATTGCCTAATACATTTTTCATTTTAAAAATGTAGTGACTATTTAAAAAAATTTACCAAGTAAAAGTACAACTCGTGCTATAAGACTGCTTTATACATTAGACACATTCTAAGGATACCTAGTTTTTCTATTGAACCATTAATATTGTTTTTAACCTTGCAAATATATTGCCTATTACATTTTTTATTTTAAAAATGTCGTGAATATTTAAAAAAACCTACCAAGTAAGAGTACAACTCGCGCTATGAGACTGCTGTACATATTTCGGCATACTCTAAGGGTACCTAGTATTTCTATTAAACGATTTACAAATGTTGATATTGTTTTGCACCATACCAAGTATAGGTAGAACTCGCGCTACGAAGCTTTTGTACACATTTAGATATATTATGAAATCTACTTCTAAAAAAATTATGTTTTCATAATGTTCCGTTGGTTATTTGCGGAAATATGGTGTGGGAATGTATTTTTGAGATATTTTTCAGTACATCTTTGAAGATATACTACTCAAGATTATAAAAAAAATGTTTTTGGATACTTTATTGTTAACACTACAAATAGAATTAAAACAATTAATTCTTGCCTGTAATCCCCCCCCCCCACACACAATTAAATTTCCGTATAAATATTTTTATGTGTAAATCCTTGAAATTTGTGCGGGTTAATATGTTCATTTTATTTTTGTTTTATTTTATGTAAAGGGAAAAAATCAAACACAAAAACAACTTGAAATATTCTAGGAACACTAAATACGAAATAAGTTTGTGTTCTAATATTTCCACAAAGAACAAAGAAAAATAAATACATTTATAAAATATCCAATTAAATACGACAATACAGAAATGTGACATTGTTAATTGAAGTAAGTGAAACAATTTTTATCCAATAAGACATAAAATTATTACGGATAACACTTGTTGTAAACACTTTTTATTACTGTGATAAATTTAAATTTTCTATATCAAGCAGTCTTTAAGAAAAACAGGTGTCACAAATTAGCAGATAGGCATATGATTGATCTTATGATGATTCCATTTTTCCTTTTGATGTTCGGAAACCTAATGCTGAAATACAGAATATAACTACGATTTTCCAACAAACTCTAGGTCACCTCTAGTAAAGCTTTTTTTTAATAATGTTGATTTAAAAAAATTTGGAAATAAAGAGAAAATGGGAGGGATTTTATTTTTTTTTCATCAATACATTTGGAATTTTTTTAATTGTAAAATTTCCATGTGAGTTTATTGTCGAAATATATTCTAGTAATAATTAATTTATATATTAATTTAGTAACTCAAGTGCGATTAATATGCTCATGTGGTAAATATGGCGGTTCACAAATAACTCTTCGAATGAAATATAAAGTCATTTCGTAAAATATTCGAACTCTGGCAATCAGAACTTCGGAAAAACTTTCATTGTTTAATGCGGCAAAGTAACAATGATAGAAAGAAGCAATACTTCGGCAAACGGCGCTTCATTAACGGCGGTGTCGGACTCCGTTTGACAGTCGGTGCTTTGGAAAACTCATTTTTCATTTAGCGAAAAGATTTTCCAGTGAATGCGAAATTAAGGTGCTTAAAATGATTTATTTTGTTTCAAACATTGAAGAGTCGGCCGCAATACTCGACGAATACTTGCAAAGTCGTTTTGCAAAATAAATATTGCTTTTAAGTTTGCTGAAATTGTTATGGAAAGTGAAGATTTATGCGAGTCCTGCGGTCATAAATAATTTTAACTATGTTTGGTTACCAATTAGAATGACAAGTATACATTTATAAAGCTGTATAAGAGCTTTATAAGAATTGTATAAGAACTTTAATTTGATCTGCTCAACTATTTAACCTAACTAAACTATTAGAAATTGAATTGAGAAAAACTTAATTTTTCTGAGTTTTGTTTTAAGTGATTATTTGAAATAGTCTAAGCCTCCACAGGGATAGCGTCTTTTAACACGGATTCACTGTTTCACTCTTTAAATTATATGGGATATCTCCTGTTTATCTACAATTTTAAATTCAGCGTGAAGGAAAGTTTCATAGCACAAGCAAAGGAAAAAATGTCCAAATCAAGCATTTCTAATTATAAGTAGAATTATTACGTGATAAACGAGGTTTTTTTTGTTTCTGTAAAGTTCCTTCTTATAATTTTTTTATATACTAATATAAAGGTGCGGAACCTTGTGCAAATAAGTTAATTACACATGTTTGTGTATGAAATAGTACATATTTATTTATATAAGCTTATATATAATTTTTTTACAGACAGTAGTTCGTTACTTGACGATATACCAATATATATATATATATATATATATATATATGTATATATATATATATATATATATATATATACTTATATATATATACATATATATATATATATATATATATGTATATATATATATATATATATTTATATATAAAACCTAAGTTTCTAAAAATGCATTACAAAGGTGAATTCATAATAAATAACACGAATGTGTTTTTATTATGAATTTTAATATATTTTCAGCTTCAGTTGTCGAAATTTTAAGAGTTATTTAGGACCACAAATTGTTCGATTTTAATACAATGTGCGTAGCGTATGTAAGCGTAGATAAATTTATCAGATGAATTTAAATTAATTTACATGATAAAAATGACATTTTTAAGGGTTTCCTCTTATACCTCTCTAATCTTCATACGCAGAAAAATGTAGTAAATTTTTACCAACATGTGCAATTTGAAAGGAATTTAAAGAGAAGACGAATTTAAAGAGAAAACGAATTTTAAGACGAATTTAAAGAGAAGCGTAGAGTAGATTGAAGAATATAGGAAGAAGGGATTATAAAATGTGTAATAAAATATAAATATTTCATCAATATTGCTCATATAAAATTCGTAACTATATTCAGGGCCACCTGCATTACAAGAGCTGGTTTACTATTTCGTTATGTTAAGATGTACCAATTAAAGTCATCCTTAAGTATATGTAGTATATATTTCTGTAAAGCAGATTATAATTATTTATTTTTAATTTGAAAACTTGACAAGGTACTGCGGGTACATCCCTACTAATATTATAAATCCGGAAGTTGCTTCGTTTGTCGGTTTGTTTATTACATAATAACAAAACGATATAGAGGTAATATATGAATACAACGGGAAATGTGTTTGGGTATTAGTTATTTGATTGTGCCTGAACAATCGGCCATGAATAGAGGAAAAGTCTAACTTATGGACCTTTTAACTTGTGAGACAACATAATTTCTGTACACTGAAACCTCATTTTTTTATTTACTAATCAACATTTAGAATAAAACACGGCAGCAAATGCTGCAATGTATATATTAAATCTATTAATCAAGTGTCTTGAGACCCCTAAATCTGCTTATCAATTTTGCCTCTTTAGACAAAAATCTATCCGAGCTAAATGCTAGTAACTACATATAGCTAAAGAACAGTCAATAAATGCAATAGTAAGTTTTTTTTATTAAACATGAATAGAAGTAATAATTTCCTCCATCCTAGTTACATGTTATAATAATTGACATATTAATAACCATTATGCAGTGAATATTATTTGACATCCTTTTTTGTTTATTTCACAAATAAGCAACTCGTACCGATAGTCGTTAAATTGTAAATAGATATTATTTATAACGATTGCCAATGCCCGGGTGTAAACATCCCTCTTTTCCTGGTGTTGTCGCCTCTTCCACCCCGATATCCTAAAGATATAACTTATGTTGTAGATAATTTTGAGATATTATTTAGTATTATAAATATAAAGTATTCATCATACTAGCAAGTGAAAGTATCATTTTTTAAGTCACATCTTATATGCGGCGACGAATTTTCGATTCAAAGCAAAAATAGTTCAATTGCATATTCCACAAAGTTCATTAAATGAATTATTTAGGTTCCACTACAGCTAGGTATACGAGCAACTCGCCTGCAGTCAGTTGCAGGTCGAATGCGGTTCGAAGTACATTAAAGCCCCCCACACTCCCTGTACTGAGACTATTCGTCATTGTCTAGGAACGGAAGTAAGGTGAGTGACCTAACTGAATCAACCGTACAGAGCGAAGTTTGCTACCGTAGTCATTATCATATGTCAAGTACAACTGTAACGTTGCAGTCAGATTGCTTTCATCGGTTCATAACTGTGTAATGTTTCCGCAATACATTACATATATATTTACGTTAAAATCATTCGTTTACCTTTGACGTGAATACGCCTTTAAATTTGCTACCGTTCGGGGGCAATCCAAAAAACCTAATGATAACAAAATCGGGGGATACAGTTTGGCGTCGCAGTTTCGAATCTATCCTCTACATAAAAAATTAAATTATACCATTGGATAGCTAAAGGATCAAAGAATTCATTACGATAACGAAAACGCATCGCGCGGTGGAGGGGAAAGCGCCGCCATTTTGAGGTTATTTTGCTGCGTATCGAGATTAGCAATTAGTATAACTTTTGTTTCGGAAAAGCTACGATGTTCGTTTAAGTTTGAATCGTCAGCTGTCGTCAAAATCTATCGATTGTATATAAAACATTAGTTTAAAGTAGTGACAGTGAATATAATAAGGTGTCAGAATAAAACAATATTATCAAAAATATTTTATTTAAAAAATATAAACCGTTACATAGACGTATTCATGTACCACGGCCGTGCCCATAACACAGCCACACCCCATTTTTTATTTTGGATCTAGGATTTTATATGAAATGTGTTTATTTAATAACGGCGCCATACTTTAAATTGCATAAAAAAATGGATTTAAATAGATTTCAAGTACGGGTTCTCACATGTCCTGAATTAATTTTTGTTAACCATTTTTGGTATTAAAACAAAAACTTTAATTGGCTGCAGAAATGAGTAAATAGTAACGAAAAATGGACTATATAATCGCATATGCCATGGTTTATATGATCGCATATGCCCAGCCTGGACTGAACATCGGAAAGATAGTGCTGGACTTCTGATGAAATATGAAGCGCATTAGGTATTGATTATGAGTAGTAAAAAAACCCTATTTATTTTCCTTACGTTGTGTATCGCAAATCATACTAGTCAAAAATTTAAAAAGTGGAATGGATTCTACTATATCCACTATATTCATACAAAATCGCACCATTTGTTTGTTATCTGTCCAGAACACTAAGCAATAATTTATAGAATAAAAAAATCGACAATATGGAAGACTTTCAAATCTTTTTTGCAATGCAGCTGAAAAATTTTCGCCTCAGTTTTACATCTGCATCCATGTATAATAAACCGTGAGCATGAGCTAGAAAATTACAAGAAAACCAGATATCTTGTCGACATTCAAGGGTAAAGTGTTACTGGCTATTTTATCTATTTTATGGTCCGTAATTTAAACCATTTAGAAAGATGCGTGTACCGAGTAATATACATATGGATATCAAACAACGCGTGGATATTAATCATTATAAATTGTCAATTATAAACAACGTCAGTAATACGCTGACAATGAAAATATTCAACAATATATTTCAATAACGTTACATTGAATATACTGCATTTAATTTGTAAGCATAAATTATTAATATCATATAACATCCTCGGTTATATTTAGATCAATATGTGAAGTATTTGTTTCAAAACATTTGCCATAATAAGCGTTCATTTGGAGAAACTGTCAAATTTACGTACACACCTGTAATGTATACTCTTGCTGGCATCCATGGAAGACAAACGCCGGCATCTGCCGCTAAGCGTAATGGGCTAACTTACATCTAGGGGTGTAAGAAAGTTGAGCTATTTATTGAGACCAATATATATTTACATTGAAAGAAATTTTCATTCTTCTAAATGAGAGTGTACAACCTTACTGTTTTAATCAAATTGTAATTTGTATTGCTAAACGTAAGTATTTACCAAGGCACGACAAAAGGTCACATACGGTCTTTCACCTTTCGCATTCAACCACTTCCTGACGACTTTTTGAGGCCGCCAGTCCATTTAGCTAGGGAGGGGAGGGGCGCAAACACTTTGCTTCGAGCCTCATGGTCTCCACTCAAGAACTTGTCTGTTCCATTGCTCGTTAGTCCTTCGGCAACTATAGCCTGCCCATTGTTATTCCATCTTCTTAATATTAAGCGCCATGTATATTATTTTGGATTTTCCTGACACTCCGAGTATAATTCGTTCCATAGCTCGCTGAGTGACTATAAATTATTGATTCGACATTCAAATACGTTTGAAAACTGTTGTTTTGGTATATTTTAGCTTTAATTAGTAATATACGCACTCGCCCACTTTTACGATTTTAGTATGTGCAAATAAATAAGGAGCACTACGCTCGTATACACACATGCATATGTGTGTGCATGTATGTACACACACACACACGCAAGCACACACACACACACACTCACTCACGCACACACGCACGCTCGCACGCACACACACACACACATATATATATATAATATATATATAAACACTCACATATGGCGTGCGCGTATGTGTGTGCTTGCCCGTGTTTCGATGTAAAACTACTACAGGTAGTATTATATATAGTATATATATATATATATATATATATATATATATATATATAGTATCATATACAGGTATATCAATAATTTTTATAACCTGTAAAAAAATGTATAATATTTTTACGCAGGGATGATCCCTCATTAATATTATGTTTCATTATCCATTACGAACGTCGGACGTCCTTGGGAGCCGCGCCCGCTTCTCGAGTTTTACTTAACAGACTGAAATGGAAAAAAACAACAGATTACTTCTCATTATAGAGTTGTAAGCAACCGTCAAAAATAGATTAGTTATTTTTGTCAGGCAAGTTGATTAAAATTATGGAAGTTGTGTCAAGATCCTGTATTCTATTTCCACTCATTGGCTTCTCAACAGAGCAGGAAGTTGTTTTCCGAGATACATTATATTTTTATTGACAAGTTTCATATCCTTTTATCAATAGGACATAGTATGAATAAAGAGTCTATCTGTTCATATTTAATGTTAGATTATCTGAATATGAAAAACAGGATGGACTGATAATCTAGGTCTTATTAATCTTTTACATTTTTTTCTGATTAGTGAGTATAAGTACAGTAATTTCACATCGATAAATACTATTTTTAGATTATATCATCCCAGACCGCAAAACCAATTTCCCAAGAAAGAAAATTGAAAGTGTGTAAAAGTACATATTCTTTAAATTGTATTTTTAGTGTACAAAAAGAGAATATAGATATTATATTTTTATAAACATATATTTTCTTAGTAAAATATTCAGTAGGAACCTGATTAGTTTAATATGAATGTTCAAATAAATGATGTCCTAAAATATTAGAGTAATATCGAATTTTAAAGACTGAGTAAAAAGTGGGATTGTGAGAGATTAGTAGAGAGGAAGCGTATAGTTGCTAATTATGTATTTGAATGTTTTTCAATCATGCGTATAACAAGAGTTCCCTTTTCAATAAAAATATTATTAGAAAATAATTTATTATTTGTAATAAGATGATGTGAGGCAAAATTTCAAATTCTTTATCTATTGAATGAAATACTTTCCTACGTGTCCGCGCTTATAATAAATGTGAAACATTTATGTCGGGTGTAACCTTACATACAGGAAGTGAACTCACTTTATCTTAGTCGTAGACGGAAGTGAAGCCCCTTCATCTTCGTAATCGGTTTGATGTAACTATATTATGTCCTCTGTGGGCGTACATTTTAAACTACCCGCACGTCCGCAAATAACTACATTTACATACTGTAAGAGGATTTTGGGCGTTGCTTATAGTTCGGGTAAGATTATCATATTGTATCTTACTGAAGGAGCGCGTGCTGCAAAACAGAACATTTACCTTTTTTATATTTCTTCTTCGACCGTGCTGATAGATAAACAAGCTTCTTCATTTATTTCAAAGAAAAACAATTACATATAAAATTTCTTTAATACTTTGTGTTTGTTATAATTTATATGGTCCACATAAATAATGTTTACAAGAAGTAGTAAGCGAAGAGGAACAATGTAGGTATAAAACAAATATTGTAATTTATTCGATCCAGGTCGGCCATTTATTCCATTATATGCTTTAGAACAGGACAATTTTAAGTTTGAAGGGGAAAATGGAATCGTTGCGTTGCGTACCAATATTAAGTACACGTACTAAAACTATGTTATCTTAGAAAGTGGTTGAATCTGATTAAGGTTTTCTTTATTTCAAATATTAGTTAAAACATAAAGACAATCTTATAGTATTTCGTGGTAACTTTGCGAAAGCAATTAAACTAAATAATGTTCCTAGATAATAAGATCGTATAACGATTTATGTTATGCGCAAAAATCATTTTTATAGCTCTACGTCTTATAATGTTTGCAAGGTGGAAATAGTTTTTTCTGGACTTCAAGTTAGGACTTATCTAAAAGTTTTTCATTGATATCATTTAAAGGATATTTGGAGATTTTTTTCTTATTAATTGTAATAAATTTAATCATGAGTACGCAAAACGATACGTGTTCATTTTTATGTTTGTCAAGTTATAAGTTTTGAATGCAATTTTGTTATTTTTGTCAAATATCTATGGAGGTATATCTATGAATTGATATTATGACTTGGTCTGTTTATACAATTGTCACATATTACATTGATAAATGTGTAATTATCTAAATTCAGTATAAAAAAGTGATGTAATGTTTCACAGATTGCATTTTTTTCCCTGTTAGTTAAAAACAATATTTTATTAAGTAAAATTCTCATGGTATTTTTTCATTAGGGCTTTATAAACTTCAGAAAGTCTGAAAGGAAAATTAATAAATACGTTTTTTCTGTTGCTTTAAATCTGTTTCCCAGGAAATTATATTTTATGACTTTAATATATTAGTCACCAGTTTTTTTTAAAGTAAAATTAATATAATTTTTTTTTTCTTCAAAAATATAAAAAAAATGTCACAAAAAATCTTTCCGATTCCAAGTAAAACTACATTCAACCTAGCACCCTTAAGAGGTTTTCAGAAAAGCATTTAAATTACGTCCATAAATCTCGGTCGCAAGCATTCAGTAATTAACCTTTTTCTTCTTATAGCTCCATTACTCTACCTTCGTAAAGTTCATTAAACTTTTAACAATCAAGCGAATCACAAAATCTACCTCAAAATCAAACTGCTTACTTTAAAGTATTCATGGAATATTGAAACATTTACACAAAGGAAATGTTCCAAAATTCAATAAATGCTTGGCCACCATACGTCAAACGAATTGTTCTCCTGAATTATTTCATTTGTTCTCGATTGAGCTTAAATGGAATTATTGGGCCTCCGAGCTTTGTTTTAAATTGAATAGACTAATAATGAACAAGGTTATTTTGAAATTATGTGGCTACAATGTACAGTAGTACATTGTATAATGTTGCTTCTTTTTCTTACGTAATTGAAAATATTAAGGAATTATTACTTACTACGTTTCCATAATGATTTATGCTTTTGGAAATATGTGATTACTAGTTTTTACTTGCGGCTTCGGTCGCTTAGTTGTAGTTATAAACTTTTAGGGAGAAATTAAAACACGCGGCGCCATCCAGAGTGATTAACGGAAATTAACTTAGTATAAGTTTTTATTTTCGTGACTTTATAACACGAATGACAATGAAAACAAAATTGAGGGAAGAGTGATTCTGTCAATCCCATATTTTGTGTAGCGTTTCAACAAATCACGTCGATTCGTTGCTCCGTCGCTATATTGATTCGCTATTCCGTTTGTATACTTTTTCGGTTTCAAATAAGAATTGTTCTGTAGGAATGAGATTACCTGGAATAAAAATTAGCTTATGTAATTTTTCGGCCCGCTTACTATATAAAAATCACGCCGATAGCCGTTTAGCTATAGTTTATGAAACTCATTTTTCAGTCGACTACAATGACAGCCTCTCTGTCTCTCATATTGTTGCTCTCATTGTGTTTTAGCGGCCCATTTATTCCGTTTGACCTTTGAATTACTCCTTCGCTTTTACTTATATTTCTCTCATCATGCAAATAATTGATCATTATTTATCAATTGGAATCTGTAATATACCGCGGCACTATTCTAAATAGTTTTTGTTTTCTCCAACTCTCCACGTCACCTTATTAGTTTTGAGAGAAATCTTTTGCATTGTACGTTTCATTTGAAAACTTGCTTTTTGTAAAGGAGGTATTGTATACCTTTGTCATGTGTCTAGATGAAGGACAACCCTAACTATAATTTTAGCAACTTTTTGTTGATTGAATTTCTCGTGCGAAAACTGTTTTCGACAATATAATATATTTCATAAACGACTATTGATTTTACTAGGAGTCCACCCTTTGTTATTATCAATTGAATGAAACTTTAATAGTGACGGAATAAATCATATCAAACATAAAAAGTTTAAAATTATTTTCTTCTGCTTATTCAATCACTTTCAGGATAATTGTCTTTTTTATGCTGTTTATCTGTACGTCTTTTTTTTCTTAACCTCTTTCTACGATTTCGATGTAGGTCTCCTTTAGTCTATGCCATGGAATGGCATCGACTAAAGGAGACTATCTTGAGAACTTTCCTTCTCTCTGTGTCTACACAGCGTCTCAGCATCACATTCTAATTTTCAATCACGTAAATTAAACAAAATGAAACTACGTAAGTTTTAATGTTTCCGTAACTTTCACGAAGCCTAAACTCTCAAAAATATTTAAGTGTTATTTAGAATTTTCCATTCTTTTCAACAAAATTTTTCATCCACATCTATGACAAATATCATCGTGCAATTTCTTTTTGGATCTGAGCAAAAGATGTAATAATAATTCAAATGAATGTTTTAACTCACGTGAAACTATTTTTATTTTGTTAAAATACGCATATTTTTATATGTTTATATACGTTGAAGCTATCCAACATCACTATGCATGGTTGTATAAACAACAAAATATGGCAAATTGACGTTTTAAATTTAAAATTATTTTTAGAATTTATTATATCCATTAATTATATTTTGTTATTTTCATTTTTATAATTCATTTTCATACTTTATATCGACAAAAATCTGGTCGTTTATTGACCTTCTTTAAAACTAAAATTGTCTTCGATTTTCAACATTAACTATAAGACAAATTGGCCAAGTATTTTATACTTGTTTATACCTCTTGAAATTGTCGATGCAAATTAACTGAAACGTTTAAAATATCATTTCTAATCAAATGTTAGTATTTAGATTCTTTTCAGATTTCCAAATGTTTAACTTTCAAGCATTCACGCAGCGTCAAATCGAGCGCTCTTGGTAAGTATTCCGTTATAAAATCATATTTTCACATCATAAGTATTTCCGTTTCTAATAAATTGTAACAAGTTATGTTACGTACGCAAATAACTATCACCAACACATTCTCTGCGCGTCCCGTTGCGAACAGTCAGATTTTTTTCTGTTGCCACTCGAATGTCGAATAGATTACGCATATACTGCGCCTGGTATCGAAAAATCGACGCGTTTCTTTTTTCAAAAGTTATTTTATTAATATTAGTAATAATGACATAGGGCAAACATTTTGCGAAGAATTATTCGATGGAATTTTCCATTTTTTTCGACAAACTTTTTCACCCGATCGAGAGAGTAAATCAACGTTAAGCATTCTAGAATCAGAAGCTTCAGCTCACATATCAGATGTAGATAATTTTGAAAGAATTCAATCAACAGATCAGTGAGAGTTGATTTTTTACAATAGTGTGAGAGTTCAAGAACACAATATTCTTACAGAAAAGTCCGAATTCGTAGAATAAATTCTAAGCTTGTATATAAGAGGCGTCTACTTTGTTCTAACCTAAGTATTTATTCAGAAGGGGTGAAACTATCGAAATGGTGGTACCAACAAAATCATATAGAAAAGGCTGCATCATACGGTAGAGCATGTGACTATAAAGCAACTGATCCTATCGATATTCGAGCATTGTCTGGATTACTCTACCCTGAGGAACCTTCCTAATATTACGTGCGAATTAAGAAGAACTGTATGGTTTTTGTTCTATTTTTAAGTAATATTTTTATAACTAAAATGGTTCCGGGTCCAAAGATACAATATTAAATTATGAAGAATAAATTATTTTTTAATTGATTTGTGCTTTACACTATCTAATAGGCAAACGGTCGCAACTAATATGCGCAACCTCTGTTGCCTCAAGTGGCCAGCGATCGCTTGAAATTTAAATAATTGGAGAGTGAAAAATAAATATATTTTAGCCTTTGTTTTGAAACTGAAAATATTGTTAACAATTTAATTCTGAAAGACTTATCCAATAACACCCTTTGCTAGCGGAACAGCTATCTGTATATATGTCTGTATATATATATATATATATATATATATATATATATATATATATATATATATACGTATACACACACACACATATATATGTGTGTGTGTATGTATACAAATTCCGCTAATGACCGATTGACGATTGACTGATGACGATTCTAATTTTTCACAAATTTTTTAGAGTTAGCCGAAAAATATTTCTTGAATAATTGTACGTTTCTATTCGAAATAGGTAAAACAGGGCAAGGCATGTGATTTTGCATTGCCGTTTGCAAACGATTCATACCTTTTATGTTTATTCTTTAGTCTACAAAATAACACTAGACTTTCAGACCAAATATTGACTGTCGCCAGACCCAGATCGCTATGGTAAATGGTTTTTATATTGGCGCACAAACGATGCATCGAATGCGAAATAATGCATACAAACGGCGCCAAAACGGTGCACAAAAATTGCACCGACTTTTTAAAATGGAGCAGGATATCCAAGATGTCCACTTAAGACCTCGACAGGTGTTACGCGATTCTATCTACTTAATGTGGCGCAGGTATGACTGCGTCACATTAAGTAGATAGTAAAAAAGTTAAGTTAAGTTAGTAAAATCGCCAGATCTCAGCTGTCTTTTTTAAATATTTTGCTACATAATAGCTGAGATCTCTATTACAAGTACGTAAAAAGGTCTAAATCTGTAGAAACTGTAAGGTTAAAACCAACGATTATTGTTTATTTAACTACGGAACCACAGAATGGCTGCAATAATTTCCTGTAATCTTTTGGCGCCTTACAGGAGTGTTTCCTCATGTTTGAGTGAAGATAAACCCAGTGGTTTCGATTTACAGTAGATAAGAAGTTACAAAATAAGATAAATATGCCGCATCGTGCATTTATTCATATTATTCTGTCTTTCATTCTTACATACATAGTTTTGTGTGTCATCATCACATACTCAGTTTAACTGGCGATAGCTAATCATATTGATATATATAAAACTTTTCTTTAAATATGATTCCAAATTATTAATAATAAAATTAGTTAATCTCAAGAGCTATACAATTAGGCACATAGATCGTTTTTCTAATACAAAACTATATCTCTGTACATAATTTTGTAAGCAAATGGTCAATTGGAAAAAATATGGTAAAAGAATGATTCTGTGAAATAAAACAAAATGAACGAAAAAAAACCTCAGTCTTTATTTTTCATCTTTCGAGTTACAAAAACTAAAACTGATCAGTTTCTATGCCAAACTGATGAGTGATGCATAATACGAAGTAGCAGTTAAAATATCGGTCGAAGGTCGATCAGCGAGTCTCCTCTCAGATTATAATATAATTTCGTAGAATTCGTTAGGACACGCCTACGAGTAGGTCGCCGCGGGCGCTTCTTATCTCCCGCCGTGACGCCGACTTAATCTGCGCGCACCCCGCGTAGGTAAGCCGGAGCAAGGGCTGGGGTATATTGAAAGATAATTTATTTATTTGTTTATTTATTGGCGTAAAAATGTTTGCCGATACCAAGTCGAGTGAGGCGTACTTCGTTTGCTTGCTTTTAAAAATAGACTCTGCACAATTAAATGTCTTAATTTGTTTTGGCTTTTTTATGTTCGAAATTGAAATGTCAGTGTTGAGAACGTAATTAATATAATTTTGTACGTTTAAAAAATAATGAATTATATAAAGGCAAGTGGTTTAAATTGTCGTTAGATACTTAGAAATTTCTTTTTTTTTGTGGTATGATATCATTAATTAATAATGTTCCTGATTTAAAATCATGAACAAAAAAATTTTTGAGAAACGGTGTTATAACTAGTCTTTTTAGACTACACACCTTGTGGTATGGAACAGTTTTAAAAAGGTTGAGTATTTTAACTTGCACTCTCCAAAATTTCTATATAAATATTTTTGTGTGTTATTTTTGAATATTAAGTGAAACATATGTGGTTTAATATATTTTATCACTATGACAAATATCAAGTTTCTTACGACATATAATTTATGGGAAAAACAGCTGAAAAAGATACACAGATTGACTGATACATGAATATATCAAAAAGATCTCATTTTATTCATATAATACTTGATGATGTGTTGCACAAAAATTACTCTATTCTTAAATTACTTTTAAAGTAGGGAGAGGAGAAGGGGCTGTACTGTCTTTAAACAAAAGGCATCGTACGTTTCACCATAAATAGTTCAATAAAAATAACAGCTAAGTAGTCAAAAAATCACTTTCAGAATAATGTTTTTTCCTGTGAAATATAAGGATGAATAAAAGAAATTAATACACTTTTAAGATCAATTCAATAAATTTTTTCGATCGTTGTACAGCAAAATTTCGAAAACGATTTAACATACGCAAAAACATTTTTCCCGTTTTTGTATATTTCTCCGTGGTCTATCAAATAATATTTTTTCGTAAGTCGTGAATAACATGAAAAAAAAAATTTAAAAACAAATTGTAGTTAACCATTACAGCGAAACTATTATCATTACAGCGAACAATCATCGTATTTTTAATTATATTTTTGACCCAAAAGAAAATTTCTTGTTCTCATGCCAAATATATTTAGTAAGAACGATTACGTGTGCTAAAATTCATTACTATATCAACCCAAAAAAATGGATTCTACATATGCCCAGTCACTTTAGTCTATTTTTTTTATTTACTATATTATAATAATAAACATGGAAAATGGGTGAAAAAACATTATTCCAATTTATCTTTGCGAGAACATTACGTCGGGTTTATTAGTAAGTAATTAGTGACTAATTAGATAGCACTTAAATACAGCCGGAAGAAATTTATCCCGAACGGTCATATCAATTTTATTTTTATAATAGGCAAATTCTAAGCTTCTGCCTTATTAAGCTGTCTTTTTTCCAACTATTTCGAACCGTTTCAATTTGTAATACACTGTCTGACTTTGAGCTGCAAATGGTACATAATTTAATAAATTTAAATTCTTAGTATTTCATTCTTCAAATTATTTTATTAGCTTGCCTATCTGCGTTTTATTTTTGTTTGGATTTCATCATGTTTACAATATAGATAAGTTGAAAAATTAAATTATTTTCAAAAGTGAGTTTCTTCATTAAATTTTAAAATCAATAACAATGAACTAGATATAACATAGGAAGCGACTTTACCTCAAATTAAGAATCACCTAGTAGTAGGGTTTAATTATGTTGATTTATTTACTTTGAATTATCAAAATTCTTAAGTTAAAAAAATTATTCTAAACGGAAAATGAACCAGAGAAAAGCGCACTTGGGTTCTGCGAAATAATTTTGTTGCTTGTATTGGTTGTATCTAAACTTCCAAGCTATACAGTGCTCGAAACAGAAAATAAACCAGAAAAAAATCATGGCCATACTCTGGTAATATAACACGGTGTATGTGTAGTATGTGAGAGAAAAATAACCGAAAAGCTAGGAATCAAAAGACAGATGGTGGTTAGTTTGTCTTCTCAACTGGTGCTGCAATGCAATGTGGGACAGCACAGAGTATAATAGAAAGTATTAAAGCACAGAAGATGCACTTCAAAAATCTTAATAACTTGCTATATATGATAAACCTTGCATCAAATGATTTTCGATTTTTTTCATAATTCTTGTAATTTTTCAAAAATATGGAAAAGAAACATGAAAATTTTCGTTAACACTGAGTTTTAACTTTGAATTTAAAAATAAAAATAAACATATTTCACAGGAAGCTAAACTTATTAATGTTTCAATTACTAAATACAAATTAGTACAATAATCTGTTTAAAAAAAATTGCTCATAATTAAAATTGGTTAACTGTTGCGTAATTTCTGATTGTTTTCTAATACATGATGTACACCGCTTTGCCTTTTTGCAGCATAAAGAATTAATTTACAATTGTCCTTGTAGACATTCATATAAAATATCCAATTCCGACAGAACTGAATTTTGTTGTTTTAAAAGAGTCGATGTTAGGATATTAGATGGCTCCAAGACATTAATTTTATTTTAATCAATTAGATTTTTGTTAAATTCCTGTATTTCTTTGGGTCGATAACATGTTGCAATATCACTTCAATCCATGTACACATAGGATATTTCGAATTGTTTTATTAACTACTTCCTAAAAATGTAACCGTATGTACAAATTGCTTTCAATCTTATGTGTCGGATCGACATCATATATTATTACGGCTTATATTTCATTAAATGAAGGTGTTCTGAATTCTATTGCAATGATACCACATAAATCATATTAGTTAATTGGTATATAGAAATATTTTGCAAACCGTCTCTGATAATATGTGACAACTTTGCCATCAATATATTAAGGCAAACAACTTACCGTTTTCTGTACGTACACATCGACATGTACTATCTACTACCTTTGACCGGAAACATTCCACAACGAACCTTAGCAAACAACAATTTGCATAGATTACACAGGCAAGTTAGGCTGTGTCACGCCTAGGTAGATCCACGCAAACCGATTGCCTGTGATAAACGCGTGTGGAGCACAGAGCCGACGGGACTTACGGCGAATTAAGTTTGGAGTTAGTGATTAAAGACTATAGTTATTCCGTGCGGCCCAGCCTCCCGTCGGAGTGGAGCGCCGTGTGAGTAGTGCTCGAGTTTAAACGTCTTTAAATACGACCTATTTGTCTTACAGCAGTTAGCTAGTTACGGAGTGCGTGGGATGAGTGAGTGTTTGGTGGTAAATCGATACAGGTGGAGGCACGTTTTTAACGCGCAACGCTAATTATTCGCTTAGTAGTTAGAAGGTAAACCGCCAGTAAATAAACTACGAACAAACAAAATGTGCATTTGCCGATTCTTCGGTAGCAAATATTACAAGTGTGCATTTTATGTTACTTATCTTTAAACAGTATACAAAAATCACTTTAATATATATCACATATATATGTGTGTGTGTGCGTGCGTGCGTGCGTGCGTGCGGGCGTACGTGCGTGCATGCGTGGGTTGCGTGCGTGCGTATGTATGTGTGTGTACGTATATATATATATATATATATATATATATATATCAAGTTTTTCAGCTGACTAAATAGTAATTGTAATTATAAAGTCACTAAGGGTAATTGATATTTTTTTAAAACAATTTTACAAATGAGAATTCCTTTGGATAATCTTAGATAAACTTTTATGTGACTTTGGTCTACTATATTTACATAAATGGAAAATTGTATGTTATTTTAGTAGCGTTTTGCTATTGGTAAGTTAAAAAATAAATTTTACTTTAATCTTATGTTAGTCTATGAAATACATGAAGTGATTTTTTAAAATTGTCATAAGCTAAGCTGTCAAAGGAAATTCCTTTATTTAATATTTCTTGGCGGAAGCGTCAATATTTGTTAAATGAGTATTTTATTTTGTGTTACTTTTCATATAAGGTTCATTTTCAATTAATATTAAAGCAAAAATATTCGCAGTTTTCAGCAGTAAAGCACATGAGAAGTAATGAATAAAATATAATTAATCTACGAAAGTTCCAAAATTTACTTCAAGTGAAGTCTACTGTTAACAAAATTGTAATTAAGAATTTATAATCATTGTGATAATCTATAAAGGATTTGCTACTTTTTTTTATTAAATCTATTTTTATTGATTGTTACGATTATCTGACTATGACGAACATGAAACAAAGTATAATAAATTAATTTGTATATATATACATATATATATATATATATATATATATATATATATATATATATATATATATATATATATGTAAGTATGAACCGTATATCTTCTTATAACCCCAAAACTACTAATTAGATTGTCACTGATAAGGTATCCTTTGATTTGTTTCTAATATGGAGTTAATTGGACATTATTTCTCTTAAAATTCAACATAATGAGCATCAATTGAAAGGTATTTAATATATTTCAAAAATGTATGCGTTATATGAAAATGTTAGATGATATTAATAAAAATATGAAATATTTTATTTTACGAATGCACTAAAAAGTAAAAAAATCGTTTCTTTATCTATTTGCAGCGAAATATTTATGTTAGATTAATTAAATAGTTAGACGAAATTGGAATAGATATACTGTGAGAGAAATGAACTTTCCTACAATAAAATGATTAAAAACAAAAGAAATGGAAGGCAAATTAATTTAGCCAGTGAACCGAGTTAACTAAATTCACTGATCATTTTAATTAGACAGATTACGTTAAGTTAACAAGCAAATTGATTATCATTAATACGTAAAATAAATTTTACAATTATACATTTATATTTAACCTATTGTATTGTATTAGGGAAGAGTGGGCGAATTGGAGCCATGTAAGGAAAAGAAAAAAATATACAGTTTCGGTTACAACCACAAGCATTTATAGACACTAATCAGTCTTTTAGTTACCCGTCTTTCAATAATTGCCAAGGAACATAAAAAATATATAGCCTTACATAGGTAAAATCATGTTTTTTATAAATCTTACTTTCGCTCCCATTACCCCACGCATCGGGTAATGAGAGCCATGAAGCCTTCATATGTGTAATGAGAGCCATGAAATAACACTAAACAAAATAAAATCCTATTTTTACCTATTAAAGAGGAACTTAAATCATCCAAAATTTTTAAGTAATCAACAAAACATAAAATAGAACATTTTCAATAAAAAAATAATAAAAGGTATTTTAGGGATCTAAACAAAAATTGCAAAGATAATCTTTAGGGTGATCGCAACCTGAACACTCAGAATGGGCCCATTTGCCACAAGCTCTGCAACGATACCATAATTCTTCATCTTTACCAACATCGTTACACATCATACATACATTTTCCTCCTCAGAGTATTCAGAATCATCATCACAAATATTATTTTCATCGATAGATGATTCGTCAGAAGTACTGTCTTGGAACAAATATTTAGTTACTCTGTTTATATTTTTTTGAGATAATTTATTCTTAACCTGTCTCTTATTCTTAGATTTATATATTTGTATTTTCTTTGATTTATTCCCCTTCATCTCTCTTTTATTCTTTTTCTCCTTCTTCTCCTCAAAAACTTCCTTCCTAGGGGTACTAGTCAAAACTTCCGAATATTGTTTGTTTCTGTTATCTTTTGCTAATTTTGTTGATATGTTGGGAGGAGGACTTAAAACATTTAAGATACGGGCAAAACTTGAAGAAGGTTGTGGCGAATCTCTTCTCTGCACATCATGTTGTGATGATTGGTCCCTGGCGGGCTGTTGAGAGGTGGTTGATGTTTGCAGCGCCTCTTGAGCGGAAGACACTGGTTTTGAAGTAACTGTAGCAATTGTTTCCGACAGGGTAACAGTGTTTACCACGTTAGTTGTGATGTCATTACTTTCGTTCTAGCCAAGAGGTAAACAATCTTCATCTGAACAAACAGATGGGTCCATAGGAAATATTCCAGTAGTTTTAAAGCCAGATATTCCCTTGTCAAGAGATGCTATCTTTGAGTAACCTTTATTAAATAGTCCAGCTATTTCGTATGGCGTTACTTTAATCATGTTTCTAGATTTCATGTACATATCACATTCCCTTTTATAAGCTGTTTTTAGTGGATCAAAAAACGTCACATCTAAAGGTTGTAGACGATGTAACGAATGTGGAGGAATACTCAACATAGTTATATAATTCTTTTTGGCCATCTCATAGGATTCCAATGTAGCATGACTGTTATTATTGTCCATAATGATCAAAATCTGTTTTTCTGCAGTAGGACTTATAAATTTTATGAAATGTTCAAGCCATGTTATGAATATTTGCTCATTAGTCCACCCATTTTTGGAACATGTATAAATAGCTCCCGGTGGCCCATCATTTTCTAGCTGTGGAGAGTGTCTTTGTCGTGGAAAAATAAATAAAGGAGGCACATAAATGCCTGTATCATTCATTGCACAAATTACTGTAACATTTTTGCCCCTCTCCCATGAAGTCGCTGCACTAACACGCTTCCGTCATTTAAGAGCAATAATATTATCTGGCATATGAACTGTAGAAAATCCTGTTTCGTCCATATTGAAAATGTTTTGGGGCTCAAAATGAAATTTTGTCATTACAGATTCCAGATTACTAAAGAAACGTGTGACTTCAGTCTTATTAAAACCCAGAATCCTGTTTATACTGGTCGCTTCAGGCTTTCTTATACTGAGTTCTTGATGTCGGTTCATGAATCCGTACAACCAATCTTTCCCAGCTATTTTTTTTCAGTTTTAAATCTATTCTGGACACCGAAGTTCACAGCCATATTGTAGCATATTTTACGCAGTTGGATGCTTATTAAACCATAAAATATATTAGACATATTAAGTATGTGGTTAACAAGTATCTGTTCCTGTTCACTAGTGAACATGGCTTTTCTACCGAGCGACGGAGAACGACTGTAAGTATCATCATCAGAAATTGGTAACCTGTACCGTTTTTTCAGTGTGCTGTAAGGTATTTGATATTGTTGTGCCGCTTTATTAACCGATATTCCTTCATTTCTTATAGATTTTATTGCAGACTCTAACACAACTGATGTCCAACTAGCCTTTGACGTCGTCCGCTTTCTAGTTCTTGGCATCTAAAAAAATTGATAAACAAAACTGTTAAATTTAAGTTTTGCTACTCGTAAGGGGTAATAAGAGCCATGGCGGGATAATGGGAGCTTGAGTAGCTCCCATTATCCGGCAGTTAACCATCTCAAAATACCGACAATAACCTAAAAAACTTCGCTAAATAAGTTTGTCTTTCAATGTTATCATAAAATTGAATAAATAATGCATATAATAGAAGAAAAATAGGACTGAATAATTAAAGTTTAGGTACTCACTTTATTTGAGAGATTTTGCACTTTTTTGTGGCGAGATCACTCCAAACGCACTTCTTCTTGTCACCATTGTGCGCGTGCTACTGGGCCGGCTGGCGGCGATCACGTGACATGAACGAATGTTCTCGAATGCATTCCTGTCAGTTTCGAGCGACTAGTGCGTTCCAGTCTGTGTAAATTTTAGTGGCTCCCATTATCCGCTAGCTGCCATTGACCCACTCTCCCCTACGTTATAATAGAAAATTTAGTTCATTCTGATGAAACGTATTTAGTGCGATAAATCTAAGTGAGCATATAAATATGGGTAGAAGCCAAACTGTCGAAAATACATAAAACCAGTAAATATCTCTTGGACTTTTTCCAACACCGTTTGGATGTTTGTTTTTCATGCGGACCACTAATGATTGGGTTTAATCTTAGTTTTAGGTCAATCATATAAAATGATTAAATATACATTTACGCTGTCGCAGCGATATAAATTTTAAATCAAATGATTTATGTTTTTTATGAAAATAAAATCGTATCTCAAAGAAGTCAGGTTATTTCCTTCTGTATTTTGGCAGAATTATTTCTTCAAGTATTCTCTTCATGCATAAAGAGTTAATTAAAAAAAATTGTTATTCACTCAATGCCAATCGAAATGATCGGCGTGTATATTTTAAAATTAAAATTATTTCATCATTAGGTATCGTGTTTTCAGAATCGGCTAACATAAACACACGCGAACACAATGCTTTCAAACGTTTTGTGCTGCATACGAAATTTGAAATCGGATTGAATTTCGAAATTCGATTCCTATTAGATTATTTTCAAATTTATGCAAAAAACTAAATTTGATTCTTTCTATAATTATTCAATACTTGTAAGTTAAATAAATTTCATGTAATAATATATACCTCACGTTCAATATTACAATTGATTTTCCTCAAGTCACGGTTTAAAGTAAAATCTGTTAAGGAAAATTATAAGAAAGTTTTCTATACAAATAAGATATTAAACTTTGTTAAAATAACAATTTGTTAAAAAACAGCTTTAGTTTGATGTGTTGTACTTTTCAGGTTTTATATATTATATTTACAGTAATTTACAGTAATTTTAACACCTTTATCGATTTAGTGATCTGATTTAGGAAACGCTCCATAATTCACTAAATCATTCTTAGCATTTTGCAAACAACAAAAATAAAAACATTATTTACGTGTTCTAGATAAAATAAAAGTAACTACGGTTTTGATTTCTCTGATGTACTCGTGAGATATACTCAGTTTAACGAGATAGATTTACACTGTAATAGATTTTTTAAATTTTTTTTTTGTTTAAAGGATATTTTGTGATTAAAAATGGTTAAAAATTTAAGTTATATATTTATATATATAGCGTAATAAAATTTTATTATTTACGTGTACTAAATAAGTTAAGTTCTACATTTCTGTTGACATTTTTATTTTTAAATTTAAATAAAGAATACCAGTGATCCTATGAGAATATTTCGAAAATTTAAAAGCTTTTTATTAAGTTACACATTTAATATTTTCGTCAGTGATAAGCTAAATTTAAAAATATATATTGAAAAATAGGTAAGAACATTTTTGCGGTTCGAAAAGTATCAAATCAGCAATACTAGGCGTGTGATAAATTCTTATACCATTCAATACTTGGTTCAATTAATATTTTACTTTTCAGAAGTCTTTCCACATTTATTACGATATTTTGAAGCATAAAGAAAAAAGAATTATGTTGAAGATCCTATTTTAGAAAATGTATATGTCGATTTAGACGAGAGAATATGTTCAACATATAATAAATCATTTGATTTATTTGCAAATGTAACTTTATATGTAAGAAGAACAATGAAAACACATTCGAGCCGCATTATACGCAAATCGAGGAGTCATCCAAAAAAGTCACACTTGAGTAGTAATAGACGTTTAGTGAAACCTACAATTTTGGTTAGTACTACTGCATATACTCTAAGAGTTTTGGAGCCACATTATGCTGATGAAAAGAATGATGATGCATCATTAATAAATTCTGCTTTAATTTCCGAATCATTAAGATTCTGTTTAAGAAATTGACTTATATTTAATGATATAAGCCAATTTCTTAAACTAAATCGATTAATTAAGGTTTCCTAGATAGAGCTCATTCAAAAATTTGCCTAATTGCGAGAATGCTAAATTTCTTACAAAACAAACAGCAGCATTCTACAGCTGAATTCAAAGTAATAACCCTTATAAAGTGAATTATCAGAGAATTAATGATGACGACAATGAATAAACAGATAAACAATTTTAGAGCACGTAATGCAAAATTCGCAAATTCCATTAATTAATTATTGCGTAAGCAAATTGTTTGTGCGATTTATAAGGTTTTTCAGCCATCTCAAATATAGAATGGGAATGAAAACAATTATCGCTGAAATAATGAAGCAACTCAATCAAATTAGAATGTTTTCAGGAACAGAAAAATAGGCAAAGTACAGTTATTTGGCAGAAAACGGAAAAACCTTGATGTATTTACCAAAAGTTTACCCTTAATGATCTACGTAGTCTAACAGTTGGCGTATGTCAAATAAAGCAGACAAAATCTTGTACTAAAGATCACGTTAATAATTCACAACTTTATAAACGACTGATCACATAAGGAACGCAGTGACATAATTCGTGTTCAACTGCAATCTCGATATGCATCTTCAAAAATATATAATGTTTGGATTCAACACAACTGTTTTTTTTTATTTCTTTCTTTGATTTCTTCTCGGTGTTAGCAGAGCAAAAAAGGAACATGTATGGTGGAATATTGTGCACAAGTAACTGCTGTTTTATGGTACTTATGTTACCTGAGGCACGTCGTTGAAGAAGTAAATTTCGTACTAGTGATTACGACGTTTTCATTTTAGACGCTGTCTGGTAAGAAGACAATTATAACGACAAAGGAAGAGTAATGCACAAAGTTGAAAAAATATATAACGACACTATAAATAACGCCACTCTAATTAGTACGTCTCAGTATCTTGTTTGTTAAAAGGTTGTGGTTTAAAATAATTTATTTTTTACTATTGTTTTTTATTTCCACCTTTGTTATGTCTTTATCTCACTCATTTGTACTTAGGAACATCAAACACTGTGAGGTCAAAAACTCACCATACTTTCCAAATGTAATACCTTAGCATATAAATGAGATATGCATATATAGTAATTGTGTCAGCTTGCACTGTAACATCAAGATACTGAAGTCGAAGCGGTCGATATGAGTGACATCGGTGGAGAAGAATTTATAGATAAAAACATAAATAATAAAACGATTTCTTTTCTTGATTTACTACAAGTATTTGTAAAACATGACTTATTGGATAATTATTTAACATCTTTAATTTTTTAAATTTGACGATTAAAGACATTGACATTTACACAAAAAAATTGACATTTAAAGTTTGTTTCTTAAAGTTCATTCGATTCGCGTCGAAACATTAAGACAGTGGCCTAAAAGTGAATAATTTTATTCGTGGTCTTCCTTTGATACTATGAGAATCACGACAAGAACTGCTATGTTGTTTGTCTCTGTAAGTATATTTTTAAAAATTATAAAAATCTCTTAATTTTTAGTAAAATTCGCACCACGAAGGTTCTAGTATACAATTTAAGGTATTCATTATTACTGTTAAAATATTTAAAACACTAGTTACTTTTTATTCATTGCTGTATATATGTTATCTACTACATCTTTTATCACAAGATGTCTAAAAATGTCGTTTAAGATGATTTCTTAAAAAAACCTATTCCATTTAAAACCATAGTTATAGTAATCTGGAAAACCTAGTTATACTTGAGTAAATATCATTATGTTATTATAATTTTGAATATAATAGTTACATAAATAAGGGGACTGGGAAATTTTATTCAAGAATCTCGAATAATTTTAATGTAAAAATATTTTTGGTTCTACTATTGCCAAATATACTGATCATTATGCTACTATGTCAAAATTTTACTTCTAGTATCAAACGGTTTCTAAAAAACGATTATGACAAACAGGCTGATTCATGTGTTATCCTGTTAGAATTCCAACTTTCCTTTTTGTGATATAGAATTCTACTATAAGAATAAAACGATAATAT
The DNA here is from genome assembly GCA_039881145.1 of Druceiella hillmani. Classification (NCBI taxonomy): domain Eukaryota; kingdom Metazoa; phylum Arthropoda; class Insecta; order Lepidoptera; family Hepialidae; genus Druceiella; species Druceiella hillmani. The sequence goes on along the minus strand of JAYKKI010000021.1, from coordinate 25,085,292 downwards.
CGTTTAAATGCTAAAAAAACATACACTACAAGAAGCTCGTTTGCATTGTCAGTCTCAAAGTTAAAAATCAAAGTGATCAATGTTCTTAAATTTGCCTCCGGAATATTATTAACAAATATTGTAGCAAAGAATAATGCAAATATTTCATTGGGATATAACAAAGGTAGTAGAAAGGTTTTAGGGATATGCCGGCGCTGGTGTGACGTTAAGAGTCTTGCTGTATTTTACACAGGAACATAATAAAAAAAAATTTTGTAGTCAAGTACGCGTTCTTCGTTGGAAAATATGTTATTATGGATTATAATAGATTTATGATTTATTAGTTTCTAATTTAATATTTAAATCATTATAAATAAAGAAAATGATTATTTATTCGTTAACATTTTTAATTTTTCAAACATACCATTCGCATTCCGACAATTTCATTTTCATCAAAAGTCTGTACGAGAATCTATCTATTTCAATTTTATTATCTAGTGAATTAATGCATTACTTATTTATATGAACTACACCATTTTTATTACATGTCTTATTATTTATAACTTTCTTTAAACTATCTTTGCTTTACATAACTTATTTAGGTAAATCTTTATTTGCAAGACATTTTTGTAAATGCCTCGTGTCAAAAAAGCAAGTAAACATCATTTGTGCACAATGATTATGACTTTTCCCAATTACTCTCGTTATATGTCAAATCTAGATAAGTTAATTGTGAAAAAAAATTAGCTAAATTGTGTGAGATTAGCTGTCACGTAAGGCGTAGAGGCGTAGAAGGTTCTACGAACAAGGAAATATGTTATGCTATAGACATGAGTGCCTAGCGAATATGTACAATTGTAATTGCGGAAATAATAATATCCTGTAAAGCCGAAGTCAATGTCGTCTTACGCGTTACTTCCATTTTATATTAGTCGTTTCGGTAGGTTGTACAGATTCGGATTTAGGTTAAAATCTGAAATGGTCGGTTTGAGGGAAATCAGCCAAAAAAATGTATATCATATAGTTTATTTTTATCGAAATTTGTAAAATACCTTTGAAAAAAATTTGTTGTCGTTTCAGAAAGGTCCTAGCATTAATAATCACTTCAAATTATATCACTTGACCCATATTTTAACTTCTGTGTTATAAAACTTATATGGCACATGTGAATATAAAAATCAAAATTGTTAATTGAAAAAAATACATATTGATTTAGCTTTTTGTCTGTGACCTCACATGAATTTCTTTATTTTTTCTGGTCGGCGATAGTTGTCAGTGATTATCTATACTGAGGTATTTAGTGAGTTAAAATTATTTCTCAATTTTTATTTTTTTAAATTCATTATTATTACATCAATTTAAAATATGTTTCAGTTCTTTTCCAATGCTCTAAGTTTAATAATAAAACTTTACATAAATTGTCGGGCTAGTTTCTTTATGAGGATATTATATATAAAGAGACAAATATACGTTATTTCTAAAATTCATCACATCTTATTAAAATTACATATCATTTCACACCCGAGATCCTGATCTATATAATATTGAAAACTCATTCCAAATTTGTTTGTTAATGTTTGTGTGATGTGTGTCTAAAAGAATAAAGAAACAAATAAAAAAAAGGTTAATTATGGGTCGATATTTCAGTTAGGGTCGCTTTAACAGATTCTGTTTGAAAATATATTTTAAGGAACATAATTTCCTAATTTTAAGGTGTTATTAGGTGAATAATTTTTGCCAAAAAGCTATGTAAAATACACTTTAAATCATTACACCGAAACATCATGTGTTGATAAGCATGTGCTTATCTCTTAAAATATCATATGTTGATAAGCATGTGCTTATCTCCTACAATATCATGTGTTCATAAGCATGTGCTTAGCTCCTACAATATCGTGTGTTAATAAAGATATGCACAGCTCCAGAAATGTCATGTGTTGTGACTTTAAAATCGAAGAAAAATATTTTTATAAACAATTTCAGCTACTCACCTGGCTCAAAACAGTAGTCAATAGCTCGTTCAGCATTTAATGTCAATGAGAGAGTTTCTCATTTCTGCGAACATGACGTTCTCAGAAATGCAGAAAGCAGTATATATCAGGAAGTATGTAAAGTACACACACGCACACGCACACGCACACGCACACGCACACGCACACACACACACATACATACACACACATATATATAAATATATATATATATATATATATATATATATACATATATATATATATATATATATATATATATATACATATATATATATATATATATATATATATATACATATATATATATATATATATATATATATATATATATATATATATATATGTAAATAAATCGATAAAATTTGGGAGTACGGATAAAAACAACCAAATTACTAAATTTCAAGAAACGGAATTATATTTATGCCTATTGAAATATACCAAAGTCTACTGGCCACGCGACTATTTTTGCCAAATACCAATATTCAGGTCGCCAAATTAAAAAATTCGACTTAAGTACCTACCGTGGAAACTGTTATCAGTGTGCGCAGCAATTAAAGAGACCATTTTTATATCTGAAAATGGCGAACTCGCAGGCCCAATGGCGACATTTCAATTTAATGAGTCGATAACAACCGTGGGGGCGGCTTAAAGGGGGAAATGCTCTCAATTACGAAAATGAGGGCGCTTTACAATTTTCGCACAAATTCTGCGCCGGCGTGTTAAATTTTATTATCCCCTTTTTTAAATTTCGACAAAACTTCCATTCGACTAACTTTCTGTTGTCTTTACGCAAATTATAATTTAAATTTGTTTACTATAAAGACGTAAGTTTGTTACGGGAATTACAATGTAAGTTGGAACAAAATTTAATTTTACGTACTTTTTTCTCTATTAGATTGCGAACGAAATTTGTATTTATGTGAGTAAATAGATGGCATCGACGCGTATGCTGGCCAAGACAGGATGTTAAAAGTTTAGAATCGCCAAGAGTAGAGAAACTGCCTAAAAATGGACTATGTATATGTGTGTGTATATATATATATATATAGATATATATACATATATGTATATATATATATATATATATAAATATGTATATATATATATATATATATATATATATATATATATATATATATATATGTACTATTTAGTTAGATTTCAAATATCCAGTCGCTAATAACGTGAAAGAAATTCTGTATTCTCACTTTATTTCCATATTTAACCGGATAAATTGATTTTATTGAATTTAGAAGTAACTTTTAACAAGATGGGGAATTCAAATTTGCTACATTTTGTTGTTTTGTTACATAAAAAAAAGAAATTAGTAGTAAGTTTATATGAAATAATTTCGAAAGACGTAACATAAACGTGGTAAAGAAACTTAGATGTATAAATACTCTATAAAATGTTGTATATATTTATACATATATAATATACATATATATATATATATATATATATATATACATATTTATATATATATATATATACATATATGTATATATATATCTATATATATATATATATATACACACACATATACATAGTCCATTTTTAGGCAGTTTCTCTACTCTTGGCGATTCTAAATTTTTAACATCCTGTCTTGGCCAGCATACGCGTCGATGCCATCTATTTATCTCTTTGGTTATCTACTGCAAGATTCAGCCTGTGTGGTGTCCGATGTGGAGGAACTCCACCCACGCCAAACATGTCGACATCACCACAGCACACATCGTGTCAGGATGCCTCGGGCTAACCCTCATTGAGAAAAACTATGCCCTCGTCGGGTGGTGCCATCCCGTGTGCAAACAGAATTTACGGTAACGATGGAGAGACAGAAGCAGACGACATACTAATGCGGTTATATTTACACCAACACGAGCCTGCCAGAGCGCTATCGAAAAGAGATTTCTTTACTCTCCGTCTCTTCTTGGACTGGTGACTCCAACTACGGCAACAATTCGTACCAATTTTTTGATGGATTTGTATGAAGAAGCATCTGCTAGCTGTGATTGACTCGACGTAGCTTGGAAGACAATGAACTACTTAAAGACAATGTCTCCAAATTTCATCAATTTGGATGCCCACTGCATATAACTTGTCACGTTCTGTTTCAGACTATGTCGAGTATCGCGTAGGTTGCAGATGTTAAAATTGGGCATCCACACTTTTCGAATGTGTTAATTGGAATTGTATAATCACGCTATGGAGCAAGTAAATTAAAGACGTGCATTGACATGCATCGACCCGAGTGTTTTTAGTTACATCTGCTATATAAGAAAGTAATATCAAGCCTGACATCGGAACCGATAACTTATTGAATCGACCCAGGTTTATTTCGCCAACAGTACATTTATTCTCGATGGGAGTACGTTTTTTTCTAACTAAGCTTTGAAAAAATTTTTATTTAAATCGCAAATTACTCATTAAAATAATGCCTTTCTTTATTTTATTCTTCGTGTACAAAATACCTAATTACATACATTGATCTACTCGTTTAAGAATTGCGACTTAGTCTTAACAGCCTCATTTTTACGTTTACTATTTTTTTTGAGTTAAAATTACTAACTTAAATGTTGCCTGTAATAGATTTAAGCGTAAATTCAACATACTTGCTAATATTCAACATACTCGCTTGCTGTTAAATATTAATAATGCATAACTAATAATTCTGTCCATTTTCGGCTTGAGAAGATCTATTTTACTTTTAGGTCTTAAAATTCGGGGTTTGAAATTTTTGGAGTGCACCGTTTGGGTGCGTTATAGTCTGAAAAAATAGTGACAATTCTGTAGTTACCAATATTTAAATTCATATGTCTTATTAATTTCAATACATTTATTAAAAATAAAATAAATTCCATCATTTACTGAAGAATTACAATACTGTACATTATAAGGAAAACAACATCGTTTTCAATTAATTAAGATGCAAATTGTTTATAATTTTTGTTGCAAATATTGACTAAATATTTAAGGTAGAAAACTATAAAGTTTCATCGTAATTGGTCCAGAGGCTTTTGGGCGATGTGCGTACAGACACAGCCTTCTTATGGTTTTATTATATATATTGATATTATACAGGGTGTTCAGTGGCAGATTTCAAAGTTTGAACAAACTTAGTTTCTGAACGCAACACATAAGAGGGGCGCGGGGGGCGTCGTTAGAAGCGCAAGCGGTGCGGATGTTTTAGTAGCCATGGATCAGTGGAGTGGAGAGCACCGCGCTTTTGCCATCGAGGCGTATATGTTGAGTGGATTTTCGCTGTCTGTAGCACGCCGCCAATTTAATGATCGTTACAGTATTTTTCTATTACGTGGTGGACCATCGATCAACCTCATTCAGTCATGGGTAGCAAGGTTCAGAGCTACAGGATCAACAATAGATAGGCCCAGGCCAGGACCTACACCATTGGTAGCCACGGATGAAAATGTCGAGCGTGTTATGGTTTCTGTCGTTGAAAATCCCCGTTTATCACTGCGTACACGTTCATCGATATTGGGAATTCCGAAAATAACTTTACAGGTAATAATGCGAAAAAAGCTCAAGTTCCATCCATATAAAATTCAAATTGTTCAAGATTTACACGATTCTGACTTTGAATTAGGAAAAACTTACGCGGAGGTGATGTTGTTGAGATTTCGTACTGCTACCCGGATGAGCAACATATTCTTTAGTGACGAAGCTCACTTTCACATTGGAGGATATGTGAATAAGCAGAACTTTCGTTCACAACCCAAGACAAATGCATCAAGAGCCTTTACATAAGCCTAAAGTAACATTCTGGTGTGCCATGTCTGCATCTAAAATCATAGGGCCTTATTTCTTTGAAAAGCAACGTGGCCAAACTGTAACTGAATTCGGAGAGATATGCCCAGATGTTAAATGACTTTTTCAGAGTAGAACTATAGAATAGTCCATCCTTTAACCAAAACATATGGTTCCAGCAGGACGGGGCCACAGCTTACACTGCTAATATGTCCATGAATGCAGTGCGGCAGTTATTTCCAGAAAAAAACATATCCCGAAACGGTACCGTACCGTGGCCACCTAGGTCACCCGATTTAAGCATCCCTTAAGAAAAAGTCACGGATTTTAAGTATCCCTTAAGAAAAAGTCACATGGCTTTTTCTTAAGGGATACTTAAAATCCGTTGTTTACAAAACAAATCCGAGCATTGTGACACAACTTAAAGAAAATATTCGAGCCGAAGTCAGTAGGATACACCAGTCGCTCTGCAAACGCGTTTTTGAAAACATGCGTGCTAGACTCGAAGAGTGTGTCAGACTCGATGGCCGCCATTTGGAAAAGGTGGTTTTTAAAAAATTAAATCCGCATTTGTTTTTATAAAGTTAAAATAAACGTACTTTGTGTTAGAGGTGTAGTTTTTTTTACAATTTTTCAAACATTGAAATCTGCCACTGGACATCCTGTATGTATGAATAGAAATGTATTAAAAATATTATAATAAATATCATAAAAAATGTGTGCAACTCCGTACATGTAACAGAAGTGAAACTTCTTTACCGATCTAGACCTTGACGAAAGTAAGTATAAAATCGCACTGACTGAAAAAAAATACAAATTAATAAAATGTCATTACAAATCGATATAAACGTCTAATCTTCATATAAATTTATATAGCCTATTGTCAATTGAAAAAAAGTAGCTACAATATGAGTACCAGAACTTTTTTAAATGCCGTTCGAGTTGCCAATTATATTTACGACTATATGTGCGGGTTCAGTGCCGATTTATAAATAAATTAAATACAATGTATACCTAATATGTTGTTATTCTTGTAATGAATGAAGTACATGCAGAAATAGGAATAAATCAAACATAAATATATAAATAAATCGATAAAATTATGATAGCCTTCTTTTAACACATGTGACGTAAATAACACAACGTATGCGTGGAATCTCAGCTGTTTGTATGTAGCGTCTGAGGAGTACAACTACAACGCGCGCATGTGCGGCACTATCTTAGTCAATCGCTTTGTATCGTTGTGCATACGTGGCCCTCTTTCACTCCACTTCTATGACGTTAGAATATATAGCTCTCTTTCCCTCTACGTCATGTCTTTCTTTTCTTTCCTGTAATGAAATGTGCCTAAACGTGACGCAACCTTAAAATTTCACTCCTAATTCTCGTCCACTTATCGATTATCGAATCGCCGGGTAAGAAGTTTCACTTCAATAAAAATAATAAAGATGAAATACGTCAATATATGACCGAATGTCTATATTAAATGTATTGGTCACATGTCTTGAAGGAAGATGGAAAAATACTTAATATTATAATTTATAAGGAGATAAACTCTCTTTTAGTTATGTTTGTATTCGACCCGGGATCAATTTCAGTGTCTTAAATCTATAATGCGTGCAGTCGAAGTATCGAGCTACGAGTACTAGATAATATACATGCCTATAGGTATTAATAGTAGTTAAATACTAATATCTGCCTAATATATACAATGAACAGGTATTTAAAATGTTTCCAACCCTATATCTTACAATAAAAGGACCTCAATAAAATTTGATCGACGTCCGATGATGCGTGTTGTATTTTACCAGAGCGTTCGAGCGTCTGTAAATTATATTTACCATCGCTAGATTTATAGAGAAATGTAAGCATTCGCAGATCGACAACGCCACGTAAAATAATTGACATATTCCCTGGTGTAAACAATTCCCACTTGTACTAGAAAAGAAGCGCGGAATGCGCCCCAAGCAAAGAAATCTGCGACACGCGATGGGTCAATTGCGTTATATTTGACGGTTTTTATTGCAGCAATATTCAAGTTGGCGCATATTCATTTAAAGTGTTTAATTCACGAGTTGGTTATTTCTTTTTAATTCACCAAGAAGTTAAAGAAAGTAAAATGCTATGGCACTGAACCAGGCGTAAACGAAGTTTATTTTATTGTCGCTTGAAATTCTAATATCGAGATGTTTTTAGGAAGCCACCTTTTTTTGTTAATATTAAAAGTGTGAGAGGGAGGGATCGATAGAGAGGCAGGAGAGGGGGGGGGGGGAGAGACGGTTTAATTCTATAATCGATATTGCTTATATTTGTAAATTTTGTATAATGGATAATAATGGTTCTTTAATAAATAAATTCATCAGAATAACTTTTTTTAATGTCATTATATTTCAATGTCTTCAACAGACGTTAAATGACGTTTAATGGAGTTTTCATCGCTTATTTATACGTTTTAGATTTCAATAAATTTTCTGTGTCGTTAGTGTCATTATGTTGATAATATATGTTAAGTGCGAAAAGTAGAAATGAAATAAACTGTCAAGCTCGGATGGAACTCGCACTACGGGGGTTTCGTACAGATTTAGACTCATAAACATTTAAAGACACATCATATTTATATTAACACTTAACAAATATTAATTTTTCACAATGTTAATATATGGCCTACTATGTCTTTCACATACGTAAAACCATGGTACTTATTTAAAAAATTATAGGACCTCAGGTAATAGTTTTCTTGCTTTCTGATTAGACTTACCCAAACCTACCGTATTCTTCATATAAAGCTCTTTGAAGTTATATGTGGGTTGATAAGATGTATTACTATGCCAAATTTCATGTTTCTACGTAGGGTGATTTTTTAAAAAAATCACCCTACGTAGATATCAAAAGAACATATTAGGTATATCTTTAATTGGAGCAATAAGGTATATTACTGTGGATTAACAAGATGTATTGCTATGCCAAACTTCATGTTTCTACGTTGCATGGTTTGTGAAAAAACGCCTATTAATATAGACAAACATAAATAAATAACGTATTAGGTATATCTTTAATTGGAGTAATAAGATGTATTAATATGGATTAATAAGGTGTTTTGCTATGCCAAACTTCATGTTTCTACGTTGCATGGTTTGTGAAAAAACGCCTATTAATATAGACAAACATAAATAAATAACGTATTAGGTATATCTTTAATTGGAGTAATAAGATGTATTAATATGGATTAATAAGATGTATTGCTATGCCAAACTTCATGTTTCTACGTTGCATGATTTTTGGAAAAATCGCCTGTTAATATAGAGAAACATAAATAACGTATTAGAAAAATCTTTAATTGGAGTAAAAACTTGGTGCATATTTCAAAAATTATGAATCATCGCTATAGTTTCATACAACCTTCGAGCGGGCTTATATTTTTAAAAATTTTAAACTCTTATTTTTTCCTAATTTTAGGTTGCGTAGTTTCGGAAATATCGAGGGGACATATTTTTTGCATATTTTCCAGTTTATGCAATAAATATATCTATCTATTTAGTTATAACATATCTTCTCTGTATTTAGTTATAAAATATCTCTCTGAAGGTATATTATTTAGTTATAATATCTCTCTCTGAAGGTATAGTATTTAGTTATAATATATCTCTCTGAAGGTATAGTATTCAGTTATAATATATCTCTCTGAAGGTATAGTATTTAGTTATAATATATCTCTCTGAAGATAAAGTATTTAGTAGAAATTATTAAATAATTATTTTTGTATTCCTTATAACTGATCCTTTTGAATGATACCACACACTATGTACGGAATAAAAAAAATCGAGTTTTTAATTTGTTCCTCAAAAATTTACCTGTGAATATATGTGGGGTTAACATTTTTAATTACTATGCCAAATTTCAAGTTTCTACATCAAACGGTCTCTGAGGAAAGGAGGACGGATCCACAGACAATTGAGTGATTTCAAAAGGGTTCCGTTTTTTTTCGTTTGTAGTTCAGAACCTTATAAACTATGTTAAGTCATTCGTTGCTTAAATTATCAAGATCGTTTTTTTTATTAACTTTAAGTTTTCGTTCAATTAAATAAGTAAAAACAATTTCTACGATGACGATGAAAAATATATTTGTGTAATGTGTACTTGTTTTTTTTTTATAGAACTTACATTTATCTTTCATGTATTGAGGATTATCGACATATAGAGCTTTCTCTAAGTAATTTTAAGCATCTGAAATTATGTATTACAGAATATTCATCGTAAATCTTAGTACAGTTAAATCTTATTTTCTTGAAATCGAAGTCCATGAACATTGATTAAAGGAAACTCGCAGAATGTCCCGCTTTGTTTCCACCAATAACTTTAAGATATCTACTTATGTTATAAACGTTTATTATAAAGTGTGGCCCTAAAAATGTCCTATTTATTGGATCCAAAATATTTCATTAAATTATATTGATTTAAATACACTACCTCAAGATAGATACCTAAAAAAACTTAATCGAACATGGGAATGGTTTCAGAGCTGAAAATCGTATGTATAAGGATAAGTAAATATTTACATGTAATGTTCCTGGTATATCTCATCCTTAATTTTGATATTGTTTTTCAAATCTTAGATTTAAAAAGAATTAACCGATATTCATCATCGTATGGTTTTATTATTACAGTCAGAAATTAATATGAAAGGGATCGTTACACTTTTCACGCTTAAAATAGGAAACATAATATTAAAATAGTTTTCTTTAAACGTACTTTGATATATTTCATAAAACAATTAAATATAAATATTGTGAAATGCGCTCAGAATAGAAAAAAATATCTAGATCGTGGGTTAATTACATGATATTATTTCACATTTTTTTATTTCAATTTTGAAGGATCCTATTATATTTCAATTAATCACGGTCGCTCTAACGGATTATGTCTTAAAAACAATTTCTATGTTTATCTTAAAAATATTTTTTGTCATACCACATAATAAGTTGAATTTACACTACAATGTAGTAAAACAATTTTGGCCCCACAAACGAGTGAATTAGCCCCTCTTGTTTGGACGCTCTTTAGATAGAATGAATAGTTATTCACGGCATATTACACACACATGAAAATTGTAGCGTTTATACCTATTTATACATATAGAATTTGTAATTTGATTTATAATAATCTAAATACCTATTCATGCAATCTAACCCTGGGTATATTAAAAATAGATATATTTAAATACAAGAAGACAAGTTTGAAGAAAACAAAGAAAAATTATTTAAAAATCAGGAAATTGGACTGCGCAAAAAATTGGAAAGAAAGGAAAAATTTTCACTAATACCTTCATCGTTATATGGGTTGTTGATGAAATTCGATATTCCGATGTCGATTTATATCGATTTTGTTATTCGGCTGTAAATCATCGCTTAAATATTAATTTGTTAATAAATTCATTCCTATTCTTTTTGGGTTTAAAATATTTTTTTATTAAATTTTTTTAGTCAAGTCACTTCAAATACCTATATAAGTACTTTTGCCACTACTGTTCATCCACGTTATAGCCGATCACACTCACGTCTCTACAGAGTCCGGCATATTAAACAACTAACTCCTATACTATATTTATTTCTTTTATTTATTTATCTACTTTAATGTATCTAATTGATACATATGGCGGACTTATTGCTACAAGAGCAATCTCTTACAGCCAACCACAACACCAGTCCAGCCCCGTTCGACGAACGGCCGGGAATCGAACCCGGGTCGCCGCGGTGCGTCGCATCGTCAAAGGCCGTATGCCTTGTGATCAACCCAACACACCACGGCGACGATATATTCATTGGGAATTATGAAAACGAGATAAATTTAACGACATCTTCTATTGGAAATCTGTCAAGCTGTCCAGGCTTTTCAAATGACGTCCTTTGGTCAGTAATGGGCATAAAACTAAGGTGAATCCAAGAACAACCGCATATGAAAATTCGTCAAGCCATCAAAGTTGTAATAGACAATGAAGATCCAGACACACCTACATACACCCGAGAAACTTGACGCTACTATTCACTCCGCTTAAGCGGGTTAACAATAGACGTTTTAATGAACATGAACATTAAATGTGATAATAGGATTAATTCAAAATTGTAAGCTTTCACCACGTTAAATATATAATTGTCATTCTCATATAACAGTCTACAGTCAGTACCATTTGAGCTATAATATATTGTTGAATAGAAAACACATCATTCTCCACAACGAATGTCGAGCTGTTTAAATCAAAATCTTCTATAACAACGTGACAAGGGTATAATTTCACTTTTAAAAGCACAAAAACTAAAATGAATGAGAAACTATGAAAGCCACAACAGAGCTCAGTTATCCCCGGTAATGGCCTCAGGTTAACGAGATTTTGACCCTTTCTCTCGTCTTCCAGAGGCCGGTTATGGCTGTATTATTTACGAGCAGATTTTATTACGCGAAAAGGTATTGGCGGGGCAATAAAATTAATCGCGTTGCTGAGGGAATAAATCTTATTTTACGGCGGCGTCGAGCGGCGCGATCATGTAAACACGAATGTAAAGTTATCAGGTAGGTGTAGGAAGGCGTCGCGTCGCCTACTTTTTGTTTCGAGTATAGCTTCAGGTGTAAACGGAGAAGAATTTCTTGGCAGATAAAAAATACTTCAATTTATTTGTGGACAGTGATTATGTCATTGGAATATCTACCTAATATGAGTAAAGGAACAATTTGAAGTTGTTTTTAATGAAGAACACATATGATTGGATAAAGTGTTGCGACTGGTGTAATGACACTTGCCATATTTATTTTTATAGAACAATTCACAACGTATCAAAGGCCATCTGTAACGTTTATCATTCTCCAATATTGAATCGTTTATTGAATATACTCTATATTATGTAGTATATACGTACAGTGTAAAATTACAATTAAATTATTATATTTGTATCGGCAACGACACTGAAATGTTTTTTCTACATTGCATCATTATTAACTTAAAGCTTCTGAAGTTGTAGTACACAATTTGTCATATAAAAATATACTTATTTCTAAAGGTGTGCAGAAATACAGAGAAGATTATCATTAATACGTATAGTATGTGTACATAATACTCAAAACTACAGTTTGTTATTAAAATCCATAAAATCTGATGACATATTTCTTAAGTTATTCATATGTGACACAATATTATCAAATTAGATCGAAGTTACATTTATGTTACAATTTTCATTGCGAAATTTCATTTTCTTTAAGTATTTAATATTTACTGTGAAATTTCTTTGGCTTTTTCTACATGACACATGAAAAAAAACACTTTGAAAGTATAATGATAGCAATAAATAATAGGCTTTTGTCATTAAATAACTACAGGTCAATCCGTTAGTTCCATATAAGCCCACGGAAATCGATTTCACTTTCTAAATTAAAATAACAGTTTTTGAGTTATTTTCGTAAACCCATTTTTTTAGTTTTGAGGTCTAGAGCTCATAAATAAGGGAAAATAAAACCATTAGCAAAAAATAACACAGTTATTCTAGACAATTAAATAAAACTTCGTGATGTAGTATTACTTCTACTTTCTTTAAGTTCTTCATCACGTCTTAGGTTTCGTTGTATTACATCTTCAGGTGGGCTATTAGCAAAGATAATAGCCTACCTGAAGATGTAATACTTTGCTAATAGCCTTTACTAATAGCCCCCCTGAAGATGTTGTAATACAACGAAACCTAGGTCGTGGTAAAGAACTTAAAGAAAGTAGAAATAATACTACATCACGTAGTTTCATTTAATTGTCAATAATGAATTTCTACAAAATTAACGCCAAATATATTCAACAGTTATTCTAATTTAATTTTACAAAAATGATATTTTTGGTCCTATGAACAAGTTTGTGGTTATACGATGATTTTTTTGGAAAACCTAACGAGGTGAGTTGACGCACTAATGATAATGACACTAATGAATATTTACATACCAAACAGTATTTGGTATGTAAATATACAAAACGGAACATTCCATCAAGAACCACTCTAAAAATATTATAATTATAACATTTTAGTAATGCCTCCAGAAAATAAATTAAAATATATCTTCTGTAAGTATTACTAAAATTATACAAATTAAAAAAGAGAAAATAAATTTTGTTTAGAATAAAAAATTCGAACAGTTGTTTTAAAAAGCCTTTATGTTAATTATAAATAACTGAGAAACTATTTTAAGTCACAAGGACTTAAAATAGTTTGTAGGTTAGTTTTAATTTGGATTCATAGGTACAAGCAATCTCCTTTTTTTATAAAAAGTTGTATTAATTTCTGTAAAACTTTAATAGGTTTGGTAAAATCTGCATGCCATATTCATATTTTCTATATTTACAACAATTCATCAATTATCTTCTATTGATCAGAATTTGATCATAAATTACTGTCTCCTTATGTAAAATGTTTGAAAAATTTCCGTTTTCGACATCGTACTTCTGGATCTAATTAGATTGCTTGATGAGCTTGATTAATGAACTTCAGTAATTCCTGATCGCGACAAGATATTTTGCCTTGTCCAGTGGTTTTACTCCTGTGCTTTTGGGCACTTACGATGTAGAAGGCTTATTGTATTTATTAACGTAACACATAGAACTGTCACTTAATCATTTAACTCTTATTTTCTGGAACCATATCAATATTCGTACCAAACTAATTACAAAATAAACACTTTTTCAAGTTTTTGTTGAAAATAATATAGTACCGCAATATTTTAACGGGTACTTGAAAAGGGGCAAACTAGAATAATTTTAAATAAAAAAAAATTTAAAGCAATACCAAAGTTATTAAATGGGACAATTTTTTGAGGTCTATGGAAATGAGCGGGGTAGAGACGTATCGTGTCGCAATGCACGTGGATTAAAACAATTATCCCTTCCATCCTAAGAATAATTTGTTGCTTTTTGCTTGACATATAATTCCAATTTTGGTTTTGTGAATTTGGATTATTGAAGAGAGCCATATTGCCTTTTATCACAGTTATGTATGTATTTGTCTTTTATAAAATGTAATATGGCTATCTTAAAGAAAACAAAATATGAATTGGACGATAAAAAAATCATTCGGAAAAAAGAACCGCTTAATAAATAGATTTTTATTATGTATTTACTTTCCGTTCTGTGACACCGAACGAACTTAGCTGTAAACCCTACTTTATTAAAAGAATACAAATAATATAATAAATAATTAAACAAATTAAAAACATGACTGGATGAGCAAATGAAAGTATAAAAACAAGGAATTACGATTAAGAATCCTAATAAACTGCTTTTAAATTTCGACCCTAATATATCGTACTCACGACAGGTAAATTTACATTCGTGGTTTGAAATTTGTATCATAGTTGCAAGGTTTACCGATAGCATATGGATTCAAATAATAAGACGTAATATACGGCACGCTAGATAGATATTTTTTTTTAATTAAATGTTCATAGCAGTCTTGAACGTCATTGATTTAAATCTGATCAGATTGTTCTCGTATTTTCAAATATTTCTATTAAACTATAAATATTATTTTTCGCAATGTAAATATGTTAGTTAAGAGCTTAAAAGATAATTGCCTGCCTGTATCAATTTAATTGTAAGTTGACGGAAGTAATATTGCATTAAAATATTATATTCCAATATCTTTTTTTTTAAATAGTAAAATGATATTGGCATTTAGGGCAACTGGGTGTGTATACTATAGTAAATATTATTAAATTTAAAAGACCTCTTCAATGAAAATCCATTCGTTGAAATGCATAAGGAAAAAATGTTTCAATCCTAAGTTTATAAAATGAAAAGGAACGTCAAATACAGAATAAAAAAAAGGAAAATGTTTTTATTTTATTTCCATATATTAAGACGTAACTATGTCATCGTAATATTATATTCGTCCTTAAACTGAAAGAGTCATGATTCTGTCACATACCGAAAGTCATGGCTGTCTGCATGATTAAACTATAATTCCATTTTCGCCTTTCGGTTAACGAAGCTTAATATAAAGAACGTGTTAAAGAAAATTGATACCTTTTTCTTCTGATAAATTTAAAGCACTTTATTATTTATTCTTCTATATTCCTCGAAAATTTGTGCACTAAAAATTGGAGGCCCAAAAACTTATAATTAATTTGTCATGAAATAAAAAAAAAAATACGGAAGGCACATCTGCGCCATAAATTCGGAAGCCAACAACTTTCTTTAAACACATGTAAAGCTCTATGTTCACCGCCTTCATTTTAGTAAAGCCGTCACGCGCTGAAATTCTGCAATTAAAGCCGGTGATCAACTATGCTGCAGAACTAACTTCGTCAGGCGAACGTTCCAACAAAATCGTCGGCCATTTGCTAAAATACTATTCTCCGTTCGCTTTAGATGAATGATGTTTTTGTTTACGACTGGAATTGTGCTTAGCCAAATGTTTTGTTGACTTTTCCCATTACGACTATTGGAAAGAAGTAAGGCGCTTGGCTATAAAGCAGGGTAGAGTAAGTACTGCGAGCGTAGTGTGAGTTTTTATGCTTTTAGGTTTAGTGATATTAACATATTGAACATTTACCTTTAAACAAATGTATTTGCGTTCACTATTTAATCCTAAGTAAAGGCTGAGCTACCTGGTAAAAGACAATTAAAGAGGTCCATTTTATATGACCAAAGGATTGTAATATATTATTTCCTGCGGGGCTCTAGTGCACTAGAATGTCTTTGGAATTTAGGAACAGTCAGAATTTAAAAATAAGCGGGAAGCGGGCTAAATCTACTTTAAGTTATTTGAATTTACATTTATTTAACAGAAAATTTTCTTATAAAGTCTGAAATTGCTAGGAAAATTCATGACTATACTACCGAATCCGGATAGAAACATAATTATAATATAATTTCCTAAGTACTGTAAAAAAAAAGCATTAAAAGTAACTTATATCTTAGCTAGAACTTTAACCTGAATCAATGTGACTTTCTCGTCCATCCAAATTAGTTCTTCTTATTTTTAATAAGCTTTTATTGGGTCGTCCTATAACCAACTGTGTAACGGAATCTACGAAACTAATTTGTATGCATTTCTAATTGTTGTATCATCGTGAAACTTGGCAGTTTTGTGTAGTTCTGGTAACGGTAAAGTAAAAATGTCTGGTTCAGTGAAATAGAACTGAAAATTAGACACTGAACTCGGATAACGGAATAACGTATCCTAACTGTACTTAGTATTATAATTATTGTATCATCATGAAACTTGTGTAAAACATGTAAAGTTTTGATGATAACACGATAAAATTGTACCATCGGAATGTTTCAATGAAATAGAACCGGAAATTAGACACTGAATTCTATAACCGAACAACGTATCCTAACAGTGTTTGGGCTTCTAATTTTTGTATCATTATGAAACTTGGAATTGTATATAATTTTGATGACAACACGATAAAATGTTACCATCGCAATGATTCAATAAAATAGAACTGAAATTACGCACTGAACACGAAAACGGAACAACGTATCATAACCGTTTTTGGATTTCTAATTGTTGTATACTCAGTATTTAGGATCGCGACCTTTGCGTCTGGGCAGGCATATGTAGCTCTAAATAGAGTAAAATTACTTTGTAGACTTCAAATCGAAGAATTGGATTGTTTCAAGTTTACCGGAAACACGCCTTACTGATGCATTGGCTAAAATGGAGAGGATGTGCGTTCAGTCGCTCACATACACAGAATCAAGAAGAGACACCTCAACCTAATGAAATATATTACTGTGCTAATTTGAATTCTGTAGGGGCCTTTTTTAATAAAGTATTAATATTTAAAAAATAATTCTAAATATAATACAAAGTAAGTTCAAAAAAAGTTCTTTTCTTTAATATAAGACTAAACAAATTTAAAAAAAATTAATAGCTTAAAAAACTAAAAAACTTGATTTCCTAAATACTGCACTAATAAGCAAAATATTATTATATAATTTATTTTCTATGTCTACTCTGTAAGGACTTTAGTGTAAGTTATGTATGTTACTTTTAATTCAGACGCGCCCTTTTTTAATTAATTTTAGCTTAATTAAATGCCAATATCACTTTATTATAGCTTTCCTTGTTGTTATGGTAATTTCTCAAAAATAAATGTCAATTTAAACAAAATCTGTTAGGTTTTGTTCATTCCGCAACGAGGCAAAAGACGCATATTTTTAATATTGTTCTTTGCATCAAAAAGACATCCATCAGTAAATGATGAAATATGCAAAGAAGAGTGTAACCATCTAATAAGAGGCACACATCATTAATATTATAAGAACATGAAAGGAAAAGTGTAAATAATATTAGCGAAGAGTAATTTTTAAATGATTTGATGGAAACTTTTAAATATTTACAGAGACGTATTTAACTTCGTCTTTTTATTTTTAATTTTTATTAAATATGGCTCGAATTACAGCACATCTATTTTCCTTGCATATTATAATTTTCACCTACGCGTCAAATACATAGAATATACTTTCTAGCAAATAGAAAATTTATGTTTTATATGTATATATATATATATATATATATATATATATATATATATGGATATATATATGCACATAAACATACATATCTGAATATATTATTAGTAATATAGTTTCATCATTAAGCTTTATTTTTGAGCTGCTATACGTTGAACTTCGATTTCTTCTCAATAGTTTGTCCCTGAAAATATGTTTTCCACATTTCTTTTTTTGTATAGGTTTTGCTTTATTACAGAATAGGTAATGTTTAAAAATGTTTGAACGATTCTTCTAAATCATAAATATTGTTAAAACTGTTGATCCCACTATCCACTTTGTTATGGTCAACGGTTTAAACAATATTTCATATTGTCGGGGTTTTATATCCTTGAATAATTCTTTTAAATTTTATTAACTTAATTAATACATACAATTATAAAACACAACAAATTATAAAAACGATGAGAAAATTATCGACGTTTGTAACTCATTGTTTGCATTGCTGAGTTATATTGAAGGGATTTTAATTTATATGCAACAATGTATGCACATATCTTTAATAAAAATCTTGCTACAAGATCCACAAATTATTAAACTGCCAAATGCGATGCCGGATATAATTCAGTAAAAGAAACTTCACATGCTGCAATAATTACAAGCCCTACCCTGATGAGCAAAGGGACACTGGATACGCTCAGCTATTAAAAAAAATAGCAATCAATTACTCGAGGTGATGAGATATTGAGAGAACTTTTAGTGGACGAGTATTGCCTATTAAAATATGAACGCAAACACTTCACTTCGAGATGCAAAGTGACATTTGTTTTCTCATATTAGTCGTACGGTGATAGCATAAAGATCAGTAAACGCCCTAGAACGCCCACTTTTAAATGCAAGTTTTGGCAAATGTATGTCTCTTATATGATTCCACAAGAACCAATTTTTTTCTCGATATGTTCCATTCATGGTTCATCTAATTTTAAACATATTTATTGTCCGATGACGGTTATATGACTTTAATAGCTTTTGTAGTAATCGCTAATCATTTTATAGTAAACTATTAGTTTACTAAATAACGATCTGATTGAAGAAGCACACAAAACGCCGTAGATAAAAACATTGAGCAAACTATAACATATCGTCTGTTGGAAACGACACAAGATTATATAACACTTACATATAATATTAGTGCCAAACGATAAAACATCTGTCACTACAGTGGAAAGAAAAATATAATCATTTAAACAAGCAAAAACATCTCCCAAAGTAGATTGTACCTATTCTGTCAAGTTCATTTTCTTTCTAATATTTCGTAAATTTATCATATATGTTCCTCCCAAATAAATCGTTTAAAATCATTATTTTAATGGAATATCCTCACATTTTATACCAAGGGCACATTTTAATGATGTTCGTAATTAGACTTTTATTTAATTTAATCAAAATTTTCGGTGACAGACATCATTTATTTGCCATGACCTCACGCGATGTGGCTCTCGATTTACGTCTTTAAATCATTTGAACTCTGAACAAAGTCGCAAGTAATAATAAAATGTAACACATTTATATATATATATATATATATATATATATATATATATATATATATATATATATATATATATGTATATATATATATATGTATATATATATATATATATATATATATATATATATATGTATATATATATATATATGTATATATATATATATATATATATATATATATATATATGATTAACATATTTATTTAATACTAGCTTTATTATTATTTTCAACTTTGTTCACATTTAAGACGTGAGCAGAGAGCCAAAATGCATGTCAAAGAAGTTGTGCCAGTTACTAAAGATTTTACAACAAAATCTAAATTTTTTCTATTATATCTATTTAGTTCAAGAAATTCTGTGAGACGTTTTAAAAGAGTTATATGCCATTCAAAGATTAATAGGAGAAGAAAATTTATTTTTTTCAAATATTTTTGACACTTTATTTGGTTTGCAAGATAAAATTAAAAATTGCACAATAACCTTAAGTAATAAACGTACAAAAAATATAGTCAGAAAAAGGCACAATAAGAATACCAAAAAATAACATTGAACACTGAACTGCAGGCTCCCTCATATAATTAGCTTATCACATATAATATTGCATATATTAAATAAATATAAGTGGATCTGTCTTTGACCTATTCAGAATATTACATCCCATCTTATCAACAGTCCGACACGTCACATTTTTACACTTCATTTTTTTTATGGGTCGTAAAATATAATTTAGCGACAAGAGAAAAGATATGAAAGTACTCGTAAATGACTTTGTTTCGAATTAAAAAAAATCTCGTTACGAGTGTCATTAAAACTTGCCGTCGGTATAATACATAATGACATTCCTTTAAAATAATTATTTTAAACGATATAGTTGGGAAGGATAAATATAATAAATCGGCAAAATCTTAAAAAGAGAATGAACTTGAAAGACGAGGTGCAATCTACTTCAAGAGATGCCTGTGCTTGCTTAAATAATTATATATTTCTTTGTCAATGTAATGAAAACTATGTGGTATCGTCTGGTGCTAATATTCTATATTAATGGTATATAATGTAATTTCATCAAATATAATAAACAAGGAAATATGGAAGATAATTTCATTTCCACTAGACGATTTATTATAAGCTTGCTCAAAATTTTATCTATGGCGTCGAGTTCATTTTAACGGATAATTTCTGGTCCGGGTATTCGGTTAGTGAGTTTTGTGTACTACGACTAGCTTCTTCAATCAGATTCTTTTTCAGTAAACTATTATAATTAGCGGCTTCCTTAAAACTACTAAACTGTTATAACCATGATAGGACAATACCTTTTAATACGCAGTAATCATCCACTTAGACTCGATTCTCATCTCCGTGAGTACTGATTGCCATTATTGTGGCCTTTGGAGAAGACATTTGCTTTTGTTGAATTATCACCTGCACCGCATTTGGAAGTTTAATAATTTGCGGATCTTGGAGGGAGCCAATTAAGATTTTTATCAAAAATGTGTGCATGTACTGTTTCATATAGATTAAAATGTCTCCAAGGTAATCCAGTAATGCAAACAGCAAGTTAAAAACACAGATAATTTTTTCACAATTTTTATAATATTTTTTTTATTTAAATCAAAAACTTTTCTTTCTTCAGTTGATGATATATAAAATAATTATCGACGGATTTAAAACCCTCACATAACCAGTTTAAAACGAATCTAGAAATATTTAAATGTGTAATAATGAAAAAAGTATCATCGTCAAAGGCTCGTTTTGCATATTAAAAAAATATATATACTAATATTATAAGTAATTAATAAAAAAATATAAATAATCTAATAATTGTGTGCAAATTTATTATTTTAGACTAAGAATTAAACTTCAAAATTAATTGTATTAAAAACAATTACTTCTCGCTAGGAGAACGTAGTAGAATTATGTAAAAAAGCAGAGAAAAATTAAAAGAAGGTATTTTTTATTTTTTCTACAACTCATAAAGGATGTCTTCTATAATTCCAACGGTACAAAATACTTTTTGATATGGCCACGGAGTGACAGCGTTTCTTTTATTTGACATAAGTATCCAGCCCCTTTTGCAGCAGATCCTCTCCTCTAACTTTTAATTAAATGTTTCAAATATTTAAAAAAAGATAATAGTGTTTAGTATTTACTTCAAAGCAAAATTATTTTATAATAATTTATGTTTTGTTGACTTTACTCTTCGTTCAGATTCTGTACATAACGTATAGAATCTTAACAACGCGTAAAGTCAATGAATGGTTTCATTATAAATTATAACTACATCTCAGCCTGATGGTCGTACACAAGTCCATAGGTGGGGCATACATCTCAGTCTGGTGGCGACGTATTGTGTGCGCGTTGACGTGGAGGAGTACGTCAGCGATTACGTAAGTGAACGGACACATACGTGAGGTCATCATACGTCATTTGAATGAGCCGCTAAGCGTTCTTTTCATAGATGTATTTTAAGGATTTAGTATTTATATTAATAGGATTCTCATTTCACTTTTGTAAATTTGGATAGTCGACTGAGTACATTTGATAAAAGGTCAAACAAAACCAAATATTACCTCTACGGTAAGAAAACCATTCGGAAAATTGAACCGCTGAAGAAGTATTTTTTTTTATGTCTGCTTCAACTTCCACGACACCGTACAATCTCTGCTATAAATTATACATCTTTAGAGAAATAAAAATACAAGTATCTTTGGTCGCCACTAAAAGGATATAAACAGGAAATAAATAACTATAGTATATTAAAAACACGACTGTGTGAAATACTTTAAGTGAAAAGTAAAAAAATAAGGATTTATTTATAGAATTTGATTGACTTGTGACTAAGAATCCTAAAATGTTATCAACCTTCAACAATAATATCTAATTATCATTACAGGGAAATTTATGGTCAATGATAGTTCGCATCACAGTTGTGAGGCTAGCTGTCAGTAGACATGTTGAAATTCTCAAGTATAACATGTTCTACTCTTAACAGACATTGTTTTAATTAAGTTATCATAGCAGTCATGGATCCTACCATAGAACGGCATGCACTAAAAACTACCCCGTATTCCCTAATATTTTTATTAAACGATCAATTGTATTTTTTAATTATAAATACGTTGCTTAGACGCGTAAAGGAAATAAATGTTTGCCTATATCCTGATAATTTTCAGTTGTCCGAAATAATATTAAAATTAAAAAAGTAACAAATATTTTTCTCAATTTTTTTATAATTTTTTTTTACACAACAAAACGCTTTGAGAGCTCATATCTAACGAAAAAGAAGCTATGTAAAATGTTACTTATTTAAAAAAAATACCTTTACTTACTTATTCAATAAATTATCTTTAAAGATATCGCATGCCTCAAGGTACACGAGGAAAAAAAGTTTTACCCTCAAGTTCTATAAATAAAAATATACTACAAAAATAGATAAAATAAAGTATGTTTTTATATAACTCTGCTACGTCTACATAACATCATTCGGTCTTAAACTGAAAGAATCACGACGCTGTCATATACGAACGGTCATAGTCATCTGCGTGATTCAATTACAAGGGTTTTTACCTTTTTCGCGTTTCTGCCAAGGAAGCTTAATAAAAAGAGTATTCTCCTGGAACCATAAATTGTGACAGCTTTCGTCATTCGATTCGTAAAAGTATAGTCCTTATTAAAAATTTAAAGCTCTTTGTAATGTATTCCTTCATATTTCTCGAAAATAAATTCATTGCATGTATAAGACCCAAAAACTGATATCTCCTTTTTTCCTTCGAACATGTACGGAATAAAAAATGATACAATATCATGCACCTCAAGCGGAAGGCGCCCCTGAGCTTCAAATTCAGAAGCTGACAACTTTTTTAAACAGATGTAAAGCTCGAAGCTCGCCGTCCTCACTTTAGTAAAGCTGTCACGCGCTGAATTTGGAAATTGTGCCGTTAAAGCCGGTGATCAACTGTTTGCACTATGCCGCAGAACTAACTTCGGCAGGCGAACGTTCCGACAAAATCGTCGGCCATTTGCTAAAATACTGTCCCTCGTTCGCTTTAGATGAATTGCGGTATCGCTGTGTCGGTTTACGGCTGAAATTATGTTTAACCAAATGTTTTGTTCAGTTTTCCGTAATTACTGTTACACAGAAGCAACGTACTTCTCTATGAAGTAGGTAGAATAAACATTGCGAATGTTGCGAAAGTTTTGATGCTTTTACGTTTAATGAGAATTAAATATTGAACATGTAAATTTAAACAAATTTATTTGCGTTGACTATTTAATACTAAGTAGGGGCTGAGCTACCTGGCAAAAGATAATTAAAGCAATATATTTTATATAACCAAAGAATAATAAAATAATATTTTCTGCGGCCTCCTAGTTTAACGGATTGTTAATAGCAGAAATTAAAAATACTTTCGAAATTGAACAAAAAAGTGGGATAATTTTCCATGACAAATATTTCTTTTTCGCAGAGTTTTTATTGTTATTTATGACATTATATTTATTGGGCGTATATTTTACATGATTAACATACATAACAGTTTTAAAAATATTATTCATGCAAACAGTATTATATATGTAAAATACGTTTATCTCTGCGCTTCTTTTCGGTTAATTTTAAATTAATTATAACATTACCTTATTAAAGTTTTACCAGTTACTAACTTTATCGGATTTAGTATCATTACTCTAAAATAAATGTTAATTGAAATAATATCCAATAGATTTTCTGGAGGAGGTAAAAACATATACATCTATACGTATATACATATATTGTGTGTTTATATATATATATATATGTATATATATATATATATATATATATATATATATATATATATGTATGTATATATATATATATGTATATATATAAATATATATATATATATATATATATATATATATATATATATATATCTTTTTTTTGTTTTTTAAACTGTTTTTAATTAATGAAGCTCTTCCTCAATAAAAAGAAAAATTAAACATTTTGAAAAAACCCGCGATGGATGTAGTAGTAATTGAAAAACGATTAAATATATTTTTTGAAAACATCCGACTAAAAGAGAATAAGAATCTATTAATTTAATTACAAACCCAAGAAAATTCGTAGGGGTTGCCATTGCCTTTTACGATCCCAATGTCAATTACATTGTAGCTGCATAGAAAAGTTATTTGCGCACCTAGGAGAATTTCATTTAGTCACGCACTGATACAACTCCATAATTTTATGAATAGGCAGGGCATGGCAGCCCAGACAGATTTTCTTGGATTTGTATTATTATATTAATAGGTGCTTACCTTCTTTTAGTCGGGGGGGGGGTTAAAAAATATTTAATCGTTCTTCAAGTATAACTTCTACATCGGTCGTGAGTTTTTTCAAAATGTTTAATTTTGTTTTAATGTTATACTGTTTTGATTAAAGCGTTTAGATCTGTCGCGGAATTAAACAAAATTTTAGTCTTAATAACTAAGCTCCTAAGGTTTAGACAAAATTTTAGTCTTAATAACTAAGTAGTTAATCTAGATCAATAAAAAATATTTATTGCCGCGCCCTCTGACGAGTTAACAACATAATACCTATCTGAGAACGATCGCCGATTAGCCCAAGCGTTTTGCAAAAAACGGTGTCCAAATCGGTCAAACCATTTTTGGAGATAAATTGGGAATATTCGTTTGCAACAAAATGTTAATTGCAGGGCTTCCTGGTGAGTAATCACCATAATTCCTGTCTAAAACCATTGTCAATGAACCATAAATATTTCACAGAAAACCGTATCTACATCGGTCAAACCGTTGGGAACTATATGGGAACATTGGATTGCACACGCAAACAAACAAACTCAACCTAAACGCATATACCTCTTCCGTTCCATCGTGGGTAAAAAACGTTAAAATACATAAGGAAATGTGTAACCAAATAATAAAGGGACACACTATGAAAATTATAAGAACATGGAAGGAAAATAATAAAAAAACATTGGTGAGGAATTGTTTTTAAATAATTTGACAAAAATGTTTTTTAAACGTATTTAATTTAATATGTTTTACTGTGATTTTTTCAAATTATATAATTATTTATTAGAAATAAATGTATATATATATATATATATATATATATATATATATATATATATATATATAAATATTCGTGCGTGTGTGTTTGTAAGGTCGTAATAAATATTTAGATAACCAAAAAAACAAAAGATTGCATAACGCTAAATGAGACAAATGTTTTTTAAAATTATTTTCTTATAATATTTGAAATGTCACATTTGAATAATCCGTTTAAACAATTCTATATAAAGTCTAAAATTATTTAGGATGAAATTATTTAGTGTGTTAACCTTATGAGTAAAAATTGGACTACTTCAAATGAATAGTAGTGAGTAGTTTGCAATTACTTTGATGGCTATGGCTAATTGTGTATAGTAACGACTTAGGATTTGTTAAAAAAACTACCCATTCTTCGGTCTGACCAGCTGCTTCCATGCTACACTGTCTTCGGCTTGTCTCAAAACGGTAATGAAATAGAGTCTCGTGATGATTTTAATCTCATAAAACCAGAGTTTAGTGGACCGAGAGGTCTCCGTCCTTTACTTTGCCTGCAGTTTATATATAAAGTAACGGAGAACTTATTGGAGCAGATGGTTTATATTTCGTTTTAGTCTGAAGTTGGTCGAGTATGGTATTGTTGATTTTTTTGGCAGTTCATGGCAAGCAAGGACTGCTAAAAGCGAAGTATAATTATTTCTAATTAGAGACAAGATAGTATTTTATAAATATTTAATGACGATACTACTTTTTTATTACAATATATTTCCCTTAAAATCCAAAATACCTATATTTTGCTCTACGCTTTTAGTCTCCATCTAGAGACGCTGTTTAAATGTTTAATTGGTTTTTAACTTCAAAAACTTCTTAATTTTCAGGAGTTACTTTACTATCCTGTTGTTTATTGAATTGGTATGACGGCTTTATTATGTCCAACGACTTTATTATGTTTTATATGCTCCAACGAGTTCTCCGTTACTTTAGCTATTCAGATCGTAGATAACCAGACAACCTAAATAAACTGATTATTGTAGGCAGAGTAAAGGACAAAAACCTCGCGGTCCACTAACCTCCGGTTTTATGAGGTTAAATCATCACAAGTGTCTATGTCACTGCCGTTTTGATATAAGCCGAAGACAGGGTAGTGTGGGAAGCAGGTAGTCAGACTGAAAAAAGAGTAGCGTGTAAGCAGTGGGTGACGATGTTTGCTTGTCTTACAAATGAGGGGTGATACAACCGAACACTGTTTCATTTGGATTTAACCGGAGTTACAATTTTCCCACTTTCTTTATTCTATATACGAATAAAATCTACGGTACGGAAGGAACTCAAGTTTTATAGTAACACCAGAATTAAATAATAGTACACTTAACTGTATATGTTTGTTTATATTCTTCTATACTGTAAGTGATATATTCAATTATCAAAATTATTTTGACTCGAATATATTAACGATTGAAATCATACGCCGAAAGATATTGCCAAATGACTTGTGAATTTTATAATTCTTATGCGATAGGTGTAAATATATTATGTATTTCTATATATTCACAACGGATGGTGACACTTAAGTCCCTTACGAAACTAATAATAGTGAGTAGGAAAAGACTGCATTGAAGAATATCTAGTCGATGGGTGGATTATGCTGAGGTCATCCAGAAATCCATTGTCTGTTGTCATGAAACTGACGTAGGTAAGGATATGAACAAAATATTAGATAATAACTAGATAAAGACTATTTAAACACAACCTTTAATAGTAAGTAAAAATCCAAAAGAAGAATGAAAAAATACATAACGACTTTCCGCATTTGTCTATTTTTTACATAATAGCGTTTAATATATTGTCATCATTTCGCGAAAGATTTTGTATTATTTCTATATAAAAAAAAATTCGGTATTTGCAACTGACTAATCAAATTTGTTAAATCAATGATCATTTTTCCATGCCATTAAATAGTTACGACGTAAATGTTTAATATTAATGAAATCGGTCAATTGTGTACAGGAATTCCCAGAAAGTTAAGTTTCCATAGATGTGATATCTTTGGGTAGTTTTAATTCAGGTTGATCAAAGTACTTTTAAAAAATTGTGATAAAATTCTAGATTTTAGTATATAATTAAAATTTATATTATAATATAATATTATTTTCAAAAACACGGCTGAACAATTAGAGGGCTATGGACACAAAGTGAGGTGATACACCAAAGACTGAAGCTTCTCGTTTTGCAAATAGGAGAAAAATTAAAAAAATAGGGTAAATAAAATCTCAAATTAATTTCAAAACACATGTCTAATGATAACTCTGATAATGGGATACACGGAAAAAATGTTTATGTCCATTTCAAATGGCTGGGTCACTATATCTTGAACGGGCAGACGGGTATTAAAAGGTTATCTTATTTCACTCCGAAACCAAAAAAAGGATATTAAAGCGACATAACAGTGATCGGACCACAATTATGTTTTAGATATATTGGGAAAGAATAATTGGTCATCGTTGTAGATTGCATAAACGAAATATATTTGCCATGACTTTAATATCGACCTAATATTTGTGGTATCTAAAATAATAAAGTATAGAATGGTTCAAAGCTCTTCAGTTATTCTGCGGCAAGTTTAAATTAGATGTCTATGATTTTTATAGTATTAAACTATTTTTTGAGAAATAAAAAGTTGCACTTTGCATCCTAACCCGTGCTTTGCAGGTCCTATTATATTTTGAGATTCATTGTTCCTTGAGTTATCACCGTACGACTTAAATAAACAAGCAAATTTTACTTTACGCCTCGAAACTGAGTGAAGTGTTTGTATTCACATTTTAATAGGTAATAATCGTCCACTCAGACTTCACTCAATATCTCATCAACTTGAGTAATGATTGCCATTATTTTAAATACAATACCTGAGCGTCTCCAGCGTCACTTTCCTCCTCGGGGTGGAGGTTGTAATTATTGCGGTCCCCTTTACAGGAGACAGTGAATTGTTTCCGCTATTGCACTTGGACGTTTAATAATTTGCGGATCTTGGGGAGAGCCAATTTAGATTTTTATTAAAAAATGCGCATACATTGACGCTTATAAATATAAGTCACTTTATGATAATGCAGATAATTTGTTAAAAGTTTTTAACAATTCTGATATGTAAATTAAAAATCTTTTTCCTTATTGTTTATTCAGTTGATGACAACTGAAGGAAATATTTAAGATTTAAGCCCGATTTTTTTCATATGAGCATGAATATGTGTGTATTTTTATATATCAACACATATAATTAATACACAATCAACAGTGTTGGCAAAGTTCGCAGAAAAGTTTCATAATCTTCGTTTTCGAAAGAACAAAGACTTATAATTTAGATGAATAGTTCAAACATTTTTCTACATTGTTTATTTTGTTTTACCTATTGTTCCTCTATTGGTTTTACAAACGAGACGTTATAGTTAACCTTGGAATAGGCGTGTGCAATTTTATAAAAATTGTCGATTCTTAAATAAAAGAAATAAACCGCATTGCTAATGTCATTACATTTAATAAAATGTAAAATTTTAATATTAATAAAGTACAATACAGCAATTAAAAAATAATTATTATCTAATTCAGTCCTTGTCGGATGTATTGTCAGCCCTAACGTAAAACGAAGCACTGACAAATGTCGTATATTTACGTTAAATATGCCTATTGCAAGATGTAGAGTGAGTTTTCGAAATTTCTTTTTAGAAGCTGGACATATTTTACATGATCCTCTTGCAGACAAGACATTGACACGTGCTGTTGTTTCGAAGCATTAAAAACAACTGATTTTTCAACACTTCGAAATAACAGCACGTACAGATGTCTTGCCTAGACTGACGAAACTGGCCAAAACAAACAAATTATCAATAACAGTATTATCGGAAGATGTACGGGAGAGAGAGGATGCATGAGGGGAAAGAGGAATAATTATTTTAAAAAAACAAAGCGAATTCTTAATACCACGCGATTACTTTAAGTACAATAAATTTGCTTTCCATATAGCAATACCTATAAGACAAAAACATCGTGAGCCCAGAAAATTTTAAATAAAAAACAAAAATCTCACAAGTCATTTGAAATATACTTCCTTTTGACATAAAAAAAGAATTCATTAGAAAATACATTATTTTCAGTTGCAAAAGATGAAATCTGGCTTTCTAGAGAATTGACCGAGAGGCGCGACCTAGAAAAGAGTCGCATCCATCTTATTTATAGGTATAACAGGAATGTATTCAAAAATTATTTTTAATAAATAGTTTAACTTTGATTTACTTTGTATGAACTCCAGTTTATAGAGCAGGATTCTAATTATTTTATGATTTTAAATTTCTTTTCTCTACTAATATGCCTATTGTTAAGCACGTTTATACGCATGCATGTACACAACGGAAATGAAAACACATTAAAAGTAAATGATAATTTCGGATACGCTAATTTTTCACATGCCTTACATGTGTTACCTTTTTAAATTAATTAATTCATTTTCCTTACGAAATTATCATATAACCCTTCATTTAAATTTAAAAATAATGTACAATGCTTTTACGGTAGGAGGAGAATAACGTTCTAAAATTACTATTACCCATTTTATTTTAATTTTCCTTAGTTCCGTTGAATTCGAACAATTTTAAATGAATAAAGGAAGAAAAAGTAGTCCAGCACTACGACCATAGTAGTTTTATAACTTACCTTAAAATCGAGACTATTCAATGCATTTCCTCGCTGGAAAAGTTAGGAAAGCAAAAGAAAAACCTTACGCTGTGAAGTTTAGTTACGAAATGCGGAAAATATAGCTACGTTGGCGGAGCGGACCCGAGGGCAAAGATTGGCGTAGAGCGAGGAATGAGTTCATGCATCGATATCGTTACGATGCGTCGTATTGTCTACAATATACAAGTGTCCAGTGGCAGATTTCAAAGTTTGAACAAACATAGTTTCTGAACGCAACACATAAGAGGGGCGCGGGGGTGGGGGCGTCGTTAGAAGCGCAAACGGTGCGGATGTTTTAGTAGCCATGGAACAGTGGAGTGGAGAGCACCGCGCTTTTGCCGTCGAGGCGTACATTTTGAGTGGATTTTCGCTGTCTGTAGCACGCCGCCGATTTAATAATCGTTACAGTATTCGTCGATTACGTAATGGACCATCGATCAACCTCATTCAGTCATGGGTAGCAAGGTTCAGAGCTACAGGATCAACATTACATAGGCCCAGGCCAGTACCTACACCATTGGTAGCCTACACCATTGGTAGTCGAGCGTGTTATGGTTTCTGTCGTTGAAAATCCCCGTTTATCACTGCGTACACGTTCATCGATATTGGGAATTCCGAAATCAACTTTTCAGGTAATAATGCGAAAAAAGCTCAAGTTCCATCCATATAAAATTCAAATTGTTCAACTAGAACTAAAGAATAGTCCATCCTTCAACCAAAACACATGGTTCCAGCAGGACGGGGCCACAGCTCACACTGCTAATATGTCCATGAATGTAGTGCGGCAGTTATTTCCAGAAAAAAAAATTTCCCGAAACGGTACCGTACCGTGGCCACCTAGGTCACCAGATTTAAGCCCATGTGACTTTTTCTTATGGGGATACTTAAAATCCGTTGTTTACAAAACAAATCCGAGCACTGTGACACAACTTAAAGAAAATATTCGAGCCGAAATCAGTAGGATACCCCAGTCGCTCTGCAAACGCGTTTTTGAAAACATGCGTGCTAGACTCGAAGAGTGTGTCAGACTCGATGGCCGCCATTTGGAAAACGTAGTTTTTAAAAAAGGAAATCCGCATTTGTTGTTATAAAGTTAAAATAAACCTACTTTGTATTAGTAGGAGGTGTAGTTTTTTTTTACAATTTTTCAAACATTGAAATCTGCCACTGAACAGACTGTATATTGCCAAGAAATATCCAGGTGTCCCAAAAATAACCTAAGTAAAAATTAAAATGTTGGTATACCGGACTAGTAGTGCTTCTAGTTCAAGTAGCGTCGCTGAAAAAGCTCATTATGAGTGGCAATACCATCTGAATTACGAAAGTTTTGTTTTTGTCACACTGTATTTCAATTTTGTTCACTTCTACTTTAAATTATACATCAAGCAAATCATGGAATTTTTTTTCGATTGTCTTTATAGCAATTTAGTCAACTGTTCTGCATAATGAGAGCATCCAATTAGCCAGGAATAACGTGTGAAACGTTAGGATGTTCTTCCAAATTATTGATAATCATATCTGCGAAACAGGTAAAAAGTTTCTCGTGAATTTAATAAATTATATTACTCTTTTTTTAATTAGATAATGGTTTGATCCAAGTTATTAAAAATTTTATTTATTAACATATTATTTTGAAGATTACTTGTCTTTTTCGTATTAATCTTGTAAAAAATTGTAACTATTTTATTTTGGATAATTCTACATTTATTACAGTTTCTAATAAGTCGTCATAATCCCAAAGGATGTTTCATAAATAAGAGGAAATTTTAATTTAACTGCTAAAAATTTGTTTGGAAGGAATCATTCATTTTTTTCCAGAAATAATGCTTGATTTAATTTATTTCACGGTTTGAAACGTACCGTCGAAAATTGAAATAGTTCCAGATTATAACCTGGTCTACTTTTTTGGTTCAACACTTAACCCACGTCATGATATTCTTCTGTTATTATCTAATTGTAAACTAACAAGAAAAAATCAATGTACATACACCAATTTTTATATTTAAGTAACTTATGTATAATTTTCAATGAAAAGCTCGTTGAATTTTCTTATTTTATTTTCCTTGCTATGTCTAAGAAAAAAATTGTTAAAGTTTGCAGAAAATTGCAGGTATTTAAAGCGGCCGAGTTTGTAACGAATCGGTTACGGCTTTCCAGATTTACACAGGAGGGAGATTTTATGAAAGTTCTTTTAAGTTTTCTATGATATTCTTTGTAAATGCAAAGCGGGTATCTAATATATCAAATATTTTTTCAGATATTTAACACGTAATAATGAAATTTTGATGGAAATATATTTAGGATTAACACTTTTTTGTTTCTGCTTTTCTCCTCTACTAACTTATTGTCTGATAACTTACAGGTATATAATTTTCTTTACATTACTCAAATCTTTAGAAAAATATGGACGGCTGTTTAATTTTTTGCAATTTTTCATCGAATTTGTCTTGATATGTTTATTAGATATATTTTTAATACTGAATCTAGCACGAAATGCTAAAGAGTTTTCTTAGAAAATGTTAAAAACGTATCCAACAATTTCAAAGTAGAGAGAGAGAGAGAGGGGAATTATCTCACTCGAACAGTGAAGGAATAGATGGAGCAAAAATGCTACGAATCAATAATATTGAGCACCAGTCGTCAACCTTTTCAAAATACTCAGCGAGTTTATGAATGAATTAGAATGTTGGGTAACGGTATTATTTCAATTGCATAAATGAATATAATTTTATCCTTTTTACCAGCATAATATCAAATAGAAAAGTAAACAATTATACAAACAGTGCATTGACAATCAATAAGGCCTTCATTAATATTAAATTTTCCTGATAACAGAAAATATCTTGGACTTAATTTAGCTTTTATCAAGAATATCTCGCCATTAACCGAACAATTTTGCAAAACGAGATTGGCATCCTTACAGATTTAACCTTGTCGGCAGCGGAAAATTAATTACCGAAATATATCAGGCAGAATCAGTTTATAATGAATGTTAATAAAGGTAATTTAAGCTAATATCGGCAAGCTTCCTCTTTGTTAAATTGACACAACAGTACAGTCGTACTCAGCCAAACGTAGTTCGGTTACAGAAGCTTGTTGTGAGTAGTAAATATTTACATACATAATTCTTCCGAGACAAACCCTTGATTGCGAATATCACACGTCATATAATAATAATACTTACATTTATTCCACAAGTACATTTGGCAGCAAAAATGACGTAAGTCAATTTAAGGTATATTTGACTTTTGCAGATATGTATTTTTTTACGATGTTATGTGTATATTATTTATTTCACTCAAGTAATTTAAGAGCCCAAAACGTATAAAATTCCAAATTTTTCATAAAGCATTTAATAATTAAAAACCTGTCAACTAAGAATAGGACTTTCCTTACGAATGTTTTATACACGTTTAGGCACTTATAAACATTTATGAATAGATATTACTATCAAATAACACAAATTTAAAATTTTATTTTTAATATTTGTCTACTACATTTTTCACTGGCGTATAAACAAGGTACCTATTTAAATAATATTACTTCTCACTATGTAAATATATAAATATTTTGCCTAGTATATTTTTTCGCACACATTAACAAACATTCACTTATTTTTGTAGTTGATTTAAATAAGTTATATTGAGTTTTGATGAACTTTTTATGGAACCAACTACAAGTCATTAAATGATCGGATGTTACTCGTAAACCAGTAGAACATACTTAGCTATGATTATTTTCTTGTGTGTTATAATTTTCTGTGATTAAATTGGGTACATACACTACTATCATGAATACTTTCCAGGCATTTGTAAACAGCGCTATTGCTAGTGGTGATGGGGACACGTAATTCTAACAAATATCACCATTTTAAAGCTTAATATTTCCTAAACGGATTAAGAAGGCCTATTCAACGATATCATATACAATAGGGTATGCGAAAAAATTGAAGGTACCCTAAATTACTTCTTTTAAAGATTTTATTTCATAATTTAGTAATCGTTATAAACATGGATTACTATACTATTTATATAAATTCAGCTTTTTAGCACTAATAGTCTGCGAGTAGCAGGCGAACAGACGGACAATAATGGTTCCTAGTTTGGCTACGGAACCCTGAGAAAATATGTTAAGATTAAGTAGAATGAGAGCCTTATGGAAGTTTCATACGTACGTGCGTACATCTAAAGTTTAAACTTTTAACTGTGCATTTAGGAAGAACTTTTCTTAAACTGTTAACAATTACTAATATTATGTCTTCATCATGTAAATAATCGTGTAGTACATTTTTCGCAAGCGTAAAAATATCGTGACTTTCTTAAAGATTATGAGATTGAAATAATTTTTATATTTTGCTATAATTTTTATGGCCGACTTCTATTAATTATATTTTTTCATAATTTAAATTTTAGCAATATATTTTGGGTTATGTTTTTGTGAGAATTTCCAACAATAACTCTAGATAGATATACAGATAATAAAATGAAGTGCCCAAAGTAGTATAAAAACAAGGATATAGTAATTTTCAATTTCAACACTAAGCGCACTTACCAGAAAAAAGTTTGTCTTATAATAATTATCACATGTACCTTGTCTTATAATGATTATCACTGTCACACGAACCTTCAATCTTAATGTCAATTTATCTAATTTCCAAAGGCTGCTTGAACGAAATTACGAGCAAAGGTAATGCGACATAATATTTAAAAACAAATTACTTTTGAAATATTTATAACTCATCATTGCAAGTAATACTTCACATAACTGAAAGCAAAAAAATTAACAAACTTGCTATAAAAATAGGCTGTTTCTATTCTATTTGTGGTTATGTAATTTCACAGTAAATGAACTTATCATTTAATGTAAAATTACATCTCTCTACGACAAAAGTTTTCTGAAAAAAGTTAATAACGGACGGCTGTACAATTTGTAACATATACATTCATATAATATCCATCTAGGCAAATTCATATTTCTTACATAATTAAGTTTCTCTAATATAAAAAAGTAAACATTTCCCCACACGCTCTTAATTTGAACTGAGGTCGTTCAGCTGAATAGACAGATATCGTGAAATGAGTCGTAACGACGTATAAACAAATTGTGTTTTGGGGAAACTCTTCATATTACGAATATATGTTATTACAAACGTTAAAATAACACTCGAATAAAATAACATTATATTGCAACTAAATCCTTTACTAACGCTATGTTATAAGTTATTTTGCCTGTACGCGCTTCGAACACACCGACAAAAGATTGTTTCATTGCTCGCATTGTCACAAAAGGCCATCTAATTGCACAACAAAGGAATCATATGAGTATAATTTCACTTCCTCCATTCGTATCGTGTCTTTGTAATGTTAATTTATTGTTGATGTATGCTGATGTATAGGCCCTGTGTGTGAGAACAGGTAGAGCGTTGATGCCCGATATGATGATATTAAATCACTTGGAGTGTTGCGTAAGGGATCATAAATGGACTTCTTATGCTCCTCATGCATAAGGAATGATTAAATTACGTACGAAAATTTGGAGGTATAACGAATATTACATTCATCAACATCTGACGTACCTACCTGGGCAAAGGTTCCAAACTAAAGAAACTACGAAGGTCTGACAGACGAACGAACGGACGGACAGATATGACAGTTTTTGCATTGTTTATACTATTCGGAAATCAGATAAAATGTACATATGTACATATGTATATGTATATGTATATGTATATGTATATGTATATGTATATGTATACGTATACGTATACGTATACGTATACGTATACGTATACGTGTACGTGTACGTGTACGTGTACGTGTACGTGTACGTGTACGTGTACGTGTACGTGTACGTGTACGTGTACGTGTACGTGTACGTGTACGTGTACGTGTACGTGTACGTGTACGTGTACGTGTACGTGTACGTGTACGCGTACGCGTACGCGTACGCGTACGCATACGCATGCACTATGCATATGCATATGCATATGTATATGTATATGTATATGTATATGTATATGTATATGTATATGTATGTGTATGTGTATGTGTATGTGTATGTGTATGTGTATGTGTATGTGTATGTGTATGTGTATGTGTATGTATATGTATATGAATATGAATATGAATATGAATATGTATATGTATATGTATATGTATATGTATATGTATATGTATATGTATATGTATATGTGTATGTGTATGTGTATGTGTATGCGTATGCGTATGCGTATGCGTATGCGTATGCGTATGCGTATGCGTATGCGTATGCGTATGCGTATGCGTATGCGTATGCGTATGCGTATGAGTATGAGTATGAGTATGTGTAGGTGTATGTATATGTATATGTATATGTATATGTATATGTATATGTATATGTATATGTATATGTATATGTATATGTATATGT
This sequence comes from Druceiella hillmani, assembly GCA_039881145.1. NCBI lineage: Eukaryota > Metazoa > Arthropoda > Insecta > Lepidoptera > Hepialidae > Druceiella > Druceiella hillmani. The sequence goes on along the minus strand of JAYKKI010000021.1, from coordinate 25,048,345 downwards.
ATATGTATATGTATATGTATATGTATATGTATATGTATATGTATATGTATATGTATATGTATATGTATATGTATATGTATATGTATATGTATATGTATATGTATATGTATATGTATATGTATATGTATATGTATATGTATATGTATATGTATATGTATATGTATATGTATATGTATATGTATATGTATATGTATATGTATATGTATATGTATATGTATATGTATATGTATATGTATATGTATATGTATATGTATATGTATATGTATATGTATATGTATATGTATATGTATATGTATATGTATATGCATATGCATATGTATATGTATATGTATATGTATATGTATATGTATATGTATATGTATATGTATATGTATATGTATATGTACCTATATGTATATGTATTTTCGTATGTTTAGTCCGTCTCTCTTTCTCTTGTGACTAGGAGCTAAAATGACTTACTGAATTTTAATGACAACACTTCTCTAACAGATTTGTCATTATTTATTGTGTATTTTATTTAATGCCAATTTGATAAACTAACATTGAGTAATGACAAAAATAAAATTTATATTATAATTAATAATAATAAGTCTGATTTTAACATAGTTACATAGTTTTTGTGCAGGAAAACCCATAAATTTACAATTTATCACGTATTGATATATGTTGAGAAAAATAGCAAAAATTATATCGTTTAGCGGCGTATCGTTATTTCATAGACCATGGTACACATTGTTAGCGGAGCATCGTTATTTCGTTAACCCTGATACACATTACCACAAGGAATGGAACGCCAAATTTCGTTCATGAAGTGAGAGGTAGAGCCACAGAGCAGCGTGCTTTTACGTACCGACATTATTTCCTTAAATTCGTAATTTACTTTCTTTCGTGCAACAATAATATTTTATAATGAAATATATGGGGACTGTTTTTTATTTCAAAATATCTGGGGGTATGACAGTGCTAAGTTGGCAAGCATTGTTGTAAAAACTTTTACCAAAAGCAACTTAGAATACTTTTAAGTTTCTATATCTTTACATTGGCGTCGAATAAAAGTATCAAACGTTATATAAAATCCCATAAATATTTACCTATAACTTTTATCCTTAGATACTTAAGCTAACTTGCATGAAGGAAGTGCTTAGAAGACAAACATGAATCCATTACACCATAGCAAATAAATATTATTTTTATTCAGTACATGTAAAAATAATATCATTTAATTGTAATATCATTAAATGTAAATAAATTCAGAAAATGTAATTGATAAACACCACAATGTTCCTTTAATTAAGGATGACTTGATGAAGAATGATAAAATAAACTTTTAACAGCGCGATGAACAGGGGAAGTTTAAATATTTTTGGGTTTCCGTAGCCAAACTAGAAATCTTTATTATTTCACCATCTCCTTCGGTCTGTAAATTATAGCCGTTTTACACGTAAACTAATAGTGTTGCAAAACTGAAAATTTCACGCCAATTTCTATCAATGTCTAAAAATATGAATATAATCGATAGAAAATGATGAATAAAATCTCGAATATTGAACATATTTGGCGTTAATTTCGTAGAAATTCGTTATTCACAATTAAATGAAACTACGTCATGTAGTATTATTTCTACTTTCTTTAAATTCTTTACCACGACCTAGTTTTCATTGTATTACAACATCTTCAGGTTGGCTATTAGCAAAGATTCTTGCAAAGACGTTGTAATACAACGAAACCTAGGTCGTGGTAAAGAACTTAAAGAAAGTAGAAATAATACTACATCACGTAGTTTCATTTAGGGGCGTAGTTCATTTCAGGCTGTATTTTGGTTAAGGTTGAAAAACTGTTACAAAAAAATTGGTTATGTCAAGCATTTTTCGATACAGGGATTCGTTTTAAATCTATTAAGCCTCATTTTTGTTAGAATTATGTGTCCTCACTCTCTTCCAGCCAACCGCTACTTTTAAATATCTGAAAAATATTCGAAATAGTAATACATTTATATATATATATATATATATATATATATATATATATATATATATATATATATATCCAGAAACGAAATTATGAAGAAAATAATAAGAGTTATGTAGCCTCTACTAGTTGACAAGAATATTTTATCAATGAACTTATGACATGCATTGACTCTTTAAAAAGTACCCCCACAGTAATCCTAAAACCTGTACTTAAATCGACTACAGAAATAGTTTTTTGTTTTAAAATGTTTATTTACTTTGTATGTAAAATATACACTAGGCAATACGTTCACGATGTGAAAAAATTACATTCGTAAATAGTTTATAAGAAATAATGTGTGCTCTTATGAGTACATAAATATTAACGGAATCCCCAGGCTTTGTGTTTGATTAGTTTTAATGATGAGGCTTTCAATATGATAATATTTCTTACTTGTTAAGAATGGGACTGATCTTGAAATAAAAGTTATTTGATTTTAATTTCTTTTTTTTCGTTACTTTACGTAGCATACCTCTAAATATATACAGAAGATCATATGGAAAGAATATATCATACTCCCCTCATTATTAAAGTACTTAATTTGGAGTTAAGAAAACAATTCCTAGGGACTTGTTTCAAATTTGGAGGAAAATTACAGCAATAGCTAATAAATAATAGTTTGAATAATAGTTTTAGTGAAGACTGTAGCAGGCTATATATTTACATGATATATATATATATATATATATATATATATATATATATATATATATATATTCTTTTTTTCTTTTTCTTTTTTTTTTAAATATAAGTGTGAACGGAACATTACTGGCACATAAGAAATTTCCTATTACTCTTAAAATGTTGTATTGTTGCAGTCGAAATAAATTTTTGAACATCTTGAAAAAAAAATTTAAAAATGTAATATTGGCTGAATATTAGGTAGGATAACAATAGAAATAAAAAAAAACCTCTTTGTACACGCGAAATATAGCTCAGAATTTCCTGAGAATAATATTTTAAACGAGACCGCTGATCACAGCAAAATACCACAACTTTTATAAATCTGCTAAACCAGATTTCGAACGAGAATTTCTTTTGAGGGTAAACCCTAAGCGGTAACGCTTTGAGCAAGTTTCTGAAAGTAAATCCGATCAGCTGGGCTGATCATAGATAATATACGAAATTCCGCAAAGTTAAGAAACGATGATATGACGAATGTAAGATTTAAGTTTCGTTCTTTGATGGTTTTTAGGATTATAGTCTGAGAGATGAAATAAACCGGTTCTAAATAAACTACATCTATACGAAGCAATGCGGTAGAATTTTTTGAGCAGGTTATTTTTAGTTTAATTAATGGTGCTAATACCGTCGACCGTCATTATCGTGTAAAAACATGATTATGATTTAGCAGTAGTAGTTTATACTAAAAATACTTTTACGGCCTTATTTGATAAGAGAAAATGTGTCATAACGGGAAATATGCAGTTAATAGCATTATATTGCGTTCACATTATTTTTCAGGTTATTTACAAAAAAATAATACATTGAAATTAACACATTATTAAATCCCTCAGTTACCTGATCGCATTCATCTAGTACGTGATTTGTAAATGATAACCGAGAATAAATTTCTTTACATATGTATGTCATGGCGGTCTGTGTTACGTAATATATATGTATATATATATATATATATATATATATATATATATATATATACTTACAATAAAAAATTATGTTCCTAAAATATAGAGGAGCCAATAACAATTTTGTAATATTTTCCATTAAATATTTCTTCGCAAACCTTTTCTTACCATTTTATATTTAAGTTAAACTAAATCCCTATTCATGATACATAAAATCTAAAAGTTGTTTCGATAGTCAGTTTATTTCTTACCTAGTAACTCAACATACAAATCACGGAACAATGGTAAGCGTTGGACGGAATAACATACAGTGTAGCCAGTTATGCGCAACTTCACTCGCGTGAATACTAATGCTGTGATTGAATAACAATCATACCTAAATGAATGAACATGTTTTTATGAAGCTCAGAATAAAAGTATTTAATAATTTGATTCGAGAAGGTCGAGACTTTTTTGCTACTAAATACGAATAAAACTCAGCGTTTTTTGCTCAATAATAAAAGTTTAGCAATACACCATGCATCACTAGATGGCCCTACGTGTATATTAAATCTACTGATCGAGTGTTTTGAAAGTCAAAAACGTGTGTATAAAACTCGCAGCCTTAATAAATAACCTACGCCTGCGAAGCCGCGAGCTAAAGTTATTTAATTCATGGAAACTGATTGCGCACTTTTATAGAAATTAAAGTTTCTATAAAATTGCTTTCATTCAATAGTTTGAACCATGTATTTTTATATGAACTATACCGGATAAAACAAAGAAACCATTTCCGGAAACGCAGCGATGAATCTTAATGCTTGTTCTATAAAATTGAAATTGTTAAAAAATTCGATAAGATATTTTTATGGACAAAACAAAAAAAAGAAAAAAATCGATGCACGCAAATGGGAAAACTCTATAACAAACATTAATTTTAATAACATATTTTTAAAGTTAGATATCTTCAAATTTGCTATTATAAACAGTATATTTATTTTGTAAATACGAACGTTGTCGAAATTTAAAGAGATTTTTCTTTATTACATTCATGTTAATTCGAAAACTTTGATCATTCTCCGAAAAAGTTGCTAATCAAATATATATAATATCAATACGCGGTAAAAATGTTCACTGGAGTAAAACATAAGCGGTCTGGCAAAAACTACACCAAATAAAACTCCTATTGAAATGGAATTTTAAAACGAACGAATCAGAGGTTGAAGGAATACTTGTATTTTATATGAAAAATGTGCGATTCAATATGAAAAAAAAACTTATAATTTATTTATTAAAATGTTCCAATTTACTTTTGTGAAACCAAATATGAATTACATTTGGTCTCTAAAATGAAATTACTTTCAGAATCAGGCATTTTTGTACAATAATAATGATCATCTTTATTAAAAATTAAAATGACTTATCGTGCAAACCAAATAGTGAACAACAACCAAATATAGATAACAATGCCCCACCAAAATAAAACAAATAAAATATTCGTAATTATAACGTGGCAGACATATTTCTATTGCAAGCGCGCAACCTGAAAGTGTCATTCGACTATACGATAAAAGTTCGACTTTCTGACCAAACTCTCGAACTGCTTTACCAATTTTAATTATTACAGTATACACCATTGTGTATTAATAATTCATGTACTGAAAAAAGGCTTGAAATTTATCCGCTTTGAACCCAATAAACTTTTTCTAAGTTTTTGTGGAAGATTAGCTTTTAAGAGGGTTTATCATGAGAACGGTACGGTTTGTGAATCCACCTATATATTGTTATTTACGTGTCTCTATTTACTATCATAAAACAAAGAAGTTTGAACACAATTAGAAAGTCACTTCGAATTTCATAATCTTTTAAAAGTATGTGTATTTACACATAGACTTAAAGACTTGCTACCGCATTACTGACAACTTTTGAATTTATGAAAGTAAAATGCAAGAGATTCTGCACCGACTTTACATCTGATGATTTTATATCAACTCAGAAAATTATTTAGGAAAAATGAATAAAATATCTATAATGTGACATTTAAAATCTGGACAGCAACAAATCTCTTAGAAATTCCATACTTCATCACCAAATATAATTTTATTGATCCGCTCTAAGATCACGAATATTCTGCCCTAAGAGTCTGTTGGAAGGGTTTATTAATACGTTAAGGGTAAAATAATTGTGTCAACGACCATAAATTTCGGCTACCACATGCTCCATATTTGGGAAAATGACTTTAATATCTGCCACATAACAGCTATTTCCTTTACCCAGCTATCACAGTTTCTTTTTTGTATAATTTGACTAGTTATCGGAATCGTCGCTGCTGTGAACGGTCGGAACTGAAGGGATCCGGCCTCGGCGGACGGATATCGTCTAACGAGGAAGGGACGGCCGATAACGACAACGACTTTTTTGTGCGGTAGCGTCTGTCGAAACGATGCTAGCAAGGAAACTTGTATGAAAGAAAATATTCTAGATAAATAAAAAATATCGATAAAAATACATAATTTTTTTATTTCAACAACTAGCCTCTGTGTATCATTAAAATTCTTCATCAATTTATATGACTTGAATTCATTATTAATGTCTACGTCGATAAAAATGTATTAAACACGGCATTGCCTTTTCTAATTGAATTTATATCCTGTTTTTCCATCCAGTTGATTACTTAGTTAATTATTAATCGATTACTCGGTGAATGATATTTAAATGATATAAAGCCAAAGCTAGGTAATTAACAGGAGTAAGTGAAATTTTATGGAATGGGGAAACTTTAGAGTACGAAAAAGTGAAATGTGAGGTGACTGGTAGGTCGACGTTGTACCTTCAAACATTTTGCAGCTATGGAGGTATTTTACACCATGTTTTATTAAATACTGATGTATTTTGCACTACGGGTACCTTCAAACATTTTGCAGTTATGAAGGTATTTTACACGATGTTTTATGAAATATTGAGGTATTTTGCACTACGGTTTATTAAATATTCAGGTATTTTAAACCATCTTTTATTAAATTTTGAGATATTTTACACTATATTTATTTCAATAAATTTGTATTATAGTGTGGGGAGAGTTATGTTGCAAATTAACTTTATATTTTCGTAGCGACTATTTTTTTTAGAAATCGTCACTCTTATAATTTTATAAATAACGGGGATGGAATGGAATCTGGGTAACATAAAATCGCAAAATAAAAATAGATGGGAAATCTTTACAAAAATATTCTTGGACTATATGACACAATGCAATAACTATTTTTTCCTCAGCCTCAATCATTGAAAACCTAAAATATAAAGGAGGTTATTTATTTAGTTCAAGACATCAGTATAAATAAATGTGGATTAGTAAATTTTATAACTATGTATGTGTATTAAATTTTAGTTTGAAACTGTAATTTACTACAAAAAAATCAACTGTGGCAGACATAGCGACTTCCGTTCATTATAAATGATTCAGATGAATGGGCAGAAAACCAAGTGATCTCACAAGGGTATCGTTTTTCCTTTTTGAGGTAGGTAAATCTAAAAAGTGCATAAAAATAATACTCAAAAAAGCATATTTTGTTCTTTATAAATGTCATCCTTTGTACTCGTTAAACTTACTTGTATACTATCTGTGCCTCACGCTACGTGGAAAATTCTGGATAAGATTTTTTTTCTTTCTCATATATTGCTCTTGGTTATAAACTATTACCATACCAAATTTCATCAAAATCCGTCAGAGTAAATTTTGTGTGATTAACACACAAAATAACATACAGACAGACCGCTAAATCAATCACTCTTTTTAAAATATTTTTCGAATAGGGAATTTAATCTGTTACAGTTTTATTGTATGTATAGATAAGTTATGTCAAAATTATTTTATTTTATTAATTTCTTTACGAGAATTTGAGTGTTGAAGTTACAATTCCGACAAATTTCCAATAATTATCGAGCGTCTCTGTACGTCTTTGGCTGTTTTTGTCTCTTTGTAGTTATGAATTTCCAAGACGCTCGTGTGATTTTGAAAACGTTTTAATGATTTTGATTTATTGTCTAATAGTTCGATTTTCTTACTTTATTTCCCATGGTTCCTTCATTATATTTCTCGTCTTGTGATACATAAAGTATGTCAAAACATATTTGTTTTGTACAAGGCGCACAAAAATTAACAAGTTTTATATCTACCGTGCTTTATCTGACATTCAATTTTTATCACGTATTTATTTGGAAATGGCTGTAACTTGGGACAAAACATTCACCTTGTGCTACTTTAGATTTACTAACGTGTTCATGTGATTTTCGTTGAACGTAGTCTGGCAAAATCTTGATCATTTGCTCGGCTTGCCGCCAAATTTATGTAGTGGAACAAATAAATATATGTTTATATCGTCGTCATATATAAATGTATACAATTGGACATAACTGAATTTATTCTTCTCGGTTTAGTTTCTTTTGTTCTGATACGAAATATTAACACTCTGCCTACCGTTGGCGGGGTAAAACTAAAAATGCGAGGACAGAATTGTGGCTATTGAGATTTTAATGTTTTCTAAGCCTATATTAATAAGTGTAATAAATATTATGAATATATTAAGACAATTAAATGAAACTACGTGATGTAGTATTATTTCTACTTTCTTTAATTTCTTTACCACGACCTAGGTTTCGTTGTATTACAACATCTTCTGGTGGGACATTAGCAAAGATCTTTGCTTATTTGAAGATGTTGTAACATAACGAAACCTAGGTCGTGGTAAAGAAATGAAAGAAAGTAGAAATAATACTACATCAGGTAGTTTAATTTAATTGTGAATAATGAATTTCTAAAAAATTAACGCGAAATATATTCAATAAGTAAGAAATAATGATTAAGGTGCACGATTAAAATTTGAGTTCAGCAATACGTTATTGTGACATTCACCACAATTCGTTTTCGAAATAATTATTAATGGTCAACATTAAAATTTGAAATCAGCAATACATTATTATGATATTCACCGCAATCCCTTTTCGGAATTAATATAAGAAATAATTAAGGTGTATGATTAAAATTTTAGTTCAGGAATACGTCATTATGTCATTCTTTTCATTTATGTATATCATTATTAAGAAGCATAGATTTTTATTCAAACATATTTTTCGAAAATAAAATCGACAGGCAATAATTTACATACTCATCAATGACGGAATGACAGATAAATGTAACTCTCCTACATTTTTAATATCGTGACGATGAATTCAATTCAATGCACCAAATAATCCCCAAAAGGCACACATGACCAGTATTGCTTTTACTTACTTAACCTTATAATCTAAAATATAGCTCAAAAGGCAAACTTATTTTTAAGCACAAATGTATCGGGTTAATGATCTCACGAAAAAGACGATAATCTTCAGTATATTTTTCTAATCTGATATTTTAATCTGTGTATTATAATTTACTATTTTCGGCCAAGGCGGCGAGATTTACATATAAGTTTTGAACTTCTTATATACTTTAGCAAAAGATATAAATGTACGTTGCGCCATATATTGAAATATTGCAGTAAGTCTATTGAAATATTGCAGTACGTCCATTGAAATATTGTATTATAATCTATTGAAATATTGCAGTATGTCAATTAAAATATTGCAGTAGTAATTTTTTCTTATTATTGAGTAGAAAACGTAAAATTTCATCCTATAACAATTATGCTATTTACTGCCGTCCATACCAAGTTTCATGAAAATATTTCCAGCCATTTAGGCGTTATTGAAAAACAAACGGAGTTATTAGGTGACAAACATAAACATTGGGTGAAAAAATAGTAATTTTTAAATCGTAATATGAAGCACATATTTAACACTTTCTTGGAAGAAAATTCCGTCTCGATAATATGAAATTTGAATGAAAACTGTCTTAGTAAATCTTAAGTAAATCCTTTAATCTATGGAAAGTGTACCTCCAAATGAAAGTGGTCTGTGATTTTTTGAGCGCATCGAAAATGGATTTGCATACAAAAATTATACCGAATATTTTTACTTCAGTTTAAATGGAAAAGACCTTGAATATTGGCAGAATTACCGTTCTCCGACCTCAAAGTTAGCCGGCCCCAACTAGCGGCGCCAGGACCATCGCCTTATTAAAGCTCTCCTTGATCCAATATCACCAACGGAACGCTAGCCTTTCTAATTTGGTTTATCTCACATTAGACTGAAACGCAAGGCTAGAGAAAAAACGGGAATAATTTATTCATCCGATATGCCTAAATACGATACAGTGAGGTGCGCGATCTGCTGGCATGACTAATTTGTTAGTCAAAATATTATTTTTAATCGTTTCTTTGATATACTGGTCGAAGTACCTTACATATATATCGAAACTAAGAGAAAAATAGACGACGAAAGAGAAGTCTCTGTTAATGTTGTTACTCATAAAGATTAATATTTATTTTAATCTTATTCTCTAAGTATTATATGGAGCTAAATTAAGAGATGATACATTTTTTAAAAGTTTCCAATATAATAATATGGGAAATTATTTAATTCAAGATTGTGGATGTAAATTTTATCTGAAATTTTAATTGATTTACTTATTAATTAGTTAACAGTGAACGTAAAATATAAAAATAAACGTAGGAGTTAAAGATACAACTTCTCCTCATTGTGGTCAAATACTAAAGATATTTTCAAAATATGTTTATGTGCACAGTCAGTTTATTGCCGAGTACCTTTTTAATAATTAAAATTTCTCTCTGTTCGGTGAATATTTGCCTTTTAAATATTTTCATTGACGTCTTTATGACAGATGAGTTGTCCCAAGTTTATTACTTGGGTTTATAAGTTATTTTTAATAAATCTGCTTTGAAGATACTGGTAACGTATTTTAAATGTAAGCGCTTCTTTTTTAAAGGTCCCATCAAAGACTTTCACTTAAAAGGTCCCTTCAAAGACAAATACTTAGTTTCTCTATTTATCTGTTGAGTCGTGATATAATGTCAAAAGTGTAAAAATATAAATGTGTATATATATATACACACACACACACACACACACAAATATATATATATGTGTGTGTGTGTGTGTATAAATAATATAGGAGTACGTCCACGTATATTTGACCGGCGCCCGCCGCGCTGTGCGGGGCGACACGCTCTCTCATGAGGCAATTTCATTATCTGCTTTCGGGCCATTTAACACAAGTCTACGCAGGAGGAATTGCGAAAAGTCCCATGTAATAACGACGATTGAGGTAGACTGCGCACCCGGCAAGCGATATTCAACCAATTAGACTTGCTACGGAACCGTCTTAGGGCCGGTTTTCGGCTGACAAATTTGCGTAAACATAAAGACGATATTAGTCGGCGGGTAGCGGAGAGGATTCTTCTAAGGTGAGGTTGAGCGAGATAGCTCATATATTTCTAGCCTCGTCTATCGGTGGTCTTTTAATGAATATTAGGAGATGTAATCTGGGTTAATCTTTTGATTCAACTCTGGTTAGACCTATATGTCGATTTTGGGATCGGCATTATCCAGGCTGGACTTTGATTGAAATATAGTTTGTGGTGTTTATTTTCGATATATTATTGCAGATTTAGGCCAATGTGGCCACATACTGAAAAGAAACCTAGCCAGCTTCATTTATACGTATGCGGATAATTGTGGAATAACATATCGTGATACCATTATGTATTAAGATTTACTGATCCTATAATAGATAATTAAAATGTTCCTTTTTTGACAATATTACATTAAAGATAATTTATACTCCCTTAAGAACCGAAATTATAAAATATATTGTCGTACATATAGCAAGTTGCGGAGTCGTTATTGTGATACTCTTTTGTAATAAACTTTGCTGAATTAATATATAAATATATATATATATATATATATATATATATATATATATATATATATATATATATATATATATATATGCACGCAATAGATTTACCATTCTATTGCAACTTTTATTCCATTTTCTTTCTATCACACATTATATACAGATATTGTGTTTTCTCGTTCTCGTAGCGTATTTTAAAGTTGCAACTACGTCATTGGATTGACGTGCCAGTGGGCTAGTACTAAGTTTATAGTCGCATAACTTTTGATTCGAAGGAGATATCTTTTTGATTACTTATCGTTTTTCTCGTCAAGCGGGTAATGAACATTCACTGATATATAAGCCGCAAAAGAAAGATTTGCTTCTCATTCTCAGTTACTTATTTAAAAACTGTACTTTTGATTGCTATAAAATTATTTTCATAGCATTTAGTCGAGATCTTGGCCACCTAACTATATCGGAATATCAAACGTTTATGGGTGAAACGTCATTAACTCTAATGTGGAAAAATTCATATATCAAATTAGACCATCATAATTTGGTCATGAAAATAATTTTGTAAAACTAAGAAAAACATAATTTTTAAATAAAAATTCCCTCAATAAAGAAGTGAGAAAATGTGTTTGTTGAAATATCCAATAATGATAATGCCATTCGAAAAAGAGAGGAATTTAAGCTTGAATAACCGAGTTAATTGTAAAAATGTTCTTTTGTAAAGCATTCCATGATTATCATTCCGTTTGTTTATGTAGATATTTATTTGTTTATACAGTTGACAGACACAAAATGAAAAACAAATAAAACAAATTCTTTCACCAACAATTTCTCTGACGAATTTAAATTGATTTCAAGATTCTAATCGAAGTAAAGGTGCTGTCAAACCGACATGATCTCACTTTAACGATTAAATTAGTGCACAGGCTCTAGCAAAATAAAACTGGCATGTGCTTGTTGAAATCGCAATATGAAGGTTCTTTAAAAATTTAAATAATTATAAAAAATTAAAGTTATTAAAGTAAAAATAAAAAAAATTCTATTAAAATTCTTAAGAATAATTATATTGGTTTCCACAAACATACTTTTCGTCATATATTCTAACCAGAGTAATATATCATGAATTACCCAAAAACCTGTCAAGTCTATGTAGAACTCGCACTACGAGGGTTCTGTATATGTTTAGGCACTTGTAAACATTTAAGCGTACATAGTATTTATATTAAACTACTTAAAATTATTACTTTTTAAAACGTTCATAGTGCTTACGTCAAGCGGCTACTGAGAAAAAATAGCAGAAACAAACTGACAGAAAGATATGTAAGTAATATTATAAAAGTTTTGTTTTTCCTTTAAAGGTATTGAAACGTAAAAGCCATAAAATTTAAAATACTAGCTGAAGTTCTTCAATAAATTAAGGTGTATTTCAACAACTCCATTTTTTATAATTTTAACTTTAGCAGTTTCAGAGATAGAGAAGGTGGCATGTTTTTATGGAAGCTTTCTCTAAAACCATTTTTTGTCAAATCCTAGAAATTTTACAACTTGTGTTTTTATTTAATATTCCACACAAAACCTTCTCATACTAAACTTACCCATTCCAAAATTCACAAGAAAGTATTCTTTAGGTTTTCACGTTCAATATACTTCCTCACTATGCCAAAATCCGACTTTAATATTAAATGACTTCGAAAGAAACAGCCATGACAGACAGATTAAATATATAATCATCTCACATATGAAACCATGCATAATCATAACGAAATTAAAAAAAAATCTGCCAAAAATATACAACTATATAAATTGCTATTACATGAGCGAGACGCACGTGATGCTCTTTACTTTTACAGGTAATCCTCTCGACATATAAAATTAATGATAATTGTAATAGTGATTAAAACTGCAATATAAAACGTTTAATAAGCAAGGTAATTATAGCATCAGAAGAAACCATTACCAACTTTAGTTATTACAGTTGAATATTTCAAAGTCGTGATTTTGTCCTTTTTTTCGGCAGATATTTATTTACTATACATGTTAAGTTTTCCTCCTTTGACATTCCACATAAATGATGTTTTTTTTTATAAAACATGACTTTATTTGTCGCAGATGTTTGCTTAAAGTTTCTTTGGAATATTGCACTTCGCAAACTCTAAGTGAGCATATCAGTAATAATTATCGTACGCGCAAACATAAATAGATGAATGGAATGAATGGCACGCCAATGAGGATATCACTATTATTTCTAATTTTGGGGGACCTTTATTTAATATTTGTGACTACATAACACAACTTTAATATAACTTTGTTAACAGTTAAGAGTATGTTTCTTATACGAATGAATAAATAAACATACAATATTTATATTGATATATTTGTAGATTGCTAGCTTCCGTCCATTACCAAATTTTCATTCGAAATTGTGTGCATTCGAACTTTATCTTCATTAAATATATTATATAATTTACTTTGCAATTAAACTTATCAAATATATTGCCACCGTTGTCACAAAATGTGCCATTTCCGCAATCACACAAATATATAGGAACAACGAACTCATAATACGCTGTTCCGTTATGCATTTAATCATTTAAGTGGAAGTTTGTCAATATACCGTGAGTTTCAGGCACTCTCGATCATAGCTGCTGCTGGTGCTTCGGTTTTCGTTTAGCGCTATTAAAGTACTGAATAACTATTCTTTTCATTTTCACAACGCTTCATAATATTGATCTTTCTTCGGAAGCTCCGAGTAAAGGACTTTTTTCTCCTCACCGGAAAAGTTTGCTGAATGAAAATTTGTCTGCTCACTTTAAATTACTTTAAATTTAAAATTGAAGCTCTTATGTGAAAAGGAATTGGAAAAACTTTGCTCAGTTTTCTTCTATTTGAAATTAATTAGGTATTATATTAAATAGAAGAAAACTAAGCAAAGTAGAGCAAATCCGATTAATATGAATGACGAATTTATTCACAATTTTCAACAACACTAAGATTAGCTACAATGATCAGTCACGAATGAACTTAATGATAACGTGAAGGACGTTGCAAAAAGCCTCTCGCCTATACATTGTGTGTCTCTTTTTTCCAATCAAATTGACCCCAGTTTTTCCACTCTCTCTCGTTTGAATTCGCTTCTTCTTATTTTGTAGTTAGCTTGAGAAGGTAAATTAAATTTAATATATTTTTTACAAAAAATAAGTAAGTAACAAATAATTTATTTGTTTGTAACAACTAACATACACAAATTCTGTATTTTTGTTGATTTAAAGAATTTGCTTCACAAGTCAGATGTATTCAACTTACGACCTACTAATTAGAAAAATAGAAGAAAAAGAAAGAAAACACATAAGTTTATTCCAATTCGACGTAAAACGTTAAATTAAACAATTAACGAGAACTAGTAATTAATCAGTAATGAACGGTAATTGTCAAGTCTCGTTAACTAGTATCTAATGATTTTTAAATAACAACACACTCAGCATGTGTTAAAAGTAAGTGTTTGATTGAATCATAAACTAGAGTCGATCCAGTGTTAATTCTGTGTGAGTTTAATCAAGATTTACGAATAAATTTATGAATTGATTGGTAAAAAAGGCAATTACTTCCCTAATAAAATGTTATCGTTGTAATAAAACTTTATTAGGGAAATACTTACGGGCCACCTGTATGTTAAATTTATCACATAAGGGTTTAAAATGAGAAATAAAACTAATTGACTTTTGTGCAATAATTGTTTTATGTCAGAATAAAATAAGACGGATAAATGGTGCTATCAATAATACATAAATGTATATTTTGTGAAGCAGAGCTAAAATATTATACTATTGAGTAAATACAAGATTAAGCGTGAATAAGTTTCGTCACAAGATTTCGGTGTGAAATATACCTTTACTACAGTCCGGGGAATCGATTTGGAAAAGCTCGGGGCAGGGCTTACTGGAAAAGCACTCTCATTGACGCCGTCGCACATTGAGGGGATGCTTTGTTATGGCTATTTTGAATAATAATGAATCTGGGCAAATCTTTTTTATCAAAGTCAATATAAAAGCGTCAGATATTTTTACCACAAAGCTTTTCAGGTAGGTTTTTCGGAAAAGTGCCTGGGCCTAATTAATATTTAGCGTATTTAAAGTAACGATGGGCCGAGCCTTGTTCTGAAAATAAAATAAGAGTAATTGGAAGCTATTTTCACAATGGTGTTGTTTAATTAACAAGTTTTGAGGGCTATGTTTTAAATATATTATGAAGTAAGTCTTAGGTGAGCGTTAAATATTTTATTTCATAATATCTATTTTACTATAAAATCTTGAACTGTTTTTATCGTGTTTTATAGATGGAGATTTGTAGTTACCCTGCTAATGAAAATAGTTTTGAAATAAAAGTAATAATTAATTTTATTTATTTACTACATTTTATTATGTAAAAAAGTACGTATAAACAATGTTTATATATTTTTTAAGATTGGGTAAGGATGGCAATCAATATGAAGCGTTTTTTTCTATTATTTTTTGTCGAGTAAACATGACTGTGGAGACACGTAAGTAACGATTGTATGATATCAACCTCAAATAATGAATCTTTACTAATGTTGTTAAAGTTAATGTTTTTTGTTTGTGTGCTGTCTAGTAAGTCTGTGATCAAATTCGTGCAGTAGCATAGTAACATACAGCCTTTGCGTGGTATTATAAAACCGCGCATAGTGTGTTTGCATGTTTGTTACACAGTCACGCTTAAACGGTTAGCTTATGAAACTTTTTACGAAATTTAGGATTTTTTATTCTACACCAACAATATTTTTTGCGAATTTGTATATATGAAGTAAACATTCAATAAATAATAAGTGTCCATATTTTCATATTTTTTATTATAAAATAATTACGGGTGGGTTTATGAAGCAAGTAATAGATTTTAATAATGTAACTTATATAAAGAGCTAAAAGTTTGATGATTATTGAAAAGGTTGAATAGAAATATATCACAATTCCTGAAGGACAAAACTGAGTTTTCACTTAAAAATAAATTAAATAGCACTGCAGCAAGCCAAAAGATGGCACAACGTGCATATTCAATTGGAAAATCTATCATTATTTAAAGAAATGAATTGCAATAATTTGATTGGATCAGGAACAAAAAAAATCCATCGACTTAATTGAAAATCTTATGTTATGATTGGAGCCATTTAATAATCAATATGAGCACTTTTAGTACAAATAATTTAATTTTGAAATTCGGAGACATTGATTCATCTTTAAACCAATACAATCATTTATAATCACTAACGCAGGGTTCTGCAAATAGTTAGAACTAATGAAATATTTTCGTCGTATAACTGATTTCTTTGACGGTTTAAATAATAATTCATTTCAAAATTATGACATCACTGAAACAATGAAACAGAAACCAAAAAGTGATAAGAGATTTTCTCACTTTAAATTAATTTTCTTATCATCTTAACTTTAGATTACTAACTGCATAAGGCGGAGCATCCACTTTCTATGTAAGATTACTATTATTTCAGAATTAAAAATTAAAAAGTGCAATTTGATGTCTTAATACTTATATAATAGTGACATGTTTCACTGTAGATTACATGAAAATTTACACTGATGAATTAAAAATAATTGTTAAATATAAGACAAATCCATGCAAAAGTCTTAATCTTTATTTAGGTAACCTTTTCGAACAGTAAGTTTATAAAATAACGAAGTAAAATTTATAAAAGAACGCATTAGTGCATAATTTTGTTTGCTAAAACGAATGTAATAATGAATGACGGAATGTCTAGTATATGATTACGTATGTATTTAGTACTTTAATAGAACTTAATTAATTAAGCTTCCTCAAGTTGTAAAGACTCAAGCCAATTTGGAAAAATGGATAAAAGGCAACTCATAAATATAAAATAATACCGCCACTAGATGCGAATGCTAGAGTAATATTAGATAGACTACGTGAAAAATGGTTGTAGTTGGCCGAGAAATGATTGAGCTAAGAAAAATGATAATAAAAAATGAAACCGTCTCGTCATTCACTCTAATAAATAAATAGCATTTGATATGATCTTAAAGATACAATTATTTTTCTTACCTCAGAATGTTATGCTGAGTAGTAGGTAAACAGCGTCTGCAATGGAGAAAAAATCAATATGTATTCTGAATAAAATAAATTAGTGTTTTTTTTCCCTCAATTTCTTTCTTACTTAATATCTTTACTATTAAGGAACGAAATCGCACCAAATTTAGTAAACATATATTCCGTATGATAAAGTAATATATAGGCTAACCGTAAAGCGGTTTGCGTAGAATATTAATTTTCAATGCAAAATGTTTTTGATATTTGTTAACTCAACCACCTCTGAACGACTGGACGTATTGCTATGAAGTTGGGTTAAAAATAATTTGTGATTCGGGTTATTACACAGATTACATTTTAAACCGAAAAATATCATAAGTCCACTGAGAATAATGCTCGGTGTTTCTATTCAACAATACTAATTTAGTAATGCAATATATATATATATATATATATATATATATACACATAAATATATATATATATATATATACATATATATATATATATATATATATATATATATATATATATATATATATATATATATATATATTGATATGATGAAACGTAGCATCATATATTAAATCTATTGCTTGAGGACTTAAAACATGCTTATATATTCCGCCGCTTTAAGCAAAAATTCACGTCTGAGAAGCTACGTGAATTTAGGGAAAAAATCAGAGCCAAAGGGTTAATGTTGTGAAATATAAAAAGTATATGAAGAACCGGTACTCTTAAAGTAATTTAAATATTGTAAGTATATTATATACTTTAACATGAAGCTATGTTAGTCAGCTATATTGCTCAACTAGTATTGTTCAGTATTTTTCATTAGAGCGGGTTGAACGTTACGCGACAGTTACATAACAACAATGTCATTGTAATTCGTTCAATTGCCCGTTAAGCCTATATTAAATGGATTTATTGTAACCTTTTACGGTATGTACTTAGATAAGTACCATTAAGCGAATTCCATTATTTATATGGTCGATAACAATATTTTAAATAAAAACCAAGTAAGCATATTTTTCTGAAATTGAAAATATGGTTTGTGAAATATGCAAGATTACTTGCTTCATGTTATCAGATTGTTAATGAAAAAAGGTGCAAGGTGACTATATATATATGTATATATATATATATATATACACACATATATATATATATATATATATATATATACATATATATATATATATATATATATATATATATATATATATATATATATATATATAACGAATGTGTGAACGAATATTTTGTAAGTTCCATTATTGCATGTGACATTCTTAAAATTGCAAGATCGTAAACAACGCTAATGTGTTAAATTTTCACGTTTTTTTAATTCATTTTTGCAAATAAACGAATAAAATAACTACAGCTCTATTTATACGAAGGTAAAACATGCTACCGATTCAAATATCGATTAAGTACCACTTATGTCTTATTCTATCGTGAAAAACAGCAGCTGTTGCCACGGATCGAGTTGGGAAACTGTGGCGCCGCGCAACCACTTGGATTTAATAATACAGAACGATAGGATCAATACGCAACACTCGCCAGAGCCTAGAATATGACACTTACGTAGATGCCTACCAGTCAAACAATCGACCCACGCACCGCACCATACCGCATACAAAATATGTAGAGAGCCAGCCGCTCGCAACAAGATTTAGTATTCGTTATTTGGGCTACGAGAAAGGGATTACGCACGAGTTCTTTGTAGTGAAATAAAACTTGTGCACGAATTGGGAGAGGCAGTAAAAGAGCTTTGCAATAAAAGTAGGCTGGAGGAGCGGACGGGGCTTTTCTATATTTTCAAATTACATCCTCTCCCACGGTGAAACAACTTTTTAGGAATGTGTCGGCTTCGTTATTTTCCGCCGCTCTATTAAGTGCAGCTAAGCAGTAAATTTTTGCTGGCTCCCATTTTCTTTTGTTACTTAAGATTTATTCTTTCATTTGATGAATAACATCTCTTAGTAAAGATTTATAAAGATACTTTTTTCCATCTTAATAAAATATTTGTATTGTAATAATGAAAATGAAAAAATTCCCATTGTAAGAATCTGTTCTTCGAATGTCTACCCTCTTCCACTTCCACTAGATATTCAAATTGCTCTAGACGCTTTGCGCAACATTGATGGTGACGTCACGGTTTGCGTTATTTTCTATATGAAAGATAACGTATAAAAGACGTTTTGAGATATTACATGTTCTCGACTAATCGTTTTCGTTCTAAAATTTCCTCAAAATGACAAGTGTTGGGTGACCATTGATGGCCCGATTTTAGAAGCAGTTTTAGAAAACTGGTATCGCTCATGTGTTTAAAGCTTTAACTGCCAAAATCGGCTTTTGGGATTAAATAAATTTGAAGTATCTTATGTGATATAATTAATACACGTACAATTAAATATCATTATATATTTTGCCCGAAGATATGTGTTTCTTTTAGAGGCAGTAGAAATATCCCGTTTCACTGGCTACTTTTATGGTTTTGTAAAGTTCAGCTACTATATATCATGTCCATGCTATAAGATATCTAGGTAAATATTATTTCATGACATTTTTTGTTCTGCTTTAGTGCTTGTCTACCTATTTTAATTTTTCCTCGTTAACTCTGATAGTTTTCAGTATTCTAAATTAAAAATTAGAATTTGGCGTTTTTATATCTATTTTCTATAAATAAAATCCTAAAATAATGTATTTTAAGAAGTCAGCTATTCTAATTTAATATAATACGAAAGTCTTTTTTTGTTGACTAGGCCGATATGATGTGTTCTTTATTGGAAGGGTGAACCTTTTTACCCGTTTCATATAATTTCTTAGCATACATAATTTATTAATACCCAATATAATAATTTAGGCACTGAGTGTCATTAACCCAGCTTCTCTTAAAGATTAAGATAAATTGACGACAGTAAAATCGGATTGAAGTGTTAATGGTGTTAGACTACTTTTTTCAAATTGTTAAACATGTAGTTAAAAATTTAAGACTTTTAACATACTATTAACCACTGAAAACTAATATCTTGCTTATATTTTTTTTCAAAATTAATTCAAAACATAATTAATTGATAGGTACTATATTTTGATTCCATATAACATTTGAAACACCATCCTACATTGTATATCCACCGAAGAAATTAAAAAGATCCCATAAGCGAATTTAACTTGGTTTGCAATTGTTGATACTGTATATTGTATTAGGTAACGTTATAACTGTATTATATTTTAAATGAACTCGTTGATAAATATAGTAAATATGTCAAATACTTTCCATCTCTTCCACAATTGAAATATTTATTTGCATTGGGGTTTGCCTTTGTGAAGTGAGGTTTTTATTTATCTGTTTGTGTCTGCGGACTACTTGTATTTGAGTTATGAATATTTGTATTTATATACCCGTGACTAGGACTGTTATATATGTAAGCAAATGTATATTTTGAACATAATTTATATTCACAAGTATGAATTCTTTTTAATGTGGACACACAAAATGTTCTTTAAATCATTATTAATATTCTTCTATTTTCGCAGTGAAAAAATATTTCGGCTGACCTGCTGTAGTTTGTTCTTGGAGTATATATCCTAAAATAGTGAATTCAGCAATGGATTAAAATAGTTTGAAATTTCTTTTTTACGTTAAAACCTTGGCCTCTGAGTTTCTTAGCATTAATTTCGGTTACCTTTACATCAGAATTAGGTTAAATAATAGATAATGTTTCTATTGAATCGTCAGACTATTTGTAGTAGGGGTATAAGAATAGAAGGTAAAAGGGTATAAGTAGGAGTGTAAGGAAGCAATAATGTAGTAGTGTACAATATTGCTTCCTAGAATTTTAGGTCACTTAAAGTAGTTGAAAACAAAAGGGAGTATTTTGTAATAAAGTGTACAAAAATCCAAAGTATAAAGATGGCTGACTATCTTATATGCATAGAAGAGGATAGACACTTGAAAATAATTTTTCAGAACAAGCCTTTACGCTCCAGGTCAGTAGGACGACCGAAGCTGATAGATTGACTGTCTCGAACAGATTTCAACAACAAATATTAAAGAAACGTGGCTAGGAATAAATCAACTGGTGGCAACTGCTGGAAAAGATCAAGGTACACCAAATCCTGTTGCCCTATTAAAAAAGGAGAAGTAATAAGATGAGAAAATAACCTTTCAAATTCCAGTAGAACTCACGCTACGAGGGGCATATATACCTTACATTTAAACGTACGTACAAAAGTTTAAATATTTTATAGAATATAATAGTTTTATTAAACTATTTAGAAATGTTGACATTGCCTTTCACCATATAATTATTTCTTTTACAGACATCTACATATAATTATTTCTTTTACTGTAAAAATTGTGAGATCTAAAATAATCTTCATACTTGTAACATTGGAATAAATCTTGGTTTCTTTAATATTTGCCAAAATAATAAATAACAATTCGTCCTGAATTCACGAATTTTGCGAAATATGCGAATATAATTGGGACAAAGTTGAGCGAATTTGTGTAGTTTTTATATACGGATTGAAATTGGATTTTATTTGGGTAAACATTTTTTTTTTATTTAATTTACACGACATTCGTGTGAAGTTATGCCGAAGATAAACAAAAAACTAATAATCACCACTTTACTTGAATCATCAGTAATCAATTCAGAATTACTGCGTCCCTACCCGGCGATAACAATATCTTTATTGACAACTCCTGCTTAATACTTGAAGTGATATTTATCTTAATTCGAAGCTTATATCAAGATACCTTACATGCAATACAATTTTATTTAGCTAATCGAAAAAATCATTATTTGGTTTAAAATACTTCTTACGTACTATTAAAAATGAGAAACTGCTATTATTTTGTTTAATATATGCAAAGACACCACATTAACCACACATATATAGCACATAGTTTTTTAGATTTCCTAGGAGATCATTATAAGTTTCATGTAAAACTCAATATAAATGAGAGCAAGTTGCTTACGTAAAAAAGCACAAGCATAATCATAATATGACCGTTAACTTTGCGGTACTCTATCTTTGTTTTGTAGCGTTACAACATTTAACAAATAGGTGAAGCAAATGCCTGCTGATTTATACCGTTTGTAGATTATGCTTAGGTGAAATAGTGAAAACACTGTTTTCCTGAAACTGTCTAATACTGAAATATTTTGTATGTACGACTTTTGCTGACAGAACACTATATTGCGCTTCCAACATAGCGAACGGCCTGATTTTGATAAATTATGTGCAAATCGTCTCGTCTAACATTATTATTTGCTTAAATCTATCTTTTTATTTTTTTATATTTGTGAAGAAGAAATACATACACACACACCCAAGCACGTACGCACCACACTAACACACACACACACATATACACACATGTGTGTGTGTGTGTATATATATATATATATATATATATGCACGGTGTCTGGAAATATATATTGGACAAAGAAGGATACTATTTGTTGACTATAAAGGAATAAATTGTCATTAAAATAAAACTTAAAAGAGGCCCGAGGCAAAAAATATTACACGTAACTCTTTTTAACACATCCAATAGTGACACGCGAGTATCATGTGTACGAAAAAGATGAGAAATAATTATGAATTTTATTTTCAATTTACTGGAAAAAGGCATGTTCTAAATTTTATTTTAACGACAATCAACTAAGTTTCAGTCAAATAACACATTACGGTTATAAAAGTGAAGAAGATTCAAAAACCCATTATTTTAATAAAATCATAAAATTTTTAATAAAAGTTTCGTATTACAGCGTTTAATCATCATAATTTTCTTTATATATCTTTAAAATATATGAATTTCAGAAAAAGTTTATTAAATTGCTTCAACTTTGTTCCCACTCAATGTGTTTCGATAGTTGAAAACATTTTAATATATACAATTTTAATAATAGGTGTGTAAAATTAAAAGGAATTGATTGAACACTATTATCATAATTAGTTTAGTTCCTTCAGAATAAATGTCCTACAAAGAAACACATACGTGCAGGTATGTGTTACCCGTACGTATGTTTATAGAATCATTATTCTGAAGGAACTAAACTAATTTCGATTGTTACAAACGAGCACATACTTACAGGTATGTGTTTGTGCTTGCGTACAAAATAAATTTATTGGGGTGCTGTAGAAGAGTAAAATACAATGTAATTAAATTCCAGAACTTAATTATACTATAACTACTTAATTAAATTATTGTCAAAATTAAATAGACAATTAACATGGGAAATTACTGAAAATGACGTCAATGTGTATATAGACACTGTAATTATATTCAAACCAATTAGACCATCCGCAGTCTAACAAGGGAACTAAGTGAATTGTGCGAGTCGTCCCCGATGCTGAGGAGCAGTAAATCGAGTGGCAGCCGCTTTTGACGTTCGTCGGTGGTTCTGGTTCGGATGCTTCGTGGCGCTCGCGGCGACACGTTTACATAAAGCGACAAGAAAAGGGATAAATTATATAACAGATGAGTCGGCATCTTACTTAACATAATAAACGAGTCAGATCTGAGGCCACACTTTGACCGGAAGGACTACGATATTTATTGAAATGTCAACCGACTTACCCAATCTGCGGAATATAATTCAATGTATAAAATTGCAACGGACATGTAGGCGTTTTATTAAATAACTGTAATTTTTTTAAACTAGAAAAATTTCGTTTTAAATATGACTACTTACATTCTATTTCAGCTTCAAAGGGTTCCAAATTTTACTTGAGATACATTTTCAGTAAACTCATCCTCTGATATTATACGTCCCTTTAAAGGCCTTATTACGTTTTTAATTCCAGGTCAATCTCAGAAAAAAATATTAAAAATCGCAATAAATATATTAACAAAGCCCTCTCAATATATTGGAAAAACCTGTCCAATATACACTTGCCCATATCAATATAGAATTAAATGGATATGTATACTGGCAAGCCAAAGAGACAAGAAAACTGGCTTGAGATTTTATTCATCACTATAGCAGATGTAAACGCTATGGTTAAGTACAGAATCTTCTTTCAACACCTGAAAGGATTTCTTATCATATAATTAGAAAATTTTAGAATAATATCATTCACATTAACAGAACAACAATTCAGCTTTTGCTCAGAACAAACAGAACAACAATTTTAGGATCGAAATTTTGAAGAAAGAATGAAAACTCTTTAAACATAAAGATCGTATTCGTTATTCCACTATTATTTGAAGCGTATTTAATATTTACGTCAGACCTCCAAATGAATTACCTTATAGCAACAAGTTTTATGTATTGGCCGCTTTTAACCTTCAATCCTTTAAGATCATATGACTTTTCATCTTGCACAATTATGGATATGATAATATTCGTAAATGTAACTCCGACGGTAAAACTAAGTAATACGATTGGTCGTATTTAATTTTACACTTTTGAATAAAGAAAATCGAGAACCAACATTTTCATATTATTTTCAAACTACCTGGCATGAGCAGCGATGCCGGAGTGTCTTATAATCATTACAGAACTCCATCAGGTTCTTTTGTCTGACATGGTAATCCTCCATTGTAGGCGGGATGCAACATTTTACATCAAATATAACTTAGTACTATTAAAGGTATATACGACTCAGCAATACAGGTAGTCTGATAGTAGCTAGTAATTTTATTAAATGAAACGTTAATTTTTATTATAGAAAAATTGCTAAATTTTTCTTTAAAGGACTGTCGCATAATATCACGTGACTTATAATATAGTTCATAAATCAACGAAAGACATAATAGCTATTGATATGCCAATGTTAGTGAATGCTTTGAAGAATTTAATTATATGTGTAGATAAGCACGGCTGTTGATTGGACATTTGAAGGAATTAGCATAAAAGTGACAAGTTTTCATTATGACATACTAGTATTAAAAAAATTGCAAAACCTATTTTTTATTATTTTATAGTATTATTTATGTTCATATTACTTTTATTAATTTATATATTTTTCCAGAAGGACGTTTCGGACTTCTTTAATAACAAAGCCTATAATTTTTATTTCTATTGAAAGAAAACAAAGAACTTAGGAATGTACAAAGCTTTTTTTAATCTAATAAAAAAATCAATACAAAGCCTATATTTTTTTATCTCACATCATAAGTTGGCTGCCAACTCTCTTAGTATAAAAGCAACCGTTAAGATATTGTCAGACGTGGTTTAAAATTATTCAATTAAATTATATAATAATTTAATTGAATACATTGATAAAATTGTAGATAATGAAGTCCTTAGACGGAAGATCTTTATAGGTGTATGATGTTTTACTTTATTTTTCGTCCTCATGGAAATTAATTTATTTCGATGCTGGAGAATCATTTTTTAATAAGGAGAAGTTAGTGCATCTGATTTTAATAGCGATTTAATTCTATAAGAATTTACAGCATTGTTATGTTGTCTCCAAAATAAACGATTGAGGGGTTTTTTCTTTCAAGAAAATCAACAGTCTTTGGAGCTATTGAGTAACTTGTTTCTTTTTAACTAACAGGTATTGTGGTAATTCTTGAGCACAAATTTGTTTTGGTAAAATTTAATATAAAGCACTATTGCGTGACGTAAATTACCTATATACCAATACCGTTAATTTGTTTATGTTATTCCAGGCTGCTTGTAACTACCGAAAACCTTAACATATTCAAGATTAGAGCAATCTCAAGCAAGTCGCGTATCCTTATGACACAATCGTGGAATGGGCGTGACACAGTGACTGAAGCGTGCCGGGACGCCTACGGTCGCGTGGGAACAGGAAATGTCAAATTAAACTGGATGTTAATTTGATAATAATAAATGATTATGAACCAACCGTGTAAATTAAGTCAGTTGAACTTGAAGTTTTACTCAACTTGCCATAACTTCGAATTATCTAATCCCATTCAAGTTAAACATGTAAAATGAAATTTTAAGTCAGAGTTTTAAATTTAATAAAATTATTTTCTTAATTGCTTTGAAATGAAATGATGTGGAATTTTTGGTATTCCTTTTCGAAATAGTAATCATTACATATCAATATGTTTAAGACATCATACGTATAAATAAATTTTGATTAAATTTCATATTTTCCTTGCTGTTCCCAACAAATGAGTTTTACTTTATTTCACAATTATTCATAAATAATGAGAAGTACGTAATTATTGTATAAAAATTAACGTTTAAACATGACTCATCGGAATAAATACTCATCTCTAGGTAACAAAGAATTCATAGTGACTTGTTAAAAATGATGTATGATATTATTTATTTTATTCATTCTTTTCGCACTGCCGCTGGTTCTACTAATCTTAAGTGTAAGTACAGATTAAAACTATTAAGGTGCGACACCAAAGTACTCAAAATAAAAGTTTGTCGGTTAAAGGCAGTTTGTTAACCCAATTTTCTTTTAATTATCAGTGCTGAAAAAGTTTCGTCAGGCGGTCCATGGAGAATGACAGTTTTCAACTACGCTAATAAGTAAGTGAATATTACTAACTCGCAACGAGATTACTAATTGTACTGTAGTGGTTAATTTTTTTTTGTTTCAAAGTTAAATAGAAACTGTAAATAGTCAGAGTACAATAAAAATCGGTTAAGGATTGAAGATTTTTGTTATTATGAATAGTTTAATTTTAGTAAAATTAATCACTTTTTGAAACACAATTTAGTAACTTTACTTCTATGATATTGCATCTTATAATATTTATAATTATTCAAAGGTGTTGATGTTAATTATAAAAAAAATTTTTTTTAATAAGTCCAAATGTAGTAATGTAATATTTAAGTTTTCAGCGGTTCTACACTTTTTTTTAGAATCCGTAGTGAATGGAAGAACTTTTCTACTTTCGTCACGCAATCCGTATAAATTATACAAGTAGATATTTCAAATAGAGTATTTATGTGCAGAATATTAAAAACGGTTACTAATATCTATACACGTAAATTTATTGGAGAAAAACATGCATCCTTTCGAGTAGATTATTTTTGAAAAGGTCTTTCAAAACGAAACTCAGTTTTGTCATATTTCAATACAAAACAAATATAAAACGTAGTAACGTATTTTTAACAGACAACTAATTTGGAACTCAAAATATATTTTAATTTAAATCTATGAATTAATTTTCATATATTAAATTTTCAAACAAATTTAACCTATTTAGTACTACAGCATAAAAATTCATTACTAAATCGCCTTACTCCAAAAAAAATTATTATGCTAGAAAGTATTAATTAGTAATAGGATTGCATTAATTTTATGCCCACAGCTCATTATAGTCATTGACCTTTCCATGACCTAAGCTCACGTTTCCTTTCCTATTAAAAGATTCAAATGCAAGGAAGTGTAAGAGATTTTAATATATTTTATTAAGTGTGGGTCAGGGTTTATAAATGTATCATGATCAATAAAGAGAATATTATACCAAATTATCTACATTTTTTATTCAGTTTAACAACTTTTACATTAGTAAGTCTGTTAACATCAGACATTCAGTACACAAAAATATTACTTATAAACATTTACGAGGTCTAGAAAGACGAGTTATTATTAAATATTCGACAATACAAATCGTACTAACACAGTATAAACTGAAAAATATTTTATTGGCATAGAAAATTTACTGTTTTTTTACAAAATAAACGTACCAAAGTAATTTTTTAATTTTTTTTTTGTTAGAAGCAGTATGTACAAAATAAATTTGCGACCTCTGAAAACCTAGGCAACAATTCAACAAGTTATTATTTACAAATTATTTGGTAATACCATATGTATTATTACTGACAAATATTGCATTAACATAGAAAATGCTTCTTCAGTTTTGATGAAAGTAATTATATTGTTTTTGAAAAAACAATTTGTACCTTTTTCACTTCCATTAAGTCATGTGATTCTTTTTATTATAAGAGGCTTTCACGTGAGGTTTTCTACAAACTTTAATTTATGCAAATAAACAACCCATTATAGAGGCGTTTGCTTGGGACGAAACTAAAAAATCAGCACAGAAAAAAAAATCAACGTATTTTTATTCTTGTTAACAGAATTCAGTCATTGTTATTTTCTTCGTCTGAATGCTTGACAAACATTTTAAACCTTTGTTTCCTTTCAATATTATTTTACAATTCTGAAGTCAGTATTGGCATTTTTTTTATGTTCAATCAGCAGAAATTTTACTTCACACATTTATTCCAGTTCGACATCCATCTTTTCAATTTCAGTTTTGATTGTGATGTAATTTTCTTGCGATCGGGTGCGTAGAAAAACATATCATATTTTAACGGATAGGTTGTGTAGAAAAACATCATATTTTAACTTCGAATTTTTAATCTTAGTAATCAAAAGGTTCCTAAAATATCTTTCTGTTTTCGAACTCTATCACTGTATTTGGCTTATTTTAAAAATCGTTTGAATAGATGACTAATATAGATTTCTTGGTAGAAAATAAACTCTAATTTTTCTCTAAATTGAAATGCAGATATTGGCGCTGGAACTAGCTTCAAAATCTTTTTGGTTTACAGTTATTTCCATGAGGTTTTTCATGACAATTAAAGGAGAATTTGAAAGGAATAATGGTTTATCGCTCTGAACACATCTAGAAACATGTCATATTCTATATATATATATATATATATATATATATATATATATATGTATATATATATATATATATATATATATATATATATATATATTTATATATATAATGATATTTATTAAAGTTTATTTTGCTTGAAACAAAGCATTTTTCAAGATATTTCATTTTTGATCGTGTTTATCAGGAACGGTTTTTATTATGAAAACATATACACGTCCAATCTATCAATGAGGTTTCAATATTTTCTATCTCGATTTTTTCTTTCAATTTTTATAAAAAAAAATTATTAACTTCAAGTACATGTGACGCCTATGTATCGAAGCCTGAAACAATATGTCTAAGCTTATCAAGCTATCTCAAAATCTAAGAATCTTTTCTATCTAGACTGATTGGCCAAAAAAATTGTCGAGGTAAACGTAAATAGCTCGAATCAAAACTTAAAAGCAAGAATTGATTTATTGGTAAAAAAATAGCTAACAAATGAAGGAAACTTTGCAGTATGAAAAAATATACTCAAACCGATTTAGACTTATAGAATCGAACCCTTGGGCAAAGCTAGAAAAATCAATATTGAAATTTAAAAAGGATTTCAAACAAAAACTTTAAAATCCATGTTCAATATACAAAAATGCACTTATATACAAAACTACATTTTACAAGATCTGAAGCTAAGAATTATTAAGTAAGAGATTTCCCAGCAAGGTACTAACAGATAAAGCTAACTAAACTAATTACACACGAACGTTCTGTCCTCTAACTTATCAGTATCTGGCATCATATAATTCACGAGAATTAGCCGGAATAGTGTACTTAATTTCCTATTCCGTTTCTCCAGTTATGTTAGTGAAAGACGATGGACATTTCACTTTAATAGAATACGTCCAGAAGAAGTCAAATAAATGAGCATCTAAATATTGTCGAAAGTATTGCTGTGATTCGCAGCATACGTAAACAAAATAAAAAGAATACGTAATCTCATCTTTTGAGTGGGTAACAACACTCTTTTCAAATATTTGATTTTGTATCATCATTCAAGTATCGAAAAAAAAGTATATTTGACAAAATTTTGCTGCATCAACAACAATGAGTTCATAAACATATGAACTCGCAGAAACATGTGTTTATATTATGTTTATATATCTTTTATCCTTTTTCTAGTTTGAACTTAAAATACGGTGTCGAGCCATCCTTGACGACGTATGACGTTGACGATGATGTATTACTTTCAATTGCAAAACTTCAGTAAATTTTACTGTGCTGGAAAATTCTTCTAAAAATGACACTAGTTTTTTTACAGAAGTTTTAAGATATAAATCGTATTCTATAATCTAAAATAATTCAGCTTAACTTAACTTAAATTATTTTACATTGTGACGATATCCTACTCGAATCGATGAATTTTTAGGTCAATTATTACTTTTTTGGTGCTTCGTTTCTGATCTTCGCTTTTAAATAATTGGAGTTTATTTTTGAGCAAAAAATTATATGTTTGGCTATCTTCACTTCTTCCTTTATGTTTTTACATTTCGGGTCATCTGTTACCAGCATATTCATGTATTGTTTGTTGCCCAGTATCTCCATTTTACCTTTTCCTATATTACTGAACTTAAAAGTTTTGGATAAAGTTGGGATTCAGCTATTGCTAATGCAATGCATATTGGTTGCTCATTATCATCATCACGAGATTTCTATATAACACTTTATTTCGTCTTAACTGAAAAAATATAATATCATACCTATAAACAAATCAAAATTAGAAATCACGATATATTGTTAATGATAACCATATTTCAATAGGGAGGGACAGAAAGAATCCTTCTGTAGACTAGATTAAAAGGTCAGGCAAGACCATGGTCATTTTCTCTCATTTACTCGCAGTAGAAAAATATTATCGTACGAATAGAATAGAAAATTTGCAATTTCTTTGACTCTCCTTTATTAAATCCGTGATTTTTCTGACCCCTTTGAATTTTACTCACTTTTCCCCAAAATTTCTTTGACTTTCCAGAATATAAACATCTCATTTAATTTCGTACAGCATAATTAAAAAGGAATACAACTGTAATATTTCCTTCTACAAAGAGTCATGGCAATTAATATTTTAGGCAATTAATTGATGCTATTTTCCATAACAATCCGCAACACTACAGATAAACCCGTTATTTAATTAAATAAATAATCAAGTTGAAAATGAACAGAACATTAAAGTAAACATTTCATTGAGCTCGCATATCATTTATATAAAAAACCGAACGAGGTTAATTTCTCTCTCTAAAATATAATTTAATTTTAGAATTTAATATTGAAAAGTAATATTTACAAAACGTTAATATTTACGAAAACAATCAGAGAATTAAAACTTAAAAATTAAGAAGTTTAAAGTTAAAATTTTAAACCCATAATTAATAAAATAACCACTGTAACAAGTTTATGCTATAATGACATAGAAATATCAATAGCGAGCGCACACTCATACCGGCATGCACATACACATACATAAAATATTTGTTAATTATGAATTACTGAATAATATTTGGTGTTAATTTTGAAGAAATTGAATATCACTTAATTTTTATTAACAACTTAATGAAACTACGTTATGTAGTATTATTTCTACTTTATTTAATTTATTAACCACAACATAGGTTTCGTTGTATGACCTATGTCGTAGTTAAGAATTTAAATAAAGTAGAAATAAAACTACATCCCGTAGTTTCATTTAATGTGAATAAAAACTCAATTAGATAAGAATAAAATTTAACAAATATTTCTATCAAAGTATTTAATAAACATCTTCACATCTGTTTAATGTACATTATGTATGCGGAATGTATATAAGAACTTCTATACAAAAAGATATTTACATGAATACTTTTTAAACCAATCAAAAGCAATAAAAAATTTCTCTGTCTGTTCGAAACTCCCGAAACAAGTATCACTCGAGTCAAAAGCGATAAATTGAGCAAAGTATTTGCAAATATAAATATAGCTTAGAGAGCTTAAATTAAAGCTCCTGTCAAAGTCTTGGGTAAACACAATTTATGTATTGTTTGGAACAAAGAGAGCGAGTTTAATGCAATTTTACTAGTGCTTTAAGCATTGTTTGAGCTTTATTGTGTTATTTTGATTGATGTAATTTTTGTTTATGTCAAGTGTAATCGTGTATTTTGTTTGAAACTAGTGTGCGTTAAAGGACAGGGTCAATGTATATGGTTTGCGTTTATAGCGGTTATTACCCTTTTTTATTCTAAATGATTCATTATGATAGTATGCTCAATTTTATGATGCCATATTGTAGTTTGCAATGAATACTAATTTATTGTCTCTATAGTCGTTTTTCATTGCCATGAAATCGCCCCAACATTTAAGACAAATTCATTCATGATGATACGTTATAATTCTTAATGATACATTATTTCTATTGTGTCGAGCAATATAGTCATATCATGAAATATGACAGTACAAACATCTATGCAAATAATGCCTGGCAATATTTATCATATAGAATTTCGCAGCAGTTTTATTAATTATTTTCGTTCAATTTAATCACAAAATTGTTTCTTTATATGGTAAACAGTAGTGGTTATCAATCTTTTCATGAAAATAAAAAAAATCTTTACGCATATATTTTCAAGCAAGTTTTTTAAGTGAATTTTGCTGAAGCTTGTTAATTCGGAATAGTTCCGCAAACACGAATATATATTATACACACACACGTGTGTGTGTGTGTGTGTAGAAAATAATAGTATTTGTTTATAGCTGTCATTAGTAATAATTTGAATAACCAAACTGAATATATTTGACCATCAAAATAACTATACTGGAAATTAGCTCTAGCCGTTTTAGTCAGAAATTACTGGTGGCACCGAGCTGCTCTAACAGTTCCTGTAATTTACGATCCATAAATTAGAGCCCTTTTCACTTACGACCTAAAACCGTCCCAAAATATTCACGAAATGAAGAAAAGAGGAAAAACTAGAAAGGGCTGACATTGTTTTCAAATATATTAGTAGCAGGAAGTTTGTTGATGTGTTTAAGGGCGGATCGTATACTTGTCTTGTACTTGTTTATATTTTAAGTCGACATTGGGATAACGACATTGTTTTTTACCTTTGCAAAGCGGCCAATTTAGCCAATCAGAATAGTGATGGGACGTATATAAATTTAACTAATTTAGATTTTGGTATATATTTAAACTAGCTCATGAATATTCATACATAAGATAAAATGGAAAGAAACTTTGTGTCCGCTTGGACAATTCGTCAATATCCACAATGGAAAATCATGAAGATAAGTACTCAAATCTTCTATTATTTAATTATTTGAGTGAAACACGTCTGTTTTAAATTTCACAACGTACTGATATTTATACATTTGTAACTACTGTATTTGCTAAAGTACTGACATTATACATAATTTACTAATATATTATAAAAGACTCCAGGGTATCTTGTTGGGTGCACCCCAGATGCTGAAAATTTTAAGAACTAGAAATATTTAATATGGCACAATTATTTCATCTGCAATGGCAGGTAATTATATTAGTTTTAAATACATAATTTACCTGTAATGACGGATTTTTATATTTTCCGAAAGCTACGTAGGTATAAAGGTAACAAATTAAAATGAATTCACTAAAACCACTTGATCCAAAAAAAGAACGTTATGAAGATTATATAACGAGAAAATCTTAAAAATTGCCAGTGTACTATTAAACTAAAGTAGAAATTTCGAAAACTAACATAGCTGAAAGGATAAAAAGTTAAGCTTTCTTGAGGAGCTTTCTAGAGCTTCTCGTCAACATAAACTTATTTCTTATTCAAGCTTTTCCAACATACAAGAGAATGGTTGATACTGAAAGAAAACTTTATTATTAAAGATACATAAATATGAACGAATCTGATTCACATGAAATAAAAATTGACGTTCAAATCAAAACCATTCAGAATAGACTCGAAGTAAAAACACTAGCCATCTTTGTAAATATTTTCCGAAAACTAGAATATTGTCGATTCATTTCATTAATTCGTTCCAAGAAAGCGGGCCCGTCTCGAAATGTCGCGTTGTCAGAGGAGTGAGGCAAAATAGAAACAAACAGCGATTTAATGAACGCGTTTATTGAAAAAGTAATTGGATCAGTTTAAAATAATAAAACGCGAGAATAATTAAAGGAAATGGGTGATGTGACGATAAATGTAAACGAGAATTTTCGAACAGTTCACTTGGCTGAAATGCCCATTCATATAAAATATTATGAATTTCCTTCAATTACGCTTTACAATTAGAATCAATGTAATGTTTATATATATATATATATATATTTGAAACTAATATAATTACCTGCCATTGCAGATGAAATAATTGTGCCATATTAAATATCTCTAGTTCTTCAAATTTTCTGCATCTGGGGTGCACCCAACAAGGTACCCTGGAGTCTCTTATAATATATTAGTAAATTATGTATAATGTCAGTACTTTAGCAAATACAGTAGTTACAAATGTATAAATATCAGTACGTTGTGAAATTTAAAAGAGACGTGTTTCACTCAAATAATTAAATAATAGAAGATTTGAGTACTTATCTTCATGATTTTCCATTGTGGATATTGACGAATTGTCCAAGCGGACACAGACAAAGTTTCTTTCCATTTTATCTTATGTATGAATATTCATGAGCTAGTTTAAATATATACCAAAATCTAAATTAGTTAAATTTATATACGTCCCATCACTATTCTGATTGGCTAAATTGGCCGCTTTGCAAAGGTAAAAAACAATGTCGTTATCCCAATGTCGACTTAAAGTATAAACAAGTACAAGACAAGTATACGATCCGCACTTAAACACATCAACAAACTTCCTGCTACTAATATATTTGAAAACAATGTCAGCCCTTTCTAGTTTTTCCTCTTTTCTTCATTTCGTGAATATTTTGGGACGGTTTTAGGTCGTAAGTGAAAAGGGCTCTAATTTATGGATCGTAAATTACAGGAACTGTTAGAGCAGCTCGGTGCCACCAGTAATTTCTGACTAAAATGGCTAGAGCTAATTTCCAGTATAGTTATTTTGACAGCTATAAACAAATACTATATAATGACAGCTATAAACAAATACTATTATTTTCTACACACACACACACACACACGTGTGTGTGTGTGTAATATATATTCGTGTTTGCGGAACTATTCCGAATTAACAAGCTTCAGCAAAATTCTCTTAAAAAACTTGCTTGAAAATATATGCGTAAAGATTTTTTTTAATTTCATGAAAAGATTGATAACCACTACTGTTTACCATATAAAGAAACAATTTTGTAATTTTCGAACAGTTCACTTGGCTCAAATGCCCATTCGTATAAAATAATGTGAATTT
This sequence comes from Druceiella hillmani, assembly GCA_039881145.1. Classification (NCBI taxonomy): domain Eukaryota; kingdom Metazoa; phylum Arthropoda; class Insecta; order Lepidoptera; family Hepialidae; genus Druceiella; species Druceiella hillmani. The sequence continues at coordinate 25,012,914 of JAYKKI010000021.1, read as the reverse complement.
CCTTCAATTACACTTTATAATTAGAATCAATGTAATGTTTAATGGTTATATATATATATATATATGTATATACACATCCATGTATTTATGTACACAAAAACACTCACATGTGTGTTTCGAGATATATATATATATATATGTATATACACATCCATGTATTTATGTACACAAAAACACTCATATGTGTGTTTCGAGAGATGTGTTTGCATTACATTTATTCTAGTTATGGAATCTATTTTAATTATCTTTTACCCAATCTTGTGAAATAACATTGAAAAAGTTGTACAGTGGAAATACCCTTTCAATCGTGACATTAGAAATAACGATGTGGGAGATCGTTGAGATTGCATTTTTAGGATTTTGTGGTCATACTAGAAAACCTTATTGTTTCGCCATGTCCGTTTGTTCTTCTATCCGTCTGTATATCACAATCTTTTTACTCGCATACTATTATTACTATAAAGCTGAAATACGTATCCACAATTGTAATAGCTATAAATTTATGAAATAACAAAAGCTTTGAAAAAATATATTAAGATACCCACCCCCTACGTATGAGTGTAAGATATCGTTGAATAGATGTTTAAAAAATAATGAGAGTATATCATGAACACTTTTCCGATACAGGGACCCGTTTACGAAATATTAAGCTTTAAACTGGTATTTTTTTAGAGTTACGTTCAAAAATAGTGGTATAACTTCTAGGGGTGGGGACAATCCTACAAGCAGAACCGCTTTTTAATATGTGAAAAGTATTCACAAAAGCAGTATATATAACAAAATTGTAACGATTACACCTAAGTACTAGTTTACGAGTAATAGTCGACCAACTTATGACATGTAGATGAGTCTTCAAAAAGTTCATAGAAACTCCCTACAAGTGACAAATTAACTGCAAAAATAACTTTGTATCTTAAACGTATGGTCGTTACTTTTGTAAAAGAAATATTAGGCACAGTGAAAAATAATATTATTTAATATATTAAAAATAAGATAGATTTATATATAAAATAATATATTAAAAAACTAATAGAAAGGTAAATTTAGGAAAATTTAATGAGACAGGAAAACGTGAAAGTCAAGAAAACACAGTAGGTAAATAGGAACAAATCGTTCATTAAACCATTTTTACTTGACCTCCCTAGTCATATTTTTTTGTACCGCAATTTAGATTCTAATCGAATACCTGAATATATAATTCTGTGTTGTAAACCATATTTGTCTTCAGTTCCTTGACAATAAATTTAATATATAGATGTAACATACTCAGTATAGTGAAATAGGATTACAGTATATTCTAATTATAAATAATTCTTAAAATTTGAAAGTCTATATTTTTGATAATCAAAAACCTACTATAGTTTAATTTTGTTTAATTGCATAACCTGAGAGTCGCAATATAATTAAAAATATTTTCTTTACTTTAACACTATTGGCAAGTAATGCCTTTTACTACTTCCGTTCAATATACTAAAATTACAATGAACCTCATTTATGTCACTCAAAAAGTAACCAAGGAAAAGTTTCCACCGTAAATATCCCCCCACTAATAATTAAGGTAAAAGCTTTGACCGTCAATGTCTAAAGTTATTGGTGACAGTGCAGATATCGGTTTGAACAGAGCAGGTAATTTACGGTTCATAAATTAAGGTTTATTTTATTTTAATTAATTTATTTTTATATCGTCAAATATTTAATCAATCGTCAATAAATAAGCAATATACGGAATTTCCGGTAAGGTTTCTAGTGATCAGAATGTATATTAAAATGATCATATTTGTTTTTGTAAAATTGGAAAACAGAATACAAATTAAATTTTCAAAATTCTGAAAATTAAAGTTTAATAGTTTATTTTATTAACACTTTGACCTAAATATACATTAGGTTAATTTATCAGTACATCAGCAATCTTCTACGATTGAACAAAATATATTGAATTAATTAAATGAATAATAATGAAATGATATTCTTTGTTATTCCTTTTTGACATAAAAATCCTCCAGTTTATGGAATATAGGTATACATCGGGAACATAATTTAAAGTTTCAACTTATTTCTATAATCGACAATTTCCATATCCTCTATTAAATTTGTATTATTTTTTATTTGAAGAATATTACATGGATACCAAATTCACTTATTCCTACTATATTTAATTTTTTGTCATAGAGAATCACTATAAATTAAAAATTAATTTTATCATACCCATCATTTACAAACTACTATAATTGAACATACGTTCAGTATTATTTATTTAAATACAAAATATTTACGTATTGTCTAGGTGCTTACGCATCAAAACTATGGTAGTAGACGTGATATAAAATATATTTAAATACCTATCAAGTACAAGTAGAACTTGCATTACGTGGGTTCCATGCAAATTTAGACAAAAACATTGAAGGGTATAAAGCATTTCTATTAACCTTTTTAAAAATCCTTTTTTTCACCACGAAAATATGCCTATTTTCTTCAAAGGCATAAGAACATGGTGCATATATAAATAATATTATTTTTCACTGTGCCTAATATTTCTTTTACAAAAGTACGTTTAAGATGCAAAGTTATTTTTGCAGTTAATTTGTCACTTGTGGGGAGTTTCTATGAACGTTTTGAAGACTCATCTACATGTCATAAGTTGGTTGACTATTACTCGTAAACTAGTACTTAGGTGTGGTCGTTACAATTTTGTTATATATACTGCTTTTGTGAATACTTTTCACATATTAAAAAGCGGTTCTGCGTGTAGGATTGTCCCCACCTCTATAAGTTATACCACTATTTTTGAACGTAACTCTAAAAAAATACCAGTTTAAAGCTTAATATTTCGTAAACGGGTGTTCATGATATACTCTTATTATTTTTTAGACATCTATTCAACGATATCTTACACTCATACGTAGGGGGTGGGTATCTTAATAGACTTTTTCAAAGATTTTGTTATTTCATAAATTTGTAGCTACTACAATTATGGATATCCACGTATTTCAGATTTATAGTAATAATAGTATGCGAGTAAAAAAATTGTGATATACAGACGGATAGAAGGACAAACGGACATGGCGAAACAATAAGGTTTTCTAGTATGACCACGAAATCCTAAAAATGCAATCTCAACGATCTCCCACATCGTTATTTCTAATGTCACGATTGAAAGGGTATTTCCACTGTACAACTTTTTCAATGTTATTTCACAAGATTGGGTAAAAGATAATTAAAATAGATTCTATAATATATTTAGTGACGTAAAAATATTTAGTGACGTCTTTGGCTGAAGTTTGGTGTGGGCATATAGCTTGGTGTGGGCGTATAGCTTGCTTGGTATATAATTATCCATTTATTCATATTGTTATTTTAGTTTTATACTAGACTATATTTTATTTGTATAAATAATTAAACGATAAATACAGAAAATAAATTTGCCTGAATTTTAAATATGATTATGGGAGTACGAATATATTTTAGAAACATTTTTAGAAAATAATTTTGAGACAAGTACTTCACTAGCTTGCGTAAAAAGGGAAAATTTCACAAAAAAATATCTCTTTTTTTTCGTTACAAATTACATTATCCGTTTTGCTTTCAACCTTTGAAATGCAGTTAATATCTTGTTATCTGATTTTATTTCAATTAGATCAAAAATTTTTACTTATATCTCAACAATTTTGAACTAATTGAGATAAAATTTCTTAATATATTATTAAGCCAGAATGTTTCATAATCTGTATAAAGTCGATAACGAACTCGTATGGCACAAATATAAAAAGATATTTCCCCAGAGTTGTTTGCGCTTAAGCGGATGTTCCTGATTACAAATCTGTCGCAAAAATATAAGTTATAAAAATTATCCACATAAATCCAATTTCTTAGTTTTTGCTGATTAAATCCGATTATAAATAAAAATATCTTAACAATATTTTCCAGGTCACAATGGAAATCCACCAATTTTTTTTTAATCTGGATGTAAACTGTTGTCGTCACCGTGGTGTGTTGGGTCGACAAGGCATACGGCCTTCGACTGCGAGGCGCACTGCGGGGTTCGGTTTCCAGCCGCTCGTCTAGCGGACTGGACCGATGTTCCGGTTGGCTGTAATAGATTGCTCTTCTAGCAATAACTAGGCCATATGTATGAATTGGATACATTAAAGTACAAAAATAAGTAAAAAAATAAATGAACCGCACCACCTACTCGAACAACGTCTTCCAAAATGGAAAGAAGAATAGAAAATATTATATGCCTATAAAATGTAATATCTCAATTATAATATACTTAAAGCTGTTTATATTGAATTATGTTTTATCTCTGTAAAGTGTTTCACCTGTTTAAATTTGGTTTTAACTAACGTTAAAATCCAAAACAGCATAAGTTCAAAACGCACCGATGATCTAATATGAAGAAATGGATCCTGTACTGAACTGTGAGATTTAAATTTATTATTATATGGTCATATATTTTTCCTTTATTTTATTATATTTCTTTTTTAATACAGTATCTAATCTAATAATTGAATGTAGTATATAATTTGATTATTTCACTAAATTATCCTCAATTGAGCAAACCGTTAACTAGTTCATTATGGACAATAGATTTTGTACTGCAAAAAATTTCTTGAAATCACATTTATTAATTATTTGCTCCTTCAATATTATAATTATATTATATTCTCCAGTAATGTCTTAATGGCTGACAGATATTTTAATAACGTCATATCTATTGATTAGTCCATATCGCACCTTTATTTAAACAACGAGGTACTAATTTGGTAAATTCAATTAAAGATCGTAATATTAAATTGTAAAGATTCGACGATCGAAGCTACAGGTGAAATTTAATTTTTCTTTAAAGGTCTCATATTACACAAGTAGAGCCAGTCAATAAATCATATATATTCATATATATATATATATATATATATATATATATATATATATATATATGTATATATATATATATATATATATATATATACACATAATTACGACGATATCATCATTCATTTAGTTCTCGATAAATGGATTATTTTCGAAAATCAAGGGCGACAGGCTAATTTGTCATAATGATACAAAATAATTACCCTTCTATTAACATCTAAAACAATGCAGTGAATGTTATTTCTTGTATTTATTTCACTCGCCAATGGTTATATCCTTAATAATGAATTCATAGTTTTAAGAAAAACAGTGTAAACATTTTTATCCTGAACACATACAGGTAAATTAAAAAAAAATTCGACTTCAAGATAAACTGCTTACTGCGAATTGCAACATCGCATTCAACATGTAAACTGTAATTAGAAAGCAAACAGTGCTCTATCCAGTCCAGTGGATTTAATAAGAAGCAGAAGATCCGATTTTGCGTTCCTATTTGCCTCTTTGTTTTAATCCTGACTGTATCGGTCCCGCCCAAACGGTCACTACTGACATCGGCCAATTACTATCTGCCCTACCTCATCGCGCTTGCTCCTCGTCTCTAGCATTTTACCACATTTCCTCTGGATGGAAACTGCAAATAGGAAGGTCAGTTTATTGCGGACGTGCAGTTTGAGGTACAGATAATTCATTATCGCTCTCTTCTAAACAATTGTCAGAAAATAATATTTCGATTCATCAAAATTCTAACTGGAATAATGTTATAAACGCGAAAGCGAGTTTGTTTGTTTATCTCTCCTTCATGCCTCATTTACTTAAATCATCTCCGTTAAATTTTATAAATATGTAGCCTTTATTATGGGAATCGCCATAGAAGAAATCAATTTCGAATTAGAATAATTTTTTTGGTAATTAAAAATAATTATGCCTTTTGAAATCAGAAGTGCCTCATGACATATTATTTTATATAAGTCCAGTAAATGCAAGGTTTTTATTATTATTATTACTTTATTTGCTTAACGGATAATTTCTCCTTTGATTGATATTGAAAATTACATCAAAACATAACATAAGTGGATATTAACGTTTTTATTCTACAAAAATGATCTTAATTATAAAAATGTTTTTCACAAATCATACAGCCATATGAATAAAATAATATTAAGGAATTTATATAAAATGAAATATTATTTTTTGATAAACCATTTTAGGCCATTAATATTATTTAGGTATTTATACTTCTTTACATTTATATATATTTATTTATTTATCTACTTTAATGTACCTAATTTATATATATATATATATATATATATATATATATATATATATATGAGTTATTGCTACGAGAGCAATCTCTTACAGCCAACCATAACACCAGTCCAGCCCCATTCGACGAACGGCCGGGAATCGAATCCTGGTCCCCGTGGTGCGGCGCATCGTCAAAGGCCGTATGCCTGATGATCAACCCAACACACCACGGCGACGAGATTGAAATATATATAATTTGAATTAAAAAGCCATCGAATAATTATATAGAAAATCAGTACATGTACATTAAAACAGGTAAACTGAAAATTATTGTAATTGATAATTTCGATAATAATTTTGTGTAGTAGTAGCAGTGAGGATAGAGCTGGTGTAGGCTATATATTTAAATTAATAGATTAATACTAATGTATTTATGAAATAGTTATGATTAATTAAAGAAATATTAAAATTTAAATAAATACGGTTATTAGCGGGTAAATATAAAACTATGTTTCATTTTAAATAAAAGTATAAACTATGTTTCATTTTAAATAAATCTAATAAATAAAGAATTATAAAAAAACGTTCCTAGTACTTTAAATTTAGAGGTAATGAATGTTGCTCATAAAAGAAGCTGGCATCACTGTTAAATAATTAAGTAGCGCTCTGTTATTTATTTGAGTGACGTTAATAATAATGTTGTAAATGTTTATACCAAGCAATGCAAATCCGCAACTAAATTACAACAATTTTTATCTATAGCCTCTATGAATACAATCCTATAATTCTATGAATAATTCTGAGTATTTTTTTTCATATAAAGGTAGCGAGATAAATTATATCTAAGAAAACGACGTATAATGCAAATTATAACTGCACAAATTTTTGAAGAAATTTGTTTAGTCGTATTTGTACGATACGTTATCAGAAACAGAAGGACAATCAAAATTTTAAAAACTATTGTTTTGACGTTTGTGTCTCTCAGCTACTATCTTTCTATAAGTTAAAAAAAAAAATTTTAAAAAATAAATAAACTTAATTCGTCTAATAATTTGCTTAAATTTCTGTACAACCGTTAAAACAAAATATATAATTTCAAGAAAGATGTCAAAGAGCTATGTTGAGGAATATATAAAATAGGTACTAATTTTTAAGCCGAAAAAATAGAACAGAATTTAATATATTTGGCATTAATTTTGTAGACATTTTTCATTATTCACAATTAGACCGTTCTTAAGAACTTAAAGAAAGTAGAAATAGTGTTGCATCACGTAGGTTCATTTCATTGTGTAGAACAGAATTCATGAATGTTTTAATGAGAACATCTAAGTCAAATGTTTTAATGAGAACATCTCAAGTCGCTACTTACTTTGCCTGTGTGAGAGATGGCGTAAAAATATAGACAGATAAAAGTCTAAAACAAATTACGAAAAAAGGATTCAAATTTCCCTTGTGTGTTGTTAAACTTATGTAAAAGCTAAAACAACTTATAGCACTGAAAGGGTAAAAAGTTAAGCTTTATTAAGGGATGTTGGGCCCAACTTCAAGGACTTCTTGTCAACAAGGAACATAATTTTTTATTCAAGCTTAACAATATAACATAAATCTAATATTATTCAAGAAGTTATGTATTATAATTATTTTTATCTTACACATATATATATATATATATATATATATATATGTATATATATATATACATATATATATGTGTGTGTGCGTGTGTGTGCGTGCGTGCATGCGTGCGTGCGTGCGTGCGTGCGTGCGTGTGTGTGTGTGCGCGCGAGTGTGTATGTGTGTGTGTGCTGTTGGTTTGTCATGGACTAACTTTTAAATTAAATTAAATACAGAATATACGTCTTATTTACCTAATATTCAGCAATATTATATCCAATTTTGCTTTAAGAGGAAGTGATGTATCATGGAGAAGTGATGTATGAGAGGAAAGTGGGGTTATTATTGCAAAAATCACTTTGTGTAGAGTGCAGATATCTTAAAAAGATCGGATAACTAGGAGGTATTAACAGTATATATTTAAACAGCATATACTCAGGTTCAATTATAACAGTTTTGATTAATGTATGATATAATGATAATTTCGTTGTTTAGTTGATACACAACAATTTTAGATAAATATGGTTTACGTTTTCAAATTTACCATTTTAAGGGTCGTTTTCCAGATAAGTTACTGGCTATTTTGTCTTCTGTGTTTTTTAACCGTAAGCCAAATATCTGCCAAAGTCGATTCCATGCATTGACATTCAACATACTTTTTCTTTTTCTTTCAAGTATTCCATTAATGATGAATATATTTATCCAAGTATTAATATGGAAATTTTTACATGAGATAAATATATTAGTGAGATAAATACATAGATTTTAATTTGTTAATATTTTCGAAGTGGATACTTCTTTTATCAGGGAAGGAAGAGATGGAGTGAGTGTTTGTGTGTGTGCGTGAGAGAGAGAAAATAAAAGAGGATAATAGAGAGACGACTAGATGGACAGACTGACAGTGACACACAAACAGAACAGAAAACAAGAATATTCACTTATGTCGGGCATGATGGTTATGCGATTTTATTTATTTAAAATTATGCATAATATTCGTGGTTCTGCGATTTTATTTATTTAAAATTATACGAATTTCGTATATTAAAATAAAAATTAAATAAAAAACAAAAATGGTATTAACGTTTAAAGTTTGGAGTAAATAGATACTCTAGTGCTTATTTTGGTAACAGCAATTTAAAATAATTACTCGCGCTAAACATAGAAATATGTGTTGATATCATTACTATTGGTTTAAAAGTTTTTATAAGTTTATTTTGAAGATAAATTAATATATACATCTTTATAGAAACTAAATTATTCTTCGAAACTATGATGGTCTGCACTTTTTTTTATATCTGTGGGTTTCGATGAAAGTGGTGAAACCTCTAGTTGGATTAGTTAAGGTGGGATTAGATTCCTTTATATCCCCAAAGTAGAAAAAAACATTTTCTCTATAGTATTACCGAAAGAAAAGCCTTCATTAGTTATTATAATGATATTATATACTGCAATCTATAATGGTCTTACATCTCACAGTAGCGGATTTATTACTGTTCCAGTCTTAGGCCAAAAACTCTTGTCTCTTTTACTTAACTATCGTGAGGTCCGATTATTGTTCGGAAAATTTATCAAATCCTTACAAATGTGCAGAAAAATCTATGTAGCAGCTATATGAGTACATTGAATATTTTTGGAAAAAATAATTGATTGACATTTTTAAACTTGAAAAAACAATAATATTTTCTAGAATTTTTATCTTTTTGTCTTCAAACATCTCACCACTTCAAACATCACGTTGGACCAAGTATAACAAATAAGTTTAGAATGGTGTGTGATTACAGTTGTATTGAAATATATTTAGCAGCCACGGGCGAAGACTAGTATGCTATATGCATTTAAACAACTGTTACGTAATCACGAAATAAGCCGACTTGTTATTTGTTTAATAAATCATGTAATTAAATATATTATTTATTTATTTTTGTTTGAAATCGAGAAAAAAATTATCGCGAGTTTACGAAACCAGTCCTTAATCGTTTACGTAAAAAATGTTGTTTATTTAAGGTTTAATATTAAAATGATCCACTTGACTCACTTTATCACACTGGAGACAACTCTAAAAATTCTACAAATTAGTAAAAACCTTCTTATTGAAACCACTGATGAGACGAAAGAGTTATGGTATATACGTTAAAAGTATTCTAAAAATTTCCTACAACTGGAAAAACATTTTAATATGATTTTTGCAGCAAACTAAATAATGCATGCACAAAATTTTTTCGCCTGTTTTATTTTTTTTAACTTTATCTGACAATCGCCACTAAAGCCAATCTTCTTTGAATACTCTCAAACTGTCGCGATGCAAATATAATTTAGGATAGTTGATAACGTCATTGATGGAAAAAAATTTTCTTAATTTTAAGTATATTTTTGCTCAAAATATATAGCTTTCTGCAGCAAATCTATCGCTCCCTAAAATATGCCGCTCCCCAAAATCTACCGCTTACTAAACTGTAGCTCCCAAAAATATGCTGTTTCCTAAAATCTGCTCCTCCCTGAAATTTAGCACTTGCTAAAATTAACCGTTACCTAAAATCTATTGCTCCCTAAAATCTACTATTCTTTAAAATCTGCCGCTCCTTTAAACCCGTTATCCTTGAAACGTTAGTAACTCAGTCATAAACTTGAAAATTTACCATTTAAATAACAGCAAATTATTTAAAAGAAAATTATATACGAAAGAGATTTTTAACCATTCTTGATGAAAATTATAATTGAAAACGAGACTTTTCCTGGAAACGTTTTTGTGACACGATTTTTCAATTAATTATCAAATTCGTACTCTCAGAAGTTTCAAAAGACATTTTATATAATTTCTGAAATATGTATCGTAGTCTTAATAATAAATACATGAACTTATGTTATATAAGTTTAAACTTAACGATTAGATAAAGATGATAATATCGACCTGTGGTGTCATTTTCAGTGACGCTTATTGAATTAAATGAGAACGAATGATTTTTCATAATATTTTGCTAAAACAGCCAAGTCGAGTAACCTATTAATGCGCCTAGAGTGCAATACTTACAAAAATTTAAGAGTACATAGTATTTCTAATTACACTATTTACAAATATTATGTTTATTTGATTTGAATCGGGTTTTCCCGCGGTAATTATCTATTTAATGAGTAAACCTAGATATTATAAATTAAGTATTCACTATGTCCCAACGTTTCAGACTGGTTGCACAGCCTGTGGTCATGGGAAGACTGAAGATGTATAGGAGTCACCGCTGCGACGCGGGAGTGTTTTTCAAAACTACCCCCACTTAGTTGATTGTAGAAATCTAAGGCGCGTTCACACTAGACCTACACACTACACTGACGGTGTCATGACACTTGGATTTATGTACACGTCGCGAAATCTAGTTACAATTACTGGATTCCAAGCCGCCGAGAGTTTGAATCCGTCTTCACGGTTGAAATTTGGATGTTTTTTAATTTCAATCGCTTCCCGTATAATCCTCTTGAAATAATGAGGCTCAGAAGAAATAACCTTGGGGTCATGCAGTTCGATCCAGTGATTGGGCCCCGAATCAACTAAGTGTTCTGCTATAGCAGACTTATTTATCTGGCGGTTCTTCACAGCTGCTATGTGTTCCTTCATGCGTTCGGCGATTGTCCTTTTTGTCTGACCTATGTAGGAAAGACCGCAGCTGCAGTCGATTTTATAGACACCTGGCTTCTGGAATGGAATTACGTCCTTTGGTGTCCGCAGCTGCTTGGCCATTGTTGTAAGAGGGGTGTATATCGGTTTTATTGAAAACCGTCTGAGTAGGTTTCCAATCTTATCCGTCACCCCTTTCACATAAGGTAGAAAAGCCGGTTGTCTGATCGTCTCGGCGTGTTTAATTCCAGTGTGCTTAGCATGCAATCTCCGTGTTCTGTAGCCATTCATATTTAGTACCTCCTGGACATGCTGTAGCTCATTCTGTAGATGTTCAGGGTCCCGGAGGTCATGAGCTCTGCGCGTTAGTGTGGAGACTACTGACTGAAGATGAGCAGGATAGTGATGTGATGCAGCGTTTAAGTATCTGTCTGTGTGAGTCGGTTTCCGGTATACAGTGTGTGCCAACGTTCCATCAGGTCTCGGCATTACCTTTACGTCCAAAAATGCCAACGTTCTGTTCTCCTCCAGCTCATAGGTGAACTTAATCCGAGGATGAATCGAGTTGAGATATTCATTCACCTCGTTAGCACTTCGGATCCTTCTGTCCAGGATACAGAAAATGTCGTCCACGTATCTCTTCCATAGTTTTATACCACAGGCCGCACTGTCAATCAGCTGTTAAATATTCCATCCAGATGTTGGCAAGTGCTGGGGCCACCGGACTACCCATAGCGACACCATCGATCTGAAGATAGAACTGACCCTGGCACAAAAAAGAAGTTTCCGTCCAAAAATGTTCCAAAAGTTTCCCATATTGGTCTGGTAATTCGAGATCACCCAGCATATGTCTGGCCCCATCAAGACAGTCTTTTAACGGAACGTTAGTAAACAGTGACTCGACATCAAAGCTCACCACTATGTCTTCTGGTTCCAACCTTATGTCCTTAACAATGGCAACAAAATGCCGGGAATCCTTGACGAAGGATGAGGTGTTTCCTATATGTGGTTGCAATATTTCAGCTACATGTCTGGCCAACCTGTACGTCGGAGAATCAATTTGACTCACTATAGGTCGCAAAGGAACCTTGGCTTTATGAATCTTAGGTAATCCGTACAATTTTGGTGGTTGAACTATAGCCGGCCTGTGAAGAACCGCCAGATAAATAAGTCTGCTATAGCAGAACACTTAGTTGATTCGGGGCCCAATCACTGGATCGAACTTCATGACCCCAAGGTTATTTCTTCTGAGCCTCATTATTTCAAGAGAATTATACGGGAAGCGATTGAAATTAAAAAACATCCAAATTTCAACCGTGAAGACGGATTCAAACTCTCGGCGGCTTGGAATCCAGTGATTGCAACTAGGTGTTCGCGATGTGTACATAAATCCAAGTGTCATGACACCGTCAGTGTAGTGTGTAGGTCTAGTGTGAACGCGCCTTAGATTTCTACAATCAACCAAGTGGGGGTAGTTTTGAAAAACACTCCCGCGTCGCAGTGGTGACTCCTATACATCTTCAGTCTTCCCGTGACCACAGGCTGTGCAACCAGTCTGAAACGTCGGGACATAGTGAATACTTAGTTTATAATATCTAGGTTTACTCATTAAATAGATAATTACCGCGAAAAAACCCGATTCAAATCAAATAAAATATGTGTTCGAATCGCGAAAGTTTAAAAAAGTCAATATTAATTTTTGCCACACGTAAATATACTGCAGATATTTTTCGTTCTTTAAGTAAATATTCAGTAGGTATCTTTCTTAGGTGCTCATAATAAAAAATGTAAAGTCCACATGGAATTAGAAATCATTGATTTTTGTATTTTCCCCTTTTCTTGTGATGCGAGACCTTCCACGTGCCTACTTTCATGACGGTATGTTTACTAGAAGTACCCTTTAAATTTTGACGATCAATGTGCAAGACTAGGGTTTGAGAGATATTGCCTACCATATCTTTCACATGCGTAAGTTTTGAAAATATATAATTCTATGTAAAACTATAAGTCAGTCATTTTTGGGTTTCCCTTTACTTGTGCTAAAGGACTCCCCATTATGCTAACTTTTAAGATTGTAGGTCGACTGGAAGTACTTCATTTCTCATTCAGTTTCAGTGTATTCAGTTTTGAGAATTAGTGAATATGAATATGGTAAAAACAACGAAAAAGCACGCTTTAAAAGGTCAAATTTGTTTGCCGCGTCAATCAAAAAACTTTTCAGCATTTTCGTTTAAATTGCTGTAATATCTAAAAAATGGAGTACTCTGGGAAGATGTAAATATGTCGGCGACTAGAGGATACCAAAAAAATAGTCATAAGGATATAACATTACTTCAAATTTCAAACGGTCAACGCCCTTTGACTAAAATATAAGACCTGACGGTATGAAACTAGAATAAGCTTATTAGCAATACCAACCAACGATTACTAAAATTAGTTTTATGACAATATTATGTTATATGTATACTAAAATTAGTTTTATGATCAGAATAAATTTAAAAAATGAAGTTAATTACAATTTCACAGTTCTTAATAAAAGTCCAAATTTAAGAATTCTAAATTAAATTAAATTTTTGTATTTGTACAATTCCCTTTTTTATATTTCACTTTTGTATTTACGCAAGACAATGAAAAGATTTGCTTACAATTTTGTTTGATTATAATGTTAATTAATCATTATAATTATATATAATTAATCATTATATAATGTTAATTAATCATACAAAATTGTAATCAAATCTTCAATGTTAATAATAAAAATTTTCCTCAAAACGAATGCCTTTTGAAGATTCTTATTGCAGTAATTGCAATAAATTATCGCTAAGTTAGTCAGTACAAGTAATTTTAAATAACCAAATTGAAGTTACTGGACTTATTAAAAAAAATTGCGTGTTTTTTTAATGTACAAATAAGGAGCAACTTGTTGTGTAAAATAGATATCAACATACGAACTACAGATAAGTACCATCATAAATTGTAAACTAAATAGTAAATTAATTCAAAAATATAAACATGGGCTGACAAGAGAGAAAATAAAGGCAGAGTATTAACAATCCCGAAAAATTAGACGAAGTTATGTTATAAGTATACGGCTATGAATAAGAGATGGGAAAATGGTATAGCAAGCTTTTATTATCTGTTCTAGTACTAGCTGTTCTAGCAGATATCAACATCTTTGCTACTAAATAACCTAAGTTACATACTGAATGGATCAATTATTTTTGACAAATTCGAAGTTTACAAAAATTAACTTAAACCGAAAACATTCAAAAAATTGACAAATTGTCAAAATGCTTCGTTAAAAATTTTATGATAAAACTAAAATATTTTTCTCTATCTGTAAATTTAAAAGCGTATTTTCATCAAATAAAGTAATAGTAAAAACACTATTACTTTATTTTATTACACACTATTACTTTAAACACTATTATCTATTTTAATATTAAACTAAAATAAAGTCGTTAAATTCCAATAGCAAAAAACAATTTCAATTTTGTCACACAAATTTAGGTATAGTAACCACTTTTAAAAGGAATTCCATAGTTTTAACATATCAATGCGCCGTCTGCACAAAGTGATGTCGGACCACTTTAGTTTTTCCTCGCTTCAGGCGGAGCGTGAAAATTTGGCGATGGTTTTAGGAGGGAAAGAGACCCTAATTTATGGGTCGTAAATTATAGAAGTTGATCGTACTCGTAACCGTGGTTCGGTGCTACCGACGACTTTAAATAAAACGATTCGAAGTTAAAAACCATTTACCAAATATGAATTCTGTTAGATCAAGCTTTAGTTCCTTTGATTTAAGTGATTGACGTTCGCCAACGAGGACTAGGTATATTAAATATTTAATTTTACGTTTTTAGGGCTGCAACTTTTTTTAAGTTTCTACCTGTTTATATTTGTGCATTTATAATAACGCATGTATAATATTTATTAATCATTATGAATAAATATTATACATGCGTGGGTGCGCACGCGTGTGTGCTTTTATGTATACACACACACACACACACACACATATATATATATATATATATATATATATATATATACATATATATATATATATATATGTATATATAATTATATATAAGTAAACAATAATAATACACATTCAGTGTAAAAGTTTCGTGACCGAAGTTTAAAAAGTTTCCAAAACTGTCAAATTTGTATTCATAATTATTGCTCAGAAATGGATAAGTTATGATCAGATATATAATTTCGGGTGAATAAGGTGGATGTGTAGTAGCCATCTAACGCAACGCTAATAAATTTAACGAGTATATTTAGCAGTATATGGCATAAGTTATGATCAGATGATACAATTTTAGATGAACAAGGTGGACATAGTAGCCATCTAGTGCAACGCTAATAAATTTTAACGAGTATATTTAACGGTATATGGCATAAGTTATGATCAGATGATATAATTTCAGATGAACAAAGTGGGCGTAGTAGCCACGTAGTGCAACGTTTATAATTTTCAACGAATACATTAAGCCCTATGTAGAATAAATTAAGATTAGATGATATAATTTTGGATGAATAAGGTGGACGTAGTAGCCACATAGCGCAACGCTAATAAATTTAAAAGAGTACATTTAGTGGTATGTGGTCTAGCTTTATAATGAAGAAAATAAACTCAATTCTTTGACTACTTAGTTTGTTAGCTAGTTGGTCTAGTTATTGGTACTAAATAAATTTCCTAATGAACAACTTTCTTGACACTTCACCAGTAGATCAAAATTACCTTTCTAGTCTACAGGTCCGTTTTAGGTACTAACTTATTTGTTTTACACTATGTCATTGGAATTAGCGTGTATGATTAAGGTATGTGACTCATTTCTCATCGCCAGATTACTAATTGTTCCAGAAATAATTATTGACAAACTTTAACTATACACTGAAACTGAACTCGTGAGATGCTAAGCACCGTATATTTACAATTGTTTTTAATAGATAAAAACATGTGCCACGGCTATAATTAACTTCATTTCATCCTAATGATGAGTAATTCGTCGAGGATATTCTTCAATTATGTATCATAATCAATTAACCAAATGAAACATCTGGAACGGGGTTCGTCTTCGAGATCTTAGTTTTAGTTTTTGAACACCTGGACCAAATTTTCACCATTTCGTAGGATATTGAAGATTGGTTTGTAACTATATTACCATTATGACGAAGGCGGAACTATAAAATAGAAGAGCCCGTATCCAATGTCAATTAAATGTATTTTTTATGTAATGTTCTTGAAGACTTAATGTAGTTACTTGAGCGTTCTTCGCCCTATTTATACCTATAAGAATATCGTGAAACTTTTTAGTTTTTCTATAAGCTTCCAAAATTTCTATATTAGCTAACCTAAAACATTTCTTCTTTTCTCGCCCAACGTACTTTTTTTCCCTCGACCATTCCAAATGTACTCATCGATAATGCCATTTATATGATGCCCATATTTGTTTAAGTTTTGTCAGAAATTTCATCTACATTCAGTGTAAATTTCGACTTATATAAACCAAGTTTCAAAGTTTTCTAAAGTAGTAATAGAAAATAATAAGACAGAAATAAACAGCAATCCGAATTAATATACTCTAGTGGTTAAACGTGAACGACTAAGCGACTCCATAACTACATTCCTGAAGCGGTCGATTGAGCAGAAAAAAAAGTATGTAGACATCTCGCATTGCCGCGATGAAAAACATAAGAGCACGATATACAGGTGAACGTTGTAGGATACTCGTGCGCGCTCTAGGCAGGTAAAATAAACAATTAAATCGTTCTCTCACGTAAAGGCCAGGATCATGAAGCGGTACTAAATTTGAGATTAAGGGGTTATCAACGTAATGATAAATTAAAAAAAAACGCATCACCAAAAGAAATTCCCGTCGGAGACGAAAGGAATTACATCCTATCATGTCCATTATGAAATCTGAGGTAAAGAAATAAGGATAATACGCAGAAATTTTGTAATAAAAAACCAATTGATTTTCTTATATTTTATCCAATATAAGCAGCTTCATAAGGAATTTAGCTTCACATGGAGACCGGATTCATACTAGGTTTGGTATTTTCGTTTCAGGAATACTAGGGAATAAACAGTTAAATACAGTAACGATACAATAAATATCATGAAAATCGTGAGAATACCGTACGACAAAACCCGAACACTATTTCTAGGATTCATGTTAAAGTTATTCCTTAAATTTTATTTCGAATAAATTCCGTTCAAATGGTAAATATTTACAGAAACATTATATACGGAAAAACTTTTCAACAATCTTTGATAAAAATTTTAATTGAAAACAAAACTTTTGCTTTAAAATACTTCTTGACACGATTTTTCAATTAATCATCAAATTCGTAGGCTTCGAAAATGCGAAAAATATTATAGACAATTTCTGAAATAGCTACCATAAATACAAAAATTGAAGCTCTAATTATTATGAAAGTTCTTTTTTATTTTATTGATTTAATTTGTTAAAAACGTCGAGGATAGTATGGAAATATACAGATATTAGAAATTTTGTTTAGACTGAATTATTTGTGGAGTATTTTATAGAAGAAAACAATTTGTTTAATACGTGAATTTTTTTTCCGTCATTAGGTTTTCCAAGACATCTTACGAAAAGAGAAGATTTAAGATACATAGAGTCGTATTTAAATAAATTTATAAAAAATTACGAAAAACAATTTTGAGTAATTTTTATACACAGCTTTTTGAAGCATATTTTCAGTTCACGTATTTAGTGATTTATACTCTGCAATGTATATAGGGGTGTATAACACTTTATTATATACATTCATGATACTAAATGTATATTTTCTGTTTAGATTTGTATTGAATTTGTTAAGGAAAACCTTCGTTTTTGAAAACTTTGAAGACATAGAAAATAAATATACGAGTGTTTGATGAAATGGTGTCCACAATTTCAAGAAATCTCTTGATATTTGTGATGGAATTTAACCGAAATAATTTTAATAAGAAATTCTAATCAATACCCGTAAAAGAAAATAAATTAGATTACACGTACGGGAAGGAAATTGAATTACATGTATAGGAGATATATAAGAAATAGTTTTTACATATTTTAGTATACGAGTAAATTAATCGACACCAGTTTCGTTTCACTATATACGTATTTATTAAGCAATAATTTTGATAACACGTCAAGGGTAAAAACATTTTTTTTTCGAATATAATGGGTTTTGTTTTTTTTTCAGGGCTTGGTAGTGAAACAAGGAAACTTCATAATTTCTTTAAACACTTTCATCCATCGATCTGTTACAACCTCGCAGTTTTTACAGTTTTAGAGCTATGTGTATGACATGGCAGATCTGGAAAATTTAATGCTGTATATAGTGATTTCAATTAATAAATAGAAAAATGTTATTTTTTTAATATCAATAAAAATGACAACAAATAATAATTATGTTGTAATTTTTTCTCATTACGTTTTCGGCGTTCCATGATAGGTGAAGTGATTAGATTTATTGCGCAGTATATAAGAGTACGTATTATGCCTTTTTATGTAATAATAAATATTATTTGTTAAATACTAATAGCTGAATATATAGCTTTAAGTTTCACTAAAAACACATTTTGCTTATTTGCATGATTAGGTCTTTTGTGCGAAACGTCTTAAATAAACTCAAGGGCAAAACGTGTGTACAAAACTATTGAATTGATTAAAACAACTTTCAATACACGATAATTCAAAAAAAATTATAAATGTTAATTGTTAAAAATAATCTGAAGTGTGTAACGAAAATTAGTGTGTAAAAAAGAAAATTAGATTGTAAATAAAATCTCAAAAACATGATTGGATTATATTGAGGAATGATTTCAATTACAAAAGGTCCTTTTTCATAATAAGCGAATATGTATATACAAGAAAGTAGAACTTAGTTTATGAAAGTTGGAGACCATGGCTGGTGAGAAATATTAATTTTATTGCCCTTATCGTATAGAATATGAATGTTAAAACAATTGTTTTTGGTGTTTAATCATTAAAGGCATAAATTGGAATGGCGATCAACGGTTTCCGTGACGTGCGTGATTAGATGACTCCGAAGACCGGTCGTGACATTTGTAATAGTTTAGTTGAAACCGACTGTCCGAACACGCCCGCTGACAGCGTGATTGAATTACACTTTCACTCACTCCAATCGTTGGTGTATCACATTAACATGTTACAGAGGTATTTAGCAGGTACGACATTTTATTATGTATATGAAATATTATTACGACTTTTTAATGCAGAATTCAGTGAATAATAACAATTCAAAAGGAAAGTTAGTAGTATGGTAGACTGTAAAAAATCTAATGAAAAATAATAGATAATTACGAACTAAAAAACAAAAAATAAGCAAAACTGAAAAACAAAAATATTTAAGGAAGTTAAAAAATGAAAAAAGACTAAAAGAAAAAAATTAATAAACTGAATTTAGAATAACAAAATTTTAATATCAGACAGGATTAATAAAAGATAAGAATAAAAGGGTATAAGGGAGATTAAATAGACAAATGTTTAAACACTTTTTAGTGATGTGTCAAAGTTTTGGGTATTAGATAATAAGTAACATAACTTTTTTTTGTGAAATGCCTTTGAGAAAAATAGATTTCGAATTTAGCCAGGGCAGTTGCGAAATGTATGCGTTTGCTACGGAAAAAAATTCAACGAACTATTTAAAACATTAGAAACCATAGGTGTATTTCGATTGTGTTTATTGACAATTTTCAATAGTTTGAAATACGACTTTTCTCAGAAATATTAATCATTTTCAAAGATGACATAATTGGTCGAAATATTATATATTGACAGCGGGCTAGCACAAAGTTTAATAGCCATTTAAGGTTAAAAAGTATTTGGCAAAATTGGGGTTTTTCTTCGGTAAGTAAATCATTATAAAAACCATTTAAAAGAACATATTCCGCTGAAAAAAAACGATGACTAATAACATTTACGAGGTATGCTTAGGAAGGTTTTGGTCGATCAGTGGAAAACAGGTTCTTAACAGTTTAAACCCAGCAGGCGTCATTTAGCACTAGCTTTAGTAAATTAAATGAATTGATTTAAAAACAAATCTAGAAATAGAGACGATAATAGTTTAAAATTTCTTTAGATTAAATAAAACATTAATTAAAAAACAACTGACACTTTAAAGCGAGACCCTGGTTAAGAATTCTTTAATGGTTGCAGAAAAATAGAGTTTTATATGTGTATTTACAGAGGAGTGGACAAGTGTCTTCGTAGCTTACACCAGCCCTAAGGTCGTTTCATTTAGAAAAATATCAGTAAATTAAAACTATGTGATAAATCTACATTTTTTTGAGGAAATTAAAAGAAAAGTTACATTTGGAATAAAAAAAATATGTTCACCTGATTGCGAATTCGTTTGTTTGCGAGATCAAAGCTGTAGCATTTATTGACAGAAATTTTGAAAAGTGTTTAGTTTCCTTCCTATTTTTAATACTATAACCATTTTGTTACGTTAATAGTAGGCTGAGTGAAAGATACATTGGCCTAGAAAACGTGCGAGCAAAACGGAACATTTGAAGTCGCTGCTGCGCAAAAATATATTAACTTCTAAGCAGATGCAGAGAATTCAGTATAATTTTACTCACGTATTTAAGACACTAATAACTTTTAGTAATTTCTGTAAAAAAGTTTCGACAATTTTCCGAAAATACTATCGATAACAAACAACAATCGGTTGTTATCTCTCATTAAAAATGTATTTCAAAATATATGCAGAGTTCATAATTCGTCGCTTTTTCTGTATTGCAATCAAACACCAATTGCCAATTTTGTCACTGACTTCTCTTCCTGAGTATATGGAATATTGATTTCTCTTTAAAAGGGATAGACAAAATTGTAAAATTTATGTAATACATTTTATAAGACTGAATAATAATATCTTTTGTTTCAAATTTATAATAGTATTATAGAGATGACGAAGAAATATGTTAATATTCTAGATACTAATAACATAATTTGCGACCCCATTTAAAAATATTAAACATTTAAATAGGTAAGTTGCTTTATAATAACGCTTTAAAAGTAAGATAAAAGCTTGTGAAGTGTGCTACTAACTAGAATAGAGATTTTAAAATTAAGTATGATATTTACAATAATAAAATAAATATGTCTACAATAAGGAGATGTGATGCAATTATGGCAATTCATTTATCAGAAATAGCATGGTAAAGTGGCTAATTTCAGATCGGAAAAATAAAATAACTAACTTACTTATTATAGTTTTTAACTTGAAGTAAATTTATTGAATATATTGAATATATTTGAAGTTAATTTTGTAGAAATTCATTATTCACATTTAAATGAAACTACGTGATGTAGTATTATTTCTACTTTCTTTAAGTTCTTTACCATTACCATAATTTCTTTAACATCTTCAGGTGGGATATTAGCAAAGAAGGATTTCTTTGCTAATAGCCCACCTGAAGATGTTATAATACAACGAAACCTAGGTCGTGGTAAAGAACTTAAAGAAAGTAGAAATAATACTACATCTACTATATTTTCATTTAATTGTGTGTAAATTTATTGGCTAAAATAAAAAAAATATATAAATATTTGATTTCAGCTGATCAGTATAATTTAATAATAAAATGAAAAGAATTCTTGTTACTTTTAAAATTATTTAATATTTAAGCAACAAAAAACTAGTAAAAAAAGAGAGTAATAATTTAAGCATGAAATTATTAAGTTGCATTCAATTAGTATATTAATCAACAATAAAAAGAAACAAAAAATATGATAATCATTTCGTCATTTATGGTGAATCATTATTTTACTATAACGTATACCTATATATACTTTCGCTTTCACGCTTCAGCTAGTACATCGTTATTTCTAAAATTTTTCATTTAAATAGTATTTATTTTTAGTTTCAAAAATAAACTATATACTACGAAATGTTAATAACTGGACCAACGAGACTGAAAAAATAAATTTTTATTTGACTGTAATTTATTTAAAGCACTCTAATTTGATAAGAGAAGTATAGATAAAAATATAACAGGCATTGCGAAATTTTAAACATAATTCAAATTTATTTTCTGTCCATTTTAAAATCACTAGTTATTATTGATTCTCTTAAAAATATTCACTGTAACTAATTGTTGGAAAATATCCACATTCCAGCTTGCTGTTCGTTAAACAGAGAGTATCTATATATATGAAAGTTGTAAAATAGAAAGGACAAACGAAGCTTATATTAAACCAATTACTTCGGAATAACAACTAAGCGACCTATCCGCGAGGATATCTCAAATAAGCAAGTAACCCGTCATCAACCAATAAGTACATGGACTATGCCTACGGCCTTGGTACCCGCCGCAAAGTGAACTCAATCTGCACACTGTTCGATATTACAGATGTCCGATCCATTTCAGCAATTTCTTTGAAGGCGCTGACCGAACAAGCTGTTATCGTGATTGAAGTATGAGGGCGCACAAATAAGTAATTTAATAATAAATATTATTTTTCCTGGTTATATTTCGAAATGTTCATGTACTCGTGTGACGTAAATATCAATTAGCTTTAAGGGTATTTACTACACGATCTCTACCTGACGGGTAACGAAATGAAAATTTAAATTTTTAGTCAATTATTTGTGGCTACATAACACAACTTCTTACACGTATACGGGCTATGGACAAGTTAACTCACGCCTTTTAAGAAACTTATCACTCCGGTAGGAGAGAGGCAAGTGCTATTAAAGACCACGTTGAATATTTTCAACAAATTACATAAATATTAATAGCTCTACTGGACATTATTTGCCAGAGAAGTAATAGCGATTATGTTTGCCTGACATCACAAATTTGGGGATTGGATTTCTTCTCTATTATTAAACTATCCAAATGTAAAAATATTTAATTTTCCTTTGT
This sequence comes from Druceiella hillmani, assembly GCA_039881145.1. NCBI lineage: Eukaryota > Metazoa > Arthropoda > Insecta > Lepidoptera > Hepialidae > Druceiella > Druceiella hillmani. Next base: position 24,989,656 of record JAYKKI010000021.1, on the reverse strand, counting down.
GGTTAAATGTTATTGTTACTGTTTTAACAACACTGAAATCAAGCAACATGCAATGAAATGTGGCATACATGCATCCGTGCGTTGCTATAACAGACTGGCTATTGCTTGTGGCTTCACAAGGGTGGTGTAAAAAGTCACCTGTACAAAAGTGTATTTGAATGTTTATTGTTCATTCACGTTTAAACGCGTGGACAGAGTTTGATCCGATAAGTTGCATAATTCTTGTAGGGATTACGAAAAGTAATATTTTTACTTCAATAATAAAAAAAAATTCTATTTCACCATTTCAATAGATGGCGAAAAGTATAAAATTGACGGGAAAAACATTTCAAATTATTTATATAGAAGTGTTGCAATAGTTTTATCAGCTCAGGAGAAAATTCGGTCGCTTTGAATGAAAAAAAAATTTACTTTTCTTCTCTAAGTTATTTATTGGACTATTTCCAAAAAATAGCTACATCAATTACAAATAAACATTCAATTTTAGTATTGAGCCAGTTTTTATAAAAATATCCACATGAGCAACACCAAGATGAAAGTTCATCTTTAGTACAATTTGTTATGTAAAAGAAGACTAAATTAAATAAAAGTACAAGATTTTATACGTTATTATTTAAATGAAACACATGAACTTAAAATATTATCTCAGAAAAAGTCTTCAGTTTTATACAAATACGTCTTTATTTTTCTTCGTATAATTCCGTTCCATTTACTATTTTTAATCAAACATTATCGTTTGTTGTTTAGCACACAGGTCATGCACTCAATCTGGACTGTTCGATAATCAAACGACGCAGATAGTTCACGTCCCCATTTTAATTGGAGATGACTGATCAAAAGAGTCATTGACGCAAATGTGGAGTTGACTTTATTATTTTGATGTTTCATTTCTAACGTGTTTCCATTACGTCATTATAAATTTACATCTTCTCATTGATCTTTATGCCTTCTTACTCATTGTGTTTATTTTATGACACTTCTGTTTTGGGTTAAACAATTTCAGCATTTCGTTCTAATTTGCTGACTTTTATACTTAAAAGCGAATAAGCATCATGAAATCGTCAAATTGCTTTCTAAATGCACAAAATGTTCAATTCATTTTTCAATTCGCAATTCAGACTCGATCATCGACAGGATATGTTATAAGTAATTATAATAAAATCACTTCATTCTGATTTTTGGGAGGCTAACATAAAACAAAATTATTGGCGAAAAGAACAGTTAAAGGAAAGTTATGGAAATAGAATTTTAATATAACTTTCCTCATACAACATATTTTCCAGAACTTTTAATCTATTCTAAAAATATGGGAAGAAACGAAACAAACTTAATTCATGCCCCTTATTTTAAACCAATAAGCTAACGTTAGTTTCATTTTAAATAAAACCATTTAAAGAGGGATTTCATGATTCAATAGAAAACAATTAACTCATATCCTTTGAAACACAAACAAATTTATTGTTTTGTTATCGTTTTTTTATTTGTTTTTTTACTTAGACGTAACACATCTAATCAACTTTTCGTGCAAACAGAATGCGCATGTATAAAGTATAAATCTACGCAACTTTCACATATTTTGCCAACATGAATATTAAAAAAAATTTCATTGTTTAACACTTTAAATAAAACAAAAAAAATTATTCAATCGCAAATTAAGTAATAAAGTATTAAGTGTTTTCGTAAGTATAATTTAATATAATAACTTTATGTAGAACATGCTGCCAAATTTAAATTGTAAGTAATATTAAGATTGGATTCTGTTAAGGAAGAAAAATGAAATCTAATTGTGAGGAAAACAAATATTTTAACGAACTATTTAATCGAATCCAACGAAATAATCATCACTAAATGTATTTTTGTGGCATTATTCTGAAGATAAAAAAAAACAAAGAAAACTTAATGATAAATTAACGTCACAAGATTTTGTTTTCAATAATTTACTTCTGATAGTAAAATAAAATAGTTAATTGAATTTAATGTCAAAATTATGCTGTATATAAAATTTTAGAGATTGACAAAGTTGTTTAACTAATATGATAATTCTCTGTTGCAAAGGATACTTATTTGTGTCCTAGTTACTACTAGTGATTATTTGGGATCTAGTGTTACTAATAATTTAAAGCAAACCTTCAACGTTCAGTAAATTTCTTGATAAGTAAACATATTACCTTATTTTCAATCATGATAATAAACCATCCAAAAGACAAAAATATAACAATACAGACTCGGATCGCAGGAGTAAATAATCAAATAAAAAGGAATAAGCAAATGCTTGATTCGATCACGCTAACGATGGACGCATTCAGTCAGTGTTTGGTCTTGATAGGTAAAACATTACTTTATTTTCGATCATAATAATACACCATATATAATACAAAAATGTAACAATATAGACTCAGGTTACAGGAGTAAATGATCAACTAAAAAAAGAATAAGCAAACGCTTGATTGGATCACGCTAACAGCGGACGCGTTCAGTCAGTGTTTCGGCGTCGATTGAACTGTTAACACGGCCCGACGACTACGTCATCACACACTGCAATTAATAAAAGCATGAAGTTGCTGCTGCTGAATTCATGGCTGAATATATTTTATTTGTACATTTACATTAAATTTTGGACATATAAATTTATCTAAGGTAGCAAATAAAGAAAATGAACAAGCACATGTATTTGAATGCAACTTTTTGAATTTTCTAAAACCTTTCTTTCATGTTCGGCTCGATTCATCATGGAAAGAAGTCTATTTTAAGATTTACGGCCATTATTACAAAAAGACGTCATCTACGTATGTTCGCCTTCATATGTATTTCTCGTATTTTTGTATCTACATTAAAAACAATATGGAAATTTTTAAATTTATGTTTTTGAAGATTTGCGTTCAGTTTTCTCTTTCAGTAAATGGAAAAAATAATCAAATGCAAAATTGGAACCACTCTTTACCTTTGTAAGCCTTTTAGTTAGTGACAATAGTTCAATAAAAATCCACTGACAGAACGCGTCAGTGGCCTTTGATTATGCTAATCTTAAAAGATCTGATATGTTAAACTAACAAGATCTATACCACTATGTAGTCATATAAATATTGTAAATAATTGGTTCATGAAAAAAAATTAATTAAAAGTGTTCTTTATTAGGTTTAAAGTTTAAAGGGCAGTGGCAGAGACAAACATTTTTAAAATAAATGTAACTGATATTTCCACACTATGATATATTATCTATACATAAAATAAAATTGTGAGGGAGTGAATCCTATACATTTAGAATATTAAAAAAAACTGGTTAATATATTTAATTGGTTAAGTATTTAAACACAATTTAATTTGGATAATTATTTAAACAGAAAATTTCTTTTTAAGAATTTTAGTCAGCTGTTTGTTAATTTGAGCGGGTGTTTGTAATTTATTAATTTTAGACGGATTTTGAACACACAAACGCAACAAAAAAGACATTTCTTTTCCTAAATACACGAGAGTAGGCATAGCTAATATTAAAATAAATATTCGAAGAATCTGTTATAGAAGTATAAAGTCGTAAACTGTGATATAAAATTTAATATGTCACTGCAAACACTAAACTTATAATATTTTCGATTAAATAAAAAAAATTATTGAATTACTTATACGTCCAATAAAATATATCCGATGGCGGAAAAGTGCTGGCAACTAACAAGCGTGAAAATTTAAACCTGCGCCGCCATAATATTTCCATCAGTCCACTTCTTATGCTTCGTTTACTCCCACATGATTATTCTTATTTGCGGTTTTCTTTTGTCAAATTCGTCAAAATCTAATTTTATGTAATATATTATCTCAGTTATTCTTGAAGTGCCTCAGTTATACACAAGTGCCGGTATTAAATATATTTGACATTTACTTAAATACATTTACAATAATAAGAGAATTGTAATAATGAGGACAGCAATAACCAAAAAAAGGTTGCCGACATGACAATACTATATAGCATGCACAGCGACATACGTCGCCAACAAGAGATAATCGACATTAATCAATGAAATAATGAAGCGAAGTCGACCATGGTCTTCAATTGCCCTCAGACTGGCGTTAGACATTCATTAAAATATATTGCTCGCAATGAATTGATAATAGATGTAACCACAAGAAGTATCTTTGCCTAAATTCATACTTTTGAATAAAATCGAAACAAGCATTTGTAGACTAACATATTGCTCTCGCAACTATCATAAGATCATCTAAACCAATAATACATCCATATAATTAAAAATTTGTTTAATTAAAACACAAATATAGTTCTCGCAAGAGAAGTTTAGAAAGGGATTTTCCGTTACATAAAAATTAATTTTTGGGTTCGAAGACGAATTTGAAGTTAGATTAATTGGAAATAGAGAAAATGAGCCTAATTTTCATCATGCAAACACGTAAAACAATAATGGGATTAACATATCATTCAATCAGATTGAAAATTATGTTCTACGCACTGTCCTCTAAGCCTTACACTTAACAAGTTCCATTTCATATAACGTTTACTTAAATTTTCCTATGAAAAAACTAATTAAAAAGTAAATATCGCTTTATAATATGATTAATCACATATCAATATAGAGTAATAATAAAACACACAGCGACTGAACAAAGAAATACACACGAACGTATCTGAAAGAGTAACCCAATTTGAATACAATTCAACCCATAAACATTTGTCGGCACGCTTACTTGCTTGCTTACCTACGTAAGTGTATAGGTGTGTTCATTTTTCATTATATTGATATTATTTGTTGCTACTTTATTATTTTACACGCGTCGTACTACGTTGCATTTCTTTGTTTCGTTACTGTGTTCTTTTATTTTAATACAATTGTAACGTATAATAAACATATGACTATGTAAACAAATTTGTGTATGCACACCGTGGAACTGATACTATATAATAAGTAATGAAAATGGCTTTAGGCTATATATTTATTTTCTGTGATTACTTCATTACATCCAAAACCCCAAAATATATTATGATGGAGAGTATTCATTAATTTCATGCTTTCAACGTCATCATTCGTCAGGCGACAATTTGTCAATGTTTAATATTGCAAATAAGGATAACATTTTTCGGCAAACGCCAAACTTTAAAATTTACATTATCCAGGCTACTAACATAGCACCACTTAATAACATCCCACATGCGCTCGCTCCATTACACCGAACAATTACCTTCAAGTGCTTACACCCTCGATTAGTAAACATTTTAAAGCTTTTAAGGCTTATAAATAATTAACGAACTTATCTCAATAAAAAGCGTCTCTTCAACCATAATTTTAATAAAACTTTGACGCAGCTTTCCATAATTTCAACTCATTAAAAGGCTTTATACACACTTCCTCTGCGTATGTGGGTTTTAATAGCGATGCAAACTTTCATCGTATACTTCGCGTAATATCGGGTTTCAGTATTGAAATACGGTTTGTGTATACTTCATAATGTGATATGAAGCTCACGTATATGATGGGAAGAAAGAAGTATTAGTTGATTAAAAAAAGTGTTACTTAACATATTGCTTTATTTACAGGAATTAAAATATGGGAAAATTTAATATAATCGTTTTAATAAAACAATCCCGTAACGAATTAGATATTTATTATATATTATTTAATTTATATATTTATATATATATATATATATATATATATATATATATATATCATCATTATCGAAGCTACAGCCCAAGAAAGACCTTGACCGGAGTCGCAATGTCAAGACAATCAACACAGTCCTTTGCATGCCTCTGCCGATCCTCTTTGCCTCCTGCCTCTAGGTCGGCCCTGGAGAACTTCCCGGGTTACTCTGAATTCCATAACCCGTTCGATAACCGAATGTCCATTATACGTCCAAGCTGACGAGGGTTCCACTTTCGAAAATATTTGAGTCGAAGCCTCTGTATTGGATACTTAGTTTTACAAGAAACAACTGCATTTCATTGGAGTATTATTTACAATTGGTAATAAGCGAACTCCTATCATCACATAAATTACTGTCAAATTGTGTACATACACTTAGTATAGGAAACACAATATACGCCCAAAAATTTAAGTTGGTTTTATTGATGATTTTTTTCTGGACATTATTATCCGATAATAAAAATAAGCTTTTAAAGTATGAAGGCTTCAGTACACTATTAGGCACATAAAACATTATGTACCTTTAGGTACATAATATTTCTATTAACACTTTTAACGACGTGATTATCTAATATATTAATATATTAGGTACATTTATCGTTCACAGGCGTATACATATCGTCAATTCCTCAAAAAATTGTCAGATTAGCGTCAACGTTGTTTTTTTCGTTTATCAGCCGTCTGTCTTTAAATCAGCTAAAGTGTAAACATAAGTCACGAAGTATTTTTTCAAATATGGGGCTAATATATTTTACCATTTGCAAACTTTACTTATCATTTCATACATTTGCACTTTACTGATTTTATTAGTTAATAATCGCAACAATAAATTGAAATTATGTTTTTTTACTATTTACAAATTATTCATCGAGTGAAATTTGCTGAAAGTATTTTCCTCAAACTTAAAGTCGTCACTTGACTAAAGTGACATTTTTTTCGTTGAAATATTTACTATATATACATATATATATATATATATATATATATATATATATATATATATATATATATATATGTATATATATATATAATGGCAAAGAAACGAATAAGGAATTATTAGATTGAATAATATGGTTAAAAACTATTTTATAAAAAATTATTACTGCATCGCGTTAGACTTTAATCAGCGTCTCTTAGGTTATAATTTCATTAGTTACACGCGTGGATTATTCAGGGAACGCAGCAGTTGCAGGCAAATTAGATTCCACGGAACCACTTTCTGATAAACTATTCGCAAGCTAACGTGAGCTATTTACCGTACGCCATATTAAAGTCGGCGCCATATTAAAACGGTTTATTCTAGTTAGCCCATAGTCTGGAGGTATATTTAGTGTTAAATGGGGAATTATGGTTTCAGATAATAGGGGTCTAAGCGACATATTCAATTTAATTACTTCAGCTCGAAAACTTTATCTCGCGTCTATGTTTTATGTACGTCTTTTGTTTAGAATGTTTACGATTTAATAGATCGTAAACCGTTGAGAGATCGTTAACGAGCGTCATACTTGTATCTAGAATAAACGGAGTCAATTAATAGAATACATTTATAAAAATTACTTATGAACATATAGACGACGATTTCCAAAGTGTTTTAGGATTAAAATAGTGCTTTTAAATTTATCATTTTGCAAACATTAGTACTAGCCCATATTTATAGAATTCAGTTAAAAATCATATTTCGACATACCAGCCCAAGTAAAATGAAAAAAGCAAAAGTGTTTTTGTTGATTGGTAAGAAAGAGTGGTTACTTAGTAACTCTTTAAAGTATAAATTATTTATAATTAAATTATTCACTCTGATGGAACATATTATGAATTAATATAAGTAGTAGTTTATCATAAAAAATGGACAGTTTTTTAATGGATAATAAAAGTTAACTAAGAAATGAAAATTCGACCACCGGGGGTGCTTTTTTATATTTTAATGTACCTGCTTTAATATAAATTAAATAGTATCTATACCCCCACCAGTCCAGCTCCGTTCGACTCCAAGTCATGAGATCCTCTAATGACCTATGTCCTTGATGACCAGCGGCCGGAAATCGAACCCGGGACTCCGCAGTGCGACGTCAAAAGCCGTAAACATGTGATCGGCGCGACACGCCCGCTGGCAATTTATATTAAAACAGGTACATTAAAATATAAAGGATAATAAAAGATTAATTTGGTGTTTATTGGAGTCTTCATTTGGAGTTAATTGGATTCTTAATTTGGAGTGGGTCGAGTCCATTATCGCTGATCATCGTTAGTCACATTCATAATTGTAGGTTCTTTTAGCAGTCCATGTTCTACTCCAACACTACATCTCAAAGGCATCGATCTTTCTGCACACTGCGCGGATTGTCCATGATTCGGACCCATACAGAAAAATGGAGGAAACAAGCGCTGGGTATCATTTTTTGACGACTTTGGAGATTTTTCTATCCTGTTATAATCTTTTGAGCTTGCTGTCTGCATATTTGGCCAAAAATTAAAAGCGTGGCCTAATCTAATTGGTTACTTACCATAGAACCGAAGTGTAGGATTTTCCTTAAAAATTCTAGATCTGAAAGTATTTGTCTATATTCTTAAACTTGTTGAAGTAAGTTAGCCGACATAATTTTAATTAAAAGTTACAATCACGTCACTTTCAAGCTTCATATTTGGCAAAGGATGGTTTTGAAAGTGATAGTACAACAAATGTCTACTACATTTTTGTAAGACCTGTTCCAATGATACCTCACTTGATATGACGTGGGAAAAGTTTATTTTCACTTTACGTGAATGGATAGACACATTATTTTCGTTTATAATTTCATTTGTTAATGAGATTCCAATCAAACGAATAAATCTAAAATTTTAGACGCCGTAAGACTGTGACATGCAGATGAACGAAGGTACCGATTGAAGCGAGAAAATCCTCGTTTCATTACGGAACACAAAAACCCGTGTAACTGTTAAATGGTTAGCTTTGTAGTAAAATAAAAATTTGGTATAAAAAGCTGTATTCCAGTTAATTAATGTGTACTACATTGAAAATTTATTGTCAGTACACTATTTAATAACTGTTATCATTTTAAAGAATGTTAATTTACCTAGTAGCTTTAAACTATACCGAACTGGAATCGATGAATTTTTAATACAATTTTCACCATCTCTTGGAACCAATGGTTTCCCTGTTTAAAAAATTGTTAAACGTTTTGAAGAAAAAAGTAAAAATCAGTTTGTGCAAGTTCTTATAAGTATAAAAAAATTATACTAGTTTTTATTCTTGCAATTTTATAGCTTTGTAAAGTGGTGTATTTTTGTAAATCAATCGTAATTATCATGTTACGTCATGCAAGGACGAACATTTAATTACTTTTAAAAATTAAATACCGTGGCGTTAATATCAAAGTAAAGAGAAATATAATTCCATTAATTTTTGAGAGAGAGAAAAGTAAACAGATATCAAAAATAGTTTGAAACAAAAACGATCATTACATGTCTAGGTTATATACATGTCATAATGGTATAGGTAATTTAGAATATATTTGTCATTAAAATGTCATTAGAAAAGTCTGAACAACGCAAATTAAGTGAGTTTGGACGACGCTGACTTAGAAGTTTGAAGTGAAAGTTGTCGAAATAGAGAAATATTTGAAACGATATTTTTCTAGCAATTTAAATAATACTTATATAATACCTTACTATGCTAGTATACGATAACATTTTTCAATGAAGCAGAGAAGTGTAATTCGTATATATATATATATATATATATATATATATATATACATATATAAATATATATATATATATATATATATATACATATATATATATATATATATATATATATATATATATATATATATATATATATATATATATATATATATATACATATATAAAAGAAAAAATGAAACTCCTTACACAAACAAACACAAAATAAAAGTTTAGACCTTTAAGGGTGCTTAATAAAAATACCATATTTCTATACGACCTATTGGCTTTGTTTGCCTGTAGCTTTAACTTATAATTTTATTACATCTTATGCCTATAAAAATGGTAGTAAAATATATATTTCGATATAGAAAAATATTACAATTATTAAATTTTACTAAAAATATTTAATAGAAATGATATTAATTTTCTATCGCACACTAAAACTTATACACATACCTAAGTGTATACGGAATCCTCATAGTATGAGTGCCACTCATATATAGCAATACAACCCAAGGCCGTGTAAAAAAAATTACGCGTATGTTCGGTAAATGCTTAATTAATAATCAACAAAATCCACTACAAAAAACTATATTGAAATATTTTTAGCTGCTCTTAGGTGATGCGCGAACAAATAAACAGGTTCACAGAAAGACGGATAAACATTCAAAAGACAATCATTTTGTGTTTAATTAATTTTGTTATGTTCCGCTTAAAGATGTTTTGTAAATGCCTCCAAGGTTAATAATATAGGCTAATTTTACAATTTGTTACTTGGGTACTTAACAATCAAATTTATACAGCCTAATACTAAACCAGTAAAAGTAATTAAATTATATATATTGACAAGAGATTATTATTTAAAACAAGTTGAGAGAATGAAGTTAGTTTGTAATGAATACATACAAATAGTAACAAATTCGATGTGTGGAAAAAAACCTAAAACAATATCTACCATCATGCAACTGTCCGCAATCGGATTGCTTACTTAAACACCTACCCTTTTACCTCATTTAGCCAATTTATGTGTAGCGCCATCTAATGATATATATATATATATATATATATATATATATATATATATATGGATATATATATATATATATATATATATATATATATGGAGTATACACTTTCGAGTTCGATATATACGAGTATACACTTTCAACTCATTGATTCGTTCAATAAACTTAGAAGTATTTCGGGCCCTCTTAAAATATAATGTATTATATATATTGTTTAAAACTATTATCATGAATTCAGTAAATTGTGAGCTTAAAAGATTGTTTATTTTTATGTTCCCTGTCCAGTGTATTATCAAAACAACATCGGATGCAGGATGCCAAACTGAGGCACGGAGATATTGTCCAAATGATGTGGAGCGTGTCACGAGCGAGAGCTCTGTTTCCTCGCTCCTTTGTGTCCTCGTTGGATCGTCTCTGATAGCGGCGCGGCGCCAGATTATGGACATTGTGTCGACTCTTTGTGGTTATACATGACAAGTCACGGCAATGATAAACAAATATATATTAAAACCCATACATCTTCTTCGATAAATTTCTACTCAAAATCAACATCGGAAAAGTAAAAGAGGATGGGATATATTTTTTTAATATATCCCCGGCCTCACTGTAATTAAAAAGTTCTGTTCTGGGATTATAAAAAACTGTTTTTTTTTTGGCGAGTGGTGATAACAAGTCCACATAGACCACTCTCACAAGAATACCTCTGCTCTATAAACAATGTCACGTATCCAATTTGGAAATCGGGGCAAGAAATGGAATCAATATTTTGGAAATTACGGAAACAATGTAGCATAAGGCGATTTATCTGTACAGGCTTTGAATTTTAGAACTAAAAAGTAAAAATTTGAAAAAAGTGAAAATATATATTTTTTTGCTTTTAGACAAAAACATAAAAGACATTTCTTCAATACCCCTGTTTCTAAAATAAAAAGCAAAATTAAAAGTTTTTAAAATAACCGAATATAGTCGATTATAGTCGTAATTGAAAAACGATTAAATAATTTGTTTGAAAACCCCCCGACTAAAAGAAAGTAAGAACCTTTTAATATAATTACAAACCCGAGAAAATCCGTCGGGCCTGCCATGTCCTACCTATGCCTAAAATTTTTCAAATAGATTTTCTATGCTGTTACAATATAATTGATATTGGGAACGGAAATGGCAATAACGAAAGTCGTATCTAAATCGGTTAAATCGTTTTGGGGATAAATGAGAATATTGGATTGCACACGCAAACAAACAACCTCTCACCCTAAATGCATATACCTCCTCCGTTCCATCGTGGGTAATGATTACTCAGAAAGTTTTCAGGATTTTTAATTTACATATAATTAGCTTCAGCTGCATGATTCTTATTAATATACAGGTTTTCAGATAAAAAGTTTACTCCTGTGATCACTAGTAACGCTCGTGGAAGCCAAAGTTTGAAAGAAGTATTTGCATCACACAAGTACATAGTACAGGATTTATATTAAAATTTACACTAAATCACTGCGACATTCTCTCTCGGCCATTTCTTTGCACTTATTTTTAATCCGCACCTCGGCTCTTAGTGCGTGTGTGCTAATAATTGAATTTTAAGTGTTTTGTGCAATATTCGACCAAATAACAAACATTCTACATTAATTCAAACTTAATGCATTATCTCAGTGCAAGTCCCATTTAAATGGGATTAGTAGTTTCTGTGTGATGCTCTAACAAATATATGAACAGAAAAATAAAAAAAACAAACAGACAGGTAAAAACTCCTTTAGGAAATATTCGAAAAAGGCAAAGTAGTCTAGATTACAACCTAAACCCTAAGCATCGTCCAAGTTAAAATTTCATTGGCGAAGTAATTTTATGTGTTATTCTAATAAATATATATCACTAGAAAGATTGACAAACAGACATAAATAAAAAAAAAGTTTTGACTTCTGTGACACATTCTTTTTTTAAAAAGATTGAGTGAACATTGTCATATCTTAAACAATTTTATAAAATTAATAATATTCGTGCAAGTAATGTAGGAAACACATTACAAGATTTCGAACTTATTATATCACATTAAAAAATGAACTATATGACCCACATTGTCAGGAATCATTGTAATAATTAGGCCAAATAAATTTTAACCAAACATTTTTAGTACATTTGTTTTTCTTTTTCTAAATGAGTTTCGATCTCTTAAATTTTATAACCACTTTGAAATGGATATTATTTTTAAGCATATAATTCTTTGACCAACACCGATTAAATATGACATGTTCCTTATAATAATACCCCTGATAATTTATTATGTTCATCCACTCAGTGATGTTTTCATAAACTGAAATAAAGGTTTACTATTATGTTAGTTCGCAAGTTTTAGGAAAAATTATTTTTTCTCGCGTGGCTCATATATAATGTTCGTAGCGAATGTCAGTATAGAAAAATTTCATTCTCTTTTTGATTTGTTTTAATATGATGTTCATTAATGTTTTTTGTTTACTTGGTTTCTCCTTTCATGAATGAAAATATTATACATTTTTCAATTCTCGTCATTGTATAGATGAGAAGTTATTCCTTAGTATTTCCCATACACAACAATGGAATAGTACTTTTGGGACATTTTTTGAACTTGTTAGATATAAAAATTTTATATTTCATTAATTGTGACAAATTATGGAAATTCGAAATGCATAAATCGAATCTAGCTAACAGCATGTTTCCAATATTGGATATATTTGGCGTTAATTTTGTAGAAATTCATTATTCACAATTAAATGAATATACGTGATGTAGTATTATTTCTACTTTCTTTAAGTTCTTTACTACGACCTAGGTTTCGTTATATTACAATATTTTCAGGTGGGCTATTAGCACAGATGCTTTGATATCTTTGGTAATAGCCCACCTGAAGATGTTGTAATACAACGAAACCTAGGTCGTGGTAAAGAACTTAAAGAAAGTAGAGATAATACTACATCAAGTAGTTTCATTTAATTTTGAGCATGTTTCTAGTTTTTCAGTACGACGTATCTGTAGAGAAATTAGGAGAAAGTAATGTATAAAAACATACAAAAAAATCTCAAGACATGATATTGAAATATATATTTCAGCGAAATATACCTAAAATTCATATAAACCTTGTTTGTATATTTCACATTATATGTGAAAAAATAAGAATGTTGTAGGGAGTCCGAAAATTATATATGCATTGAAAATATGTAATATATTTGAAACTATTCGGGAGGGATTCGAGTAAAACGGACAAGTATGAGGAAAACGATTATGTTTTGCAAGTATCAAGTACTTATTATTTTCGGATGTGATTGATTTTCTATATGTATTTTTTGCTAACAATCTTGTTTTATATTTAACTAAGATAATAGATAGTCTTTACAGTGTACTCGTTAAAAGGAAACTAGTAAACTACTTCATCGGATTATTAAACAACTTTATACATACTTACGCAAGTTTCTAGAAAGACCGTTGATTATTGATTGAATTCTTCCGAGAATTAATTAAATATATGACTAAGCTAAAATGTACTTACTATTTTCAATTATTTACGTGATAATAAAAGAGAAAAAGACTACCGAAGCACGCACGAAGCCTGTAAGGTAGAATATATTTTTACCATATTTAATTTGTATTATCACTTTAATTTAAAAACGCCTGGGCAACGATAAACACTGACTGAAATAATATAAATCTGAAAAACCTATAGGTCTCCAAAAAAAATATAATATAATATGTAAAAGACGTAAAAACTGATGGAAATTTTATTTTTTGTATACAAAACATAACATTAATGTTTATGTAATAGTATTGAAAGCTAACAAGGGACAAAGAGTGCTGTAAAGTGTGCAAGAGATGTATATTAACTAACAAAAAAACTCTGCACGTTTTTGAATCTCCTTTTGTTGACCGTAAAGACCGTCTTTAGGCTGGAAGGCATTTCTGTATGAAAGGTAAGTGACCTTTAACAAAGCACAATTTTTCCCCAAAATATCCCATCATTGGGTGGATTTTTTAAAATTAAATAGTAACAAATCACCCATAATCATTTTTATTTTAGAAAATTTTGGCATATACTTATATAATAACGTCGTGTTATATATTTCTTTGTTTATTGATATTCGGTATCAATTTGGTTTGAGTAAGCGAACTTTATAATTACGCATGTTTATTGTAAAATTACACTATGCCATCAAATAGCAGAGTAGCAGTTTTTGAATTTTTTTTAATTACTAGGAATAGTAACAAATCTCCCATAATCATTGTTTATTTCAGAAAATTTTGGCATATACTTATATAATAACGTCGTATTATATATTTCTTTGTTTATTGATATTCGGTATCAATTTGGTTTGAGTAAGCGAACTTAATAATTACGTATGTTTATAATAACATTTCACTATGCCATCAAATAGCAGAGTAGTAATTTTTGAATTTTTTTTAATTACTAGGAATAGTAACAAATCTCCCATAATCATTGTTTATTTCAGAAAATTTTTGGCATATACTTATATAATAACGTCGTGTTATATATTTCTTTGTTTATTGATATTCGGTATCAATTTGGTTTGAGTAAGCGAACTTAATAATTACGTATGTTTATAATAAAATTTCACTATGCCATCAAATAGCGGAGTAGTAATTTTCGAAATTTTTTTAATTACTAGGAATAGTAACAAATCTTCCATAATCATTGTTTGTTTCAGAAAATTTTGGCATATATTTATATAATAACATCGTGTTATATATTTCTTTGTTTATTGATATTCGGTATCAATTTGGTTTGAGTATGCGAACTTAATAATTACGTATTTTTATAATAAAAATTCACTATGCCATCAAATAGTAGGGTAGTCATTTTTGAAATTTTTTTAATTACTAGGAATAGTAACAAATCTCCCATAATCATTGTTTATTTCAGAAAATTTTGGCAAATACTTATATAATAACGTCGTGTTATATATTGTTCATTGATGTTCGGTATGAATTTGGTTTGAGTAAGCGAACTTAATAATTACGTATCTTTATAATAAAATTTCACTATGCCATCAACTAGCAGAGTAGTCATTTTTGAAAATTTGTTAATTACTAGGAATAGTAACAAATCACCCATAATCATTGTTTATTTCAGAAAATTTTGGCAAATACTTATATAATAACGTCGTGTGATATATTGTTCATTGATATTCGGTATCAATTTGGTTTGAGTAAGCGAACTTAATAATTATGTATGTTTATAATAAATTTCACTATACCATCAAATAGCAGAGCAGTCATTTTTGAAGAATTTGTAATTACTAGGAATAGTAACAAATCTCCCATAATCATTGTTTATTTCAGAAAATTTTGGCATATGCGTATACAATAACGTCGTTTTATATATTTGTTTGTTTATTGATATTAGATATCAATTTAGTTTAAGTAAGCGAACGTAATAATTATGTACGTTTATAATAAAATTTCATTGTGCCATCTAATAGCAGAGTAGTCATATTTGAATAATTTTTAATTACTAAGTATAATAACTAAATTCCTTTAATAATTGTTTATTTTAGAAAATTTTGGCATATACTAATATAATAACGTCGTGTTATATATTTCTTTGTTTATTGATATTCGGTATCAATTTGGTTTGAGTAAGCGAACATAATAATTACGTATGTTTATAATAAATTTCACAATGCCGTCAAATAGCAGAGTAGTCATTTTTGAAAATTTTTTAATTACTAGGAATAGTAACAAATCTCCCATAATCATTGTTTATTTCAGAATATATTGGCATATACTTATATAATAACGTCGTGTTATATATTTCTTCGTTTATTGCTATTCCGTATCAATTTGGTTTGAGTAAGCGAACTATTGCGGCGTGCAGTGGTTGTGTGGTTGTTAGTAAGACGTGAAATAATAAGGGTAAGTTTGTTGAAATTCACTAAAAGCAGTCTTACGGTTTTGTTTAGTTAAGTAATAAACTGCAATAATGAAAATAGGAGAGTTTGAATTGCTTGTTTCGCCAAAGGCTCATTTTTTTACTAATTAAAATAATATGTAATAGTATCTAACACACGGGAAAAGGAAATGCATTGCTTTAAATATTTTTTCTGTTAAAGTAATTCCCCTCTCTCCCTGACTCGCCTTCCTTAAAAGTGTGCCCTGTGTAATCATAATAATGCTCATGGATGGCGTTATCAAAGAAAAAAAGGAATTTTTATTTTTATATGTTTATTAAAACTATTATAACGAAAATATTTCACGACAGATAAATGTTCCAATAACATTACTATACAATTTAAGATATTAAAATAACATCCCTATAAAAATACATTTCAATAAAGTTTGAGTAAATTTGAAAATACAGTTTAAATATAATTAGGGTTCTCCAAATAACTTTCTTTCCAAATATGAAATATACACAATTAGATGAAGCTACGTGATGTAGTATTATTTCTACTATCTTTAATTTCTTTACCACGACCTAGGTTTCGTTGTATTACAACATCTTCAGGTGGGATATTAGCAAAGATGAAGATGATCTTTGCTAATATCCCACCTGAAGATGTTGTAATACAACGAAACCTAGGTCGTGGTAAAGAAATTAAAGATAGTAGAAATAATACTACATCACGTAGTTTCATTTAATTGTGAATAATGAATTTCTACAAAATTAACGCCAAATATATTCAATACATGAAATATACACAAAGACAGACATGATTATAAAAATATCTGTTAATGCAAAAGGTATATTTCGCTAATAACAAGTATTATTCAGTGAGGTGATATTACCAAAATGCCACATGTCAATGTTTATTACTCAGTGCAAACCATGGGAAGGTGGTAGGTATCTTCCATCAGGATTGGAAAGGAAGAGAAAGTGGTTAGATTAAGGAAATGGGATAAAATCTAGTTAAAACATAATAAAATAACACTATATATACACATATAAAATATTTCAGTCATTTTTAGATTATAAAATGAAAAAAGAGCAATATAACAATTTTACAAAATTACTAAACGTATATTGCATAAAAAACCCGCTACGTTACGATCAAGTACAGAAGAAAAATAGAATTCTTACTTGCTTAATTTGCGTTCAAGTTTATTAAGTCATACACGTTCAGACAATAAATCCCTTGCCAATGTTTTAAAATATTACATATAATAAATATTTATTTTAAAATTTTACTTTGGATTCCAATAAAACATTTTGGCCGAAATTTTTTATCTTTCCGAAGGTGTTTAACGGAATCCGATGAAATTCCATTTACACCATGACGTATCGAAACAAATTGGACAATAGAAGGAAGAAAAGTTGGAGAAAAATAAATAAAAAATATAAGAAAACCATTTAAAAAAAATATGGGGATCACAAATATTTTCAGAACAATTACAGACATCTGCAGTAGAAAGATTTTTAGTGTTTCTTTATAAAAAAGACTATCTTACGTTTCGAATAAGTTTTGAAAAAATAACGAAAAGGTTTTCAATAAACATTGTGCAAACAATCGATAAATATTTATTATATTGTGCACGTGTAGAACATATCTCGTACCGAATTTAATTTTATTATTATTTTAAATCAAAAACACATGGACAATGATAATCATTGATCTGAATAATCTACTGATGACGTAATAAAATTTGTAAAAACTGAGGGAAATATAATTTTGATTACCAAACATAACACTAAGGTTTCATTTATATTATAGAATAGGAAGACGACTATGTACAAGGTGCACACAAAATTTACATTAACTGTAATCATTTTCCTTGTCTAACAAACACATATGAAGAAGAAATCTAATTTCTAAGAAATTAAAAGCGAGCTGTCGAATATAGAAGAAATATAATAGTATTTAATCAAATTCTGCATTTCTACTTGTAATAAAACAAAATTAAAAGTTTATCATAAATAGAACAAATGTACGTATAGCTTATAAATAGATTTAGCATGCGTATAGGAAGATGGAACCCTTTTGCTACTATATTTGCATTATTTTATTAATTTTCTCGGTGTTATATGTTAACAAAGTCAACAGATGGTGTTAGAGTCACCTTAATAGTGAAATAGGTCATACGATTGCTTTCATCCCGCCAGCGTTACGTTCATTTTCCCTAAAGAAAATATATTTCAAAAACAATTTATAACAGCATACAGGGGAAACAAGGGATATACATTTGTATATGAAAGTTAATACTATTGTAAACTAGACTACTGATATTAACGACGTTTGCAATTCAGTTTGCTTTGTTTAATTAGTTGATCGAAGACATATGCGCCAGTCATATACCTTTGCTCAATTTTAGTGTTTGAATAATGTTATAATGGAACTTAATTCATCTTATGTAGTTAGGTAATTGGAACTAATTTTATATGCGGCTGTGGCGTAGGTGATATCATATTTATATTGCATTTAGTCATCTTTACAAAGGCGAGCTTTCATGCAATTCAAGCGTGTGAAGTTTCAAGTGTTTACCCTGACTATACTGAAGATTTGAAACCTAATTTTATCCTAAAAAAAAGAAAATAAAAGTACAAATTGTTGTTTTCTTCAAAATTAAACCATATTTATTGATTACAAAGCGGTTTTAGGGACTATACCAATTATTTTTATTTAATTTTCATATGCAGGCACAAAATTTTACTTTTGACTGGGTGGAATTTAGGAAAATTTGTTTGAATTTTTTAACGTAGGTAATCCTTCTAGGTACTACTATTAATCAAAAATTACCACACACTTCTTTTATGTTCATTGAATTAGTTACTTGCATTTAATTTGCGTAATATTGGATTACTATTAAATACTATGTAATAATTATTTAGCTTTAGCGAATTAACATAATTTTCAAATGTAGTTACAATTTTATATACAAATGAAAGAAAAATAAAAAATGGGCCAAGTATGATTTGGATTAAGTTCAGTTAGGTCGTATTAGATTCAGTTACTTTGTGTTATATTGTATTAGACTGAGTGGTATTAATTAGGATGAATTCTGGGAAAAATCATCCTAAAATTTTTTAAATCCCATTAAACATTTTAATTAAGTTTAAATTAAAAGAAAATTAACATTTTAATTATTTAATACGATTTTTCTATTTTACTTGCCGAGTTTTTGTTCCTGTAGTAATAGACCTTATTTGATTTTCATAATTCACCAAGCTCATATATAAAAGTTTTGCCAAATACTCATCATCAGCAACACTCTTAGAAAAAAGTTATTTTTATTGCATTTTCATCTCCTTGACAAAGGCGACACGTATGCAAAATTTCACAAATATAATTTAATTAGTTGATTTGTAAAATCGAAACAAATAAATAAAAAACTCACTTCCGCCTTTGTAATACTAATTAGTATTACATTTCCCTTGTATTTGCTTTTATAAAATTTAGTAAGCAATTCATATATGTGTTAACGTAGTTTAAGAAGTTACGTGCACACAGTGTCACGTACAACACGTACGTGACACTGTGTGCACGTAACTCTAAATTAACTAGAAATAACTTGTAGATTAAAATGTGAACAGTAAGGGATTATTTTAAAAACAACTGTACTTTGAATCCAAGACATAGTTATCCGTACCTATCCGGTAGTATGAACAGGAAAAGACGAAGAAAAAACAAACCGTTTGCCGTCCTTTTGTCTTAGGCCAAGAGATATAAAAATATTTAATGACCCGAATATTAAGCTTTCGTACCTTTTACATATCCGTACATGGTAGACTGGGTAGTGTCTTATGTCATCTTATGTATTATTAGATTTCACTTTACATAGCTTTTATTACTATGTAGTCAATGTACTCGACATAAATGGTTGTATTTTCAAATGACTTTTTATTAAACAAAGACTTAATAATGATATTGTCGTAGCTTAGATTTTACATTTTTAAAACTATAATTACAGTACCATAAGTGACACACCGAAAGTGTTTAAAAACACTTTTCTTCATATAATTTTTTTTGCGGGGTAATTCTATTGCTTATTAATTGTTACAAAAGATGAACAATTAATAAGCAATAGAATTGTAAAAATTACATTAATAAAGTTAAAATCAGAAATGGGATAGATTTATGAAGACAATGTCACAGAAAATAAGTACGTTACGATTAAGTAAGTTACAATTTTAAGTTAAACAATTAAAAAGCATCTAAAACACAAAATTTGAATGTTGTATTCGGTGGATAAATATTGTACCCATTATTTTTTCTTGGGATTTTTGAAATATTGTAGGAATTTCTCGAACAACTCTGGCAGGGTGTATAAAAAGCGTTAAGTTTATTCAATTCGCAACTAAGTTTAGGCGATAAAGAACATACAAATTTGGTAATTTCACGAAAAAAAAACGTAAAGTAGCCTTATTTTTCAATCCATTTAGGATTAGAACCGAAGTAAGTAATATGTAATAAATACACGACGTTAGTTTAAGGCATAGCTTTTAAGAAATAACTATAATTTTTTTAAGCACTTAACACAACTCCTCTATTTTAACTTGACATTATTACCAAAAATTTTAAAAAATTAAATTTAAAATTTTTTTTTAAATATACTCATTCAGGGCCACTCACTGCATTAAATTTATAAAATGCCTCATAAAATTTTCAAAATGCCTAATTAAACTAATCCTGTATTAAGTTTGCGTTATCCCGCAAACCAATTCTCGTGCTTTCGTACCGTAATAGAGACAAAACTTACTGCTTTGGGGAAGAAGTAAAAATATTCTGTTCGCTAACGAGATGAGCTAATATGCTTTCAACTTCAGAACAAAGTTAACGTGTTTATGGAGCTACTGTGTTCCCATTGTTCCAGTGACTGGCTAAAGTATCTTATTTCACCGAACTCTTCAAACCGTCGCCCTCGGCTTATGTTAATAATTTTCTCCGCCAAAAGCCAAAATAATTTTAACAGTTTATCTCTGAAAAAAGGCTGACGGCCAAGAAATGGCGTGACTAATAGTGCCAATTTAATATTTTGGTATTTGTTTTCCAGTAAACTAATTGTTATTACAATTAATTGCAAATTAATAATTTTGGATTAAACGAATTAACTAACGTGTTAATTGATCTTACCGTCTATGGGAAAACACAGTAATGACGCGGGTGAAGCCAGACAGAATTGTCCGTTTATTTTTAATTGATTATTTTTAATCAGTTTAATTTATTAAACGTGAAGCGGCAATTAAAGGTTAACCTGATGCTTAATTGAATTTTGGCGCGAATCTGAAATCACAAAACGCTTTTAGGCAATTTGAAGAGGCCACGGGTCTAATGACACTGTCAATAGGTTCGTATATTTTGATTTGGTTTCTATTTATCTTAATACTATTATATTTAACATAATTGTTATAACGAACATCTATTTAGTCTACATAGTTTACAAAAAATTACTGTATTATACTGGTCCTGGGAAAGTAGATATTACTTCATGAAAAAAGGTTTTCAATATTCTCATTTAGTTCTTTATTTAGAATATAATCCATTACACATCATTTACAAAAAAGGATATTTTGAATTTTACCAAAAGTTTCGAGGCGTCGCTTCAGAGATATTGTTACGAGAACCTTTAATTTCATGGAATGATTCTTGCTGTAACTTATCTCTCAAGGTCTCGTTTGTGTCTATATATATTGGTTCTATTTAGCATTTAAATATTCCACGGGAATTAAATGTCCAATCCAAAAATATGGTCGAGGTAAAGTCAATTTATGCGGAGCACGTTTTACAATTTAATTGTTTACAATGTCCTTAAGACTTATTAAGAAAAGACTACAAGTATATACAATATTAATATTAAGCGCTAATGAGTCGGGATTAAATTTTGTATAGAAAATAATTTTAAAACATGAAAAAGAAACGAGGTCTGACTTCGATAAAAGTATAATCTTTTTTAAATTGTTCTAATCGAAGCAAGACGAGAAAAAACTAATTAAAAATAGTTTATAACCTAGACGTTGAAGGGTAAATAGCAAAGGTAAAGGGTTCTCGAGTTTAATGTCAGCTGTTTGACAAGGAAAGGTTTTGGAGGCTTCTCTCCTGAATGAGGTACATAGCTACTTTAACGTTGATATTTGCAGACAGCAGGAATTTAATTAAACTGTAGGTGTGAGCGTTGAACTTCAGTTTATAGTTAACTACCCCCGACACTTTGTCTTGTTAAATGTCTTCTGAGCGTGTTGTGTGTGAATCTATTAGAGTAAAATTTATTTCATTGTGGGGTTGAAATGTCCGATAGGAAACGATTTTGTTTTTATCTCTGTCTCTGTTCTTAAACTTTCTGAAACATATTTTCGTCATCTCGTTGGATATTTTTGACTCGCCCATCGTATGATTTATTTGTAGCAGTTTCCGCATTGCGACACAGATAAAACTCATGTAGTAGAAATTGATGTCAATTTAAGTTTATTTTCTTTGACTTATTGCACTTGGTGGTTTGGTGCTAATTGTCGTTAATGATTGGTTACTTCAAGCAATTTACATCTGATAATAATGTAACATATTGGACCTCAGAAAACTTTTATAAAAAGTTCGAAATTTGGGGCTACTTTCGAAAATATATTTCCGGTTTAAAAAAATGTTGCAAATAACGTAGGACAAACTTTGAGCTATATTTAAAAAAAATTATTTACAACTCCACGTTATCGTCACTGTAAAAACTCTATTCAAATAATTTTTTTAATAGCTATATTGCGCGAACAATAACTAGTTCAACTTGTCTAGATTATTAAACAGTTAAATGATAGGTATCAAGTTTTCAGACCACAAAGTTAAAATCAAATTGAATAAAATTGTCATCATTGATGCAGTGGCTATCGATACTATAAGGTATATTATTATATGGTATTTTGCATACTGTTATCTCCAGTAAACCTACAAAATAATTTAATAATTTTCAATATTTTTGTTTTAAGCGATTAGGTTCTTTTCTTCAAATCGGTGACGTATATTTGGAATATTTCCGATAATTGAAATTAATTTTTTACTGATAGATATTCTTCACACTGAAATCAATAAGTTATCCAAACCGATTTATTGTTGTCAAATACACAAAGCCGAATGAATTTATTTTCACTACGTAATTGTAATTGTTTTAAGTACATTCCGCCCAACTGAAATTCCATTCATGTGATAATCCTAAGGTCCGAATATTTCTTTGTTTGGGCAGATGTTTTTTTATTCAATCACGTTATAATCGTTGAAAATACTTCCTCAGACAGTTACGTCATAAACGAATAATGTTAAAACATTCATCTATATAAAGAGCAGAGATGTGCGTTAAAACTGTTAGACTGCTTTCTACGGCACAATAGAAACTGATTCATGATTTACTAAAGGCAGGATCTAATACAAATATATTAGCCAATATAAATATTGCCTGTTTATTTTAGTTAAACAGATTATTGAGGAGTAAATGCATATTATCATACTTATAAAATCGAATTTGGACTTTTATGTATTACGCCCACATTAGTATTGTGTACCACATATTACTGTTATGTACTGTGCCAAATGACATGACATAATTGTTGTTTTAAATAGGACCAAATTGCAAAAAGTATTTATAACATTTCATAGTTCCAATATTTCGTAGTTTAAAATATTGAATTTATGTCTCTTAATATAAATATATAACAGTCAATGTCCCGATTGACTGAACACAACGCCCAGTCCAAACCGCTAATGATAGAAATTTGGAATTTGGAAAGGGTGTCGATTTTATATTGGACGCATCGTTTAAGAAAGTATTTAAATTCATCCCCTGAGGGGTACAAATAATATATTTGAGATTATAGTTTTTATTTTCGTCTATAGGTATCATTAAAAAGGGCTAATTGAGAGGGCTTGAAAACATTTTTTTTTCGTATTTGTAAGTATTTATATCTTTGAAGATACCCTGAAAATTATGTAAAAAAACGCCCTCCTTATATCCGCAATTGCTCTACTTGAAAATGAAAAAAAATTAGTTTTTGGAAGCCATCGCGAAGTTGTAGGAAAACTATAGCGATGATTGATATTGATTGAATATGCAACTATGTTTTTACACGTAGGTGATATATTTACGTTTTTGTGACTTTACAGCCACTTTTCCCAGAAACCATGAGACCTAGTAGCTTATTTATCTTAGATGATCCACATATTTTACGTTATATACCTTTTAAAACTATTTACATAAGAGTTAAAGAGAGGGCAAGTAAATGTATTGTAATGAGGAATACCAAAAATATTTTTCTCATAATTTGTAATTAAAGTAATTTAAAGCACACGTTTAAAAAATATGCCAAGAAATATGAGAAAATAGAGCACAACCCCGCTCCTCCCCCCCCTCTCCTTTAACTGCAGAACTAATCAGCGAATCATCATAAAAATACAGGGTTGGCAAAATCTAACCAGAAGATAACAGGAAAACTATAATTATTATTCTAGAACTCATAATTATTTAAATATGCATCACCTTTTCAAACCTGTGAAATGCATGATAGGCAATATACATACGTTGTGAAAATGAATATTTGTAAATAGTTAATCGAAATTCTACGTACTCTTAAATTTTTATAAATGCCTAAATTTGCACGAAATTCTCGTAGCGCGAATTCTATTCGTGCTTGATAGATTTGTTATATTTCATTTTTTATTTTTTAAGTTTTTTATTTGTCTATTCATAGATTTACATCGCCTCTCACTTAGGTAACATAAGCGATATAGTTGATGGAAGGTCATATTTATCTGTCGCTAACATTTTTCGTTTCAGTATGTTTACAAAATTTCTTTTAATTCTATAACTACCACCTTTTTACATCATTCCATGTTGCCTTATCATCTCGCATCATGATGATGCAGACTGGCTCTCAAGCTAGTGTCCTTTTTGATCTCGCACGATGGTGATGTAAACTGACTCCCAAGCCTCTATGATTTGATCTTACATGGGTCAATGTGAACTGGCTCCCAAGATAGTGCGCTTTATTATCTTGCACGGTGGTTATTTAAAGTGACAGCCAAAACCGTGTTCTTTATCGTCTCGCACGGTGGTAATATAAACTAACGACAATATAGCCTCGCACGGTGGTAATATAAACAGGATGATTTATCATCCCGCACGGTGTTAATGTAAAGTGGCCGCCAAGATTGTGTGCTTTATCACCTCGCACGTTGGTAATATAAACAGGACGCCCGGACCGTTTACTTTATTACCTCGCACGATGGTTATATAAACTGACCGCTAAGATCGTGTGCTTTACAATCTCGTACCGTGATAATATAAACTAGCCGCGATTGCAAGCAGTACGCGAGTGTAGAATTAATATCATGGAAAGAACGGTTACATGTTTGTTACTCAATCACTTCGAAACGGCTCTAAATGTTTTTAAAGACAATTAATGATAGTATTTGATGTATTCAATGAAAACCTATTTTATCCGTAAGAAATAGCATAATTCCTTTACACTCGATATAAAAAAAATTCAATATAATTAATTTTTATACTTTTTACACTAAAACATATCAAGAGATGGAGTAACATGTCTATATAATCTATTATTAATTTATCTCGAGAGCCTAAAGCTTGTACACTATTTCCGCCGAATTAATTAAACGTTCAGGCGGATTAAGCCACGTGTAAAATTTAATATGGAATTATGTAAACTATAAACAAATACAGGAATTCGTTTCATATAAAACTTATTTTAAATGTTATAAATTCCAAATCACATTGGCCATATTGACGCGAATTTTTTTATAGGAAATTCGCCAAGAATAAAAAAACTGGAGGCAGTCATGAGGACTGTCGACAGAAGTGAAAACTTAAAATTGTATTTTGAAATTTCAAACTGATTTTAATATAAAAAATAACATAAAATGATTAAGACCTTTTAAAATGTTTTATATGAATATATATATATATATATATATATATTTAATTGCTTGTTTCATGTTCCTATAGAAAACTAAAAACAAAACATTCACCTCCCCTTCCCCTTCCCCTTCCCCTTCCCCTTCCCCTTCCCCTTCCCCTTCCCCTTCCCCTTCCCCTTCCCCTTCCCCTTCCCCTTCCCCTTCCCCTTCCCCTTCCCCTTCCCCTTCCCCTTCCCCTTCCCCTTCCCCTTCCCCTTCCCCTTCCCCTTCCCCTTCCCCTTCCCCTTCCCCTTCCCCTTCCCCTTCCCCTTCCCCTTCCCCTTCCCCTTCCCCTTCCCCTTCCCCTTCCCCTTCCCCTTCCCCTTCCCCTTCCCCTTCCCCTTCCCCTTCCCCTTCCCCTTCCCCTTCCCCTTCCCCTTCCCCTTCCCCTTCCCCTTCCCCTTCCCCTTCCCCTTCCCCTTCCCCTTCCCCTTCCCCTTCCCCTTCCCCTTCCCCTTCCCCTTCCCCTTCCCCTTCCCCTTCCCCTTCCCCTTCCCCTTCCCCTTCCCCTTCCCCTTCCCCTTCCCCTTCCCCTTCCCCTTCCCCTTCCCCTTCCCCTTCCCCTTCCCCTTCCCCTTCCCCTTCCCCTTCCCCTTCCCCTTCCCCTTCCCCTTCCCCTTCCCCTTCCCCTTCCCCTTCCCCTTCCCCTTCCCCTTCCCCTTCCCCTTCCCCTTCCCCTTCCCCTTCCCCTTCCCCTTCCCCTTCCCCTTCCCCTTCCCCTTCCCCTTCCCCTTCCCCTTCCCCTTCCCCTTCCCCTTCCCCTTCCCCTTCCCCTTCCCCTTCCCCTTCCCCTTCCCCTTCCCCTTCCCCTTCCCCTTCCCCTTCCCCTTCCCCTTCCCCTTCCCCTTCCCCTTCCCCTTCCCCTTCCCCTTCCCCTTCCCCTTCCCCTTCCCCTTCCCCTTCCCCTTCCCCTTCCCCTTCCCCTTCCCCTTCCCCTTCCCCTTCCCCTTCCCCTTCCCCTTCCCCTTCCCCTTCCCCTTCCCCTTCCCCTTCCCATTCCCCTTCCCCTTCCCCTTCCCCTTCCCCTTCCCCTTCCCCTTCCCCTTCCCATTCCCCTTCCCCTTCCCCTTCCCCTTCCCCTTCCTAGACTAACTTATATCTTCCTCTCAACTTCCGTTCGCCTCGCCCGATCACACTTTTCGTAACGCTCTCGTCACGCATTCACCAGCTTACTACCCAATTCAAGCGTGCGTAAATAGGTTTTACTTCAAAAATACAGTTGAAAACAAATGTATTAACATGAATAGCAAAATAAACTGCGTGCATGAATAAATAAAGCAAGAAATGCCAATGAATGTTTATATAACTTAAAAATTCCATCTTACCACGGCGCAATCCAAAACTAGGTTAAGTTACAAATAATACAATTACGGTCGTGTTTACAGAAAAAGCGGGCGAAGGTCGTATCTTGAGCGGGCCTTTAGATTGTTAATTTCGTGAATCGACTCGAGAAAGCTAATTATGTGAAGTTCTCAATATAAATGCAAATTTAAGTCATCTGCTACGAGGTGAGCCCTATCGCACCGTTTCGATCCTCTATTTGAAGATATCTTAATGAGTAATTGCATGTTTTGGGTTGAAACTTGGTTACAAGTTAATGTCTTTAAGAATCAACCTATCCGTATATTCAAGTATTTAACGTTTTGTAGATTTTTGTGTTTGTGAGTTTTTTTACTATTTATTGGAAATTTGTCGACTATTGCATCTATCAATAATGAATATTAAGATTAAAATGGTCCACACTATTTCAAAGAAATTAGAGGCAATGTCACCTCTAAGGAAAAAAGCATAAATGTACGGTATTATTACTACGTACGGTATTAGTTAAAGTAGGTACTAGTATTTAAGCTTACGAACGAATTGAAAAAAAATGTTGAATCCACGAAGGATGGAAAAAAGTATTACTAGAACATGCGGCACCTACTGCAATTTTACATATGATTTTTGTGAAATTATTTTTCGTAATTGTTAATTGAAAACGCTGTGGAAAAAGAAAAAAAATTGTTTCAGGGCTTTTTGTTCCAAAAGGGGGAAAAATAACTAAGCGCTTATAGGATCACTCACAGATCATCCGTCCTATGTTACAGAAGTTTTCCTTTCTAAAAACCGTATCACGTAGAAATCCAAATTTGTTTTTTAAATGAAAATGAAAAGGCAAACACCACCTTTACAATAGATTTAATTAAATTTTACGGAAAATCTATAGCACCGATTTTGACGATATTTTTACATCGACATAAATATATCTTACGTTAAGCAATATATTTACATGGTGAAAAATAATTTTTATATTAATATATAGTTTAATAGAAATTATATCTGCCTTTAAATGTTTATAAGTGCATAAGAATGTACGGAACCCTTGTGATGCGAGTGCTATTAGCACTTAAGAATTTTTTTTCGCAGAAAATATTGTAATTGTATGTATTAAATTGTTCCTGAAACTTAGTTCAAGAGCAAAATATAAACGGTAAAAATACCAGACACGGTAGACCAGCCTCTGGTTCGGAATAAATAAAAACAATTGGTGGTTCAAACGAAAAATACTAGAAACTAGAAAATAGATAAATGCAGAAAATTTGAGAAGAGATATTCGCTTGCTGGTAGTTCTTGAAATAAAGTTTTTTTAATTTTTTCAGAATAAAGTAAACTAACTTTAAATAAGCTTGAAATAAAGTAAACTAACTTAGTTTATCGTATATGTTGTCGAAGCATTCCCAGTCATTCAAAGCGATGCTGGTGTAAAAAAACCGTAAAATCACGGCACAATAAGGGAACCGTCTCGTGTTTTAAAACTAATTAAATTAAAATTATAAAATCTCATAGTTTCAAAATTTTTAAAAATGACAAACATAGTTTCAAAATTTTTAAAAATGACAAAAATAGAGAACTAGCTACGAGGGTGACCCTCGTCGATTTATCAAAATTTTGCTACTCTTCCCCGACGGCCATTTAAGGTCTCCGTGCCGTTCGCTAAATGGCATCGGTCATCGGGATCGTGGAAATATCGACGCAAATACTCTGGACGATCAGTCAGTAATTAAGTAAATCTTTCAATGTCAATATGTCTAAGCAGTGTTCCCAACTTCTGTTACATTTTTGAAGTTATACTTCTTTAGGCGCGTTGTGAAAAAATGATGAGTGAAATTTTACGATGCGCGCATGCGCATATACGACGCAACAAAAATAGACATGGTGAAGTTGCTCACTAAACATATATTTACACTAATACTATATTCATGATGGTTATTGAGTTATTTGTAAATACATAACATGTATTTTATGTTAGTGACTTGGAAAAACTGCTATATCATATTTAAAACCTGTGAAACATATACTATGTACTATATTCGAGTGGTGAAAATTAAAATTATTATTTGGAAATTGTTTTATCAAAATACTATGGAAAATTTAATACTTAAACTTTTATTCACATATTTAGGCGTGTAACAAATCCTCATAGTGCAAATTTCACTCTTAATAAATAGGGTTTCTTATGCAGCATTAGTTACCTGTCCTGTGTTCATATATTGTAATTTTGATAAAGATATAACTAAATCCGCTATCTCACGTTACCAATGTTAATTCATTTGGTAGCAACAGTGAATATTTTCATTTCTACAACAAAGTAAGATGACAGTAACTCTGTAAGAAAACGTGAATTTAACCTGAGATCTGTTTCAATAAGGATTTTTTTATTTTCCTAAATTTAATGCAGGGCAAGCGTCCTGGATGAGCGTTATGGAAAATATCAAAATTTGCTTCTTTAAATCTTTAGAACCAAGGTGTGGTTGTTTCATATGCGTATGGTGTACTCTTCACCCATCCTTATGCGTATATTATGCTTTAGTTAGCTTCCTTTCCGCACTAAATGGAAACAAAGTAAGAGCGCTCTTACGTTCTCTTCGCAAAATTTACATATTACCTCTCTACTCACCGAGAGTCAACTGAAGTTAGCCACACTGAACGGGAGATCGGAAACTACACTCTTTACCTAGCCTGTCCCATTTATTTTTTGTGATAAGTCATTAAAAAAAACCTTAGTTCCGTAAAAACCAATAGTTAAAAAATTATGATTTTTTTGTGTTTTTTTTGAAAAATAGTGTAAAAACTAGCCACTAAAATTACTTTAATTCGAAAGCTATTTCTCTAAGTCATACAAAATTTAGCATGAAAGTAAAATCGGCATGCAGCAAGTATAGAAAGAGTCATTTTTGTGTTTATTCTTGGCTTCTGTTATTATTTGAAGGTTTAAGACGATTTTTTCTGTTTTCGAACGAAACACAAACATTTAAAAAAGTAATGTAGTAAAATTTGTACAACTAAAGATATCCTTATGATCTTAAATACTACTTTAGGATATAGTGTGGACGATGTAATTATTTCAACATCTTCAGAAATTAACATCATATCACTAAATCACTAAATGTGAAATTTCTGCCATAATCGCAATTTTAGCAAAATTGCGATTATGGCAGAAATTTCACATAAAGTGTGTTAAAGAAAATATTAAACTCGAATTTACCTAAAGTATTCACAAGTCAATGTTTATTAACATTAACATACAAAAAATGTGTTTAGGTAAAATGACTCTGTTAGACAGAGCACTTTTATGTTGTGCACGTATCAGAAAGAGAGCGACATGCACAACGCACAATAGTTTTCCCCAGAATAGTTTCTGAATAAAAGTGATATATACGTCTGGAGTAAAGATTTTTCAAATAGTACAAAAAACATTATAGCTTCTAAACTATTGATTTTTGATATCTTTACCCAAGAAAAATTATTGGACCACTGTAAATCTGTATACCCAATCAAAGGTTGGAGAAATTTATACAGAGATAGAATTTATACAGCGTCAGGATAGAAGCATTTAGTAACTATTTTAAAGCACAATTGTTTCGTTAACTGACTTATCTGTGATGCGCCTAGGAAATAATTACTAGGGTAGATATATATATATTTAAATTTTGATACGCGTACACGGAATACACGTGGTGCAATATCTACTCGTATTTAATAGGTTTATTTAATCTAATTTTCTTCAATATCCCCTATGTAAAAAATTATTATGAAATGTAGCCAAGTCTTGTAATATACACTCAATTTACCGTAACTCTAGGCTTCATTACTATAGGTAACGAAAGAAGATTGGATAAAATATTTCGACGTGTATAAATATTAAATTCACATAAAATACAAGTTCCCGCAAATGTCCTCCTTGAATTAAAATTTTTCCAACACCTGTTGCTCAGCCGCACTCCACCTCGATCGAGTATCCGACCGAAGTTTCTGCTCGACTGGTTCAACCGTTACCTTTTCAGGTAGAAGGCAGTCGAAAAGTTTGCAGAACCAAATAACGTTGGGCTTGAGCATAAAAATTTCAAATTAAATTTGTCGCTGGCGGTGTTTTATGATTATCCTGTTTAATGTGTTATTTATATTCGGCGGTCTGCTCATTGATTAAGAGATTTGTCTAGAGGGATCAGAATTTCAATACAAAAACTGCATAATTAAGTCTGCTAAGTAACTTAAAATTAGTTAACATTGTAAATGTTGTAGACAGTAGGGAACACATAAGTTTATTTTCAAACTAAGTTAATTTAAGGGCTGTAGTTACTAATATACGTTAATAAATTATAAATATGAAGGTAACAACTGAAAACTTATATTTTTTTAACAGAATTAAAAATAACTAAATTATGGGCCACAGACATATGAGTTAAGCGAATTTACATAACAAAAAAGAGCGGGCGTCGATGTAATTTGCAGTCTCAAAAACGATGAACCCAAGTAACGATTTGCGTTTAAATATAATTATAAATTATAATGTTTGTGAGCCATTTTTGTGCCATCACCTTAAATTTGTATTGTTCGAAAGTGTCGAACTGTGTTCTCACGCAAACTATATTCATATACAAAGTAATAGGTCGATCATGTAAAAGTGGAAAACCGATTACAGAATCTAACCCAGATAAACAATGAAGGGAAATAAAAAAACATGGGTAGAACACTTTGTGTAAAGTTAGATCAATATTTTACATTATTTACTGTCAATTATATTTTACCTAAAACCAAAATCAATAGATTTTTTCTTTAAATAAATAAAATAGTTATGCACTCTACATCACAGATGACGTATAATTACAAATTACGTTTACATATTCACGAAAAAGTTAATAAAACTGGAGTTTTTTTTGCTTTCGATATCGTTAAATACGGCCATGAAATTATAGATAAAAGCGAAATACGAATTAGTAAAAATATAAATATTCCCATAAATCAAATTACATTTCCGGATATTCACCAACATTTAAATACGCGTATATATTACATTTGGTCAGTTATGTTGGATATAATTATCAAGTTATATTATTACAATCTAAACAATGAGGTATTAATAAGGAAAACAAAAGTTAAACTTATTTATTAAACCGCTATATGAAAGGTAACTTCTAGTTTTGTACTTATTTTAAATTTTATTTATAGCTAGCAT
This sequence comes from Druceiella hillmani, assembly GCA_039881145.1. Taxonomy (NCBI): domain Eukaryota; kingdom Metazoa; phylum Arthropoda; class Insecta; order Lepidoptera; family Hepialidae; genus Druceiella; species Druceiella hillmani. The sequence goes on along the minus strand of JAYKKI010000021.1, from coordinate 24,956,937 downwards.
GCAATTACAAGGCATCGTTTAGACAATAAAATAAAAAAAATTGCTGACCTCTTGGAAAAATCAGGTCTCTGGTTTCGAGCAGTTCCAAATATTTGTAAAATCCCATGTGTCTCTCAATTATCAGTCTCCTGTACACTTTGAGTTATACGCGCTGTTTGGTTAAGTAGCCACAAGGTATTCTCTACAAAAACATATTTATCGTAAAAAGATGAACAATTAAATTTTCCACATTCTAACTATTGTGGGAAGTTTAATTGTTCATCTTTTTACATAAAATATGTTTTTGTAACGATTATATTATTAGTTACCTTTATCAATCTACTTCGTCTTCGACATCTGATTAATGAACAAAATATTTAATAATATTTCGTTTCATTAATCAGATATCACGTATTTTGAAAAAGGGAATGGATTACTCTTTGGCTAAAATGAATGGAAATTAAAAATAAACACACCTATTCAATTTTATAAATTCTTCGTTCTTATTTCTGAACATACTTTTATTCAAGATTTTTTTATATTCTGTAGGTTAAAGGTACACCACTGTTGTGTTATATAATCATATTTCCATAAAATAGGAACTAATTTATAAACATTTTTAATATCATGTTACTCAATAATATTTTAAAAATACACCAAAATATTGTAACGATAAGTTTTGATATAAAATTTAATTCCCAACAAAGCATTCAATTGTCCAATCCGACCACAAATTACGTTCAATTGGGACATATAAACCAATCATCTAAGATAGCGCACCCTCCATTATCTGAAATAGGATAAAACTTAACACACTGAGACACTAGTGAGTATTAGATTACCGGGGTTAGACGACTCTCGCTCTGTTACCTGGTGTTAGGGTCACCATAAAGTACTAAAAGGAATGGTCAGTGATTATGTGCTTCAGGTTTTACGATTTTAAATCAAGTTGCTTTAGTTGTAATTAACAAAGATATTATTAATTTTTATTATAAAAAAAATTAAAATTATTGTCATTGTTATTAAATGATCATTATATCTCATATATATATATATATATATATATATATATAATATATATATATATATATATACACACATATATATTAAAAAGGAAATGAGACTATATCTGGGCGTGCAACATTCGAAAACCGTTAGATAGATTTTAATAACTGTAAATGTGCAATTTTAGAGTCCGTCCATAGGTGTGTTTTACGAATTTCATTGAGAGTTTCAAAAATGTTTCTTTTGTACCGTGATGATCTCGTTTGAAACATAAACATATTTTACGCATATTTCATAGGAGCTTTCTTTTTTTTAGTATTGTATATTAATCACATTTTACGCGAATGCTTTTTCCGGACACATTAAAGTTTGATACTTAACATTCTTAACATAAATTATATTGAAAATATTTGAAACTATTTCCAGTTAACGGTAACATGAACTCTTACGGGTTTCAATAGCCCACAATGGCTAAATTGTTGCCGCAGTGAGTTCTATTTCACAAATATCAAGTAATAAAGCAGTGAGTTCAGAAACCCCGTTATCGATATTGTGCTCTGTGATATATAGTATTTTTGGAACGTTGCATATTAAATTTTGTTATCCATAAAAAAAGTTTTGAATTTGTCTTTGCTTTAAAGAGTTTCTTAGCAAATTTTGAGGGCTTTTTCAAAAATCGTTTATAAATCCATTAACTTCCTTTTTTAGCAAGCGGGTACATCATCACAGGTAAATATCTCTAAAGTTTCTAGTTTTGTTGTTCACAGGTTTTTACAATACGTTAGCAAGAATGCTGCCTTATGCACAAGCATGCAAAATTGTTTCCAATGTTTCTCCTGTCGATAAAAAAAATGAGGACTGCATGTTTAATATGGAAAATCTAATATGGTCGATATTCTGATTTAAAACTTGTGTAAATATCGTATAAAATGTATATTGAAGTAATCCTTTGAATTTCAAGTTTATTTTTCGGTGGTTTTACAATAGTTTCAAGTTTTGTTGTTCGGTTATTTTTATAATACTTTAGCAAGATTAGCGGGCAAAAATGGCGGTCGAGAAAATGTTGGTTCAAAAGTTACTGGTTTGGAATATTTTCGTAAATTAATTCGTCGCTTTTGGATTACAAATAAATTGTGTTTCTCATCACTGTATTTAGTACCATTAAGATTGGAAAAAATACCTTTAAAGAGGAATTTTAATAAAGCAGTTCTTTTTTAATTTCAAAATTTTGCATTTGATCATTCTTAGAAATATACCTGTTTTAACGTAATTATCTGCTTTAAAATTTGCAAATAATTAGTTTCTTCCTTTCTAATAGCATAAAATTAATCGTTTTGTGTTTTGTATATACGGTTATTTGTAAATTATATTAGATCTGGAACGTTTACTGTTTTTATGAAAATTTTCGGTATAAAATATTCCCACTTAAAAGGAAATTATTAATATCAGAAATTAATATGAAATTAAATTATAAATTGTTTTATATTATTACTTTTAAAGTTCTTAAATAATCAATTAATTACTGTGTTAAATGAGCTGTTCAAATCTTAATCAAAAACCATGAAAATCAATTAACAATAATATTTATCTCCTTAAAATTATCTAAAATGAGGTTTCATAACAGCTTAAAATGTAAAATGAGCTATTTTGGCGGTGAAATTTTATAATTCAAAAACTAAGCTTATTTTCTTGGAAGACACATGGTATTATTCCAAACAACTCATTGATTGTTACATGATAGAAGTTATTTGAATGTATGAAGCACTATGGACAAATTTGTTTGCATAGAGATCGCGAAGTATTACAAAGTATATGGATAACTCGCCTATTTCATTCTTCTCGTCACCAGTTGTGATTAAAATTATTTATTATTTAATATGTGTATACATCTCTAGAATTGTCCGTAATATAATAATAACGGTAATCTTAAAATTCTTAACATAAAATACAATGATAATAGTAATCTGAACTTAATATTCCGTAAGCCTATCTCCTCGTTACGCACATCACAACTTATTTTGTATTTATATACAGAAGACAAAAATTAAAAAATTGCTAGATTAACCGCTACGATAAAATAGATCCGATAATTGGAAAAGTGTGTGTAACGAAATACAATGACTTTTACATCCGATCACCTAATTTCATATATAAATATCTTGATTAAGTTTTCGATAGAAATACAAAAAGAAGATTGATAAAATGAAGACTGCATAAATAACACATATTAATAAATTAAATATAAATAATAGTATATGGAGAAAACACATAAAATATACCCAAGTTATAACACAATTTAACTCGTTTGTTATGTTCTTTGTAGGTTGTCAAATAAAGCCCTGGCTAATAACGACGTGATATTTACATTTTCTCTAACATACAAAGCATTATGTTAGAGAAATTGGGAATAACTATAATATAGGCATCGCCAGAAGAGTTAGGCAGAGAACTAAAATATTACTATTACTTTCATTAGTTGATAATTATGGAAGGATGGTAATGGTGTCCCTCGTTTACTAATGACATATTTGCAAAAAAAAACGACTTTTTTATTTATTTGAAATGGATTGCCCCATTCTTCGAGAATCGGCTCATTCTTCACAAATATATACCAAAAAATGTATAACAGTGGCTCTTAATAATCTCAAACATTTAAGTAAAATCGGAGAAATATAATTTTACCGGATATATATAATAATATTGGCTCGGATAAATATAAATAATACCAATGTTTTTAGCTCAATTTTTTATCAGTTCGGTTTGCTTGTCGGTTGAGGAGTCACCAAGAGTGAGGTAGTCCAGTTTAGGAGAGTAAAAGTAATATATTTGTATTATAATAAGTATTTTTGTATGATTGTCTATAACAATCTTTATATTATTAAATCATGTGAAAGATAAATCCCAAGCGTAAACTAAAAGTGAGTCCAAAAATTTGTTTCTGAGATCAATAAAAAAATTAAGTTTAAAATAAAGAAGGAAACGGGAGTAAAATAATTTTAATGTTTTTTTTGAATTGATTGCGAAAAATTAAATTAAGAAAAAATTGTCCAACTGAGGCAAAGCCCAGAAGGGTAATAGATAAAATATTAGTCCCTGGTCGTCATTTCTGTAGATGGATTTTGACAAATTGACGGTTACATAGAATTCTATAAAATATAAAAATGATGAATGGTAAATACAATTTTGTATTGTCGCAAAAACGTCATTCCAATATACTTCAAATCATAATATGAAATTAAAAAGATTGAAAAGAAAAATTCAAATATCATATAAACAACTACTGGCCTTAAAACTAACTTTATTTGCATTTTGATGCACAAGTTACAAGGTACTTTTGCAAGTTCGTGCATTAAAATGCATCGTGCATTTTAATATACAAAATTATAAAAATACCTTCATATTCTGCCAGTAACTATTACTACTTTATATACACACTATTTCCAATAAATACGACTGTGGTAGGGGGACTTAATGACTAACATTCGTAAAAAAGGTCTGTTAGCAAAAATTGACCGGAAAAATATTTATGGCTGTTCGTTCCGTAAGTTGAAAAAACAGAAGGATAACAATGTTAAATATATATATATGTATGTATATATATATATATATATATATATATATATATATGTGTGTGTATATATATATATATATATGTATATATATATATATATATATATATATATATATATATATATATATATATATATATATGGGTTTATTCCCACGTGTGGCAAATTTGATTTGACAAATTTTAATGTTTCAATTGTCGTTGCACAAGTTACAAGGTACTTTTATACTTGGAATTCAATTTGGTGACAATCTAGAGCTGCGGACGCAATTGGCTACAGTATAGGTGGAATGGCGCGCACATAAGAACAAAGCGCTATAGTATAATACGACGGGTGGAAGTCAAATACGAGCAATAAATCGATATTCATCTTGACAGTGTTGGTTAACTTATTTATTATTTTTAACAACACTTTAATGATGAATATTTTTTCACAGGAACCTACTCTTATACGGCAACCAAATATTGCAAGTAATGAGTTGTAAGACTGGTAACAATAAATTGCAATAGGTTTCTCCTCGATCGAAAATAGAGGAATAGAATAAAACGACCGTAACACAGACACGCGCGCCTTTGTGTATGTGTTTGTGTGTGTGTGATTGTGTGTGTGTGTGTGTGTATATATATATATATATATATATATATATATATATATCAATAAATGACCCTATTTTCTATCGCATGATGAAATTTACCACCCGGACATACACTGTCGAAATAACCCAGAGGTGGAGTGCAGGGTAGTCGGTGAGGTCGGTTCTTAAGTATGTTAAGTATGCGATCTGAATGCGGGCAGACACATGATTGTAGATGTTGTTGTTGAACATCTTCTGCAAATAAAAATTATCGATATTTTATTTATTCAATATAAGCTTATTTTTTTCAAATTTGTTTTAAATTTGAATTTGTTTTATATTTGTAACTTATTAATTAGCAAATAAAATTAATGCATTAATTTGGCATTATAGCATCAAACCTAATCTAACTAACAAAAGTCACTAGTATTTTTGTGCATTCTCGTTAAAATATGAAAAGGAAAGCTAGTTTTGTAAACTAATCTCTATAGTTAAGATTATCTTAGTCATAAATTAGATACAATAACTTAAGAATATCGATACTCTCCCTAACGAGAAATATGTTAAGATATCTTAACAACTGTGCGTAACAAATTCGTCAATATATTGTAACACAGAACTATCAATTAGTTCCAAACTTCTATGTCACAATGTCACCCTACCTTATACAGGATCGAGTGACCTTCCAACGATTACAAGTGGGTTTTGTTTCCTCGTTTGAGTTATTGATTTTGTTACAAACGATTAACGAATGGCGGAGTGTAGCGTCTTATAAACTTAATCTTTTATTGCTTTTCTTGTGAAGCTGTCCTAGCTAAGTGGAACATTAAATTTAATGAACATATTTACAGAACGAGGTTAATTGCGTAGATAAATGTTTGTTTACATGTTAGTAAATGTCACAATGTCCGCTTCGAATGGGGTTAATTTGGAAAGATATTTGTGCCAAAATATAGTTCAAGAAATTAGATAAAAATTGGCAAAATTACTGGAATATTACATTCAGAAAGTTGTTTAACCTATTATTTACGAATATAGATATACTTTTATTGCATTGCATTAAAAGTAAAAATCTACTGAAACCCGACTTTGTTCGAGCTATTAAAATAAAACCAACGGAAAGAAAGTTAGTGACTGTAGTGTGAAATGATTTTTATCAATCATATTATTACTTGTCATGATTTTTTTACTTTCAGTAACTTCTTCAGTTTAATTCAATTTCAAATTTTTATACGAACTTCGTTCACGACCATGACTTTGCAATTTTCTGGAAACCTTTATTTGATACCCTTAAAAATATGTTTTACGTTGTTAACGATAAGGGGCGTTTCCTGGTTAGCATGCTGATTGTGTTTAATTTCTAGCCGATTATATACTACTTATTTGGAAAAAATCATAGATCCTTCGATTATCAAAACGGTTTAAACCTGCTAGAGAGAGTTAGTAACTTCAATGCATACATACGTAGACTGTTAACTATATTAGTCTATTTCACGTTTGTGAAACGTATCATTGGAAAACGTTTGTACCGTATGTGGTGTTTCAATTTCAGTAATACGCTTTCGCTTCCACAATATTCTGCTAGTGTTATTCCAAACTACTCATACTCGAACAAAAGAAAATAGTTAAAGTCAAATATCATTACTTGACTTTTATTTACAAATTATAAATCGTTGAAGATCTGTCCGTCTTCTATTTTTCTTTTTTTTTTAAATAAGACATGGGATCAAACAATTTTAATTGCGTATTGTTTATAAGAAATGTATTGCAAAATTATATTAATGATCAGCTGAAACAATTTTAGTGAGCATATTTAATATATTATTAAATTGTTTAAGCAATATTTTATTTAAATCATATATTCGGGTAAATTTTTGGTCCTCGTACACTATAAAAGAAAATATTCCCAACCAGTTTTAAATTTAATTATAATATTTGAAGTACTATTACTATAATAATGACTGAAAAATTTTAAAAATTTCATTGTATAAGGGAAATTTTTATGTTTTTTTATGTTTGAATTAAATTTAAATATTTGGTAAAGACAAATTAATTTTGCATTTCATCTAATTTATTTATATGAATTTTATCATCACTTATGCAAAAGGTATCATGCTTTTAATTTAAATATTAATAAATAATATACATTCTGCGAAAGTTTTCACACATAGAGAAGCAGACAAATATTTTTAAAATGTTTGTTTGTCGGTGGGCATAGCGTAAATGAAGTAACCCACCAAAAATAATTAAACATTTTCAAATCGCAGATAGATACTTCAATTTTATTAATATATGTAGATTATATCGATAAGCGTTGTTTTCTTTTTTGTCCAATACATATTGAAATTACTTATTTTTCCTTCCACATTTAATTTGTTAATAATGACAATAATTGCATAATGACCATATGTTGAATTATATTCGTACTGAATTAATTATATTGATAATTCAGTTCTTTTTTTTAAATAATGTTATCGAGAATTGAACTTCATTCAATTTCTTTCGTTTCGTCGCTTAGTAGAAATTAACAATAAAATTGTAGTTTGTTCTACCAACAATATAATAATTACTTTTACTTGAAAACCTTATGGGGTAAACAGAGTTTCTAATAAAAATATTTCGATAGGCAAAGGGTTATTTTAAATAAAAGAGCCTTTCCATTGCTTCTCGCTTTACTTGAATGCACATCTAAAATTCTATACGAAAAGTATCACAATAATTTTGTTTAAAACAAAAGCATGTGTGTGGGCCATGTTATATCTATGATATTTATTAAGAGACAGTCGACTATAAATAAATATAATTAATAATAACAGTAATGATGGTTAATACTATCATAATTACTATTATTATTGATAGTGATAATATAGGTAGGCATATTCAGATGGCATCGATATTGCTCCATGTACAGTTTCAGCTTTCGAGAAAACACCAACTCACATGGATCTGGTTGAAAATACAAAATATATACCTGTTTCCAGACATATTTCTACCGATAAATTTATATCAACTCCAAAAAATATTTTATATAATGAAAATAAAAATCGAGCTTAAAGGTCAACAAAAGCTTCTTCAAACTAAAAAAAATTCTTGAACTATCCATTTTTAACCAAAAAAACTAAACTCATAATTTACAGAACCGTTAGTTGGCCAATCGCTCAGAAACATGGACGCTTACAACAAATGATGGGAAGCAAATTTATAAGAAAGGTTCTCAACAATATTGTGGGTGGAATTAATGAAAAGGGGCAATGGCGAAGATATAATTTAAAAAAAAAAATTCTTGAACCGTCCATTTTTAACCAAAACAACAAAACTCATAATTTACAGAACCGTTATTTGGCCAATCTCTCAGAAACATGGATGCTTACAACAAGGGATGAAAACCAAATAGCTACTTTAAAAGGAAGGTTATCAACAATATTGTGGGTGGAATTAATGAAAAGGGGAATGGCGAAGACATCATTTTGAAAAAAAAAATCTTGAACCATCTATTTTTACCCAAAGGAACTAAACTCATAATTTACAGAACCGTTATTTGGTCAATCGCTCAGAAACATGGACGCTTACAACAAATGATGAAAAGCAAATTTAAAAGACAGGTTCTCAACAATAAAAGGAAGGTTCTCAACAATATTGTGGGTGGAATGAATGATAAGGGGCAATGGCGAAGATATAATTTTGAAAAAAAAAATTCTTGACCCATCCATTTTTAACCAAAAGAATTAAACTCATTATTTATAGACCGTTATTTGACCAATCTCTCAGAAACATGGACGATTACAACAAATGATGTAAAGCAAATAGCTACTTTAAAAGGAAGGTTCTCAACAATATTATTGGTGGAATTAATGAAAAGGGGCAATGGTGAAGATATAATTTTGAAAAAAAAAAATTCTTGAACCATCCATTTTTAACTAAAAGAACTAAACGCATAATTTATAGAACCGTTATTTGACCAACCGCCCTGAAATATGGACGCTTACAACAAAACGATGAAAAGCAAATAGCTACTTAAAAAGGAAGGTTCTCAACAATATTATGGGTGGAATTAATGAGGCAATGGCGAAGATATAATTTTGAAACATATAAATTCTTTAAAGAAACACATATTATCACATCTCAAAAAACAATGTTGAAAATACAATCAAAAGTGTGTTTATTGATAAAAGGACAAGAGCTCCCACGCTCTGTCGGATTGACTTTTGAATCGGACTTAAACACCATTGGGGAAATTAGTTGGAGAAAAATAATTGGAGTGTCCTAAACATAATATAATGGTGATGACTTTAACGGTTTTCATTAGTTATGTTTTATACTATTTAATTGATTATTTGAAATATACTCCAAAGTATGGAGGATAGCTGCTATAGTAATAATTATTTTTGTACATAAACACGTTCCAAATAACATAATATTCGTTGCTACTGATAGCGTTATCTACATTACTTTTTTCTTATTTTTAAAAGAAGTTACCGTAAAACTGATTTTCCTACAATTGAAAAAAAATTAATGTCTTGTATCATCTTTAACTTTCTACATTTAGAGATTTCTTTATCGAGATTAAATATAGAATTGACAAGAAGCCAAAAGGTATATTTCAAATTATTTTTCTGCTCGTCTGGATCTATGTTAGTTATGAAAGAACGCGAAAACTACTGGTATAGATTAAAATCTGGGCTAACTTTTGTTCCAACTGAATATGCCCTAAAGGGTTTTTGGCTATTTTTTATTAATATATAGAAAGATAGTCATTTAACTAATGCTTTAAACTCAGGTATATAATGAAATGTATTTTGTTTTGATCAATTATTTCTTAAGGAACTTCGAGTGCAATTATAAATAAGCACCAATTACGCGGGCTTTAGAACTAAAGAACAGAAGTTACCGAGTAAATTTAAAATCTACATTAAAATAGCATTTATTTCCATTTCGATCAAGGGTATTTCGAACGGCAAAAAATTTTTACCGGAGAAAAACCCCGCCCCATGAATAAAAAATATGTTTGAGCAGAGCCGCGGGCAAAACCAGTAAAATATAAGTTCGATAAAGACTTTTAGGCGTGTAACGCAAGGATCGGGTGGTAGTAAATCCACCCCAAGTGGCGATCGTTAGACTTCGTATTCCGTACAGTTCGCTGCTCGTAAAGAGTAAAGATTAATGAGACGTACAGTTGCCCCTATTCGATAGCCTATTAAAATGCGTTCTGAATAGTGAACATGCTGGTTTTAGGGTATATTTTATATGGTCTATAACTCACCTTGGTACCTAACTTATAATAATATAGTTGAAAAGTCTATATCTAAAGAGAATGAATAAAAGAAATAAAATATTCATCGAGGAATGGCTTAAACTGTATTGATTGAAATATAAAATGTTGTCATTCCAATCTTTTTTCCTGTTTATTTATGTATGTGTTCGTATCAATAAATTATATATACAAGTGATTTAAAAAAAATTCTTTGAGTTTGTTCATAGTTATTTTTCCCCTGAGTTAAATTGGAGCAATACTAAGAGTTAATAAAATTCTTAATCATTTTATGTAATTATACAAAGTAATATTAGGTGGTTCTGCAGAAGATCAAATTTTTCATGTATTATTACCAGGACAACGAGAATAGCTAGACCAGGACAACGAGAATAAAGAGAGAGCTAGAATTGAGATACCAAGCGTAAATATAATGAGAGCAAGAAGGACGTCAGATGTCTTTAGAGACTGGGCAAGAGCGTGAAGCTTTTTTGAGTGCAAATTTGATTCGTCTCGTCAAGCTTGCTCTTTTGAGTCTTGAGGACATATCAAATCAATGCTCACATCGCAGTGATATTTCTACCGCTCTGCGATTTTAGATCGTAGTTAGAATGATTATGAATTACATAGATTTTCATTCCCAGACTTTTTGCGATTAGGGAAAGCCTAAATTACTATGTATTGGAATTGCATATATTTTCGAAGAGCACTTAGGTGGTTTTTAGTGATATGGTGATTAATGTTCCATTATTCTTTGATATTAATTCTGGGACTCGATGAATTTAAAATTATTAATAATAATTATTAGTTAGGTAACACTTAACATTTCAAATATATTACAAATAAAATACGTACCAGATATAAAATCATACAACTTAAAAATTACCGGTCCGTGTTAAAAAAATTAAAAACCATTAAGAAATAAGACGGAAAACAGTAATATTGAATTGAGTAATACACTGTTACCTTAAGATATTTAAATTGTCCATTATCCTCTCTGACGTTTACTCTCAGTTTCCCATAATTTAGTTATCTTCCAGAATATTATTGGTATGTTGATAAAAAGGTATAAAAATATTCGTAATAATAAATACAAATGGCTGGTTCGCGGCGAGCGAAGCCAAAGTAAGTAGAAGCCGGGCAGGAGCAATCTCTTTAATGAAATATCGTGCCGTGAACCAATTATTCGACGTGAGCACTTTATTTCTGTTTAACAGACGCTTTTAGCTAAACAATTTTAAGTTAAAAGCATGATCTCTCATTTCTAAGAAATTTGTTAGTAGTTTATGGTGTCAAAACTTCACGGAAAACAAGCTCTGCTAAACTCGCAATTAATAATTGAAAGCTTTGAACTGGGAACAAAATATATATCAATGGGAAAACCGATACTAAATTAAGAGCGACTTTTTAAATTAACTTCCACATAAATATAACCATTCGCAGTCACTTTCTAAAATACGTATGGGATAAATAAATATGAGCTAAAGCAGTCAATTCAGTTACCATTAAACTAGTTTTCGTAATTACGTGGAAATTAATAAAACCAATTTTTATTTATTATTAAAATCGGAACTATATAAATATTATAATTATAATATATAGATATTTCAATAGAATATTCAATCTGACAGATCTTGTTAAAGAAGGTAATACTATCTCCGCGTGTTAGTCCAAAATTGAATACAAAATGTATAAGTGTGTTATGGTTATGACATTTGATTAAACAATTGGGCACAATTATCGAAACTAAAAGGAAACGACATAAGTAAGTTTTTCTCAATATATCCATGATATCACCGCTATTATTTTAAGTTAATATTGATAACTTTCACATTTATTATAATACAATTAAGTTAAAAGGACATTAATATTATACATCCACAAAGGAAAACCTTTCTATGATTTAAATACTTATATAAGAAAAAAATGTGAGAAAGAAATTAGACTTTTTCTTACATAAGTAAAAATTAAACTGGTTAAAAGTGAGGAAAATGTGGTGAAATGTGAAAATATTCACTTTTTACTAATGTACTGGTCCTACCAAAAATATAAATATGAAAAGGGGACTAAATTCGATAAACAAAAAACGAGTGACTTTGTTAGCTTCGCCCATAAAAGAATTGACGTCTAAATGGATGCCAAGTTCTGTTAAAGTAACCTTATAAACACTTATAGTAAATAATAGTGTTTGAAAAAAAACAAAATGTTTCGTATTTTCTTAAAACCTAACGATGCAAGTTTTATTTTTTATTTTAAAAATTATAAATTGAATGAAAATTTGCCATATCGTAAATAAGTAATGATTTTTTTTCTTTTTAAAGAATTTTATTTTTCTGTAAGGTTTAAGGAACTTTGATAGCATATGGCATCCATTTGAATTTAATGTCTTATCTATTTACACACTAAGTAGAATAATTAAAAGGAAAAATGTGCGCAAGCAGTCGAAATATCAAAAATACAATTGTAATCTAGAAATTTCGATTGCATGAAAAATATCCACAAAAAAAACTTTATAAAAATACATTGGAAAAATTAGTTTCTCCGCTGAGTTTAAAGCTCCAATTGGTTCTGTCTTTTGATAAATATTTAATAGTTATAATAGGATAGCAAATTTAAGTACTGTACTTCAGAAATATGGTTAATGATTTCATCATGATAATAATTATATAGGATGAAGGTAACAATGAAGGTAGCATTCCAATATTTTGGCTGACTATTGCTATGAGTTAAACAGGGATTATAAGGGAAAATAGCACAACAGAAGTTATGATGATATAACGATTGGTTATTTGTGATTTCAAATAGTCGACTTTACACAATATCATTGTTTTGGGTGATAGTTTTTTTATTTTTATGTTAAATCTACAAATAATTGACAAAAAGTATTTGCACATTGAAAGCGGCTTGTAAACAAACACATTATTAGTCAAATAATTCATAGTTATTTACATAATATGCAGGATTTATTGTAGTATGGCTACTAATTTATCTATAAATGAAACAGAGATAAACCTTTCCTTACTTCGTTATGATGTAAATAGACGACGTTAATCGAGTATACTATAATTTTTTACTATATGAAGGTAATTTCCTGCCATTTGTCTCAACAATTCCAAAAATTAACCTCAAATAACAAATTCTCCCTCAAAGTGAAAAGCGCGGCGTAATTTCCTTAACCAAAGGCATTTATTAAACAAGAATAAAACGATGACGCTGAAAACTTTGTTTCAAGCGAGATATTTCATTAACGGAATTCCACGGCCAATTCGTAGTAGACCCGGGTCTGTTGAACTCATTGTGGATATTTATTCCTGCACCGATTTAAATGCGAAGAAAAGTTGTTTGGTTCTATATTGTTACCATAATGAAAGCCTTACAGATTTAAGGAAAAGAAGGTCCATTCCTTAGGGAATATAATAAAATATTTTATTGGCAATTTTCGAAGTAGTCACGAAGTTATATTTTGAGTTAATTTAATTTTCCCTACACCACATAAGTTGCTAAGATATAATAAAGGAAATTAATAAAATTAGCTTATCACAGGCATTAAAAAACCTGCCAAGCTCACATAAATATCCGTATTAGAATTTCTTAAATTTTTTTTATTAAAACCATGGCTGAAAAACTAAAGTTTTCACAATGCATATTCGGAAACGGAGTTTAAAATTATATATGGAAAATGAACCTGAAGATTATTTTAAGACATATAGAATGCCTTTGGATAGGTCTTCATATGTAAAAAGAATTTGAATAGCATTTTAAAAGTCCTTTTAAATACCTTCGGATAGGTGTTGTTAAGTAGAAAGAACTCCAATATAATTTTAAAAGACGTATCAAACATCAATACCAATCTCGATGGGATTTACGAAAAAGAATTTGCACTAATTTAAATATAAGGACGTTAATAAAAATTTACTTGTAACAAAATGTAATTATAATTGAGATCTCCATATGAGGCATCTGTTTTTAAGTAGAAAGAACTCCAATATAATTTTAAAAGACGTATCAAATATCAATACCAATCTCGATGGGATTTACGAAAAAGAACTCGCCCTAATTTAAATATAAGGAGGTTAATGAAAATTGACTTGTAACAACATGTAATTATAATTGAGATCTCCATATGAGGCATCTGTTTTTAAGTAGAAAGAACTCCAATATAATTTTAAAAGACGTATCAAACATCAATACCAATCTCGATGGGATTTACGAAAAAGAACTTGCCCTAATTTAAATATAAGGAGGTTAATAAGAATTGACTTGTAACAAAATGTAATTATAATTGAGATCTCCATATGAGGCATCTCTTTTTAAGTAGAAAGAACTCCAATATAATTTTAAAAGACGTATCAAACATCAATACCAATCTCGATGGGATTAACGAAAAAGAACTTGCACTAATTTAAATGTAAGGAGGTTAACAAAATTGACTTGTAACAACATGTAATTATAATTGAGATCTCCATATGAGGCATCTGTTTCTAAAATTCTTAGGTTATAAACTGTAGAACCCATTTTTGCTATTTTCAAAACTACGGGTATATTGTGATATTCAATTTATCGTATTATGGCTACAAAAATATTCGATCTTAGCATTGGAAATAGTTAAGTGTGCACGGAATCAAAGATAAGACGTGAAAAGACCCTGCAATACCTATTGGGAATTTATCTATTGCAGGGTAACGCTGACCGACATGTTGTCGTAATGTGATGTTGCTTATATGATTGGTGATATATATTTATGTTCACGCTCTTATTAATTTTTTAATCATCAATAGTTTAATATATATATAAATTATCTTGTTTATTCGAAATGTATTCCCCTAATATGGATGTGAGCTAAGTTTCACGGAGATCGCTTAAGTAGTCGAGGCGTGAAAACAAAACAAACATATTCACTTTTGCATTTGAAGAAGTAGATAGAATTATTGATCTTCGTATTTATAGTTGACAAAGTCTTTTTATCAAAGTATGTATTTTTATATATGCATCACAGTTTTTTTAATTTTTGTTCTCGGTGATTTTTAGAGCAAAAAATAGAAATACGTAAATTTATTTTTGGAGATAATTTTCATAATGACAATATTTCGCCGAATACTATATACAAATCAATTTAAAGATAACTTTGTATATACTATTACAATTCTCAGCTTATATATGTCACAAATGAAGTGAATGATAACAACTTAATAATATTATGATTCTACAGTAACATCAAAAATGATCGTTAAATACTTAGGATGTTTAAAAATAAGACCGTAATAAGTCAATAAATAAATCGGGGTTTATCTTTCAATTAAACTACTTTAATTAAAACAGTAAACTGAATACAAAATCTTTAAGATAAATTTAAATTTATGAATTTTTGTCCAAACAAGTTTATTTAAAAAAAGACGCAACAACATTATAAATTAACACTTGTGAAAATAAATTTTACGAATATTCAAATTGGAAATGAGGATTACGATCTAATATGATCTAAATGTCAATTGTTCGCCAAAGAATTACAAAAGAAGAAAGAAATTACGTGCGAAGCCCAAAACAAATTAATTTGGAATTTGGCAGACGTAGCATGCCTAACGAAATAGCAGAAAAGTCATGAGGCCCATAGAAGAAATCAATTAAATACGAAACACGTAATTACATTAAACCTAGGATTTCTTAATCTTTAGGATCTAGATATCTGAATAATATGCAGCATGATAAGAGAAGAAAATAATAAAATGTACCTTCATACTATGTTGTTTAATCTTGCACAAAAAATATATAAAAATATCTTTTTTTGGGTTTCATTTCGAGTCTACTTATTTTAAATATATTAATATGCACATGCTTACATTCCACTACCTCTGTAGTATTGAATTAGTTTTACTCGATCCTGATGAATTGCACTTTGAAAAGAGTTGTCGCATCTTTCTCTAATGTAAGGAAATCACTACCAAAAGTACTGACAACCTGGTTATTAACCTAGAATATTAACCTCTATAATAAATGTGAAAACCTTTCGTTTAATTTTTTGTCTATTTTTAACTCTGCAACCTAGCAGTGAATTTCCACCTTTGGCATTGTGTAATTCGCGTGGCGTAGTAAAATCCAGGCAGCTTTGTTCGCATAGAATATTAATACCACTAAAAGTGGTTTGATGGTTGTTGCTCGATATTTTCTATATGACTGAACAAATTGTTATAAAGCTTGGTGTAAACTTAATAAATGATTCATATTAATATGCAAGTTGTTTTTAGTAGGACAAGTAGCATGAGTCTCAGTGAGAAAAATCAATAGATGTCTTACGTATCTCGAATGCTCAAAACTTGTAAGTAAATATTATCGCCTTAAAAAAAATTCACCGGAGCTAAGCCCCAGGAAAAATAAAACGATTTTACTATCTAGTTTCTGTTTAATCTTGCTGTCTTAATTCGATAATGTTTGAATCGATTTTTTTTTAAATTGTATTTGTATAACTGCAGTAATTGTACCAGTATGTTAATATTTATTTTAACGTAGAAAAGAGACTACTTATTCTCTAAATAGATGTATATGTTTTTCTTATATTTTACACAAATCTCTGCCTGCTTTAATTTTCTTTTATTCGATTTTATTAAGTTCGTTTAAATAATAATCGAGGACATAATTTTGACCACTGTCTTTCATTTGGTTCCTTCCGAGTTTCCTTATCGTAGCAATAGTTAACTTCAATAAGATTTTGGCTACATAATTAGGGATTGCTTTACACTACACTCTTCTTTGACTAAGCTAATATTGTAAAGGTGAAATTATATAAAAGAAGTTTGTCTTACCATTTGAACTTTGTTAAATTGTGTAAGGGCAAAACTTTCCAATCATTTTTATAGTTAAACAGTGAAGTTAATTCGATATGTACGAAATTTGTCACTATTGTTACATGTGTAAATTACACAGAATGCATTTATAGCTGCTTCTAGCATGAAAGTTACCACTCATTTCTTAGTAATTTAAATTTACTAGCATTTTTTTTTATTCTCTATTCTATAATTATGATTTATAAAACAAGCTTCGTCCTTTTTTTTGCAATAATTTTCATTCTATGTTTCATTATTGGTTGGTGTGTTTACTTTTTCTTAGCTTGTGTGGGTTATATTTATTTAAACTGAAATGTTCATTAAGCAGTGTGAATATGTTTTCAAATTCCTACATTTCACAGCGTGACAAAAATGTAATATGGAAATTGGATACTACTCTCAGTAGAGTATATTTTTTACTTTAGTTATTGATGGTACAGAAAAGTTATAAAAATAATAATATACCACAATGACAGTTTGAATACGCGGTGTTATCATTTTTCGAATGAAAGATATCAATTTTATACTAATTACATGAGACAATACCTATTGTATTATGTGCATGTTCACAGAGAGCAAAAACACTGTTCAATATTTTTTCTGTTTTACAAATATCTGAAATAAATAGGTTCTCAGGTATTGGCAGAATTTTCAGATTAAGGTAGGGGATTAAAACGTAACAATTATCAATAAATTTAATCAAACAGATCTGCATAACAATAATCAAATAATTTGCATCATTAAGAGTAATGTGTATATGTTTACTTTAAAAATAAAACTTCTCAAGCAGTAGTCAGCCTCAAATATTATTCCGGTTTGCTTCTTTATTAGATACAATAATATGAATATATATCAGAAGAGTGACATCATTCCAGGCACTTCTTCACTTAAAGACGTCATATAAGCAACTGAAACGTGTTTCGGTCAACACCGACGAACTGTATAGCTTGTTGGTGAATAGACCTTGTTTACCAACAAAGTCAAATTTAGGAGTTGTTTGCATTACGAGGATATTTAAAGTACACAGTTTTATAAAGTTATTATTTTAAAGAATATTTGATTTTTGTAATAGAACAGGAAACAACATAAATAAATTATATCGGAGAGCGTACAGGAAACAGGATGGGCACTTAGGAGAATTACGTAAATTATAATAGGTAATTTGCATTTAAATTTAACTATATGATTTTTAAAAACAATTTTTAATATAACTGAGTGGTTGTAATTTTAATACAAATATTGTCGTTCGTATAATTGTTTTCAGATCTTTAAAAATGCCAATACCGTGTGTTCAACCGGTAGCAGAAAAACTGGTCAATCATTGGTGAGTTTAAAAAGGTGGGACACTGCTGTAAGGGTCACAGGGTTAGTAAAAATAAATAGCGTACTTTGGTGGAATTTACCGTTAAAGTAAGACGAAATTACAATATAGAGTATGACCTGTTCCCGTAGGTAAAATTCCAAAAACATTTTAACCGAAATGGGTACTTACACTTTATGTCTAGCCGCCCTTTAACCTAAATAAAACACGTGTTCCTTGAACTCACTGTCATAGACTTATGATACTTACCATGATAAAAAAAACTTATAGACGGCTATAGGAAATTGAAGTGATCATCGTAATATGCGCGCCCACGGTCCGCCCGACTAGAGGGTTGTAAACTCGATTTTTTTTAAATTAACCCTCAGCAAACGTGGATGTGCTGTCATTCGATATTTATGTTTGCTACCGTTAAGCCTTCGTGATAAACGCTCGAAACCCTTCCCAGTAAATGTGTATTTTTTTTCCTTTAATAAATTCCCCTTTTTTCAAATTGATTTATAGCGGCAGTGAGTCTGTGAAGTTTGTAAGTCGTTTATTAAATCCTACTTACATTTTAACTTTTTGGATGTGATATATCATTTATCGCTCGGCTCATATTCCATTTATTACCGGTTCGTTGCAAGCATATGGAACGGATATTGTGAACGTCTTATATCAATAAATACAGAGGATGGTGTCTAGTTATTTTTTAATAATCAGGTAAAATAGGAAAGTGAAGTAATATTAATCTTAATTCATCATTGTTTTTAAGATGTCATTGTTTTTAAGTCATTCGTCATTTAAGATATTGTATTTGGAGTCACATATTGCAAAGTGCAATTGCGGTCGACACACAATGTGCTTAAATGTGTTATCAGGAATTAGAGCGTACATAGACAAAGTTACGAGTGCATAATGCAATCGCTGTATCATTCGTACATAGAAGTAATTTCTTACCACCTTATTTTTAGGTCATATTGGTAAATACTAGATAACCTATAGCCAAGAAGGCCGTCATGCTGTCGGACATAAATAGGTTTTGATGTTCTGCGGTAAGTTTTGTTCGTGGTGAACTGTTCGTGGTAACCTTCAAAGCGCTTATCATTGTATAAAGATGATTTGGATTAAGCTATTAGTTTTGTTTTGAATTGGGATATATTGGCTTTGTTTCGATTTTATGACAATTCTAATCTAATTCCGTTTAACTGGACTTCTTTTGTTTTATATTTAGTTGAGTTAAATGTTTTACACAAAGCATCATTTTATTTTGAAAATATTTTTGCGAAACTACACTAACGTTTTCTCATTTTTTACGCGAAGAATGCAGCAGTGATTTACTTTAATACTGATTTACTTTACTTAGATCACTCAGTTTCACTTTACAGATTTTTAGTTGAGTTAAATATTGAATGAAACCCTATTTGACATCGGAATTGAGTTGTATTCGATTTTGGGTGGTTTGATAGGTTCGATTTAATACAATCGATTTGAACTTTTGTTGGATTATATTAGTTTGTGTTTCGATTTGATCTTTATTTAGACTATTGGGCCGATCGGTCAAATAATGTGAACTAAAGTTAGCTTTACGTAATACTGCAGTAAAACAAGAAAATCTTGTAATACAACACATCCATCCTTCTGTGAGAGCTACACGCAAGTGAAGCTCTAAACGCAAGGAATTGCGTTTTAGAGCTTCACAGTTTCTATAGATTTAAAGCTACACCTTATCTGTAGCTTCAGAGCTATACCGTTTCTCTCATTTTAGAACTGTACGGTTTCTAAAGTTTTAGAGCTACACGGTTTCTATAGTTTTAGAGCTACACGGTTTGTATAGTTTTGGAGCTACATGGTTTCTATAGTTTTGGAGCCACACGTTTTCTACAATTTTGGAGCTATACGGTTTCTATATTTTTAAAGCTACGCGCTTTCTATGGTTTTGGTGCTACAGGGTTTCTCTAGTTTGAAGCTACAATGTTTCTATTGTTTTAGGACTACACGGTTTATATAGTTTTAAACCTACACGGTTTTTATAGTTTTAGAATTACATGAATTGAACTTAATTTTTCTTATGGAAATATCAATTAATATGTAACAATATATTTAAAAAAAATTATAGTATCTTTCTACATATATAAAGTAGCGTCAAACAGTACTTTTTCACGCATCCCATTGAATTTCATGATTGAGTAGTTTTTATAAAATGAAACTGAGATTCCATTTATCAATTAGCAGTTTTGATATTTTAAATGCACCATTTCATCTTCTTGAACAGAAAACGAAACTAGCTGAAATATGTAATTAGTGAAATATGAATTTATACCTCCAATTACTTTCATCTATTCACTTTAAAAATCAAACGAACTTACAATGAATTTTATATTTTGTTGAATAATTGCATATTATCAATTAACATTACTTTCATCCATTTATTTACCAAATTGATAAGTGGAATACTTGTATATCAGGTCTTGCTTATACTAAATCAGTGCTGCATTCTTCGCGTGAAAAATTGAGAAAACCTTGGCATAGTTTCGGAAAAACATTTTTAAAATAAAATTATGCTTCGTAAGGTAAAGGCAATAAATATTCACTTACTATGTGAAAGTGTAAATATAATCACGTGTAAGCTTTTATTCTCAACGTGGTGATAATTTTAATTATGATAAATTAAAATATACCAAAATAAAAAGTCACTCTATTATACGATGTTTATGTGCACAAACTTTCACGGAGCTGAGTTCAGTACTTGAGACGTCAAGGCGGCACAAAAAAAGTAGAGTTGATGATAATTCATAGTAACGATATCGATTCGATATAAGAAACAAAATATTTGTGTAGATCTTAAAAAAGGCGGAAGACGATGGCATATGAACATATACTTATGTTAAGTTACTTTCTATTCAATCTCAGTTGCACTCAGTACTAAAAAAGAACCTCTGACAAAATAGTCCTCTTATTTTTTCAGCAAATTTCCATCTTAAAATATTAATAATTAAATAGACCATAAAGAAACTCAAATATACTTTAATATTTACTATTGCAAATTGCAGTTCATAATGTCTATAATAGTAATCTATCCCCATAAATTGTTTGTCTTATTAGTAGACAAATGTTCCTTAATCAGAAGTAGAAATAACGAACTGATGTTCAAATTTAAAGTAATTGGCAATAGATATTGAGAGTAATCATTCTAAATGCAAAGCGCTTTCTAAAACTCATGAAACAAAGATATTTTAAAAATTGTTTTTGAAACCGACATTTGCTACGTCCATTTTTTGGCCATTTTCCTCTGACTGTTTAGTCAACAAATGATATTTATACCAATAATCGAATCAGAAAATAGCATTAGCTTTCAATGAATGAGGCTTAAAACGTATGTAAAGTAGATGATCTCAAATAATTTAGTTTACTAAATAATACGATACGAATAATAACTACCGGAATATCTAATAGTTCATTGCAATTATAATCTTACTCTCGTGAACAAGGCAATAAGTAGATTTTTAAAAATTTTGAATAAATTCTCAAATTATTAGTTTAGTACGTAATCAGGTGAAGTGAGTGGTAACCTCTTTAACTAATTAGCAAACAGTATGATGTAAAGTCCGAACTAAACGTAGACTGCGCTCATTTCAATGCATTAAAACAAACTAATATTTTATAAATGTTAAAATTTTTCGTGTTTCTTTCTATTTAATGAACGATGTAATTCTAAAAAATATTTATAAACGAAAATAATGTACTACAGACCAATATAAAAGATAGTTTTATTCTGGAAGTACGTACTTTGTCTCATAAAAAGACTTTAGGCGCCGTTGAATTTCGTTGTTGCTTTTTTTGCTTAAGTAACTTTTTCTTAACAGTGTTGATGTAATATTATTAACAAGGATAGTCAGGTGATATTGGAAATTGAAAAAAATATCTCCTTTGCTTTCTTTAAGTAAGCATTTTTTTGTCATTAAATCATTAATACTAATTGATTACCGTTTATAAATATGACTTTCGGCAGAGACGCAGCAATGAGCTTTTAATGATAGGCTCTTAGTTCGAAAGTAGCTAGCTTTGGCTTTACTTATGTAAGTAAATTTTTCATAACATAGATAATGCTAACCAATATTATAAATAAAAATATCTTTTAGTAAAACATAACCAACGTAGTTTAAACGGTAGGTCGTTCTTAGTTCAAAAGTTACTACCTTTTACTTTATTTAAGTAAGCAACCGTTACCTAAGCAATAAGGTTTTAATGATAGGAAATTCTTAGTTCGCAAACTTCTATCCTTCATTTCCCTAGTGCATCAAGCTAGAGTTTATACATGCAGTTTAAAATGTACTTACGTTCTATTCACAATCTGCAAAATATTAATTATGGAATATAAAATATGACGCAGACAAATCCATGGTAACAATGAAGTAATAGCTAGTTAAGATCGTCGGTATAACGAAAACGGAAATGAGTAAATACGTCATTATTTTATTTCAAGAAAGAGAATTAACAACTACATTTAAATTAAAAATAGAAACGAAAACATGAGAAAAGCTAAGAGGTACCTGTATCAATTCGACTTATCGTAAAATATACAAAATTTGACTAATACTTCAAAGTTTTATCAAATTACTTGAAAAATTACGGGCCCAAAAAGGTCGTTCATTTCTTATTAAAAACGACGAATAATAGAGGTTGAAATAAGCAAGTCGGTCTCATATTTCCTCCTATGATGGAGAGCTCCAATCAGATTAAAACGAGGAAATTTGCCTGAGCGAGTGTTAAGCCTGCAGCCTCGGCTTAAGACTTATTAAATTAGGATAAATTTGTTCGTCAAGGCTCGTAAATAACGTCCAATTACAAAGATTACTTCAATCAAGATATGCTAATGTTTTTTTAGATATTAATTTAAATTTGGTTTTGAAGATAAATTGCTCAGCTAATATTTTACACTGAAGCTGTACTAGACAATGATAATGAGGCATTTTTTATAACAATCATATTGTAATGACGGTTGAAAATCCGTCATTATCATTACAATCTTTTCGTTAACAGCGCTATATATTTAAAGAAACTAATCAGTTGAAATTACCTACCAGCCAGGAGCTGTATTAAAATCTCGTGATAAAATAAGACATGTTGATTTTTCAACTCTTATTGCCATTTTATGTTACGCAAAATTTATGTCATCATAAATAATAATTTAAATAACAATTAACAAAGAAAATGCAGGAATTAAAAAAAAAAATTAATTAAACATCAAGAAATTTACCCTTAAGTAATATTTGAGGAATGGATAGCTTGTACTGAAATAACGAACCAGGGAGGTTGTCGGCAGAATGGAATAACTTGTCGCAATCATCACTAAGCTTTCATAATGGCGAGCGGATAACAGCTGTACCAAAACAAAAAAAAAAGGAATACTAATTAAATTAATGCGATATCTGTCTGTCTGTACGCTTATTACAGCATAGTTTCCATCTAGAAGAATAATGTAAGTACGGAATTTAGTTTAACATATTCATTGTTTGTATCGTTTCAAATAGGGTAGTCAAAATTCTGTTTTCAACATAATCTTATTGGATACAAAATAGTAAAACGCTACAAGATTTCATAATATGATATACATATTTATCAAGAAATCATTAACTATTTAGTTCATATACCGAAAATTATCAGCACACATTCATTTAATTTCCATTATTGAATATATTTGTAGTTAATTTTGTAGAAATTCATTATTCACAATTAAATGAAACTACGTGATGTAGTATTATTTCTACTATCTTTAATTTCTTCCATTTAATTGTGAATTTCCATTATGATAAAAAATAGCTGTGGATCAAGTTTGACTCACACTTAATTCTTGTTTTAGAATATCCCTAATGTCTTCATTAGATATTACACAAGATACTGACTTATTAAAAAAAAAACAAAATGATTTTGATGATGACTGAGCATTTCCATACAAGTTTCTGTATGTGGCCGTGTACGTAATTAGATCATGACACCTGTGCGTATTGCGATCACCTTGGCTTTTAAAACTCTCGCTTTTCCTCCAATATAATCCATTAGATGGTTAACTACCAGAATTTCAAAGTATTCTAGCCATGCCTTTTACCGCCCTCTTTAAGTCAATAGTAATAAATATAATATTTTTGGGGCGAAACGTGGTGAATGCCAAGAGAGAAACTGCTGAAGTTTTCTATGATATTTTACAGTAGTTTTAGTACCGATATTTATAAACAGTCTTTGTTATAAACAAAATAAACAGGCTTTGAGCATCTGCTATTAGAATATGTTGCCTCTGACCTGGTTGCTACTGCCTATGTTTCTAGAATTTATTACAGCAAAAATTTTTAAATTTAATGCGTTAAATATTTTTTCGACTTTTTAAGGTAGTCCAAAAATTTATATAAATTTTTTTCTTAAAAATATTTTTTCTTCCGAACTCTTAATATAAAATCATTTTAACAGTTTGAAAAAAAGAAATAATTTTTATGCTTTTTAAATAAGAAGAATTGTGCAGAAATACCTAGTTTTCCAAAACAAAACGGAAAATATTTTGTTTTCAAAATGTTAATATAACATCATTTTATAATGACTTAAGCTTTTAGACAAATCGACCGACGCGTTTTTTTTTTCAAATAAAATGAAAAGAGTGGTGGAATTAC
Source organism: Druceiella hillmani (assembly GCA_039881145.1). NCBI lineage: Eukaryota > Metazoa > Arthropoda > Insecta > Lepidoptera > Hepialidae > Druceiella > Druceiella hillmani. Next base: position 24,931,782 of record JAYKKI010000021.1, on the reverse strand, counting down.
TACTTTTGTATGGACCTGCAATGTCGATTGTACAAATTTTGGGAGCGATTTTAACAAAACTAAACGGTGAATAATTTTAAAATAAGTTAGATATTTATAGTTTGAATAATACTTCAAAATTTCAGCGAATTTCGTGGGCAAAGCGTTTTGCATATTATATTCATCTTGTACTCATAAATTATGTGCATTGTGCTAATTTTAAGCCATTTTTCACATTACGACTTCAATGGGTGATAACTTTAATAAACGTTGTGTTTCTGCTAAGGACAACATATAAATATAATAGTTTGATCCATATTTCAAACAAAATTACATTTTCAAATCAAGTAGTCCAAAATGTTAAAAACTTAATGCAGATTTAACCGAGCGAATTTTTTTTCAAAATGTAAATAATCGAAATATATTGCATCATAGTCAAGCTATATGATTGGTTATAAACATCATTTCTTATTACCTACCTATATCGTTCTTTAGATTTTTTAAACCAAACACAATGCTTAGTAAAATAAATCTTTTGTATGACAGATTTTGTTGTATGAGAGATTTTAAACAGTTCCGAACATAGACCGATTTTATTGTTTCGATCATTATATAAAATGATAAGCAAAACACTTTTCGTTTTACATACATAAAACAAAATAATGATTATAGCACGGATTTTAAATGTTAATTGATAAGTCGGTCCGTTAACAATTCGTCATTAGTAAAAAAAATGTCAGGGAAAAATCAGGGAGAAAATTTTCAACTTACATATGATAAAATCAGACGAAAATCGCTACAATTAGGTGAACACGTTTCCCTTACAAATCGGCTTGACATTTAACGCAATATTTTACATTTATTTACGAACGGGGCTTATTCTAACTTGAAAATACTGTGACACAGAAACCCCTCCTAAAGAGTACCCCTACGGCCGCCTTCGATTTGATTTCTTAAATTGCATTTCCCAACCGGAAGTTCCATTACATGTTATTTTGTGTGGAAATATGTAACGGATACGGAAAGAAAGCTTTTTATGGCTGGTTGTATAACGAGTTACACGAGTAATCTCAGTTTATATATTTCATCGTAATGTTCATAATTTAGTTTATGATCGACACATGTTTTGTAATCGTATTAAATCACCTCATCCAGATTATTTTCAGTACAGGTAAAATAAGTAACTTTCGAGGTAATTATGGACGGAGAAATTTGATATTTATGAAATTTCGAATACTAATAAATTGTGTTATTTTATAGGTTACGAAATTCATATCCATATTTTACGATAATATTATTTATATACATAACTTAAAACTAATGATATGCAAAACGAGCTTGTTTCAGGAAATAAAATTTCATATAATGCAGATATGTTTTACTCAATTTACAATTTGGGATAACTGAATGTTTCATACTTAAATAAAAAAAATATTTAGAATTTCGTACGTATTTATATTTGTAAATTTCTATTATTTAGAAGGACATCTAATAAAAATAACGCATATAAAATGTTTAATGATGATATTGAACTGACTTCAAATAACCGCCAAATAAGAAGCACACTGAATGTTCAATTATTGCACCCTTTATCAGTTCTTGAATTATAACTATTAAAGTATGACTGATACCTTAATGTTTTATATACTTAAACCTACCCGTCAATATGAAAGTAATTCAGGGGAATCATTAAAATTGCATTTGCAATTTTTGAAAAAATTGTAGGCATATACGAATGAAACAGAAAACTTTCTTTTTTGAATTCCGTTAAAAAATCAAAATATCTTCCTACTCGTAGATTTAACAAATTTCAAATTTCCACAATAAATGTGTTTCATTTTAAAATATCGCGATTTAAATAAATACTTCGAAGTGATATCCACTTTTTACTGACAAGTATTAAATATTTATTATTAGCAGAAATATATACCTATACACTTTCAATCATTTTTATTACTGGACGTTTACGAGCTAACAATGGTATAGACGTGAAATTGTCTATCATTATATTTCATTAAATATTTAAATTAACAATTACTGTCTTATTTAACATTTATTACTAGCGATTTCAGATTTAAATTTACCGTCATAAAATCGTTATAATGTGACTTCCTTTCACAATTTTAGAGTAATTTGAAATAATTACAGCTTTATTGTACTCGGAGAGTTGTTACGTTATTTTTGAATAATAAATACTTTGCGTTTAGTATATTGAATAGAATTTTAATGACTTTTGATTTTGAGCACATCAAATAAAAATCTGTATTTTATTTAGCCTTCGAATTATGGCGGTACAACAGCAGAATTCATATTATAGAAAATAGGAGATAAAACTAAATAAAACGAATGATGAACGATTAGAACGACTAACACAAAAAGATTGTACTATGTATTTGTGAGGAGTATTCGTAAATGATCCTAAAGTAATTTAACATTTGTATAGTACATTTTACGTGTAATATGTCGGTTTTGAATTGATATAAACGTACGAACAGGCACGTCGGAACATTAATTTGAAAGTGTACTTCAAAAGTCAGCCATAAGTTCCGCGATTACGAAAGTAACGAGAAAGTCATTCGATAGATGGCGCGCGTTGCGCAAAGGGAAATAGATGTGCCGCCTCAACGTCCGCTGGGGTTACATCCTTCCGGTTCGTAGTGTCAGAGCTGAGCCGGATACCGAATTGTTCTTTTATCTTATAGCACAACGAGATTGTAAATATTGATTTTTTATCGTATCGCTATTTCAGTTATCGGCCTTGGTAGGCAATACATTTTATAGCGGCAATATATATATATATATATATATATATATATATATATATATATATATATATATATATATATATATATATATATATATATATATATATATATATATACATATATATATATATAGAAGAAAATAGGTATTCAAAAAACATTTAAAGATTTCTAAAAGTTCTCGTATATTCCTTAACTTTCACTTTTTGATTCTTCATAAAAATATTCAAATAAATAAATATGAAACATTCGACTGGATTTTTTTATGTTGTTATGTAACCTATATTACACATACAGTTTGCGAACCAAAACGTCAACTTTTATGTTGTTATGTAACCTATATTACACACACAGTTTGCGAACCAACACGTCAACTTTTATGTTGTTATGTAACCTATATTACACACACAGTTTGCGAACCAACACGTCAACTTTTATGTTGTTATGTAACCTATATTACACACACAGTTTGCGAACCAACACCTCAACTTTTATGTTGTTATGTAACCTATATTACACACACAGTTTGCGAACCAACACGTCAACTTTTATGTTGTTATGTAACCTATATTACACACACAGTTTGCGAACCAACACGTCAACTTTTATGTTGTTATGTAACCTATATTACACACACAGTTTGCGAACCAACACGTCAACTTTTATTCAACTTGTATATTTACCGACGATTATCAATACACTGACGTGCAGTTTAAGTAACGCAAACGAAACCCTGAAGTAATCACGCATTACTACAAAGTTTCAGTATATAACGTTTCAATTACTCTCATTGTGCCTGGATGTATTTAAACTGTTATTTAAGCAATTATTTAACTGCGATTTCGGTTCCCATTACGAGGGATCACAGTAACTGTACTTTTATAATTCTCCCTTAGATGTGAGAAGTCAGAAGAAGATGTCAGAAGTTTTTAATTTAGTAATGTATTTGAATTGACGTATTAGTATAATGCAGTATCAGAACTAGTTAACAAACTGTAGAGTGCACCTCAGGGGAAAAACGTATGAGGATCTGGAAATATGTAATATTGCACAAATTTGATTATGTGGGAAGCAGGCAGAATAGTAAGAGAATTTATGTGCTTTTAAATACGTTGGCTATAAGAAACTGTTAGTTATAAATAAGTAATACTAAGCTGGGATTTCTATTGTGGAGTTATATATTTCTATTGTGGTATTATATTTGATATTATTTCAAACAATTATGGATGCTTTATGTACTTTTGAGTATAAAACCACGTAATGTTAAAATTGGCATTCAATTTTATAATATTTACAAATAAGGTCTTATTCATCTATTTACCTGTTTATATATTAAATATCCCAATCGATCTATTTGATTACGCAGTTTGATCATTTTTCATTAAACTTATATAAATAGTTACGAGCGTTTACCAAGTTCATTCTAAGGGTGTTCTTTTCATTTTACTTTTAGCTCATATTAAAAAATTGTAGATATGAATTAGGAAAGCTTTTCCTAATATCAATTTTCTTAGCTAATGGCAACTAAAGGGGAATTCCCACAACAATTACACTTAGTATATCCAAACTCATGCAGAAATAAATTATAAACTATGTTATAACTTTGACGACGTGTAAATTTCTGTATATATATTTAAGAATTTACAAAAATTATTCTGTGAAGATTAATTTCAAATGAAATTGGAATTATGATCTAACAATGGTTTTTTTTTATTTAACGTTATATAACTTATATTAATTAGAGTTATTTGATTGGGGATATTTTTATATCCTACCATTTGGGCTAACGACTAACTACACGTGTCTTCTATTTGAATATTTATAAAATAGAAAACCCAATGCAACGGAATACTTCATCAATTCGATAATAAAATTAAATGCACTCACGAACATATTTCAATCAAATGTTGGTTTTCAAGTGGTATTTTATTACATTACGTTTCCGGTTCACTTAGAATCTGTTTTAGTATGATCTCTACTTCAACGTCCAAAGTTTGAGACTGATTTTATTATGTCCTTGATTGTAAAACTGAACAAATGTCATGCCTGCTATTTTATTACTATGATCGTAAACGTATTACAATCAATCAAATGGGATTCGATGAACATTAATAAAATATGATTAATCTAGATCTCCGTAGTTTATGGTCAGCACTAAACGCGTTGACTAAGAAGAATGAATAATAAAAATTAATACTAATATTTATCAAATCTGGAATGCGAAGTTATCTTTCGTTTCAACATAATCACTTAAAAATTACAAATAAATCATCGTATGTTCTTCGATACGGTGAAACCTGGCGTGGGCAAAATATTAATTCACATCGTTACATGTATTTTTATATCATTTTTATTTCTTAATAATTAAATCGCACCTAGAGGCGATATCGAATAGAGAAGCGTTTAATCGTTGCTATTAAAAACGTACTCATCGTTGACAATTTAAAAAGTGCTTATTACAACACGCACAAAATATTTCATCTTAATTTAATTTCATTTGAAAGTTGTAATCAAACGTTAGTACCTAGAAATTTCTCGTTTTTTTTCGAAACGACTGTTGATAAATTAGAACGACTAACACACATGCACTGTACATCGCTTTGAAGTCTATTAGGTTTTTGTTAAAGGAAATGAAAAACTCTGAATTAAATCTCATTAATTTTAAATAATCTTTCCAATGATATCGGCGGAGTACTTGAAAAAAAATTGCGCTAGATTTATATATATGAAACGGCATATAATTTTTTTCATATTTTTCTATGCTTTTATTAAAATTCCCACTTAAAATACATACATTGTAATAATACTATGTAAATTTCATGCACATAGATCTAAAATTACAGAAACTTAGGGTTGTGATAGATGGGCGGACTGATGAACACGGCAAAATCATAGCGGTTCCATGTTCCAATACGAAGTCCTAAAAACGAACTACCTAATCAAAACCCGCCGTCTATTATGTTTTGTTATAACTGAAACGTATATCTTAACAATATTTTCAATTTTAGATATTAAAGGTTAGAAGTAATCAACGTTTATTGAGATTACGGTACTTTTTAAACTCAATAACTTTCCAATTTTTTTTAATTATGTAATTTTTAAAAGAAGTGATCAAAAACTTTTTTTTATTTTGGTAACTCTAGTAAATATTTATAAAAAACTATACGTGGAATTTTCTTGCGCCTAGTTTTACACATTGCTTCCTAATCTGTTTTAAGCAGTCTGTGGTAAAAATCTAATTACTCATAAGACGTAATTAAATTACGTTTAGCGGCTTAACTATAATACTATACTTTTTCACTTTTTGAAGAGCGCGTCCCTATATAAATATACATGAACAATTACATAATAAATTAACAGTAAAAATGTGAATAAACGCCGACACTTATCGCTATTACTTCCAACACAGTGAGCAAAGCATGAGCAAGCGTCGTAGCGCCCATGAATAACAACAAGAATTGCAAATGAATTAACGTCCCTAACTACATCACGTACCTGCCTCAAGCGATGAGCCGCTCCATATCGGCGTATTAGCGCTCCGCCATCTGAAATTCGGAAAAACGACATTCGGTCATCATTTTATTTACTTGTCAGGCGGCGAAAACACAAGTGTTGATTCTGTAATAAAAATATTTGACGAAAATTGTTTTTCTTTTTTTTACACCTCGTCCACATGTGGAAATTACCCACACCAAGATAATTCGAACATAAGTAATGACGGTATTAGTTATTATTCAAATAAAAATCTGCCAATAAACTATACTGAAGAAATCGAAGATTTTTTTTAATGTTTGCCTTTCTGTCTGTTTGTACGTGTATCATGAAAAAACTGCTGAACTGATTTTGATGGAATTTTTATGCTGAGAATAATAATGAATTTTAATTGAACTTTTATATGAGTAATAATACATGTTTATTTATATGTTAAAATAATATATACAAGTTCTGTAGTAATTACATTGACAATTATATTGGCACATTTTGATTACATTTAAAAATTAGTTATCATATATATTTATTTATGTTTACTATGAAGTAAAAATTACTAAGCAAATTTATAAATAAATATACTTTTTTGGAAAACAAAAAGAAAATTAAATATATGTACATCAACACTATGTTTCAATCAACACACTGTTAAATATAGTCCTCTCCAATGCGCGTATCATTAGAGGAAATTGCCCGTAATCGCCACGCTGGGCAGGCGGATTGGCGATTACAGTGCTTCTAGTATCACTGACGCTGCCGCATGTAATTGGTCTGTGGAATTATTAGCTACGCTGACATATATCTTGACTTGAAATAATGTGAGGAAATTGTGAAATATAAATAAAATCAAATCAAAAATATATTTATATATGGACTTTTAAGATTACTTTGAAAATTATTTACATTTTTTTTCGTATTTCAATCATACCTATTTTTTAAGCATGTTTTATACGGTCGTAATTAAATAAATTTTGTACAGAAACAACCATATAAATTCGATTGAGAGGATGGATACTACAATCTTTGCACTCGATTACACACTTCAAACAGATCGTTTTCATTCGTAAATTTGAATCTGTTTACGTTTTATTATGCGATAAAAAAATTATCTAAGAAAGTAACAGCTTTGTCGGTTTTTAGAATATACTCCTTAAGAATCGATTTTCATATATAGCGCCCGGTATAAAGTTTTATGAGGAGTAAAATCAGAAATCCAAACCATACGAAGTTCAGAGCTTAACGCTCTGAAAAAGTGTAATCGTTAGGTGTTCTCTCGTCCCAAGATTTATGCGTATCTTTAGAGTGAGATATCAATATGTTTATTTGGCTTCTTCTTATGGCGTAATCGCAATGAGGGAGTGTGACACACATAATTTACTATCGTTCGCTTATATTAAGATGTGATCATTAAACGTTTTAACTTCTTAGTCTTACGCTACTAAATGTTTTTAATTTTGTTTTATAAATTTGATTTGTTCATTTGAGTTTTACTTGAAAATAATTATATTGTCAGCATTTGTTTATTAGACAATTTTTTTATTAAACAATTTTTCACATTTAATGATATTGATAGTTATATTTATATATAGTGTTATCTATTTTATACATTTCAAGACAATCGTACTTAAGTAGTAAACACGCGTAATTTTTTTAGTTCAATTTAAGAATAAATAATACTGACGCACCCAACCGTAAGTAAATTTGATATAAGAAAAAAGACAGTTTGAAGAGTGTTTGTATAAAATAATGGTAAGTTGATTTCTTATGACCATTATCAAATTTTCTTTGCTATCATGGTCTGATTTAGGTTGTCAGTCAGCAGTGGAGACTAACAGTAATAGCCGATTTGTAGGTATGAAAACTTCTTCAATCAAATTCGAAATCGAACCTAAATGGTTTTAAAGTTTAACGTAGAAATTTTAAAATTTATTAACTATTGTTTATTTGAGACCATTTCGGAACAAAGAGAAAGAAATAATCTTACTTTTCTAATGAAATCTATCTAACTTCTTTTTAGGATTTCACACCCCAAAAGGAACCCTCATAGGATCACATAGTCGTCCGTCTATTTGTCAGGAACATGCCGAGGTTTCAAGATGAAAATAATATCAAATACTTAGGTCGACGGTTCAAAAAAATCAAGGTTCTAAGCCAAGAAAATCCAAAAAAACCTTAAAAATACAGTTTTTTCCCGCAATTTTTGATCGGGAATAAATTAAAACATACAGGGTACTTCCCGGTAGAATCATGAAATTTGGCAAGAAGCAAGGTCTCACAGCATAAATAAAGGAAAATATCCGTAAATCGTTAATTTGTAGGTAAAAAAAATTCCAGTTCATGTTTGACAATTTTTTTTAAAATCTCCGTCGCTGAAGTTAATTGACTATTTTTGAATATTCACCACCCCTATGCTATTATTAAAATATAAACAGACTTGAAAACACGGACTTAACAGGTTTTGAGGTCAAACATGAGGACGAACAGTTTTTGGGGTCAAACATGGGCACTTTTGGAGTTTTCATTCTTCAACGTTCTTGTTTTTGACACATTTTCAAGGGATTTAAATAGAGACCACAACCTTGCAGCATTTTATCTTCTATTTGATATTATTACGTACTATTTTGCCTGTAACATACTAAAATGTTATATTGTTACAAAGTAACGATCATAATACTTATTCAGAAAAAAATCGTTATTATTATTTTATATTTTTAGATCAAAAATATGTATTATTATTTTTATATGTTTACGTTTATTACATATGTTTCAATGACGTATGAGACGTATCAAATGGGAAGACATGGAATATGCCGCAGCATCCTTAGAGATTACCCCAGGCATCTATCACGAACTGCGTGAATCAGATATCATAAGAGTAAAACTGCAGTCTCATCACGTCAAATAATTACGGCCTTTGACTAGAATATAATAACTCTACTAGTCTGGTACTCTCAATGCAAGTACCAGGTGAGGTGAGACCGGCAGACCATTTTACGCATGGCATCGGTGATGTGATATAACAGATGCATCCACCTCAAGATAATTGCAACTTACTCCGACTATTATAAAAATGGGGCAATCGTGGATTGGTTATGATTGGTATTAGGCGATAAATAAGACTTAAGGATAAAATTTATTCTAACTTTTAAAAACCATCACTTTTTTCAATTATGTCTTCATCTTCATACACGGTCTACTGTACTAACATTAAGCGATAATGTTACCCAACGTTGGTACTTTGTAGATACTTTTCAAAAATAATTAAATTAAAAAAAAAAGATTAGCATTACTGAATGATTCTTTAGTACTCTACAAATAATTCGTAATGAAAACGGAGTCGTGGACGCCTTATAAAAGTGGCGTTTTAATTTTTGTGACAAATAGAATTTGTTCATAGAGACAACAAACAGCTAGTACTTGTTTATCTTTTTACACTATGTATTTTTTAACATACCCACTCTCATTCCCAAACAAAGCACTGCTTCCCATGAAGTCGAAAAAAATCACTCGCCTCATATTCTAACTGGAGGGGAAGGGAGGGAGAAAGGTGATTGATCTTCTCTTTCCATCCCAATACCCATCGCAGTCCCCCACCCTACTTGTCAATATATTGGATGTAAATACTTTAGGCTCAAAATATATTCAGTTATTGAAATTTTTCTTTCATCACAACATTTAACAGTCTTCAAGGGTATTGAATACTTAATTTATTTTGCTACGCTAATTTATTTTAGCCGGGAGAGATTTCTTTATTAACAATAAATCTACGTTTCGTGCGGACGTGTTCATATTAATCAAATTTTTAATATATTATTGAAATATTAGTCAGATATTTTGTTAGCTAACTGCTCTTATTAATTCATATTAAAATGCCAGTTTAAATAAGTGATGAGGCAACTTTCCATTTGGCATAAATGATAAATGGAGATTTCAGCAATACATTCGTTCACGAGTCGTAATATTTTCAGACAAAAATGATATAATGTAAAAACAATAATATGCTGAACGTCAGCTTCATTTATTTCAATTAAAAAAAGGAAACCTACATACTAAAATATATCAATGTTTTCAATATTAGTTAAATTATTTCATGTTAAATACAATATCGCGATTGATATATTTTTAAAAACGATTTTTGTTAAATCGTTTTGCCTACATTTAAAAGAAACTAAAACATAATTTATTTAATATAACTACGAACATTGTCTCAGTGTCGTTTTTTATTTTTAGTTTGATTATTGATCAGATAAATAATATTATCTTATATGATATTTGTTATTTTATATTATGAATTTACTATTTTTAACGTAAAATTTAACGTTTTCTCAGCAACGCAAGCAAGCTTTTAAAATTATAAGGTCTGGAATAACAGCTGTAGTTTTCCTACAACCTATAAATGTGCTTATAAAAACGTTATTTTTTCAAAATTTTAAGTTGAATAGCTGCGGAGTTACAATAAACAAATATTTTTTTATTATTAGCTATTGAGATATGTGCGGATTAACCTTTTATTATTGTGCCATAAGGAGTTTGACACTGTTCTGGGGACGACAGATTAAAAATTGTACAGTAACGAAAAATATACCGAATGAAATATAAACAAAGAGAGGATACAAAGATTTTACTTCTAAATAATATATATAGTTTATTAGTTATAGTTTATTAGTTTATTAGTGTTTATCAAGGGACAACCTTGCTAATAAACAAATATTTTCCATTAAAATGTCAATAATATTCTAACAATCTCTTTGTGTTAGCAATACAATACTTGTCCGTAACATTATGAATCGGTCAGTATTATTAACATATTTATGGGTTTTGTATTTCAAAAGAAGGTAATTATTACTTAATAATCATACATATAAGAGATTTAAAGGTAATATGTAGTATTTATATAAATAAAAAATGTTAAACATTAATTTTTTTTTTTAATATTACTTTACAGAAAAATATATAGTAATAGCAAAAAAACGAAATCGAACTGTCAATGTGACAGTAATGCGATGTGTCGATCGCAACGCTTGTGCTTGTTACATTCTCCTTCTACGGCTGATCTGAGAATGTTAATTTTGTTTTTTTTATTTACTTTGACTTGACTGTTTCTTTGAAATCTGTAGTTCTCTTCTTGATATTGTATTTTTTAATTAAGAAAGCACGACTGTGTTTACTGAAAACTGGTAAGTCGTATAAATCTCCAGTAATAATGCGCTATGTGATTGATCGCTGGTATTATTTAATATGATTTGCGCATTTAATAAATGTTCCAGGTTAATCAGATTTTAGTATAAATAAGTATGTTTATAGTAATAATATTATTATAAGTAAAATTTAATACTACGGTCTCTACGATACGGGGACTGAATTAACTACAGTAGTTGAACAATTGGTCAATCGTGAGATAAATAATTTACTTTCTGGTTGTACATTAAATGGAACATATGCACTTTACAACCAGGAACATTACGACAATTTTTTTGAAATCAGATGAAAGTATACAGATTAAAAACTATATATCAGGAAAGAAACTCTGCAGCTGATGGTTATTTATTATAAAAAAAAACCATTTTCAAAAAAAAAATACTCGCCAGAAATATGTCGAAATTTGTATATTACATGGTTATTTCTCACTATATTCACAATAAATTTATTATTAGACACTATACATTTGACACAAACATAAAGTAATTATAAATTAATGAAATTAAATCACTTATAATATATTTTTAAAGTTACGTTAAAATAATGTAATTTTTAACAGCCTTAAACGTCAAATAAGAAAAATTATCAATTATACCAATTTAATAGGTTTTACTATCTTTGAATCTAAAATTTATGTTTTTTTTTCATTTATGGCTATTAAGTTTTGCAATTGCCATTGCTATATAAATATAATTATAGTTTTTAATTTATATATATATATATATATATATATATATATATATATATATATATATATATACACATATAAATGTAACTAAAATAATTACCGGCCGTGGCCGATGTATTAAAAAAATTTAAAAAAAATGTTGTTATAAGTATTTCAAAAGTATAAACAAAATCCCAGCCAGGCCTGAGCCGAATTTAAATAATCAATAATAAATATTGCCAATATCAATAATTCAAAATATATTTAAAATTTAGATAACTATAATATGAAATGAATACCATAAACTATCCAGAAAAGATATATGCCATAACCTAACCTAACCTAACCCAAACTAACATAACCTAGCCTAACCTAACCTAACCCAAGCTAATCTAACCTAATCTAACCCAAACAAACCTAACCTAGCCTAACCTAACCTAACCTAACCCAACCAAACAACACTAACCTAACATAACTTAAACTAACACAATCCAACCCAACAGTAACTAAAATAATTTCTAGCCGTGGCTGATGTATTAAAAAAATTGTTTAAGAAACATCTTCCATAACAAATGTATAATTAAAAAAAAAAAATTGTTAAAAATATTTTGAAATAGTAAGCAAAATCCCAGCCCAGCCTGGCCCGTTGGCGGACTAAACTGGGCTTGAACTAGACGAATTGGACTAAATTTAAATAAACAAACCCATTTTAGGATTAATCATTCGGTTCATAAGAAAGAACGACATCAAAAAATAGAATTTTTCGTATTTATATTCTTATTTATTATTGTTTTTATATTTATTTGTATATACTTATTTTATACAATCTTCTCTTCAATTATCTCTTTATATTATAATTTAATTTTCTTCTTTTTGTTTAATTGTAGCCAACTTTTTATTTAATGTTTATGATATTGTTCATTCTTTTGTTAACAAGCAACAATGACAAATTTATTTATTTATTTATTTATTTATCACCTATGGAGAAAAAACAGATACAAGTCATAGTGAAATACAAAATAAGAGTTTTTTGACAATAAGGTTAACTTATATCCTAACATTCCCACATGAAAGTAATATTCTACGTACATATATCCTCAGTCCCTTCTAGACATTTCCATGATACATTAAATATTAAAAATTTTATAATATATCAAATTACATTTTAATAAAGTAATATTTTTAACAATCAAGCAATAACTATTGAAATGATTGAAATCAGCCTTTCCTTTAAAGTTCACTGTAACAGTTATCAATAATAGAATTAATAGTAATCACTATCCCACCCATAATAATATCGATTAAATAAAAAGAAAAAAAAAAACAGAATATCACGTCGATTTGAATAAATGAAAATGTAGTGTCAATGCTTTCAAAGGACTAATGGTTGTATAGTATCCGTTTAACTGACTGTTTGTATTGAAATACTGAACTGGCAAATATATCTAGAGAATGAAATTTTCCGTCGCAATCATCACAAAGCCTGCGTAGTGGTACACGAGCACCAGCATTAGTGCGAGCGGTAGGTAGATGGAACAGTGCGATGCTACGGGTCGCTCTCCCTGGCACACGAAACTGCAACTGATTGACTATATCGGCGCAATCATAACAACTATGGCAAATATTATAAAGTACAATTGCTCCGAGTTCGATACGCCTTTCGTGGAGAGTACGGTATTTGAATGTATTCAATGCATTATAATAGTCTATTTTGGGTGTATTGAAGCGATATTGCAATGTACGTATAAATCGTTTTTGCACTCTTTCGATCATATCAGAATATGTAAGATAGTAAGGATTCCAGACGGCAACAGCATATTCAAGTTGAGATCGCACAAGACTTGTGTAGAGGATGCGATACGTTCTCATTTGCTTAAAGGGTTTGGTAGTTCGTAAAACAAAGCCTAGCAAAGCATAAGCTCGCGATGTGATCTGCTTTACGTGAACATCAAAATGTAGCTTTTGATCAAACATTACACCAAGGTCACGTATGCAATTAATATATTCCAAAGAATGACCACCTATGTCATAGGTATGAAAATAGATTGTCTTATTTTTAGAAAAGGTGATCGATTTACACTTACTATGACTTAATTGTATCTTGTTTATTCTGCAATACGCATCTAGTCTTTTAAGATCTTCTTGTAACTTCGAATGATCAGAAGAATCTCTTATTTTGGAGAAAATCTTTAGGTCGTCAGCATATAACAGGAACTTGCTGTGTTTAAAACAATTGCTGATGTCATTTATAAAGATGATAAACAAAAAGGGACCCAATATGGAACCTTGAGGTACCCCTGAAGTGACGGGAACATGAGGTGATATAAAACCGTTAATTTTTACTGCTTGTTGCCTGTTGCTGAGATAGGAGACGAACCAACGAAGTAAATTGCCCTTTATACCGTTAAAAGAGAGTTTTTTCAGCAAGATGAGATGATCAACCTTGTCGAAAGCTTTTTTAAAATCTGTGTAGATGGAATCAACCTGTGTCCTGCAATCCATAGATTTAAAGAGATATTGCGTGTACAATAACAGGTTGGTTAATGTTGACCGGTTCCGTACGAATCCATGCTGCTCCTCAATAATATGCCGATGCAATGTCGGATAAATCCTATTGTGAACCACTTTTTCAAATACCTTAGACACTGCTGACAAAATGGATATAGGCCGATAATTTTCGACAGATTGTTTACTCCCAGATTTATATACTGGTATTATATGTGCATCTTTCCAGCACCCGGGAAACGTACCCTGCGCGATACACATATTAAATATTATAGTGAGTGGAGCAGAAATCGTATCGTGTGTGTTTTTGAGAAATATAGGTTCAATGTTGTCTGGACCTGCTCCCTTATTGGGATTGATTTTCTTGAGGGCATTAGTTATTTCATCTCTTTGGAAGCGGATGGAGGTGATATTAATATCCATCTGAAGTGCTAAATTGTGATGAGGAGGTAGGTTTTGTTCGAAGGATTCACAAATATTATTTGGATCTAGAGGTGGGTTCCGTTCAAATGTAGATTTGAAGAACTCAGAAAACATTTGGCATATCATTTGAATGTCATTCGAATCATAACCTTCGAAATTCATCGACGATGGGTATCCTTCCGACTTCTTTAGTGATGACACGTATGACCAGAAACCTTTTACGTTGTTATTAATAAGTTTCTCAGTATTGTGGACGTAGTCACGAAAACAAGACCGAGATATTTTCTTAAATTGACTTCTTAACTTAGAGAAATTTAAGTAATCGGAGAAGTTACCGTATAATTTCCATTTTACCCAAAATTTTTCTTTTCGTTTACTTATCTGTATCAATTTAGGAGTGTACCAAGTTGGATGTTTCCTAGATTTTTGTGGTTTCTTTGTAACTAATTTATTGATAATATCAAAAATAATAATATAAAATCTATCCACAGCGCAGGTAGCTGAAAGCTGGTGGAACTCCTTTTCCCAGTTTATGGATTCTAGCTCTTTATTGATTGCAGTATAATCGCACTTGCGGAAATTGTACTTTGAATTGTCAGCCTTTTTCATCGCGACCTCTGGACAGCAATCAATTGTGAGGAGGAAAGTAGGATGATGGCGGTCCTCACGAAGTAATGGTTCCGCAGAAGAGAGTTTACATTTACAATTACTCAGTGCGAGATCGAGAGTCCTGTTATTACAATTTTTAAGGTAATTAAGCTGTTCCAATTTCATGAACGAGGTGACACCAGTAACAAGGGCAACTAAGGGGTCAGAGCTGTCATTTATGATGCCATAGGGACAATTTTCCATAAACTGATAATTTAGGGTTGGAATATTGTAATCACCAACAATTAATATGTGGTTACTAAAATTATCAGTATATAAATTTTGTAAATTGCAGAAATGTTTTTTATAGATATTTTGCGAAAATTTCGGTGGAATATAAACAGCACATAATATAAGGGAGAAATTCTTCATTCGCAAAGAAATAAATAGTTCCTCCAAATCCTCGTTTTCCCATTGACGGCAACGCTTTGCAATAAGGTTTGTCATAACCGCAACAACAATTCCACCTCCATACGATTTAATGCTACTGGATAGATTTCGATCACGTCGAAACACCGTGTATCGGTCGTCTATGAACTCGGCGTCAAATATGTTTTGGTGAAGCCAAGTTTCGACAAGTACGATTACGTCGTAGTTATTTGTTCGAATATTCATGCGCAGTTCATTAGTCTTGGTTTTAATTCCGCCACAATTTTGATAATAAACTGATAATTTTACTAGTTCGTTCATATTTTACAAACGAATGGTTAGTTTAACTTAGAATAAATGAAATAAAATACAATGAAATACAAGATAGCTGAAACTTATCCAGCAGACAATTACAATACAAACATAACACTAACAGTTCGACAAAGAAACTATACAGGAGTTGGATACTATAACAATATTTAAATTTTCGACTTTGTTTGACTGTATAATAATAATTCAAATTATTTCCAATCGTGAATAACATAGGAAAGTGATTAATATCAACACTAGAGCTTAAATGATTACATTCTACACATATTACACATAACACACAGGTAATTTTGAGATAAAAAAATAGTCACATTTTCTGGATATCGCTTTCACACTTGATTACGAAAGACTTATCCCCGGCACTTTTATATACGAAATATGGCTTAATCAGTGTTACTCTTAGCCTTATTTTCCACACTTGATATTGGCAAAAGTTCCTTCTGGTGAGAATAAACGCCATATAATCAAAAATAAAAATAAAGATGTTATGTTTCGAAATATAAACCCTAGACAAATAGACTTTATCGTTTTCTAAATGTTGGAACAAAAACAAAATGTAGTGGTGAAAGTGTCAGGTTAAAAAAACATTCTAATTAAATAACTAAATTTACTTATTTATTTTTATTATAAATGATAATTTATAATTAAGTCTTGCTTTTAATTGTAAGTAAGTGATAAAAAAAGTAAAGTAAGTGGAAAAAATAAAGTTTAAAACACATTAGCCCGCAAACAAAATCGTCAGGTACAAAATTTTTCAAATTGTTTTTTTTATAATAAATAATTATCAGCTGCAGAATTTCTTTCCAGATATGTAGTTTTTGACGTGTATACTTTCATATGATTTCAAAAAAAATTTCGAAATGTTCCTGGCTGTATAGTGCATTTATACACTTTAAATAATGTAAAATTATGTATGATAGCACTGGGTTGAATAAATAGATGGTTTAAACATTTTTTTAGCACTAGCAATGACATCAAATGTCAATATTGCTTCATTATTGTAAAACGACGATTGAAATCCTATGAACATGATTGTGGCTATCGTCAACATTTAGCAATAGCCTAAATATGTTTTACAAACGAAAAAAGACGCTCACACTCATTATTAGAAGAAACCGAGAAAATTGAAAGAGTAGCTAGCATAATTCCAAGACGGGTACATATTCATGTTTTTCTTCATGAAATAAAACAATAATAAAATTTTTCTTTATGAAATAAAACAATAATAAAGTTTAAGTGTTAAATAGATACACTGAAGTAGGCGTGGGTAACAAATGAGGGAGGGACTCCCTAGAAACCTTATTCATTTGGCTCACGACTTGGGTTGGGTTGAGTCATATATCTTAATCGTAAACTCACTCATACCCAAAAGTTCATTTACCAGCAATGCAGAGTACTCGTCAGTTTTATTAGGAACTAGTGTTAAAGCGATGCTTATAGGAACATTTGAGGAATATGTATTTGCACCTAATGTATGTATGTTGCAATGATTTCATAAGTGTAATTTTAAAATTATGTGTATTTTATAAATATTCGGTACCAATATTATTAGGCTAATATTGATTAATTGCACATAAGACCACTATATATATATATATATATATATATATATATATATATATATATATATATATATATATATATATATATATATATATATATATATATATAGAATTAACGAATATTATACATTGTTGTAAATGAACTGTTAGGTGCTTTGTTCATGTGATGGCTTTTATTTGGTATAGGTTGGGCTAGATATCGGGAAATATTCACGGACAGGCGCTTTTCCTTGAACCAGTATTTTGATTAACGATGATCTAGAAAGTTAAATGAGAGGTTACCTCTTTTTGATTGATACTTATTGATGATTATTTTGAATCGATTGATAACTGTTCTAGGCAGTCACTACTACGCTGTATTTTACTTTGTAGACTCAAGTGGTGTCTTAATTGCGAATGATGGTTACGGTTTTTATCTTTTTCATGCATTTTACGCAGGAATATTTTGCACATGATATAATACATAACTTACCCTTGTATTTAAAACGAAGTCTCATTGTAAATATTTTATTTCCCATTCACAATGTTATAAATTGTGTGGATATATTTTAGTTAATTGTCATTTGTTGTTGGAGATGAAATAATTAAGGTTGTCTCTTTTTAATATACCCTTAAATTCGTTTATTTATTGCCAAGTAAATTTCTTAACATGAAATGAAAGATTTTAATAATATATTTTGTGGTTTTAATTTGCGGTGTAACATTATCAGCCTAGAAAGGTCATCTGATGTCACATTATTACTGAACATTGCTAAGTAACTCTTGAAATTAGCAATTTTTTGCCACTTTTATAGTATGTTTCTGAAAATAAAAGAACCCTTCCATTTTCAAAATATTTAGCTACATTGAATGGTCATCTTGCTTTAGTTTCTCTTTAGTTATATATTTTCCTTAGACACTCAGTTTTACAACATAACTTATATTCTAGTGATAATTTAATAATTCGTAAATAAAAAAAGAAATCAAGTTTCTTTACAATTAAGAAACGTTGTCACTCACATCATGTTTTATGACATTTGACTTTTTTTCTGCCTTTTTATTATAGCGATAACACTGTGCTTTAATTACCTGTAACTACAACTTTTACATTTCCTGGTTCATACAAGCGAAAGAAATCAGAAATTAATTACAATTGGCATAATTTAATGTAAACTTTTTTAGCATTAAAATCCAGAATGTACAATTTTTAGCCCATTTAGTTAATTGTTTTATCAAGTTTCTACGTGAAGCGATTTCTGAAGAAAACGGTTATTATTGATAGACAGACAGAATATCCGTTTTTCCTTTTGAAATATGGAATCTTATTAAGAAATTATTTGAAAGAGTAATCTTCTTTACAATATTATGTACTACGCTTCTTCATACAACAGAATAAAAATGAAATTGAATTTATTTAAAAATAATAAATTAGAAAGAAACTCAAAGGGACGTTTAATAGTATTAGATAAGTTAGCTACGGTTATTCAAAAGACGATCCATATATTGAAGATTCCAAAGATTTAACTTATGGAACAAAATTACATATCGAGAGATCAAAAGGTCTTTGACTTTGCTGAATTTAAATTGAGTATGAACGCTGGTATTCAGCCGGTCTGTAAGTTAATATTAAATTGTCTCAGTCGAGCGGTCTTCGTTCAATCAATGGCCGCTATGAACGTGGCTATGCAGTCAATTAATTATTAATTATTCAGCCTTTGTATTTCAATAGGCATTTGTTACATAATACTTGGAGAGGTATTTCAAATAGGTCTGTGTGAAATGTTGGGTGAATTGTGAATTTCTCGACAAATGATCTATATATTGGTAGTTACCGAAGCGTCCAATTACAAGTGGTGCTAATACGAAAATTGTGTTGATAATTATATGAATTGTGCCTCTGCACTTTATATTGAAGTATTAAATGGTTAGAATATATCTAAATAAATCCTATGGCAAGTACTGGTCGGAAAGGTGAATTACGTTGGTGAAGTGAGTTTTTAATATATATATATAAGTTATATAATTAAGAAAGAAATAATCATGAGAAGCAATGTACGTGGGACCAATTTACAGTTTTCAAAAAAATTCAATTTAGTTTTAGTACCTTGATTTGTGTTGCTTGTGTACTTTGATTGCAAATTAAAGTTTTGGCGAATTTGTTTACCATTTAAACTGCCCCTGTTTTGGAAACATTTATCTAACTTTGTCCACCTATGAACTTAAGCAATGAATATATAAGTGTATAAGTATATGTATATATATATATATATATATATATATATATATATATATATATATATATATATATATATATATATATATATATATAAATATATATCACAATGGTTATATAATTAAGAAAGACTGATACCGAAGTCACTATTGTGCAAATAGGTAGTGACACTACATTTAGCTTTTTGATTTTAACATTAAATGACATCCAAATATTGTTATTTTAGTACATTTTAATGTATTAGATATTGCGAAACATGGAACCTACATTGATTTTTTTTTTATTATTTAATTTATTTACATAGGCATTGTATTTCAATTATGTTGTCGCTGGACAAATCAATAAGAGCGGTTAATTAAGAACATTTATTTGAGTATGCTACGATAACATTATAATTTACTATTAAAACTTCGTTTATACTGCTTACAATATTGACAATTAATATTTCGTAGGGTTGCTCTCGGTTACAGTAACTGCCTTGCACCCACGGGGTAATGAGGTTTATTAAATTTTGGCGTGTTTCAGTAAAAAGAGTATTCCAAGATGCAATAAAAGCGTCTCAGAGTGCGTTCATTGCTTGTTCTCTTAGCGGCTTCACTTTTCTTAACTTCGCTCTGAAATTTTTCTACAGCATTTAAATCCGAGCCGTTAGTAGACCAATTTAATACAGTAATTTATTGTTCGGATGGGAATCTTTTCACTGAATGGACAGTGTGTTTAGGATCGTCATCGAGCTGAAACTTTCATAAAATTCTTCAACATGGGG
Source organism: Druceiella hillmani (assembly GCA_039881145.1). Lineage (NCBI taxonomy): Eukaryota > Metazoa > Arthropoda > Insecta > Lepidoptera > Hepialidae > Druceiella > Druceiella hillmani. The sequence goes on along the minus strand of JAYKKI010000021.1, from coordinate 24,910,871 downwards.
AAACATAATGTCCTCTAATATTTGTTTGTAGTTATATTGATCTAACATGCCTCTAATTTGTTTTAATGGTCCGACATAAAACCATGGGAAACATCGCCAAAGTTTAATGTTTACATCTCCATACTTCACTTCTTTTTTTATAACAAGGATCCAGTGTCCTTAGTCGACGGATATATTAGTTTTCATCCGAACTTAATCGATTTATTTACCATTCGTCCGAAAATGAGTCGTTTTTTGACTAATTTTCCATCCAATTGTCATACTTTCTCGCAATTTCTAAACGAGATTTCCAGTGTCCCTTCGTCAAAAGCGGTACTCTTCTGAACAATTCTTCCAAATAGTTCGTGAAGATATAGCTTCGTTGCCGAAAAATTAATATCGTATGTTTTCAAATCTGTTAAATTAACCAGATTTTGCTAAACGAACGGTCAAAGGTTCTTCCCGAGACGTTGTTTTTAGTGCTTTCGTCTTTCGAATAACTTTAGCAACGGTGTTTAATCTTTTGAAGTGATTAATTGCATTGATATTAAAGTATTTCAAAGGATTCGCAATCTTTTTTTAAGACGAATAACGTTCATAAAGTGGCATAATAATGTTTCTAGTAGAAAGGCCACATCTTTAATATTGCCATATTTTTTAAATAATTAAGTTTCAAAATATTTTTAAAACCAAGAAAATGCTAATATATCCTAATTATTTATTCGATGACCAGTATCTTTATATGCCACCTCTTTAGAAAATAAATGAAATAATACCCGTAGTTTATTTTCTTCTGCATTGCCTAGAGTGAAGTGTAAAGACTTATTAAATTACCAATATTTTGATGTCAATAAAACTAGAATCAGAAAAATAATAAAGAAGTAATAATTTACTTGCCTGTTTAAAGTGCCGCCAACATAAGTCAGTATAATATTTTAGAATTAATTAACTCTGTCATTAGAGAGCAAAAAAAATTAAAGAGAATTTTAAATAATTACCGTTGCGTCTGATGGACAAATTACAATAGTATCTAACCGTTAGAGTTCCGACGAGCGCCATCGCGCTCGTGAGCGTACTAACTAAATTTGCCACGAGCGCAATGGCGCTCGCAAAATCGTTGCTGTTTAGTGCGCGGTAGAGGAGGTAAATTTTTATCTTTCTACATGTTACATAAAGTTGAAATTATAATATTATTAGTAATTACAATATAAAAAGGATCCAGGAAAAAAAAATGTTTAACCCATAATGTCGGAATACGAAAATAATTCGAGTGAAAATGATCGTTTTTCAAGTTGTGAAGAAAGTGATAGTGGGAGTGACATTGTGGTGCGCACATAATTTGGCGCAATGCAAATTTTGAGGGATAGTGGTAATAGTGACGAATGACTATATATATATATGTATGTATATATATATATGTATATATATATATATATGTGTGTGTATATGTATATATATACATTTAAATATATATACATATATCAATTATTTTGCTGATACGGAGGATGTAACGGACTGAGAAAATACAATACGACCTTGATTTCAGTTTTTGTTATAATTTTTGTTCATAATATATTTATTTCCATAATTTTCTTTGTATTTTATTATCCTTATACAAGTTTTTATTAAGAAAACACCGAAAAAATGATTAAAATTGGATAATTTTTGGAAGAGATACAGTTTTTTTCGAGACAAGGGTAAATGACATCAAAAACAAAAGATTTCTTTGGCATTTTTAAGTATATATGAGTAAAAAACCGAGGCACTAAAACGGGTAAGGCTTCTAATTTTGTTAATCAAAACTGTTATTTAACTTTTAATGATTATCTGAATAATTGAGAGGCAAACAAATTAAAAAACACACGTAAAAAATTCAATGAAATGCAGATCCTAAATAAGGACATTATATTAGCATTTCAGAACGAGGACTCTTGAAAGATATAAGCTAAGATTTTAATATACGTGCGAGCATAATATTGGATATATTTTTGTTAATCTACTGAAAGACGAAAATACAACTGGATGTACGAAAGGGCTTAGGAATGAAAGAAGCATTCTGTACGAAAGAGGCTCACGTATTAATAAAATTTCCTATTTTTGCAGTCTCGGTGTTCCAAAAGTTATATAGTAATCAATACGTAAATATAATTCACGTTTCTTAATTTTTATAAGCTACCGATTACATAAATGTTTCGAAGAAATATGATAAAAAATAGAAGTAATTTTACATCAGTAATAAAAGTAGTTTTAAGCTGAGTTTATGTAAGCTCACATGTGTTATTTTAACAGTCGCGTTTGAATAAAACGAGAGCTATCTGATTTGCTAAAAGGTATCTCAACAAGATTAGAAATAAATATGAAAACTCTTATAGATATATTAAACATGGAAAGCTCATCTTACATTCGATCGTTGTTGGGTATCAGGCCCATTAGCTATGAGAGAGGGAGAAAATATTAATTTAATATATATTGGCAAGTCTATATCTTCTCTAAGTTTATATCTTTATGAGATTACATAAAAGTCTTAAATTGGAAATGGAAATTTAAGTCACTTTATATAATTTAAGTTCCAGTAGCATAGCTAGCTTTTGAGCATAGCCATGTTTTACATTACATATAACTCATTGCATGTTTAAAATATCAGAGGTTCTCAACATTAGAATTTTGCCAAACATAAACGCACGTCAGACATATTTTTACATGCGAGTTTGACAGCGCGCGTCTATCGAGTTCTGTCCCAAGAAAGCTTGTTTACCGAAATTTAATTAAAATATTTTAATTTTGTTGTATCAAATACATTTGAAAATGTTAATATCCTATTGTACAGAACTTTTTGGACCAACTAAACATCCCTCGCCGAATCGAATATATCAAGTTGGCGCTTAAGTATATTTTAAATTCATAATCATATAATTTCAAATGTATATAAAAATTAGCTTCGTTGTAATAACTTAAATGACAATATTATCTATCAAGTTCATAATAGTATTACAACAATTTACTAACGACTCATATGTCTGATAATACATATACAGTTACATATGTATTATCAGACATATAAGTTGCATATGTCTGATAATACATATGTAACTGTATATGTATTATCATATACAGTTGTAAAATTAACATGTAAACAATCATATTTGCTGTTATGCATATGTTATCATTTTTTTTCTTTAGGCAAATGGGCGCCTAGATACATCATGGTCAAATATAGGACGCAGGTATATTTATTATTTTAAATTATCCTTTATTCACTTCGTATTTAAATGTTAATTTTACAATATCACAGTAGAGAAGTCGCTACAAGTACAAATTAAGTTATGAATTCCGATAATTGTTTCAATAAAAAGTAATATTTATAATTTAGAACTTCACACAATATTTGTTTTCAACAATTATGCAAATGTAAGAAATATTTTGATATCTACAATGAAATGTTATGTAATAATTATTAAAAAGTTTTTGGTATAACGTGGTGAATGTAATATTCATTTTTTTGCGAATAGATATACCGCATTCAGTTTTCTTCAATGCTTTGATGGAAATGATCAATGGTCGTTGTTACGTCTTGATTTCTCTTTTGATGTTAAGTTAATTATGCTCTCATAAACAGATCATAAAAACGTTGCACTTAGCGTCGCTTCGTTACATTATTTATTGTATTTAATTCAAAATGTTAGATAAGTTTTAAAGGGTACAGTTAGTCTGTCAAGTTGTTGATCTTTATTGCATTTTTAATGCCACAGAAGAAAAATACATTTTATGTTTTGTAAATTAAGTAAACTGTATTATGTCATTGAAGATACAACCGTTCTTTATGGAAATTATCATTTATATCCTATCCTTTTTTACTGATTGCACAAAACACAGACAAAAATGAATAAGTACTACTTGATCCTTCCCACGATTTTTTTCAAAATTTCTTAAGGATATCCTGAAACCACACTAGTTTACATCACATTTAATACATAATTGTATGGGCCTTTTCCTATCGCAAGATATTTATATTAGGAACCTTATAATTATTGTATTTGCAGAATACAAAAACAAGGGTAAAATTGTTTTAGTTAAAAAAGAGTTCCTAAATGAGGGTAAATGAAATAAATATATTTTGTTAATAACGTTTTTTGCTCGCTATTGTTTATGAACCTGCAGAAAAGTGAAAAAATTCTGAAATTTTATAGAGCAACTGTCTTACCAAATTCTGCGCTAACAAACCTGTATGTGTTACTATGACGTCTATAAAATTAATTTTAATATCAAAACTTAGTTGTCGTTTTTAATTTCATAACTATACAAATTTTTTACTGAATAAATAATTTATAATTTTTCATTCAGGCAATTTATTTCAACTTGTATAATGAAGTTATGAATTGCGCAGTTTTAGTGTTTCAATAAAATGATATGTTATCACATTTACATTTACCACTTAAAAGGAGAACGTAAAGAAATAAAACAAAAGTATTTATCCGCACCCGGATCAGTAATTATGTGGAAACTTTCTCGGCAAAAACAAAACCCTGTAAGGCAGCAAATAGCCCCACAGGGCTCTCCGCAACATTTTACGTCCGAAATCCCGAGAAAAAGATCCTCTGAAGTACAGAGTCGTTCCACGAGAGGGGACCAACAAATTGAACGCTCTAGCGTCGAGTAAATGTGTGAGAAAAAATAAATTGTTCCAGTTCCCACTGGAGAGAATGTGGTTTAAGGGTGTTACCAATATAGCTTTGTATCCGTGTGTGGGGGATCGCCTTAGCATGGATTTACTTCTGGATGAAATTATGGATATACATAAAGGTACGAGAGTGTGTATCCGACGAGTATTTACAATTCGAGTGAAGTAACTAATTTAATCATTTATACATATTTTTATTGGTGAAAAACAATATTCTATTCAAAATGTTTTACATAACTTCTGATTATTTGCCTAGAGTACGAAAAACATATTGCATTGAATAGTGGATATATATACATATATATATACATATATACATATATATATATATATGTGTGTGTGTGTGTGTGTGTATACATGTTTACATACAATATGTTTTCAAACGATCAGCCAGCACACCAACTACGAAGGTCGCAAAATTAAAAAAAAATCGCGCGAATATAAAATATTTATACTAAGTAGCATTAAATTTTCACATATAAATTTGATTCGTGTCGATTTTTTATGTAGACGTTTGATTTAGGAATATTTAAAGGTCTACAGTAAATTCATTAAGGACCTTTAAAACAGAATTTGGCAATCACTTATCTAACTAGTACTGAAATATTAGAACATATAAGTACCTGAAATGCACAAATATATTTATAATATCGTTATCTCATTCTATTAAGTGCATAATTGCCGTGATACTTATTTTATTAGTATCGCAAAATTCTATTCCGATTCATTTTTTTACAGGCTTGTTAATCAGGCTCGCAGTGAAAGTTTTATATCTAACAATTATCATGGATACCTACGTATATCCGTTTCACTATCTTACCCAAAATTTAGTTATATGCAATAGATACATAAAACAAAATTAAAAAAATAATGCAACTTAACAGCTCTTTCAAATGACACCCCACGTCTTCGAGTTAAAAAATGTTTATTTTAATTTAAACCAAACATTTAATTATAAACCAAGCATTGTAGCGCGAAACATTTTTTTTGTGATATTGATCTCTATTGTAAAAAAGTAATATATTATATAACTATATTTTATCAGTCTGTAAAAAATGCATGAACTCGAGACATTTCCATCAGTTAAGTTACAGAGCTCCAGAAAAATATTTTATTTTGAGTCGTTAAAATACAAAACTATAGGAAAGACAGAGGAAAGATTTCAATAGCATATTGATACACGTGAATGATAAGTATAATTGCAATAAACAGGATAAAAATTAAAAGAACTTAAAAACATAAAAGAAAATAACGTTATTGATGAGTCTTCCGCAGATGGTTCGTCAATATTATAATAATCAGAACCAATCAACATCCTCAACATAGTATACATATTTACATAGACAACATCTTGTCACGACTATACAATCATTTTCACTCAACATCGCCTTAGAGTGCCTGTCATCGCTCGGGTGGCGAACTATGCGGTCTCCGCGCTTAGGGAATGTCTCGAGGTGCCAAATGTTCGAGTGTTTCGTGAAAAATGTGTGCTGCGGGCGTATTTTGTCTCTCGGTGCAGGGTGCGGACGCGCATTCCAGCGGAGTTGAATGAAATGCGACCGCTTGGACAGGTGAAAGACGGGGGGCGAGAGAATTCATTTGATTTATTATATGGGGTGGACTGTGAATTTATTATAATACCTTGACTGTGAGAGGGGAGGTGAAGAATAGGGACACTGCTTGATTTATTATAAAGACCGGAGTATGAATACCTATAAGAGCTGGGTTGCGAAGGGGTAGGCTAGGAATTTGTTTGTTCTAGTACAGACTGGAATGAGGATAGTTCTATAAGCTGAACTGTGAATTTATTACAATATTCTGCTAATGAAAAGGGAGAGAAAAATAATTATCTTTTCGTTAAATGAATTGAACTGAATAATTACACGAAATTGAACTATAAATTGATAAATTTCAACTACGAAGAGAGAGAAATAACGAGCGAAAGACAAAGGAAAGGGAAAGAAATAGAATTTGTTTCGCATATGTTGGAGTTTCGAATTACTTGGTTAGAATTGGAAGTTTTTTCTAAAATTATTTCATGAAGAAAAACATTTACATTCTGGATTTCAATTCATTTAATTATCTTTTTATTTTCATAAAATCCATGTTCATCTATATGTCCTTCGTTTAAAAATATACATAATAAAAACATTCATAGGGGGAAGGTGTGAAAATAAAAATAAAGATAAATTTGATACTAATTTTTCTTGTTTCTGGAAGCTAACTCTTATATTACCGATTATCTACATTAGTACTAATAACGTACATTATACATTTTTATAATAATAATATTTGATAGGACTATAAGAATAGAGTAAATTTAAATTCAATATTAAACACATATTATAACGAACTGAACAAACTAAAATTTGAGCGATTTGAATACGCTGAAGGAAAATAAAATGTATATATTCACCTTAATATCTAGTTTCTTTCCAAAATACAGTATTTTTCGTTTAACAAAAAAAATATTCACACGTTTTGTATGTATACCTATTCTGTAATGTGCCCTGATGGTGTAGTAACTTTACAATCTCTACGGAGCTCCGTTAGCTACCAGTAGCTAGACGGGGCGCGACGTTTATTTTTTCCTTTATAGAGACCCATAATATATATACGTTCCTACCTAATTACTTGTACTGAAACATAAGTGTTTCGATACTAATAATTTATTAGAGAATAATTTATTATTATTTTTTAGAGACGTTTCGTAAAAAGTAAGACTTTAATTTTATAATGGGGTGATTGCCATTTGATAAGTTTTAATTAAATTTGAATTTCAATTAAAAGTTTGGCTATTTTCCATTCCCGATAAACCTAAAGAGCTTCTTAAGAATACCGTTTTTTCTTCTTCTCATGGCTTCCTCGCTCACACACAGCAATCTACCCCTATCGGGGATTAAACTTCTACATAAGTATTTTCGTGAAACGATGCTTCACATGCTCCTTTTTTTTCAGACGAAGAGTTCACGTAGTGTTTGTCGTTACTTGTCAGACGCAAATAGTTTCGAGATGGAAGACCGCTGTTATTCGTCAAGTTGAAGAAAGGACACTTATGCAGGATCAGATGTTCATTTAAAAACGTCGCAGAATATCGAGATGGGTAAAATGTACAAATATATGATGGAGAGTGAGAGATAAAAAGAGAAAGAAAGAGAGAAAGAGAAAGATGTAAAAGGAATGAGAGAGAGAGAGAGACTTTTTTTATAATTCATTACTATGCCAGTAAAAACTGAGCTACGTGAAATTTGAGCATCAATTGGTAAGAGTTACAGGAAGGCCTATTGGGATTAAATAAAGTCGAAATATGAATGAAAAATTATTAGTTTCATTGACTGGGTGTGAACCACAGAGTAGGCGTAATGAAATCGACCACAGAAATCGTTGTAGCAGAATAGAAATATCCAAAGGTCTTTTAAATATCGTCATGTGTAATATGGTAAGTTTTTTTGGTGTTATAGGTTCTTTTATTATTGAAAACCAAAGTAATGACTATTTTTTATTGAATGTCAAGTCATTGTCAACAATCCCTTATTAATTTTTAAAAAGCTTGACAAAATGTTTTATGTATACGTGTTTTCTGTATACGTCAATTATGACTTTGTGAAATGAATTACTGGAATACACAAAATAACTTTTACATCAAGCTCTCTTTACCTTAATTAATTTTTTTAATATATTTCTGGCTATCTTCTATTGTGAGAAACCGATTCCATAAAATTCATTTCTATGTAAATTTCCTGACCTTTATATTTTCTTTTAAGATTCTTTTTGTCATTCTTATTTATAGGTAATTTATTTCTTGTTTGAAATATAATTTCTAATCACTCTTACTCCGGTTTCGAATTGGTTTGAATACTTTAAAATCCTTTTGAATTTTACTTGTATTACGACCCACCTGTAGTGCGATTTTTTCAACTCCGCGTTCAACAGTTTCAATTTTATTTCAGACTCGATAGTTGTAATACATTAAAATATCTTCAGTCAAAATTCTTCTAGACTCAACAGTCTGTTATTACCACTTTTTAGAAAATTTGGTGACATGCTTTTTCTTGCGAAAGATTTTTTATTTACGATTTACTATCTTCTAACATATTTACTGAAGATTGTGCTGAAATTTACTTACCATCTTCACTTGCACCTACCCATTCTTCAAAATCATCACTTATCAATTCTCCAAACAGACTGAACTATCAAATACTTCGTAACTCCGCAGTATAGTGTTCTAATGTTAAGTAATTCATAAGATTTCAATTTAATTTCTTTCTCTGCAATAAACTAAATAATCTAAGGGGACATTATTACTAAATAAATCATCCCGGAAATTATTTTAATTATTACGGAAATTATTACTTAGCGAAACCATCGAAATCTCAATAATAAACTTGCGGAGATCTGCCCGCATTGCCATTTAAACGAAAAAGAATGACACTTTTATTTTCCTTTTTTTAATTATATTATTATATTTATAATATAATAAAAAAATATTATATTATTATTTCAGCCCAACTACACATCTAAATTTAAATATATATAATAATATAATAAAAAAAAGAAATTAAAATAAATAAATGAATAAAGAAAACGGGGGATGTGTTGAATTACTGGTATAACCTTGTTCTAACTTTCAGATACCCTTGCTATTATATAAATATATTACTGAGAATAACATCCATTTAATTTTATTATACACCGGAACATTTGCATTGTATAATCTCATAGAATAACATCACTAAAAAACTTGTATATTGTATAACTCTCGGAAACATAATAAAACCTACACCGCTCCCCTACAATAAACTCATTACCATAAGCAGTGGGAAAACCCACACAAACCCGGCTTCAGCCATTGTTTTTTAAACATATAAATCCTGTTGGATGTTTGTAAGAGTTAATCTTTGCTAATAGCCCACCTGAAGATGTTGTAATACAACGAAACCTAGGTCGTGGTAAAGAAATTAAAGAAAGTGGAAATAATACTACATCACGTATTTTCATTTAATTGTGAATAATGAATATCTACAAAATTAACGCCAAATATATTCAATCAATGTAAAAATTAACAAGTACACATATGTAAATAAAACAAGTAAACATATGTATATATGTGATATCTTCATTCATCAAACGAGCTTACGACATGACTCTCGCCTGTATAAATACGGATAATATACGATAAAGCCAACACTATACAGGTAAATTACATAAATGAACACAGGAAAGCTAAATTAAATTCCGTCTGCATAAACGTGGTGGAATTTGCGAGAAATAGTACTACACGGCTTTAATAATATTTATGTTTATCTTCCGTTTGGTTCAACAAAGCTTTTGAATTTTATTTAATTTGGACAAAGTTCTAACCAGAGACAGTTTTCAGTTACCTACTACTGATATGATTTTAATGAAAATTTTTATACGACAACTTACGAATAACGTTGCTTTAAAACGAGGAGGGTTGATAAGGACCATTTTTTGCCCATCACGCAATTTGTATAGTTAAAAACGTATATTTTTTCTTTTATGAGATTTACGTTATAAATAATATAGTAAGTCACAGAAATTATTACCCAAAAAGAGAGCGTTTCCCCTTTTTTACATTTTTATCGTTTTTTTAATAAATGTTCCATGAACTATATTGACTTTGACTTACAAGGGCTCTTAACAAGCTTGTATATGAATACTATTTTATTTTGGTTCACTGTGCACTTCTACGCAATATTGATAAATATATTTCGCACGACAGTACCAGTTGCGCTGTGTTCGGAACTTGTTAAGACGTATTTTGGTGCGCTCAAAATGTATTTACGTATCGTAGATATTAAAAATATATTCTGAAACTGTTGTTCTTAAAAAACGTAATAATGAATAATGCCTGGAAGCTAGTGTGATTTTGTAAATATGGCGAAAAAAAATTGTGATATTCGTACCGATACACAGAAGTTCCAAAAACTGTAATCTGCAAAGTGATTCTAAGTTATGTTCTAAATGCAGACACATTTCGTGTGGCTCGGCCTCAAAATACTTGTATTTTATCTTCCGTAGTGAAAACAAGAATTCTTGCTTCAACAAGTAATTCCGATGACACTACGAAGAAACCTTATGTAAATTTTTTCAATGCCTCGTTGTCACAATTCTAATACTTTTTGTATAATATGTAAACGTAATAACTATCTCGTGACTGTACCAAAAGCAGCTCGAACTAAAGCCTATATAAAAACTGGAATCTATATTTCTTCGAGAAAACGGCACTACAAAACTCATATTACCGGACCGGTATTCAGTGAATTGGCTTTGCAAGATTTACATATTTTTTAACCAATATCGAAAAGGTAGCAAAAAAATGGTCTCGACTTCGACATACCGGGACAGCTTTTCGAGTCTGATTACTATAGTCTCATGGGTATAGCTATGACGGATTTTAACTGTATTTTTAAAAGAGTAAGGCCGAAAATTTGGTTCTTGAAAATGAGGTCATTTCGTACTTATTTAGCAATATTACTTGTTAAACTTAGAACTGGTATATCTAATAGTGTTCTGACCACATTATTCAATGCTAAAAATATTAATATCATATTCTGTACGATGTGCACGCCGGGCTTTGGTGGAGAACTTTGTGCCACTACATCTTGGAATAGAACACGTAACGGCAACACATGTTTTTTGAAAAGTATGCAAGGCCTTTTGCAGGAATATTATTTATTCCCGACGAGGACAATAATGCAGTTATGCTCGTTGCTGATGGTACGTACATTTATATAAAAAAGTGTGCGAAATATTCTTTCCAGGGACGATCTTTCTCGTTACACAAAGGAAGACCTTTGATTAAACCGATGACGGTGGTAACTATTTCCGGTTACATTGTAGACCTCTTCGGACCTTACTTGGCCGATTCAAAGAACAATGACGCTAACATACTCACACATTTATTATGAAAAAATGGACATAATATTAGAGTGGCTAAAGCCAAATGATGTAATGATTATTGATAGAGGCTTCCGTGAATGTTTGGAACTTCCAGAAGAAATAGGTCTCGTACATGAAATACCTAGATTCCTAAACAGGCAGCAATCATTTGCAACAGAGGATGCCAACAAGACGCGTCTTGTGACCAAAGTCAGGTGGGTCATTGAAGCGGTTAATAGTCAGTTGAAAAACTGGAGAGCATTGGATAAAGTAATACCAAACACGAAAATTCTACTTGTGAATTAAATGTGCTATTCTCAATGAATTTCATTCTACAAGGATGAAAAACACCGAAGATGATATAATTTCTCAAAGGATGCTTGATTTGGCCAAAAATCCGAATTACTTATTAAAGATTTTCGAAAAGAAAGGATGAGCAAGAAAAAGAGCAATCTGGACCAAGCTAACTGATACGGATCTTTAATATTTTCCACACCTAACTTGGAATGAGCTGCGACAGTTAACTCTTGGTATATATCAACTTAAACAAAGTCAATCCTACACTCAAGAGCACTTAAACAAAAAAGGTCTTTACTTACTTTACATACATTGTGAAGTTGATTCTGTTCTTCGACTTCAGCTACGATCGCAGCACATAACAATATAATATTTGGATAAAAACAGACTGAAATAATATCGAACAAATACAATGGTACTGTCAATGTAAAGGAGGTGCAAGAGTCGTATGGTGTTGTGCTCATGTTGCTTCCGTATTATGGTTTCTAACTTACTGGCGCCGCAATTCAACTGAAGTCAAAAACTAAGTTTCGAATATGCCCATACACTACAAGACGCTGCCGCTAATAGATGGTCCAGCAGCGATTCGTATGAAGAAAGCAAGTAGGATTAAAAACATATTGTTCAAAGTATCTGTTCCTAATTATTTTAAGTTTTTGATTATATTTTTCCCATATTTAAAGTATTGAAATAATATTAATAATAAACTCTTTTCATTTCAATTTTGCATTTAGTGTCCTAATTACAATTGATATCGGTGTTAAAATGAACGACAATAGTCAGTTTACATTAATAAATGTTTATAACATCTATGTAATTATATATTTTATTTATTCCATCAATTACAGAATTTTCATTTAAATATTGTTTGTCATATTTATCATGAGGTATACTATTAAATATAATGTAGGTCACATCAAGTGGCTTATAGGTGAAAAAAGGTTCGTATCAACCTTTCTCTTTTTTTCTTCATTAGGTAAGGTATACAAGGACACAAGTTGAAACACATTACTTAAAACATCACACTAAATGAAACCATCAATAGTAACGTATGACAAGCTGTGTGTATCAATGAACTTTGTCGCTAAGACAACTTTCAAGACGAAGTATTATTGCTAACTTTGTTACCCTCTAGAAGACTTCATAAATTAAGTTACAGCCCGAAGGAGTGCCTCTAGGTACGACACAAATGAAGAATACTTCATGGGTTTGCTTTTATGGTCCTAGCGGTCTCCAAATAATAACTTCGTGCGCGATAAAACTAGTAAGTTGTAAGTTTCGCAATCGTATGGGTACAATGGCGATGTCATATGAGAGGACAACAGTTTCGGTGTGTTTTTCATACACAATAATAAGTTTGGTCGGCAGTAAAGCTAAAAGAATTTACTGAGAGTCGAGTAGATAACTAATATCCTTGGTTATATTTGTGAGAGCTTATTAAGCTTACATGGAATTCGTAAACTGTAATTAAAATATATAACGAAACTTGCAGATAACTTTTTTTTTTTTTATTTATTAAGTTATCGAGGAAAACGATTCTAGAAAAACAAACTTGTTAGATTTGAAAATGTTTGTAAAGTTGAAATTGTTTATGCTTTAGATGTTTTCAATTAAATCATTACTTAATTTGACAAGAGATTGCATCGTTACATTATTTACAATACATTGTTATGGTCTATATAATGGTTTACTGCGATACAATAAATTGGGTTTTATTTTAGCTCAAGGCTTAATTGTCAATGGTAAGAAGAAATGTGAACTTTTCGTAGCGATTAAATATTTAATATAATTCTTTAAACATTGTGAATTATTTGTTTAGTAAATACTTAACATAACCTTTTATGATGTTATTTTTTTTTCAAAAAATGTATATTTTCTTAACAAATTGCCGCTGATCCAGTTTTGCGTTTTTAAATTTTCACTTGACCTGTGTTGTGGGTGACGATATCTTTAAATATTACTTAAAATTACTCACTCTATGTGATCTTTTAAATAAGGTTGTACTTTATTTTTCGTTCAAGTAAAAAAAACCTTGCATGGTGTTTATAGTTGAGATGAACTAAAATTGCAAGTTTATTCCACCTCTCCTGACAGACAGATATTTGTGTTCTAATGTATCATATCTACTATGAGTACTCCTTCACTGCACATGCCGTCGAACTCTGGAATAAAGTTGATCCTAATATTATTAGAAAACAGAGCGTAGACAAATGTTTTCAAATGTTATCTGAAAAAGGTATTAAATCTTGATTCCCCACCACTACCCTGTTCCTTCCTCCCTATCTTATCTATTTTCCCTATCCATGTTGATACCTAAAGATTTGCTAATTTAGTTACCATTAGGTTAATTTTAACTATGTAATTCTCAACTTCTGGTGTTTTTTCAAACTTACATATAGCATCTATTCGTATGTTTAATAAATACATTGTGCCTACTGTTACGTTAATAATCTTAATACTATGTCTTTATTTTGAGACAAAGCACCAAGTTGAAGTTTACAGGAATTATGTTATTTCACGAGTATATAAATAGCATATACGTAATTGTTAACCATAAATTATGTGCGTACCGAGTTTCATGAAAATCTGTCGAGGCGTTTAATGGTGATTAACTAACTAATACCTACAAACTTGTGGTTTTATTATTTTACACAAAATAAATCGCAATGTCACAGCCTATGTATTATTACACCAAATATATGCTAAATGTATTAGAGATTGCTTGGTTTATCCTTGCTTGGTTGAAGATTTATTAGGTAATAAACAAACTGATGAAACTTGAGTTTACAATATTAATGTTTTTTCACCGAACTTTGTGTAGTATCGAAATATGCATAATAAAATTTTTACTGAAGAATGAGGGTTAAATATGGTTACATATTGACCATCAGCTCTTGAACATGACCGATGTAAACACATAATAAAACAATATGTATACACATATATATATATATATATATATATATATATATATATATATATATACAAATTTGACATGGTGGTTTCATGTGGTTTCTCATACCAATACTAATTTCTATGTAAATTTATCATTGTTATGAGAGCATACGTGAAACAAGTAATTTTGCCGTTAATATCTATAATGAATTTAAGACACGATTTCCTGTCACGCATGCTTTTTCATAATAAAGTATGCAGCCTTGTCTCATCCACTGAAGATGAAAGTTGCTCATAAACTCTTACATTTAAAGTTAGTCGCCAATAAAGGCTTTGATTATTTTAACTTCTTAATTTAATAAATTTACATCAAAATTAAATTCAAACCAATAGTAAACTGATTCAATAAATAATTGATTAAAGTAAAATGCATTCAAAATATACTGTTATATTTTTAATACCAGTATGGAAACTAGATATTTTTAAATGAAATTAAAAATGTTCAATAACAGTTGAAAGATATTGTTAAATTAAGGTCAGCTATACCTATTGAATATGTTCAAAAAACTTACTTGAATACTAAAATGTATCATTTTTCCCGGTATTAAAAGAGTGTAATGGAAATCTTCTTTATAAAAATTCAAAATTTTTTAGATATACGTTTCTGTAGTTTATCTTTGATATTTAATCGATGTCACGAACATCAAAATTGAAGTCACATTCCTGCAATAGTCCTCTTATCTCTGTCCAAAATCGCGCAACACAAATTTGATGTAAATTTGAATACGGTTGGTTGGCAAAATCATATTTGATCACGCAACGCGGCTGCTACTAACGTATTTTGGCACATTTTGCTGTTAAATCCAAATTGAATGTCGGGGTTATCAATTTCGTTAAATTTATTGCAATAGAACTTTTGAGCTTTTTCCTTTTGTGAGGACTTTTGTTTTCAATAGCGAAGCTTTGTCAAACGGATTGCTAAGTCCGATGAATATTTTAGTAGCTTATTTGCATCAAAGTAACAGTAATTAAATTGAGATATTTTGAAATTATTTATATTAAATGGTTAAAATGAAGTTGTATCATTTAAATTGGCGTATTTAGAAATTATTTTTCTAAAACAGTTAAATTTTAAATTCAAACTAAAGTTCAGATGAATAATTATATAAATTATTATTTATTTTTGTTTAGGGCGTCGAATTTTATATAATAGCTTACATATTTAATTTATTTTAGACAATGGTGAATCTAACTCTAACATCTAACTATTGCTCCTAACTGACTGTACTGAACTATTAGTTAATTTTACCTTTAGATTATCGTTTAGCATTCCCTCATATATCAAACTATTTGCTGATAGTGAAGTTATGGTTTACAGTAAATAAAATGGGGAAGAATTTATATAATTATTTATTCTATTAAACAATTAATTGACTCCTCATTAATTGGTATCAAAACATGGAAATTATAAAAATACATTGAAAGGATGAAACAAGTTGGTTTCCGTAATATTATTTTATTGATTTTATTGAATTTTTTTCTAAGACTTGTTTATTGTCATTGTAATTTTTTTCACATTTCTATTATGCGTGGCTTAAGTTTTTTTGAAAATGGAGACAGTTTTTTTTAGATTATCCAATATATTATTTTCTAAAGATATATATAAAAAAATATATAGAAATTGTCTTCCAAATCTATTAATCTCTAAATATACATACAACAATATACATATATCTCAGCACAAATTCAATAGAAAACCAACATGACCACACTTCAAATTTTCTTAGTATTCTTTACTGAATAAACTAAGCAAAATTCATTGCAAACTTCCTCTATTATGTACTATAGTATTACGGTAACTCCCGTTATTAAACATTGTAGTAATTTCATTTACACAGAAGTGTTTTTCAGAGTTCCGCATCTCAAAAGGAAAAACTCAAGTCACCTGTACGCCTGTCACTGCCGACTTTCTTAGAAACTATGTGATATAGAGGTAGTAACATAACTTATTAACTTACATATTTTGAACTAGCTAATTTTTAAAAAATATTCTTATAAGAATTAAAGAGGTTGTAATTAAGTTCTCAATAAAGGATTATTTCCTTCCAAACACCCCCCCCCCCGAACCAAATAAGTGCCCTTCCACTTATTTCCGAAACTACTGAACCAAGATATGAAAGAAACAGGGTTGGTAAAATCTGACTAAAAGGTAACAATTACTATCAAACTTGGCACGCTTATATACGGACATGGTTTCCGAATCAAAAGCATCGTTATTGTAATCGTGAGTGATATCGATATCAAAGTATCGTTATTGTAGTCGTGAGTGATACCGAAATCAAAGTATCGTTGTACATAGTCGTGAGCGATATCGAAATCAAGGTATCGTTATTGTAGTCGTGAGTAATATCGAAATCAATGTATCGTTATTGTAGTCGAAATCAAAGTGTCAAAGTTTCGTAAGCGCGCTCAGCACATGTAGAATGTTAATTTAAAAAAGTGTGTTGAGACGTTTGTTTCTAAATCGACCCGACTGTATTAATCTTTGTAAAACTTCGTCACTGTTTCGTAGATATAGTTCATAATTCGAATGAATTATAGACAGTTTTTTAATGCTAGAAATAGCCTGATTCCTGTAGGATGCTACTCGGTGTTTTTTTTAATAATAATGAAAATTTAGTACTTCAAAATGTTGTAACTATTGGTAGAAAAGTATTACAATAGTTACATTGGATCATCTTTCTTAATGGAAAATTCAAGCAGGGGAAGCCTGGGATAATCGGAAGTATATATATATTTTGGCAGATTGCACATAAGATCCAAAACGGCGAAGATTATTTGTCATGAAACATAAATAATTATAAATCCCGATTACAATGAGAAGACAGAATATCCTTCTATTGCATACAGCAGGATATTCCGTAATTATTTATACCAAATGCACTCTACGTGACTATGCGAATGACTGTATTCTTGCAGTGGACAAACAATTTCAATGCAGCATATTTTTTTGGTTTTCGAAATACAAAAACCATCTGATGCTAACAATTTCTATTGTTGTATTTTGCAACATGTTAGTATCGACGAGTTTCTGCCCCAATTCAAACAATAGATCCAGAAGCACGCATAAAATAATATGTCATCGAAGCGTGTTGTGTTGGATTGATCACAAGGCATGTGGCCTCTGACAATATGGCGCACTGCGAGGACCCGAGTTTGATTTTCGGCCGCTCGTCGAGCAGAGCTGAACTGGAATTTTGGTTTGCTGTAAGAGATTACTCTCTTGGCAATAAGTTCGTTATATGTATCAATTGTATAAATTAAAAAACGTACATAAAAAATTATAATTTCTTCAAAGTATTGATGTAAGTTAATGCAAACAATTAAATGTTATAATCAAGTCCTAGTACCTACATTTTTTCCATGTTTAAGCCCATAGTTAAAAATGAGAAATAGGGCAGAAATTTTATATAATTTTGAAGCTTAATATTTCGCAAGTTGCAAAATTATGAGTAGAATTTAATTTTTTTTAATAAAAATACTTTACATGTTTAAGAAGGTCCATTACAATTTTTAAAAATCTTAATACATATTAATTAAGATCCCCATTTGAAGCGTCCGCTTGTAAAATTTCATGCACACAGGTCTAAAATTTAAGAAACGGTCTGAATCTTTAGAGACTATATCAGAGTTCCTTGTTTCATAGTTAGACAAAGAATAACGGAAGAAATCAAGTACCTAAGCAGATCTAGGGAATAGCGCCACAAACTTAATTTTTTATGGCTATATAGAATAGTAAATAACTAATTATCATTACAGAATCCCAAACTAGAAATGGCGCATATTAGTTGTAATGTTTAAGTGTGCGTAACGGGCGTTTGGTCTACGAGGTAACATCTTAATAGCTCTGTAGCATAGTTGAAACTTTATAACATCGGACTCTAAATGTAAACCAATCGAATTCTAAGTGAATTCGAATTCGATCAAATACTCATAAAAAAATCGAAAGCTTAACTGAAAATTTTAAGTTAAAAAGACATGCACGCCCCTACCCAGATCCTGGGGGCGAGGTAAATTCTACAGACATTTCGAGTAAACGATACGTTTCTGAGCCCCAAAAGACTTATTATTCGCTTCACTTATTCAACTGTTTGCAGATAATTAAAGAAAATTTATTTGCTAAAATTTACTTTTAAAATTACACGGATAAGGCATTCCGTAAGTCAATTATACCGTCTACGCTCGCTACTGGATGCTTACAAATAACTTTCTAAAAGTGTGTGTGCTTTTCTGCCTTCTTGGATTTTGTTTCTCTACAAGTACTCGCGGAGAGAGAGCGAGATCGCGAGCTCTGTCCAAATGGAATTGAAATTATTTTCCTTATTTATATTACTCTAATAAATATTGTTTTTCCTTTTATATTACGGTAAACAACTTTATGAAAAAAATAAGGTTCTCTTTTTAAGCAAATATAAATATATGTAATAAATAATTGAATGACATAATTATCGGTAAATTAATTATTTGATTTATTAAAGTTATAAATCGCCAACTAAATAGAGCTTAACATATTTAAACACATTACGTATTTAAATATGTTAAGCTCTATTTAGTTGGTGGTTTATAACTTATATTTACTTGTTATTTATCACATCTGACCTGATAACTACGGCTAGGCCAGAGCCTTCTAGTAAAAATTCTTTCAGAATGAGCCACCTTTAACCTTTGTTACGATCAACCTGTTTTTTTTTTAATTCAGCCTTTTTTTAGACAACAAGGTTATTAAAATGAAGCCAAAAATATTAACAAACTAAGAGTTAAATCCCTTATTAACAAAAGTATATATAAATACACTTGATAATATTTACGTATATAATAAAGTTTTAATGAGACTATGTCTGTTCACGCATCATACAAAAACTACTGGATAGATTTTACTGAAACTCTGTAGTTTTATACTCGAGATGCACGATCAACCTCTGCAATATAAATTATTACGCTATTCATAATGTTTAAAAGTTTTCAGATCTAATAATCTGTAACAAAATAAATAGCTTTTCTCGCACGAAAGTCGAACATAATTTGGTAGTAATTAATAAAACGTAATTTGCATGTAAACAGTAAAACTTTCGTGAAATAAGCAGTAATGTATTATATAATAAAAATATGTTTACTATACACATAACAAGTAAAAGTATTTTAAAAATAATTTTACTGGTAGAACTAACTCTCAAATTGAATATCTATAAAATCACTGGAGTAAACGTCGACCAACATAGGGTCGGTTTGGCAAGTCGCTGGTATCAAATAATATTTGTCGTCAACAGAGAGACAACGTCTATGAATGTTAAATTAAAAAATTGAATTTTATAGAATTATTATGAATGGAATATCTTATGAATGAAATTAATCCAATACACTCTCTAAAATTAGGTTGTACGTGTTCTAAACCCGAAACAAATTGCTATGTTACGTCAAGTTACGTTCCAAACGAATTTAATAAAAGTCATGATGCAACCCATAAAAATAAGGTGTATAAATTCACAATGAAACTTAATTAGATATAAATAAATAATCAAATAATATCACATATAAGTATTTATAACGTTATTCAGAAATATGATGCCATAGATCACAAACATACCTATGTTATCGATACGCAATAGATCAAAGTTAACGTCATCTTAATATGTACATATGCATTTGATCAATAAGACAAGTAATAATATAGATATACCGTTGGCTAATAATTTTGTTAATATTATGCTGTGATGCCATGCACTGCAAGTATATGAAAAAAATATAAACTATGTTTCTTCCACGATATGAAAATTTCATTACATTTTTTAAACGTATCTCGTCGTTTCATTTCTTAGTACTCAAGATGGGCTAATGCCCAATTTGGATAATACAGTTACTCTTTTATTTTTTTTTATTTTAAATAGATTTCCAAATTAATAATTTAACATTACCAGAAAATTGGCAACAAAATTGTTATAAAAGTGAAGTGTCAAGTCCAGTTTCAGTAGTTAAAACAACTAATATCAATGGTGCAAAATCGATTTGCGAAATAAAAACATATTTTATTGAAAATACAAATAAGTGACATTTTTGTGCATATATATATATATATATATATATATATATATATATATATATATATATATATATATATATATACACATATATATATGTATATATTAGCATAAGATTTCCAGGAACAAAAGGCCTGACTTTTATCGGCGCGCCTACTGTTCCACAAAAAATCACATCGATCCATTGCAATTGTTGCGATGTGAAAGAAGGACATAGGTATATACACACTTTCTCGGTTATTATATTAGGTAGTATAAATAAACAAAATTCATAAAATAAAATAAGTTAATATAAGAGTTATATAAGTGATTCAAAATATAAAACATATATAAATACGCATAGCGCATTAATTGGGCAAACCAAACATCCAAAGGGAGGATCGTTGCTGATAAGTCAAACAAAATTTTCATTGGTCGAAAAAAGTGAGTTATCATCAATTTTCAAATTAGCCTTCTGGGCTTAACGGGAGACCGGCGCCTGGGACCTGCCATTTACCCGCGTGCGGCTTATATATGAATTTGGCAAGCGGGTGTTCCCAATATGTATTATAGACTATATATATATATATATATATATATATATATATATATATATATATATATATTACATATTAAATCTTAGTCTCAGGGATTTTTAACAGTTTCTTATTCCCTCGTACTATCATATTTACTAACATAATAATTATGCCATAATCTTGACAGGAATAATTTATAAAGAAGCAGTATATTTTAAGTATTGCTTGAATGAAATGACGAATGGATTTGTACATATGCCAAAATTAATTCATACTAATAATGTGATAAAAAAAATTTTATGTTACTGTTAACCGTGTATTATATATGTATTATTCAATAAAAATCAAGATTTAATTTAGCTAATTTATGGTCAAAAATTTGCCTAAAAAATTAAAATAAATATTTTATAAACAAATTTTATTAAAAACAAAGAAAAACATAATGAAATTCGCATTATATTCCGCATATTATGATAAATTATATGTTAAAATACAATTTTTGAAATAATATGGAAATATTTCCAAACGGTAATAGTTTGTCAAAATTATGAAGACAAAAAGAAATATTAAACTATTTAAATTAATATAAACATATTAATTAAAAATAAAATAGTTTTAATATTATTATGTCATTCATTTTATTTATTATTGCAATATATATAGTCCATAATAATTACAAAATAAATTTTTACTCGAAAAACATTTTAAAATGACCCATACCTCGGTTTGTATTTTGCGTATCAGAATGAAAATAAAATATTTCTAACACATTTTCTCCCATAAACTTATTTGTAAGTAAAAAAAATAATACAAGAAAAATTAATGTATGTAAAACGTTATGTTATATCGATTTTAAACTTAAAATTTTATTTTATCCCGATAATGATGGAAACGACATTCAAAAGCACAATGTAATTTATACGCGAGTTTGTAAAGTGAAATATTGGTATGTACTTTCCTCGTCGGACGTCTTAAATGTATAGTCCGATTAAAAAAGAAAACTTGTGTTCGCAGAGCAACATTCATTATATTATGCGTCCTCAGGAAGCACATTTCATTTAAATTGCCCCCGGGATGAGAACATAATTTGAATTTGGATATGATCCTCGTTAAGAAATTAACCGAAGCCTATTTAAATGTCCTTAGAAGCGAATTTGCTGCAAATATGTTATTTTGTAATATGACTTCTGGATGTTTACAAAATATTATTGCAGATTTTTATAACGCACTGTTATATCCTGTACTTGCTAGCAGTAATGCTTACACAGCACCTGTCTCACGATTCTCGTATCAACATGATAAGGGCATCCGGCTGCCAGAGTATTGCATTACCATGACAAGCTCTGTTCCCAGGCCCGTCAGCAAACTCCACTCCCAGATGCATCAGCATTTCTTATCCTTTATAAACCCTGGACCGAAGCTTCACGAGGTTCAGATAATCACAGTTCAATCCAGTCCTTAGTCCGCGTCAGTCGTAATCCAGATACAAGCGCGATCAAAGTCTAACTAAATATTTTATAAAATATAATAATTGTAATAATTCGTTTAAATAATAATATCTAAAAATAAATTATTTTTTTTTTATATTAAAACTTAAAGTCGTCATAACATTTTGGTGGCAGCTTAAGGGATTTCAAAGAAAATCCGGGAAAACGCCTCATCAACAAAATCTTCATACTTACAACTACTATCATCGAAGAAAGGAACCAACGAAGTACCAGTCGAAAAACCACAAACTTCGCAGAGGAACCCCGAAAATTCGTCAAATCAGAAAACATAAAATATTGCCAATCTACATCAACTGAGTCAGCATCATAACAGTTCTCATCTACTAACATAACAAAGTGCATCGAACAGTCAACGCCAACAGCGCATCTCTCTCAAGAAACGACTTCAAAGCCCAACATCGCCACACCGAGCATCAGCATCTCAAATGTGGACTACGCATCTCATAATTCTATAAGCCTGTAATTTACTTATAATAATTGTTTTACTATTTTAAATTGTTCCATAAATTTTCAAATCATATAATCCGAATCACATTATCAACATTTAACAAGTTATTTCGTATTGTTAAAGTCAATTGTTAATTTAATTAATTTGTCTTAACTAGTTTTTATTATTATTATTATTTTTTTAAATACTGTTTAACTAACTTTACACTCCACAAGGTCCTATTAAACAAGTCAAGTTGTACCACATTATAATTAATTGTAACTAATCGCGTAATCTATTTGTACCAAAATATGTCTCGGGACGAAAGAAACGTTAGAAGTGCCACAGACGCACAGTCGAATATAGAGAATATTCCCCTTGGCATAATTTTACAATTCATCAAACCTTACGACGGCTCGCGCGAAAATTTAAATGCATTTCTCACAAATTGCACAAATGCAATAAATCTAGCATCCCCTCCTCAAGATGATATAGTTTTTAAATTCATACTCAGCCAACTACAGGGCAAAGCAGCAATCGCGTCTTCCATTAAGGAATTTGAAAATTGGGCTTCTTTAAAAGAATTTCTGAAAAATCAATTCGGGGAACGCAAACACTACGCCCATCTTCTCACAGATTTACAAGCTTGTAAACAAGAGTCTCACGAGTCCATAAGTCAATTTTCTCTGCGCATTGAGACGTGCCTCTCCAAACTTTTGACCGAGGTAACCATATCCAATAACGTCAAGGGAGAACTCAAGGGTCGATTAGCGGCAATGGAAGACCTGGCCCTAAATACTTTCATTATGGGTGTTCACCCACAGATTTCTAACGTAATCCGGTGTCGAGATACCAGAAATTTAAATGAAGCAATAAACCTCGCCGTTTCAGAAGAAAAAATTCAGCAATATCTATACTCACAAAAACCCTACATCCTAAAGCCAAAACCTACTGAGCGAATATCGCCCAATTTAAATTTTAAAAATAACTCGCCGAAATCAAATAATCCTTATACCCCGCACTCCCCTAAAGATATACCCTTTTGTCGTTACTGTAAAAAGTTAGGTCACACTCTGGAAGTGTGTCGTTTAAGAAAATATAACAATGATAAATTTCGATCCGGGCCTAGTAATTTCAATTCGGGACAATCACCCACTTACGGACAGAAACCAAATTTTAATTTTAAACCCCGCATAAATTTCATAAAAGAAGACGACGACTCTTTTAATACAAATATAGGCGTCGACACCATCGATAATTTAAACCAATAAATATCTCACCAAGGTGTCGTGCGAGACTAACCTTTTCCAAAATCGACACCCCTTTTAATATTTCTATTAAGACCAATGGACAGGCTAACCAGCCCCAAACTCACGGTCAATCAAAAATTATTTCAAATAAGACCAACGGACAGGGTAACCAGCCCCAAACTCACGGTCAATCAAAAATTAATTCAAATAAGACCAACGGACAGGGTAACCAGCCCCAAACTCACGGTCAATCAAAAATTAATTCAAATAAGGCTAACGGACAGGGTAACCAGCCCCAAACTCACGGTCATTCAAAAACTAATTCAAATAAGGCCAACGGACAGGGTAATCAGCCCCAAACTCACGGCCAACTAAACACAATCCAGATTGGTAATGAACCCCAATATAATAATCATAAAATTGTTAAAACACATAATACGAAGACATCCGACACTTCAATTACTCTCACGACACACTCTACTAATACCGTTTCTAATGAAAGGAAAAATAATAAAATCACACAAAACATCGTTTCACAAACAAAAAATTCAAACACTTCCGAAATGGTATACGAAATCGCTTCCAACCACTCCAAAAAACGTTTACCGTATATTACCCTAAAAACAACCCTGTCTTCTCACCCCTTATCATTTTTAGTAGATACTGGTTCATCTGTATGTTTAATAAAAAAATCTTCAATACAAACTTTGCCTACTCTAAATTCAAACAAAATAAAACTAAAAGGTATCGATACATCTAACGAAACTACCAATACCTTGGGCTCATTCGACTTACAATTATTTCCGGAAAACCAACCAAGAAAACCATATAAATTTCACGTAGTTGACAAAATTAATTTAGATTTCGATGGCATTTTAGGTAACGATTTAATGACAGACTCAGAATGTATCATTGATTATAATACTAGTACACTAAAAATAAATAACTCTAATATACAATTGCAATTCACCGAACCCGTGTACACCATTCCTCCCCGCACTGAAACAATAATCGAATGTTCGGTATCCAATCCGAAATTAAAGAAGGCATAGTACTCGATCAGCACATTTCCGAATCTCTCCTCATAGCGAATTGTATAGTCCAAGTAAAAGGTAATAACCGGGTAAATATTTCTGTCTTGAATACTTCTGAAAAATCTGTTTCAGTCAATTCCGATTTAAAATTACACCTCACCCCCCTGAAAACTGAAACCTGCTTATCAATTAATACGAATTTTTCCTCGCCAACTCACTCAACGAACTCACTTCAACGCACTAACGACGTTTTAAATCTACTCCGAATTTCGCATCTCAATAACGAGGAAATTAATTCCTTATACGATGTATGTTCCCAATATTCCGATATATTTCACCTGCCTTCAGACCAATTAAGTAAAACCAATGCCGTTGCGCATGAAATTAGGACAACTTCAAATATACCAATCCATACCAAATCCTATAGATTTCCCGAATGTCACAAACAAGAAGTGAACAGTCAAATAAATAAAATGTTGAATCAGGGTATAATTAAACCCTCTATGTCACCTTGGTCATCTCCTATTTGGATAGTTCCCAAAAAATTAGACGCTTCAAACGAAAGGAAATGGCGAGTAGTAATCGACTACAGAAAATTAAATGACATCACTATTGGCGATTCTTACCCGATACCTCAAATTTCCGAAATCCTCGATCAATTAGGCAAGAGTAAATATTTTTCAACCCTCGATCTCGCTTCAGGGTTTCATCCCATGTCTGCTGAAGACGCTCCGAAAACCGCATTTAGTGTTCCTCAAGGACACTTCGAATTTACGCGTATGCCATTTGGGCTGAAAAACGCGCCCTCCACCTTTCAGCGACTTATGAATTCTGCTCTCTCCGGCCTTCAAGGCATTCGATGCTTTGTCTATCTAGACGACATCGTCATCTATTCCTATGACCTGAAATCACACATAGATAACTTATCTACTGTCTGAACGATTACGAAATTTTAACCCGATAAATGCGAATTTTTACGCAGAGAAGTCGCTTATTTAGGCCACATAATAACTGAAAGGGGTGTAAAACCGAATCCTGAAAAAATTAAATCAGTCAATGAATTTCCAATACCCAAATAGCCAAAAGACGTTAAATCTTTTCTTGGTCTCGTATCTTATTATCGAAGATTCATTCCCGACTTTTCAAAATTAGCAAAACCTCTTACAACTCTTCTGAAAAAAGATATGACATTTCTATGGGAAAACGAGCAACAACTTGCCTTCGAAACTATAAAATCTAAATTAACCTCTGCTCCTTTACTTGCTTATCCAGATTTTACGAAACCT
Source organism: Druceiella hillmani (assembly GCA_039881145.1). NCBI lineage: Eukaryota > Metazoa > Arthropoda > Insecta > Lepidoptera > Hepialidae > Druceiella > Druceiella hillmani. The sequence continues at coordinate 24,884,004 of JAYKKI010000021.1, read as the reverse complement.
TTTATATTAACCTGTGACGCATCTAATTACGCTATCAGCGCGATTCTTTCGCAAAGGAAAATCGGCAAAGACCGACCCATTGCATATACTTCTCGAACACTTAATAAATGTGAATGCAATCTCAACACGACAGAAAAGGAGTTGTTAGCCATCATATTTGGTTGTAAAACCTTCCGACCATATCTCTTTGGCCGTATATTTGGTATTGTTACCGACCACCGCCCTCTTAAATGGTTATTTAATCACAAGGACCCAAGTAGTAAACTTCAACGTTGGCGTTTGAAATTAGAAGAATATGATTACAGAATTGTTTATAGAAAAGGAAAACTAAACTCTGCGGCTGACGCTCTCTCTCGTTACCCTGTAAACCCTATTCAACCCGATAACACCGATACTAATATTCCATCTCTAAACCCTTCTGAACCCATAATAATAGAACCTCCCTCTGATCCTGAAAATCTTGATCCTTTAGTTGATGACGACATCCTCGATGAGTCATATGCCAAATTCCTGAAATCCTTATCGGAAAATTCACACTTCAATACAATCATAATCGAATATAACGACAACCTACTGAAAACACAACAAAAATCAATTGCATTTCCAGTACCCCTAGATTTAGATGAAAGCACGCCATACATCGAGGAAATGCTAGGAAATTATGAAAATTATCAAGAACTGATGAAATCAGAAAGAACACTACACTCTCACGCTTCACTGAAAATTAATAATAAAACATACTATCTGCTATTTACTAAAGTTCATCATTTCGATTCTTGCTCATACACCGACATGTTCGAAACTCTGAAAAACTTAAGAAATGAATTACTGATATGTTCTAGTGAAACTATAAAGGAATTAGCAATTTCAGATTTTAGAAACCCCTTCGACAAACATTCATATTTAAAATTGTATAACATTATCTCATATTTATTCCATAACACTGATATACGAATACACATATATAAAAACCAAATTATATTCCCCTCACTTAAAGAAATACCCAAAATCTTGAAAGAAAATCACGACATTCCCGTCGTCGGACACCTCGGCTCGACTAGAATGTATGATAGAATAAGAGAACAGTACCACTGGAAAAATATGCGAACAGATATTGAAAATTATGTAAAGAAATGTTCCTCGTGCCAAGTAAATAAGGCACTGAGAAAAGTAAATCGTGCACCTATGCAAATCACTAGCACATCCACCGCCCCGTTCCAACGATTAGCCCTAGATATAGTGGGACCCTTACCTGAATCCGGAGAAACAAAGCTCCAATATATCCTAACACTACAAGACGACCTTACAAAATTTTCAGCAGCCTATCCTATTCGAAGTACCACCGCTGAAGAAACTAGCGAGTGCTTAGTACATTTTATATCTTTATTTGGTATACCCAAAACAATCCTAACCGATCAAGGTACCAACTTTACATCAGATCTTTTTAAAAGAACCTGTGATTTCCTAAAAATAAAACAATTATGGGCATCGCCATATCACCCTCAGACCCAAGGAGCCTTAGAACGTAGCCATTCCACCCTCAAAGAATATTTAAAATCATACATCAATGATAACCAAGATAATTGGTCAAGATACGTTTATACCGCAATGCTAGCTTACAACAGTGCCATACATTCAACCACTCACTATTCCCCTTATGAACTATTGTTCGGTCATAAACCATTTATACCTAATTCTATTTACGGTACTACTCCTGACGCCACTTACCCCGACTACATAAAAATGCTACAACACCGTCTTAAGTATTCCAGGGAAAAAGCCCTAGAAAACATTCAAACATCAAAAGAAAACTCAAAAACCTACTATGACTCTCACTCCCGTCTCGTAAAGTATCAAGTTGGAGACTACGTCTATCTCAGAAACCACCTCAGGCTGCGCAAAGCCCTTTCCCCTATTTGGAAAGGTCCCTATAAAGTTATCAAAATAAATGGGCGAAATTCTTTAACCTTATTAATAAACCGTCGCCATGTCGTTCACCACTATGATGAAGTAAAGCTTGCAAGAAAAAATGACGCTACCCCATCTTAAATAATATTTAATTATTTTTATCTTTAGTTTATCATATCCTTTACTAATATTTCTACTATTTAGATATATATACATAAATAGTTTTATACACATCTTTTATACAACTTTTACAAATAATCGCCTTTACATTTACAATTTACACATGTTACAGTGCCATCGTCCAGGCACATGCAGATTTTATACAACCAATAAACAGCAGCCCTGGTATATACTTTGATCCTGTCGGCTCATTAAAACTCATCAATGACCACCTCAGTGTGGTTATTCCTATTGATATCTCCTTTATAAAGCCACACCTAGATAATATGAACACTATCTTCGGAACGGTAAGGTTTCTTTGCAAACAAAAGGATATCTTTAACAATATGGAGTGCCATAATCTCATTCAACCTCTCTCTACACGTTATTATGATATGATCAATAATTTCGATTCTATATCCCATTTAATTTCAACACGATCTAAACGCTCAGCCTGGTTCGGCGGTGTTGGAACCGTCTTCAAACACATTTTTGGTACGTTAGATGAAGATGACGCTATTAAATATAATAACGCTATTCAAAACGTAGAAACAGACCAAAGAATGTTAGCAAAACACGTAAAGGAAAATATTCTAATTACATCGACAACCCTGTCCGCTTTTCAAGAAATACTAAATAAAATAAATATTAATGAACAAAGTTTGAATAGCGCTATTGAAAATATTGCATTAAGTTTGAAAAACTTGACTATTGTATCGAATAAATTATTGTTGAAAGCTAAATTCATGGAATTAATAAACATGCTAGAAAATAATCTACTCACATTATCTTTCAAAATTGAAGACATAATAAACGCCGTTATGTTCAGTAAAAATAACGTCTTGTATCCGTCAATTATTTCACCAAAACAACTCTATCAAGACCTAGTGGATAATTATAGATTTATACCTAGCTTTAAGTTGTTACCTGTATCATTAGATTTAGATCATATTCACATTTTAATTAACATATCTGAAATGTTGAGTTATTATTCCAATAATAAAATTGTATTTGTATTAAGGATACCATTAGTTAATGTACTAGAATTTGATCTGTATCATAATCTACCATTACCTGTAGCATATAATGAAACAAACCCCAAAACCTATGTAACCATAATCCCTTCATCTAGATATATTGGTGTAACTAGAGATAAGAATTATTTTTGTAACGTAGAGAATCTAAGAAATTGTAAAATTATTAACAATCAATTTTATTTATGTGACATGACTAATGTTTACTCTAGCTCTGCTAACCCAACTTGCGAAAGTGAAATGATTTCTAAAGTTGTAACTTCCATTCCAAAACAATGTGAAACTAAATTTCTTTCCGGAAATTTGGAAATTTGGCAACAACTAGAAAATGGTAAATGGATTTTCATCATTTCTCAAAAAACTAAAATTTCAATTGACTGCCCTAAAGAAAATGTTTATGAAAATGATATAATAGGCACTGATATACTTGATATACCGTCTGAATGTTATGGATATTTTAAAGAAAGACAATTACTTGCCAAATCCGATATTAAAATAAAAGCAAACCCAGTTAACTTAAATTTTGACATAATGAAAGATACTTGTTGCAATACATTGAAATTTGAAGGAGTAAAATTTGATACACCAGCTGTAAAAATAAAGAATATTAACTTAGACTCTTTTAAAGAAAATGACAAAATATTCAAAGAAATCACGAGTAATTTAGATTGAAAATGTGAGGTTTACCTCACATTTTAGAATATGGGCAATATTATTCATATACTACTATTTGTATACTCTTAAGTATAATATTCTTTGTTAGCTATAAGATTTATAACTGTAAACTTAAATGTAAAAAATATCTAGTTAGACCTGCGCCTAACTCGAATGATATAGAATCCGAACATGTCTCTGAAACAAGCTCAGTCAACCTCCCAATCCCAATACCTAGAATCAGAACCTCTATGACATAAACTTACACAAGGGTGTAAGTTTACTCCTAAACGGGGGAGCTGTTATATCCTGTACTTGCTAGCAGTAATGCTTACACAGCACCTGTCTCACGATTCTCGTATCAACATGATAAGGGCATCCGGCTGCCAGAGTATTGCATTACCATGACAAGCTCTGTTCCCAGGCCCGTCAGCAAACTCCACTCCCAGATGCATCAGCATTTCTTATCCTTTATAAACCCTGGACCGAAGCTTCACGAGGTTCAGATAATCACAGTTCAATCCAGTCCTTAGTCCGCGTCAGTCGTAATCCAGATACAAGCGCGAACAAAGTCTAACTAAATATTTTATAAAATATAATAATTGTAATAATTCGTTTAAATAATAATATCTAAAAATAAATTGTTTTTTTTTTTTATATTAAAACTTAAAGTCGTCATAACAGCACGTACAGGCCGGGTAATTATATTTTCATTAGATCGTTTTGATTTAGATATTAATTTTTTCTACACATCGGTTTTAAGAATCGGCTTTAAGATTCTTGCTCAGTATTGTCAGAACCTTTTCTTAGGAGCATAGTTGGAGAGTGTCATGTTCTGTTTAATTTTAAATATATTAACCCCAATCGACTTATAAGAGTATATCTGTAAATTAGCAGAGAGTATAATAGTATAGTACCATATTTAACTGCAATATTTAATAGATTATATACACACACACCCATATATATATATATATATATATATATATATATATATATATATATATATATATATATATATATATATATATATATATATACATATAATGATGCTGGCGTGTTTTCTGACTAAATGAAACAAAGTAAAATTATACCTTTATTTAAAAATGGATTAAATTGCGATCTTAGTAATTTCAGAGCTATATCATATAGGAGTAATTTAGTATTATAAGCAACAAAGTATTATAAGCAACAAATAATATTTATGAAAAAATGATATTGCAGCAACTTGAAAGCCATATTAATCTAAATAACCCATTGCACAAAGCTCATTATGGCTTTATAAAGGATCTCTCAACAATTGATGCAGGTGTAAATCTCATCAGGCACATCTGTAGCGCTTGGAAAAAGTCGCGAGATGCCATTGGTGTGTTTTGTGATCTTTCCAAGGCCTTTGACTGTGTTGAACATAATACGCATCTAAGAAAGCTTAAACATTATGGTGTTGGAGATATAGCACTCGATCTACTTGCTTCTTACTTAATTAATATAATCCAACATGTAGATATCAACGGGATGAGATCTTCCGGATCAGCAGTTTTAAGGCTGTCCTGTAGGGCTCTAATCTGGGGCTTTTACCGTTTCTTATTTATATAAACGATTTTCCTTTTCAAGTAGTCGATTTGTGCGATATCGTCTTATTTGCAGATAATACGTTGCTTATTTTTAAAGTAGACCATAAGAAAATCAGTTTGATATAAATGGCGTAGTCGCACAAGTTCATAACTGGTTTACAACGAATAACCTTTTGCTAAATTCAAACAAAACTAAATGTATTAGGTTTTCAATGCCAAATGCTGACATCTAGGTACCAATATTATTATAAACAACGTAAATATAAGCCTAGTAAAATCCACAACTTTCTCAGGAATTAGTTTAAACTATAAACTTTTATGAGGTAATCAAATATAATTTCCCCCAGGAAGGCTTAGCTCAGCTACCTATGCAGTACGTAAAGTCAGACACTTTACTGACGCGGATACATCTAGACTTGTCTACTTTGGTTACTTTCATAGCGTTATATCCTACGGTATATTAATGTGGGGTAAGGCGGCTGAGATAACATTTAGAAAATTTAGAAAATGTTATGCATTTAGAAAATGTTATGCATTTAATATTGATAACGGTAGAGAGTAGGGTAGGATATAAGGAGAGTGTAGTAAAGGTAATGGATAATCAATGGAATAACAGTCGATTAACTTTTCAAAGCACTAATTAACGACACGTTTCAGATATAAGCGTTTTTTTTTCGATAGTTTTATTCTAAAGTATCAGATTTGTTCTGTAGTGAGTGTTCATATAAAGGTTATTATACTTAGGTATAGGCAGGGTGACGAAGGATTCAAAACGCTCGTCGACGCCAGGAACAACTAAGGCAGTGAATCTGAAATTGAGATAAAACTGAAGTGTTTTTAAAATATTCAAAACATTCAGTTGGTCGGGATTTCAAAAAAGTAAAAAGCAACCAAAACTCACAGGTTTAGTATATTTGCTTGAAATTAGCGGGTACAATTTTGGTCGATAAACTCTGATCTTCCAAAATATAAATAAAGTGCGAGTGTTTATTATATATTTTTTTTAATATATTTTTTTAATATCCATTGCATTTATTTACATTTAAATTCCCGTATCAAATTTTATATGGCGACGACGAGTCACGCGGCTAACGTCACTATTCGCTAAGTTATTGATATCGTTATCTGTGAGGTTTAGACACAATCTTAAGTACTTGGGGCGTCTTTTCAATTAATAATTGAGTGAAAATTATTTGGTTTATTTTAATTTGACTACATACATATCACGCAATATATTTTTCTATTTAGGTATTTTGGAGCCATAAGAAGCAGTGGTCACCTGTATATCATATAATCTTTTGCGATTTGTTTCTAACCTAGAGCATAAATTTTACATGCAATGAAAATAATGATATATCATTTCAAAATTACAATAATACATGAGAAATATATGTAAAATAGTGAGAAGACCAATTAACTTATGTGAAAATTGACATGTGTTGAAAAAGATCTCACTTCAAAAATTAAATTATAGAACTATTATCGCGCTCGCTCGATACGAGTTGTTTACGGCCGACATACGACGGTGTGAGCAAGAAGCAAAAAAACGTGACAGAGTAAACATTCTGGAAACGTCAGACATCTGAGTAGGTATAGATATATGCCATGTTTAGAATGCTTACTCTATCACGTGCCTTCTCTATCATATTTCTTGGCCTCTTGCTCACACCGTCCCTTGTCACTCGTAAACAAATCGTAGCAAGAAAAGGTAATAATAGTTCGATAATTATTGTTGTAATAAGACCGCATAATTTTATCTCATATATTATTATCTTATCCTTACTCTTTTAATATATTTATACATATGCATATCTATATGACCCGATGGTCTAGAAATTAAGGACGTAAATTAAGGACTTCCCTGACGGAAGGAAATATACGAACATTAATACTATTATTTGTTTCTTCTTCTCTTTTTTTCTCAAAAGTATAAATGTTTAGAAATGTGTCTTATTTTTCGTGTAATATATAAACAATCTTCTATTAGTCAAAACTAGTTCAGATGTTCGGCTTGCGAACTTTAGAAATGGAAGGATATGCTAATTCAAAATAAAAAAAATAGTTTTTAAATGTGTAAATAAATTTATTTAAAATAAAAAAAACAAAAAGTTTCCAAAATTGTTTCATTGCAAACTGATGCGGGTGAGCAAACTCAACTATGGGCCATTCAGCAATATTTTGTATTATTTTATATCTGCAAATGACAGGAAGAAGGAAAAAAATTATATAAGATTTATATAAAATTTCACTTTTAGAAATCGTCGATAGTTACTTTAGCCCTACAATATTTATAACTAAATTAGACGATATATTCCTTATTGAACGATGGGCTTACTGTTAATTATAAAGGATATGAGTTATAGACAAAACGATTATAAATTACTGAAACAAATTAAATTTCATAATTGTAATGGTCATAAAGTTAACTCTCAGGAAATAAATTTATTCCGCTGGAGATTTTTTAGGCACCCGGGCGATATCGTTCATAGCTACCTCCCCATCAAATACGCAGGCCGACACGTGCGCACTACCCCTGCCCCGCCAATTGCTCTTCAACCAGGTTCGTACCCAAGAGTGTTCAATTGTGATTTTTCCGCGAGAACAAGCTTTATGTGGCTTACCCCGGGTGTAATTGCATACTGCACACACGGAGTGAATTTTTATACTACACACTGAGTGGGCAAGTGTCTGCTAGAATCAAGTGGCAATTTAATAGAATTCGTAATGACAGAATTAAATACCGTAACTAAAACGTGCGAAAAGGTTTTTCATTAATACAAATTTTAAGTTGTATTTTTAATTACGATAATTTGCTAGTAAAATTTTAGAATTCAAAATTTACCATTTTGCCGAAACGTGACACTAGACAGAATGAGTTAAAGAAAATGTAATATATCTATGTTTACCTTGTCGATAAATAATTTATTGGTTTTATTAAACTAATAAAAGTGTTGAGTGCAAAAAATTTGGTAAGCGAATGTGATTAAAATAATTCACTAATTTTGCAACTTTAGAAGTAGAGGGAGAGTGACAAAAGTCATTCTACGCATCATAAAACGTGATATGAAAATTAATTATGATAAAATATGAAGCAATAAAATTATTAAAGAATAAAAAGAAATGTAAAATCATTTTTTTATCTATTGTAATATTTTTAAATGTATATGGTTGAAAACTAAAAGGTCAAGTTGATCACTTGATTTTGAAGTTGATCACGAAGAAGAAAAAAAAAGTTTCATGAACAAATAGTTAAACAGATAAACATATGAAAAACGTTCATTAATAAAATTAAATTTCCATATACTTGTTCCTAAATACTAAATTAATATTAATATTTAATTAATATATTTTATATGCTTAAAAAAGAATCACTTTTTGTAATCTCCCTTCATTTCTAAGCTCTTTATTGAAAGTTTTAGTGTTGGTTTAAAGTTTTTTAAAGTTCTGGAATTTAAACTTTTAGTGATGGTTCAACGTTTTTTGAAGTTCTAGAAAATAAACTATTGCAGAGGTTATCTTTAACTATTGACTTCGGGTTAAACAGCTAATCGACGTGCGTCATAGTGATTTTAGGTTTTAATATTTTTTTATTTTAAAGATAAGATAAAATGATAAATTTAAAGTAACCGTGACGAATTTAATTATTATGAAAGTAAATACAATTAATTAAAAAATAGAGAATTTAAAAAAAAGGAAAAATTAAATTACTGACATATTTAGAAATATTTATTATTATAAATTACATTAACTTACAAATCGCAATATGTATCGTTTTTGCTAAGAAAAATTAATCAAATACTCTTTGGTTAGCTGAAAAATGATTGCAATGAGAATAAAGGCTCGACAAATTTTACATGCTCTTCATCACACTAATCTTTATTTATTCTAAATACGTAAGTATTTCATAAAAGCTATCTCTATAAAAGATTCGTAACAACTCGTAAAAACAATGCTTCAGGCCATATACCTACTTTACAAATGTAAACTTTTTTTTACTTTAGACATCTAAAAAAAATCTACAACATGATTATGGTTTACGTTATATTAGGGCGATATTTAAAAAAAGCCTGTAGACGATACATTGGTTTTCGTATTCGATATTTTCTCTAAGCAACAAATTTTTTAAATATACCTTCACTTTTTTCTACATAACCTCCCGGACTACATTAACTTATAATTGATAATATGATAGTTGGTTGAAAAGCCTCTCTTAAATGGAAAGGAAGAATAAACTTATACAAGTTTATTATAAAAGTATGTTTTAAGAATAGAACACATTATTTAATAATTAAACTCAAAATATCCCTGGGTTATCCCATTGGCTAATAAAATGTGAAAATAAACATTGAATTGACAAATAATTTCGCCTATCACCGAAATTGGCGAAAGCACTTAAAATAATATAAACAGATGTTAAGCAGATACAGTGAAGCTTCCAAAATATACTGGAGATATAATTTGAAGTAAAATAAAATCGTCCAAATGGGAGTCGGACTTGCACACAAAGAGTTTCATAGCACCAAGCAATATTAAACGCATAAGTTTGTATTTGTCAAAGACACTGTGAAAAACAAAGTTATTGCTGAGGTCGGTATCGAAAATATTCCCTATCTTAAAACAACAAAACATATCTTATCAAAACTAAATTTTGTTGGAAGTATATTTTAAATTCTACTACCTTAACTTTTTTTCAGAATTTTACACACTTTAATTGAAAAGTTAGAGGGGGTGGGCACTTTTTAAGACTTGAGAAGCGCATATCTCACTATTGTCTTATATAAAATAGTTATTCTGGAACCACTTTATCATTATTAAAATATCCCATACGCCATAGGCGTATGGATTTTTGTTTCACACTGGATTTTTGTTTCACCTCTCAGTTAATATATGTTTTTTTTACATAATTCTACTATTTAATTGCAAAGCGATTCCTGGAAGATATCTATCTAATAATCTATCTAAATTATATAGTGCCAATAAACTTCGAGTTAAATGCCTGTAACATAGGGACAGGACGAAATTATAAGAGTTCCGTTTTGGCAATTTCGCTACGGAACCCTAAAAAGGTTTCATTTTTTTTTAATTAAAACAATTGTAAATTTAATATATTTAGAGTGATTCTTAAGCCACATCGCAAGCACTTTTCACATAATTGCCAAATTATACAAAAAAAATTATACAAATTATACAAAGCCTTAAAGATTCAAATCAGACCAGTGACAACAAGATTTGTGGTTTCATGTCTAATTCCAAAACAATGCTTAAGATGCGGTATTAAAAAATAAATATCTAATTAGTAATTAAAATTTTGTAACGAAAATACTTTCAAAATAAGCCATATTGATAAAAGCCACTTTAAATTTTTAATTTTTCAGCTCCACGAAATTATATCACTATATTGCAATACTAAATATTAAGAAATAGATCTAAAATGCTGGAGATCAAATATTTCTTTGATAAATTAAAACACCATAAACTTGGAGAAATAATCCTAATGAAATATAATTTAAGAGTATTGACATAAAATGGTACTTCCCTTTATACCAAAATGATTACTGATTCATTTTATTAAAATATATAGATAGTAAATGTTTTTCACCAAATTCCTTTTTCCGTGTTTTGTTAATTCTTTTGAAACGTGAAACTCAAAAACTTATATTCATTAAAGTGTATTTCTACCAGTGTCTAATTACTTCTACAAAAAAGGGAATCTCGAGACATAGGAAGTATACTTTCCAGAATTCCAGAAACTAACCAATTTCTCATTTCAAACAGGAAATTATTCCTTTACTTATTAAGATTTATGACACATGCATGATCCCTTTGAGTACTACTTACTACTTAAAGTAAAGTTGAATATGAAACGAACACAACCTAGAAAAAATAGTTTTCTAATTGTTTGACTTATTTTTAAAGTATTTTATCATTTCTATTGATATAATAATCTAAATTTGTGCATTAAAATTATTTGAGATATTCTTAAAGTACAATTCTTTTTTAGGTTTCTACTTGATAAGTAAATAATAAGGGGAATTTAATTTCTTTAGATAACAAATAATGAAACGTAAGTAATTAAAGTGATACAGTGGCTGAATATAAATCGAAAACAAAGCGTTTAAAGTGTACTTCGTGTATTTCTAAATAAAAAGTTGATTTGATTTATATTTTGTAATACAATGACCAAACGTAAAAAAGGAGAAGATCTAGCCAGTTCTGAAGCAAAACGGTGAAATCAAAACGAATAGCGAAAAAACGAAACAATCGAAGAACGCGAAGCACGTTTACGTTCCAAACGAACGAGAATGAGCACGATGAAAAGCAAAGAAACCGAAGAAAAACGAAATGAACGAATTGAAGAATCAAGAATTGCGATACAATCTTATAATAAAACACTGCGAACGCATGCCACCGACGATAATATCACCTTACGAGAAGCGCGGACGAGGATAAGTAAAGAGTACAAGTACAGTAGTTTTCACTACGATTCGACGAAATAATGTAAGAAATAAAAACATGTAACCGGAAAAATGGGATAACATATGCCAATTTTGCAACGCAAAAAATTAATGGAACAAATGTACTTCCACCACTGGAAGCACCTCCGCAGAAATTTCTGCATTACATGACCGGGAAAACTACAGAATCAAAATACTTTCTTCAAAATATAAAAGCATAAAACGGCTGCTTCTAAATAATTTCTTTCGGTGTCACTTCGGTCTCAATTCGATTTCTAAAAGAGATGAAATCGATTACGTTTTTTCCATCCAAGGACAAATATATCATAAAATGGGATCATTACTACCACTACCCAACGAAGACTATAAATTTCTGCAAGTATATTTTATCCGAAATGATGAAATATGAATTGATCAAAGATGCATAAACATCAGTGGATCGAGACGAGAAATAATCCAAGATGTACAGAGGATCTCACACAAATACAATCAAAGTATTCACATGTTTAAAACAGCACTAGACCGAATGATTTCTGATGACTATAAAGTTATAATTTGAGCTAATAATAGACCACCGGGAGAACTTGAATGTCGACTTAATGCACCTCAAATAGACGAAGTCACCATTGTAATTATGGACATTGAAAACACATACCATGACATAATTGTATAACGAAGAAGAGAAGGACTACAACGCATTTCAGAGACACACCGTTCATATGATGCTCTCCAATATCCATTAATATTTCTGCACGGAGAGAACGGATATTACTTTAATGTGAAGCAAATCCAACCTGAAATAGGCGTAGAAACAAATAACAAAAGTAATTTCCCATGAGTTCTTTGCTTACGGTTTAATGATCAGAGACAATGAAACATAGAATCATATTCTCAAGACTCGCTGTTTATTCCAACAATTTCAGGTAGATATGTATGCAAAAATAGAAGCGGAACGGATGCTTTACATAAGACTGAATCAGAAGAAACTACGCACGAAAGAATACATTCTAGGAAAGAATACATACCTTTGGGACGTGATCATAAATGCCGAAACCATTGAAGAGATTAGAACAATGGTAATCTTACCCTGATCTTACATAGGAAGTCCAAGACATATGCAAGAACACGCTCAAGATGTCATGAACTACATATATGTACATATGGACGACCTGATTTCTTCGCAACATTCCCATGTAACTCATCCTAGTCAGACATCAGAATGGAAAGAGAGTTTACTTCACAAAAGACACCGCCAGAAAAATTGCAAGCGAACCACCGAAGAACACAACTTTTTTCCAACTGTGCCAAACATTACTATATATCGACGTCCGTACTTATTATACGTGGAACAAAACAAAAAATCTTCCAACGACGAAAACAAGGAATTCCAGTAGAGGATCATCCAGGAATCATGAAAACTAAAGCACTAAGCCAATTATACACGGTACATCCGAACGACGCCGAATTGTTCTATCTCCGGATGTTGCTACACGAAAAGTATCTCCGGATGTTGCCACCAACAAGTTTCACAGATCTCAAGATTGTTGATGGTTACCTATGCCAGATGTAAAGAGAAGAATGCTAACGCTTAGTACTACTGGAAACGATAACCAGTGGAAATTTACACATTCATTCACAGCTTCAGCTGAACAAATCAGAGACTTATTCGCCATAATACTAACAACATGTAACACATCCAAAACAGCTATAGGACGCTTTCAAAGAGAGTATGAGTGATGATATACTGTACCAAATCTGACTAGCTCATCCAGAATTGGCCATCGAATTCAACGTCAACATCTGCAATGAAACACTCATTCGCCTAGAAAATAAATGTTTAGCAATAAAGAACTAGACCCTGCTACAACTTGGAAGCTGCTTTCAGTGTGCTAAACTTCGAAATTACAAAGGAAAAAAGCTACAACATCAACGAACTATTTCAATTTATTGCTCGCAAAAAACCACTTACCAATGACAATAAAAAAAATTTACAATCTTATCATGAATCGGATCAACAATAACACTGGCGGAATTATTTACTTGGCCGAACCAGGCGTCACCAGAAAAATGTTTCTAATAAATCTGTTGCTGGCATTGCCACTAAGGAGGACGAACTGTCCATTCCGCCCTATCGTTGATTATGGCCGAAGAAAAATTCCCAGTATGTAAAATCTCAAGAGCATCTGGAAGGGGTGAACTTCTAAAACAAGCTAAAATTATCTCCTGGGACGAATGCACATAAAAAATCACTTGAAGCCATGGACAAAACATTACAAAACTTGCGAGGAAACTCTGAAGTAATAGGAGGTGCTCTACTCATACTCTCAGGAGATTTTCGACAAACATTTCCAGTTACCCCCAAGTCAACACCAGCAGACGAAATCAATGCATGCTTAAAAAAATGATATCTGATATCACATATACATATATATATATATATATATATATATATATATATATATATATATATATATATATATATGATATCACATATACAAATACTGAGATTAACAAAAAATATGAGAGTTGAACTATCGAAAGATGAAACAACAACATACAGACGACCGGCCTCATTGAACTCAACAGTGATTTCTATCTTCACTGTTGACTAAATCACTGTTGACTTCTGCAGTAACTAAAAGACTGCAATTTCCGATCAAATAAATCTATATTTACAATTAACAAAGCGTAAGAGCAAACTATAAAACATTGCGGCATTAACCTCGAATAATCCTGCTTTTCTCACGGGAAAATTTGTACATAAATACACCGGATAACAAAAAGAAAAATGTTGTTTATAAACAAGTTTTGTAAATAGTTCAACTATGTTTTCAATAAAAATTTTTTACCTCTGATATTTTAAAGTTTTTCCTTTTATTCCAACTACCACACAATCTCATATCAACTCCCCGAGTGAAGCCGGGTACCCTAGCTAGTATACAAACAAGATGCGCGCACAGACATGGTATCGTTATCATTGTATTATATGTATAGGTAGTTCCGCTTATCATTATGTGATAAGCTCTTTATCAAAGCTACCTTTATTTGGAAACCTGTTACTAATATTGTTTAATGTAAACAGAGTTGTATTTTGAGAAATTCAATTCAAACTATTTACTTTGATAAACAAGTGAAAGTTCCTAAACAGTAAACCGCTGACGGATTCAAACATTATACAGTTCTTCGAGTCAATAATTAACTCTAACAGGAGTAAGCCGTCTGGATTCGTAAAATATTGATGACCGAGCTTGGCAAACTTTAACATTTTAGGTCCAATATCGCTATTGGGCCTGAAATGTTTTCCGCATTGTATTAGAATTAAATTTGAATTAGTTTTGATGATTAATTATTTACGTTTCTCGTAGATATTACTGGTCTGTTTTGATCTACAAGTCGAGCAGGAAATTTACTGATAATATTTTATTATACTTAAATTTCGACTTGAAGTTTGTTGAGTAATTATAATTTATTAAATGGCTGTAATGGTAATTATTCCATCCATTAGCAGTATATATATATATATATATATATATATATATATATATATATATATATATAAAATTTACAACATTTCTAAACATTTCAAAATATTTTAAATAGGTTCTTGAGTTGAAGAAACTTTGTCTAAGAATGGTCCTGTATTTCATAATACGCGAAAATATTCATTTCTTCGTAGCTTATATTTTTTTCAGATGTTGGTGAAGATGAAATTGAAAGTCTCAATTAATAAACTGGAACTATTGAAGTTAGGTCAATTTTTTCTTTAAATAGTTTTTGCGCTTCACGTGACAAATTGAAACTTTGTAACATATTGAAAGAAAAAGCCGGAGCTATTTTCAATTATGCACATTTCGGTTATTTATTACTAAAAATCAAGACAATTTAAAGGTTTGTACAAATACTTTGTATAATATAACATATTTACAAATAATATGTAATAAATATGTTTATATAAATTGTTTTTAAATATGTATCAAATAAAAAAATATTGCCCAAATGAAGAATTGAACTGGCAAAAGAGATGCAATGCTTTGGGTGCTACGAAAATGTTTTTAGATATTAGAAGCGAAAAAAGTAACGTGTTTAATTTTTAACGGCAGCAATTTTTCATATACCTGTGTATGCTTTAGCTAAAGCTTTTTTTCGACTGTTTCTTGAAGAAAAATATTCCGGCTTGTATAACATCCATATATTAGGTCTATAATTTTTTTTCGTCCACACAGGCTGTTACATTATATCATACATATTTTTGCCTAACCTAAAACTTAGACAACCGCATTTTTCAAATCTCTGTTTTGCATTACTTGCTTTTGCATTATAAACCAGACTTACCTATCTAAGTTCAATAGTAAACGGGTAGGCGATGAGATTCCGGGTAATGTCATAACAGCAGTGGCATTCAGTGCCTTATAAGCTATTACACGTAGCTTATTCTGATTATTTAGCATGTATACATAACATATTTACGAAAATTTTAACATATTTAAATTGTGCTATTCGAGTGAAACCCAGACTTGGATATATGATTTGTAATTCGCACACACAAAGCAAACAATTCCGGTTGCTGGAATTTTTAGATAAAACGTACAACTTCATTTCTATATTGTATGAAATTAAAAAAAATTTCGAATTGGAAATGATCCATACAAAATTAAAATTGATTACCTCACTTCAGAACGTCAGTTTATAGTCTCAAGGTAAGCAGAAACTTGTTTGATTATCGGCTATGTGTTTACTATATTTAGACTGAAACGATGCCGTAATTATGATATTTGCATAGAAACAATTAATCATTGTATTATTATAACAATCTTGCTGTCAGTTTATCATTCTCTTTCAAAAATAGTTTTAAAAATAATTTTAATAGTGGTCTGGTTTTTAAATATACGTATTATATTTTGTCAGTGAATTACTTACTTTTGTTAGTTTATTTTCTGAAAGTATCGTCGTAAAAGTAAACAAAAAATGGCCGAATGTTGCAATACCTGATTAAGGTAGTATTTTCCAATTTATCTTTTCGTGAAAAAAAACAGTATAATTGAAAATGGTAAACCGAAATAAATTTTAAAACTAAACTTTTTTAATAAATCTTGTGTACAATATTATCAATTTATATGATAAATATTGATGGTTAACCGGAAGTTGTATTTTAAATAAATTGTTTTGCTGGCCTTATTTATTATTCGGAAAAGAATACAGTAAATGGAATAAAGTTGGTTTTGAGGATGTAAAAGAAATGATAATTCTAAGAAACTTTTATCGTGCACAATAAAAGTACAAAATGTTGGCTCTTCGCGAATAGACATTTCTATCGACGAGCGACTATCTATTGAGGGAACAGTTCATAACTATAGTAAGGTACATGTCAAATAAAGGTAGAGCGTTTTCTCGGTTTTTTTAAATGTTGGTTGCATGTGAACGGCACAAATATTAAGTGAAAATTTTTTTGTCAAATACATAAGTATGATCTTAACAGTAAATTAGTAGCGCAACGTTATGGCGGCACGATTATGGCATCGGTGTTCAGAAAAAATGTCCCTTAACAATGTTTGGACCAGTTATCCGAGAATGTTTGGTTTTATAAAATTAAAAAATAAACTGAAAGTAATTTATTTATATACAGAATTTTGCGTTTTAAATATTTCAAATTTATATGAAAATATAAAGAAACATACTTATATATTAGAAGCATCTTCAAAAACTTTTAATTTATGTAAACTAATTTTAACAATCTCTTCTTCTACCGTTGCTATTGAAAGAACATTTTGGACTTTAAAACGTATTCATACTTACTGCAAAAATACAAAAAAGCAAGAAAGACTCCGGGGATTGGATATATTAGCTGCTGAAAAGACGTTAGTCACGGATTTAAAGAAAATATCTTCGTTTTAGGACGACGTTTTAAAACATTTTTATCGTAAAAGAAAAGCGGATAGCTTTAGAATATAAATAAGTGTATAACCTTTTGACTAGATGAATAAATAAGCAAATATAAAAATGTTATTACCACGATTAAAACACATACATATAAATAATAAATTATAAACAAATAAATATCATAAATCACTGAATTATAATATAATACATATTACATATAATAGTGGTACATATAATAGTGTGGTACTAAAACATTGTGGATCCCGAAGATCCTCAATGTTTTTGTTAGGTTCACAATTTAAGACCATTTGCATTAATATTTGTGCTTATGCGTTCTTTTTTGCTTTTGGTCATCCAAAGTGGTAAGAAAATGAAGTAAGCAGTGTAAAATTGGCAAAATTTAAATTGGTAAAAATAATTTGTTAAGATTAAAAAAACCCAATTAACAACATTTATACATTTAGACATATATATGTGTGTATGCGCGTACGCATGCGGGGCGAGGGCGCGCGTAGCGCAGTTTTAGGCACTGACGCTTATTGCATTAATTTTTTTGTGATGTGTGTGTGTGTGTGGTAATTTTTATATGTCCCTACCTTTGTAGCTTGCCCTACCCAAAAAGCACCGCACGCCACTGCATAACAGTAAGGTACCGCAGATTATCACAGTATATATAATTTCATGCATGAATTTTGTCATGTCATTTTTTGTAATTATAAAATTGGCATAATTTTGTCATATCCATCCATCTGTCATAGACTCACAGTTTTTATAATTTTAGATTTATTCGCATGAATTTTTGCAAGAGGCTTCAGATGCGGATCGTCATTAATAGGTAAAAAAATATTAAATATGTAAATTTATTGTACTTTAATGGCTTTATTTAGCATTTTTCATTTCTAAATCTCAATATTAGGCTTCAATTTGCATGTAACGTATATCTTTCCCTTCTAACTTATAACTCTGAGTTCGAGAAATATAAAAATATTCTAAATACTTTATTTAGTTAGATCTTTTAAATTATTGAGTTATGACAATGATTTAATTTAACTTTTTCTTTGCTTGAAAAAGTTCAATTGAATTGTTGATTTTGATTAGTGCATTTGACAACAATATAGTGAGATGCTAACTATATTTTACTCTAAAAAATCGTTTTTACTGGAATTTATACGTTCAAAATTTTTTTTTTCTGTAGCCGACATTGTTACCGAAGTAACTGTACAAAAACAAAATATAAAATTGGATCAATTTTGAAATTATTTGAAATAATACATTTTTAATATTGTAAATAATAATTTCAATTGTCTTCATTGCGCAATAAATTTATCAAAAGCGTCATACATTAATTCATATGTAACATGTTCTAATATAAAGTTGTTTACTAAGAAACTTTACTGAAGTCCGTGCAAAAACAAAAAGACAAAAGGTGTTTTTTAAAGAATATCATTATTAAAAAGACCGTAATAAAAAAGATGAAATTTTAATTTAAACAAATAGAGCTCGTTAAACTTTAATCATATGGAATGCTATTTGAAATCACTTATCGGTATATATTTAAAAACAAGTCGTCATATATATATAGCATAGCTATATCCCCTGTGTTTAATTAAGATCTCGCGTCGTTCATCCCACGTCCAATTTGCTCAGTCCTCACTGGACAGAATCCCGTCGGCGACTAATGGCGACTTATAATTCGATGTGCCTTTTATAATCCCGTCCCTTTGTTTTACGGTGGCGGCTGATGGGTCTTGGCTTTGATTTGTATTTCAAAGAGATTTGCTATAATCAAAGCCTTTGTTTGGTTTAACATCTATCATGTTTACATCAATTTACTGGCCTTTAAATAAAATAATCGCCGGGAAATTCGATCAGTATTCATTAGCTATTTTTAAATAAACAGTGTGGTTAATTTAACGGTAATCTCATCGACTTCAATTTTGTGTCCCTCTTCTTATTTAGGAATTGGAAAATTTAGACAGTTTTTTATGTTCCTTCAAGAATATTAATATATAAAACTACTCGCATATTTTTTGTGTGTTTGATAGCGTGTAACTTCTAAATGGTTAATCCGGAAACATTGTACGTTATAATGACAGTTAAGGTGACTATATCGTATAGCGTCAAGTTGCACATAAGGTTTAAAGCAATATACAGGCAAACATTTACGTCTACAGCGTTATGTTTTTAATGTCCTTAAAATAGTCTAAATATTCTTATATTTACTTAGGATGTTCCTGTTATTTCATGACATTAGTTTTATATTTTTTTAAATTGTTTACCTTGTGAGGGTAACAAATTAAATAAAACATAAAACTAATATAAGTATTAAGGATAATTTATTTATTGTATAACAAAGTATTTAAAAATTATTTTTTTCCGTATGCAGTTAAATTTTATCTCCTGCCAGAAGTATATTAATCAGAAAAGGTAGAGAAATAACTGAACGGAGAGTGATAAATTAAGTCATCAGTTCTTGTAGTACGACGACTTATTTCTTATGTTACAGCCTAAGACCAGTCATTACGAATAATCCCTAGACTTGGACATTTAATAGCCTAATTGGCAATACTAATGCGGACCTACCGAAAGTAAATACTACGTCCGCTACTCCTAACGAATGTTTTAAATAGGCAGACAATACAGGCACCTGAAATTATTTCGTCTTATAATATATTGAGGTATTTAGAAAAAAAGCCATTTCATTATTTTTAGTACCTTTAAATAAATGTTATCTTATTTTCATCTTTCCTAATTACTAGACCCGCCAAATCTTATCCACCGTATAAATCACTGCGTAAGTGCACACAGATTTTAGTGTACTTTAATGTCTAAACACAGTTACACTAATTTGAATTTTGTTTCAATAATTAGATTTGTTTCCACAACTACACTCGACTATGTTTTTCATTATATATTGCTTTTGTAATTTTTTTCAGTTATTGTATTCTTTGCATCCTAATCATATAATTTTCCATCAATAATTTTATTGAATATATTTGGCGTTAATTTTGTAGAAATTCATTATTCACAATTAAATGAAACTACGTGATGTAGTATTATTTCTACTTTCTTTAATTTCTTTACCACGGCCTAGGTTTCGTTGTATTACATCTTCAGGTGGGATATTAGCAAAGATCTTATTATCTTTGCTAATTATCTTTGCTAATATCCCACCTGAAGATGTTGTAATACAACGAAACCTAGGTCGTGGTATAGAAATTAAAGAAAGTAGAAATAATACTACATCACGTAGTTTCATTTAATTGTGAATAATTTTATAAAAATGTTTCCAATTAAATTCAATGTCAGTAATTTAAACGTTTCTTCTAAGTGTGTGGACGTAGGGAATGGGAAGTAGGTTATATGCGCTAGTAACACACGAAAAATTAGATTGATTAACTGAGAAACTAAATTGTTATTTCTTAAGGTATGATCAAATTTCTGAATTGATGCTGTTCACTTGAGTCATAATCGGTAACCAGCGTGATCTTAAAATTTTGTGCTTCTTAACAAATTTTTTTAAAATACATAAAGATTCTCCTACCTCGTTTTTTTAATTTTATTAGCTTGTTTTTCCGCGACATAAGTCTTTGTTCAGAAAATAAGCACAGGCCCTTGTTCGTAAACATTACAGGTTCTTTAAAAAAATTCGTTATTTATTTAAAATGTCAAATCTTGATTGAATTTCAGCATCGAGATTTAGTAAGTTATTTTTGATACCAAAAATAAAGGCATTGCTTACTTAAACTTTATATTTTCAGTAGACAACTAACAAAACTTTATATTTTCAGTAGACAACTAAGGAGCATTAGTTTCAGTCAAGTACATTAAAGCCCGTCGTTTTTTTTCGGTTTACACGGCCGAAGTTCCCAATAACAACTTGTTTATAATAAATTATAAAGCAAGAATACGAAATCAAAGCAATGAAATGTTAATGTTGAGAACTAGAAAATATACATACACAAAAACGTATATAAAATAGAGGAAAGAACCCTAAACTTAGAAACCATTAATACAATGATATTACAAATATACATAAAATGTACATACACAAAAACAAATATAAGATAGAGGAAAGAACCCTAAACTTAGAGAACATTAACACAATGACATTAGAAATCTATATAAAATATACATCCACAAAAACACATATAAGATAGAGGAAAAATCCCTAAACTTAGAGAATATTAACACAATGACATTAAAAATCTATATAAAATATACATACACAAAAACAAATATAAGATAGACGAAAGGACCCTAAACTTAGAGAACATTAACACAATAACATTAGAAATCTACATAAAATATACATACACAAAAACATATATAAGATAGAGGAAAGAACCCTAAACTTAGAGAACATTAACACAATAACATTAGAAATCTACATAAAATATACATACACAAAAACATATATAAGATAGAGGAAAGAACCCTAAACTTCGAGAACATTAACACAATAACATTAGAAATCTACATAAAATATACATACACAAAAACATATATAAGATAGAGGAAAGAACCCTAAACTTCGAGAACATTAACACAATAAAATTAGAAATCTACATAAAATATACATACACAAAAACATATATAAGATAGAGGAAAGAACCCTAAATTTAGAGACCATTAATAAAATGATATTATAAATATACATAAAATGTACATACACAAAAACAAATATAAGATAGAGGAAAGAACCCTAAACTTAGAGTACATTAACACAATGACTTTAGAAATCTATATAAAATATACATACACAAAAACAAATATAAGATAGATGAAAGAACCCTAAAATTAGAGAATATTAACACAATGACATTAGAAATCTATATAAAATATACATACACAAAAACAAATATAAGATAGACGAAAGGACCCTAAACTTAGAGAACATTAACACAATAACATTAGAAATCTACATAAAATATACATACACAAAAACAAATATAAGATAGAGGAAAGAACCCTAAACTTAGAGAACATTAACACAATGACATTAGAAATCTACATAAAATATACATACACAAAAACAAATATAAAATAGAGGAAAGAACCCTAAACTTAGACAACATTAACACAATGACATTAGAAATATACATAGAATATAATACACAAAAACAAATATAAGATAGAGGAAAGGACCCTAAACTTAGAGAACATTAACACAATAACATTAGAAATCTATATAAAACGTTACTAAAGTACAGATTAACAGGATTACTGTAAATCAACAAAATAATCTGAAAGCTTTAAGAACCTAAGAAAAATTCCAGGAAGTACTGTAATCCATGTAAAAGTGAATGTTGACATGGAGGATGTAAACTAAATATTTGTTTGGCGACCAGTGGGCGGCGCGCGCCCTGCCCTATGTGAATTATTGGCCATCTCGATAAGCTTGCGAACATAGTATGGACGTATTCGTACTGTTGCTTATAATGGAATTTCACTTCGCACAATGTAAACTAAAATATATTCTTAAGCTCTAAATGTCCGCTTTATTAAAACTTGAGCCTCTTGAAAGTCTTCTGCTTCGTTACATTTTGAAAAGTACTAATTCGATGTTAAAGCAAATATTTAATTGTTTTTTCATATTTTCATTCCGATAGTTATTTTTTCACAGTAGATTTTTGCACTACTAACTTAAAAGTTTTACGCTGTAATTCTATTGTTGTAGCTGTTTTCTTATAATTTTCGTTTTTATAACTCATTGTATGTCACCACTTCATTAATAATATTTAGTATCACAAATTCAGCGATGAAATACACGTATAAACAATGATGAATGATGATCAGATTCTTTTAGGCTATTCACTAACATAATGAAGAACCTAAAATAATCTCAGGAAGACTTAAGTCATAAAGAGTAAAAATGTTAAACCGGCCAAAATTATTACAAATTCTCTCAAGATATAGCATAATTGACTCAAACGTCTAAGCTTGCGTTTCTGCATGCGTCTATGATCGTGCGAACCCGTACGTGTAACTACATCTATGCGCGTGCATGGAAGAGAAATTGCATTAAACTTTAATTAAAAAACTACATTTTCGTAAATTTAGTCTGCTCATATTTAAGAAAAAATTCATAATCAAAGAAAAATTAACTAAATCATAACTACTCGCACTACAAAGGTTCCGAAATAATTATAATAAACGACCGGAAACTATTTAAATTGAGTCATTTAAATACAAATATAATACAGAACAAATATAATCATATAAAGATTTATAATTCTAGTTAAAATAGTTACACATAATAATTGTCTCGATGGAGTTAAACCGGATATGGAAAGCGATTACATTATTAAAAAAAGATATTTAGGATTTCAAAGTCAAAGAGAACAATTATTAAAAACTCGCAAATAACCTGTTGTTTCTTTGTTTTGCTTTGTTTACTTCATGTACACAAAGTGCGAGACGAAAATACTGATGTGCGATACAAAAGGGTTATTGTATTGAAGATTATACAGCTATGACAAAAGACTTAATCTTTATCATACAGACTCAAACGTAGTCTTAATTCCATTATTTTATGTGTATGTGCAAATTACCTAAAGGAAAATGCCGTAATCCGCCTGGCTGTATAACATTTTAATTAATATTAGATTTATCAAGTCATGGCATGAAATCTGTTTTCAAACAAGCTTTTCATTGTTTGCATACGGAACAAAGGCAATGTCATATATTAATAAATTATAAAACCAAATAGAGGCCCATATTTTGGTACAAAACTACTCTAAATAATAATATCGACCCTTATTAAGGGTAGTATTGCGAAACTACTCGTAACTTAATCGCTTACACAGGCGAGGGTGAACCCGAGCAAATATATTACGATAAGCTTCATACCAGGAGGTATTTGATCCCCGCACTACGAGCACAAACAAATCCAAATTTTAAATATGAAATTTAGGCCCCAGAGCATAAAAGGTCGACTGAGTTAAGGTTAATCTAAACGTCGAGCTACAGATATTAATTTATGAAGCGTATTAGTATTTCTATCAAAATATGAAAAGCAATGAGAAAGATATGATTGTTCTTTTAGTTATAATACATCCAATATTTCTTATTACAATTCATTCATTTCGCTAGGGTTTAGTGCAACTCTGCCAATAATTTTAAACATAATTTGATAAAAAAAAAGACAGTAAAATGCTTGCTAAAATTGTGCCATAAGTGTTTTTCACAATAATTTAAATTACTTTGATTTTATGTGTTGCTAAAAATTTCTATTCTATGCAGGCGACATTGTATTTATATTTTAAAGTAACAAATATATTTTCGTAATATATACTTTTGTTTTGATTTATTTATTGCTAGAATAGGTATTTGAAGATGCAAAGGGACAAGATAATGATTTTGTACTTTATTTTTGAAAATGTTTTTACGAATATTTTTCATTTGTAAATTAATACTTTCTTTTGAATTCGATCCCCTAAAGTTACCGCCAAATACCTGAAAACATTGTCATACCACGGAATCTAGGTCGTAGTAAAGAATTTAAATAAAGTAAAAATAATACTACATCACGTCATTTCAGTTAGTTGTGAAAAATAAAATTATAATGAATTTCTACAAAATTTACGACAAATATATTCAATAGTAATAGAACACGTAAACATTGTATCTGGATTTTCGTATGTTTCTTTGAACACGTTTCATCTGAAAATTGATAATTAAGATGGAATTTTTTGAACAACATTGCTTAAAATAAATTTCATCGAGATCCCGCAATCAAAAGGAATGCAAATTTACCATTTCTAACAATTAATTTACATTGCATTAGTATAAGAACAACAAATAAGTTCCTAGCTACACAACGCATAGTAATTACACAAATGTATAGTATATCCGTGTACATAGATAGGTTACACTATGTGTATTTTAAATCGCACAATGACTTTTTCCACCCGAACATACATTTGACCAGGTGTGAAATATGGAGTAGTTAAGCTAACAGTCCGAATGCGGGTAAACTCATGAGGTCAAACGTCATTGTGGTCGGTTTCAATATTGTGTACATTCGATACAAGCTTATTTTGTTTCCTCAATTTGTCAAATTGTTTAAGATTTGACTGTCAATATTTGTATTTTTGTTACCTTGGTAGGTTTATTTTTCGGCTGTATAAAATTTTACTTACTATATTGCCTATATATATATATATATATATATATATATATATACATATATATATATATATATACATATATATATATATACATATATATATATATATATATATACATATATATATATATATATATATACATATATATATATATATATACATATATATATATATATATATATATATATATATATATATTACAAAAAATTTAATTAGCTTGCATGTGTAAAAAACGTTTAAGGAAACAACAAAAGTAATGTCTTGACATTTTTGACTGTTATCAAATTTAACTGTTATCACATTTTTACTGGCAAATAACGCAAGAAAAGTTAGAGATTTCCAAAAAAAAGTTTTGCACCACGTATGATCGAAACAAAATGTTACTCATGTACCTCTTAGCTTGTACGTTTTTTGGTCCCAATTAAAGTGTTAAAATAATTATTTCCATTCATGATGTGTTTATATTGTGGAAGAATGTACTTCGATGAAGAAGCCTTAGAGTAGACCTCCATTCAATAGATATCATATCAGTTTTTTAACCAAGTGTCATATAAAAACCTTATTCTATGATACTCGGGTGAAAAAAGTGATGATCTTCTGGATGAAAAATATGCTTCAGTTTAATTTTCAAAACCAGCAGCGTGATGCTTTCTTTATGTTCCGGAGAGGAGTAATGGCCTTCACACCCTCTTGCCTTTTATCAGAGAGAACATGACTAATATGTTAATTATACTTGAAATATTTGCTAGAGCTTATAGTAAAGCCATATAGATAACACGTTGGTGAAGGTTTTCTTATAGTGGATGACAACGCTCATCCACATCGAACTGAAGCCATATACAAATATCACCAAGTAAGCAGTCATGTAATTATGGCCAACTTACTCCCTTGCCATAAGTTCAACACATATTGGATGTATAGCATCGGCGTTAGGAAGTTACCGTTAGTAAAGTCTAACATAAACAAATGTAAGAGATAACTATTTACTATTATACTAATTTCGGTCGATATATTTTGATATCATAATAAGTTAATATCACTTTGACAATTTACGATTTTAAGTAACTACGTATAATTTTCTCATATTATTCCACGTGTTTTAGATCAGTTTTTCGTCTGATCGATAGCTAGTTTAGAATGAAATTTAAAACTATTGGTTTGGCCAGTGACTAATAACTAACTTTTATTTTTTGTCCTGCTTAGTTGTAGGAGTATTGATACAATGAAAAACTCATTAAATGAGTTAGACCAACTTAATTTATCATGTGCCCATTAACCTATCATCGGTTTTTTGATCTGGACGCAATGAACGGGTAACTTCCACTAACGAATTTGAAAGGCACACATGAACTTATTTGGTTTTTACATTTAACTTTTCGTTGTTTTAAAGATATATATATTGTTAATTGCAAAAGTGATTTTTCAGAGTACTACTGATAGAGCATCGTTAAAGTAGACAGTAATATAAGCAAGGACTTTGATTGAAGAATAGTGATATATTACTCTAACGCGTTAAAAGACTGTACGTGCAGCCGAATAACGGTTTATGGTACCGGAAAGTCTCGTAGAAATGCTATCGTCTAGAGGTCATAAAACGTCACGGTTTTTCCAGATGTCGTAAAACGCCTAAGTAAAACGGACAAATCTTGTAAATTATAAACCTATATGCAATTTATATGTATATATATATATATATATATATATATATATATAATTTTAAGATATTTTATTATTATTATATAATGACACAAGCATTTATTCTAGTTTTACACGATGCCAAAGTGGTGTCACTGGACGACACGGTGTTAATAACGCGTCAAAGCGAAGCTATACGTGTATTTCACATATTTTTCGTCATCAGTTTTCACCTTATTAATTATCTCAACTTATCAATAAATATAAAATGAAATTTTCATAAAAAAATATTTTCCAAGTTTATCGGTTCCATAAATAAATTTTAAAAATTGTTTAAATTCTATATAACTTGCAAGCGAATATATTTGAGCTGTAGCTAAATGTTTAGAATGGCCTTTACATAATAATTATAGCTTCATAAAGGGGATCCCCTTCAGGTTCCACCCCGCTTTAGAAGAATTTATTGAAAGGTCGAGTCGCGTCTTATAGGTGAAGCGGGCGCTTCGCGATTTGACTGGCGTTACCTCCCCACTTTATTGTAATGGTTTGTTTGAACGCGGATAAGTTTGTGACTACGACTATATACATCACTGTGTTGAAAAATCATTATTTTTTCAAAAGGTTATTTCACATAAAATAAATGACAGCTATAGTGTGTAATAAGTTACGTAGAAGTTAATACATAGTTACCTTACGTTTCTTCTCGTAGTTTTTATATGGTATTCACGATCTATCATGCTAATTGTCGACTATAGGTATACGGAAATATAAGCACTATGCTAATATTTTTAAACATCATGTTTTTTAGAAGAATGTACTATCTAATGAAATAGTGATTTCAGTGTAACATACGTACTCGTAGTTTAAAATCTGATAACATAAGTAAAATATATTTCATCTATGTAAACATTTTAGAAGTTAAACCATTTTTAGGGTTTCGTAAACAAATTACCCTTACTGTTTTGCCATATCCATTTGTTTTTATGTCCACCTCTGTATCTCACAGACGATTTCCTCGTAGGCTCTCAGTAATATGAAGCTGATATTTGGCATGATTTTACATATTTATAATGCCTTCAACATTATGAAATGACACCTTAAAAAAGTTTTAAGGGTACCTCCCCTACATGTAAAATGGGGAAAGAATAACTTTTTTTCACATGCTCTATAAGTATATTTGAATAGGTTTTTCAAAAATATTGGAGATACGTCATGAAACGTTTTCGATTCAGGGACCCGAAACGAAATATTGAGCTTTCAAATGGTTAATTTTGTTAGAGTTAATGTTTCCACCCCCTACCAGACAACCCTCCATTTTTTTAATATCTAAAAATTTTTCAAAATAGTGGAATATATAATGAAATTCAAAGTGAAAACATCACAGATAAGTACGCTCAACTCGTTTACGAGTAACATTCGACCAACTTACGACATATAGTTGGGTATGAAAAATGTTCGTGGAAATTTTAAACAAGTGACTTAAATCAACTCCAAAAATAACTTTACATTTTAAAATGCATATTTCTTATATCAGTGAGATATATACTGAGCAATGTATTTATGTATTGACATGGGAAAAATAATTTCATTTAATTACGCCCATGAAAGATGTAATAGATAATATTACCTTATGGATAATTAACATTTGCAAATAGTTTAATAGAAATACTGTGTACGCTTAAGTAATTTCTACTCGTATTTGACAGTTTTTTCTTAATCAATTTAAAAATAAATTTTATTATTAACATTCAAGTACAAAAAAAAATAAGCGGCTGTGTAAATACGAAGTACATGTGTATTTAAAATTGAGAAGATAATTTATTTTTATCACGTAGATACAGACTATGAATAGATTCCTCAACATCCCACCCAGTTTACATCATAAATATCTATTGATTGTTTTTCATATAATGTAGGCTACAATGACATGAAAAAAAATCAACAGATATTTAAATTTATGAAGTTGTCAATTTTACATGGTCAATTTTACGTGGCTCGCTCGAGATTGAGTTTTCCCAGTAATCTGATTATTATGTTATCGAAAAGAAAAGTTTGTAACCCTCGCCAATGATGAAGTACTACAAGAGGAAATTAATATGTGGAGACTACTGTAGACGTTAAATTGTAGTTTACTACTATCATCGACCATATTTCGAAAATATAAGTATTACAGTCTAACAAATTTTGTAATGAACGTAGAAGTGGGCGTCTGTGCGCGTAACATGCAAAATACTCGATGGGTTTTACTATTTTATAATTTTATATTACAAAGTAAAAATTAACTTTGCTGCTACTTAATTAGTTGGCAGCGACATCTGTTTATTTTATACGCAAGATCATAAATGTGCAGTTTTAGGATTCTCCAATAGATGGGGGTATATATTTTATTTTCTATATATTTTTCTAAATATTTTTAATTTAATAAGCCACTTATATTAATGAAGTAATGAAGTTGTTTGAATGCAGTAACGCAGAACATATTTTAAACTATGTATTGAGCAATACTTTTATAGTCTTACGATTACATAAAGAAAAGATAATGAAAAAAGTGATGATGGTGATGTTCACTATTTTCGTTATGTTCTTTAATTTATTTTGAAAACTATTTTGGTTTTTTTACATTTCCATTTGGATTTTATAATTAAATTAACTGTGAGCACAGATTCATTGCGTGAATTTAACGTATCAGACGCATAGTGTAAATGTTTAATGCCAGTATTGGCGCAATTTTAAAAGTTAACTCCTGGCTGTGGTGTAGTACGTTACGAGTCGTATTACGACATACATATAAGACGCGTAGTGTAAAATGTTAACATTACTAGCGGTGCGATTTTAAAATTTAACGTACTGAGACTGGCTGTGGTATAGCATGTTAGATAACGTAAACTATGTTAAATAAGACACACAGTGTAAATTTTACGTCGCTAGTGACGCGATTTTAAAGGTTTGTGGATTAAGACCGATTGTGGCGTAGTATTTTAAGTGACCGTGGCATAACGTATAGAATGCTCAGTGAAGTGTTCTATCGTCACTGCCTAAGTGATTTTAAAGATTTATCCGCTAATGATCGGCTGTGGCGCAGCGCGTTATTGAAACTCCTGCCGAGTTACTATACTCCAGTCGTCCAATTGTATTAGTTCAGTTTTGCAATTGAGTTACTAATGCTGGGACAAGATCTATTAAGGTTTATATGCGTAGCTTTTTGGGCTACGTTAATGAATTCATGATACTATGATGGTGCATGTGTCTGAATTTCATAACGATTAAAACATTTATTCACATGTGAAAACACATATAAACAAACTGTGAAGTGTACATATATATATATATATATATATATATATATATATATATATAAATATATATATATATAATATAACACATATACAGATTTATTTTAGTCACACTATAGTAAGATTCTAAAGAAAAACGTAGTCTTATTGATGCTCTGTTAGATATAATAAAGTTTTTTAAGTATTTTTTGATGAGACTAAATGTAAAATCTTAATCCGATTAAAGATATCATGTAAAAACGAAGCCTAAGTCTCGTGAGTTTTTGATCATAAAAATAATTAGATCTTATGTGGAACCAAGCCTATAGGGTTCTTATTAACTCTGACAGTTTCATTCAAAAACCCCTCCAAATCTCTATAACTTCTGTTAAAGAACATTGTGTAACTTCCCAGTACACAGAATTACAAGGTGAGCTTATCGCTTAGATAACTGATACTTAAATAACACCTAAATAATACATTTTGATAATCTTTCTAAAAACAAAACCTAATAAAGTTATTTCACGTACTATAAATACATACCTACAATTTCAAATTTTAATACAGCCATTTAACCATAAATTCATGAAATAAAAACTAACCTAATTTTCTTGAAAAGGGTGTCCAGAAGAAAAAAAAACAATTTCTCCATAACGTTTAGATATTTTTTTACATACCTTGTAAAATAATATGTCTCAAAGTGTAGTAAAATTATAAATTATACTGTGTCATTATCTGCCAAAAAGAATAACATAAAAATCAATACCTTCTATTTACAAACTTGACCTTTGATAAATAAAGTATCAACGTTTAATAATGGAGTGCGTCGGTGATATTCTACTGACTTGACAGTTAGTGTCCTTATCATGCCTACTATATACGTAAAAAAATCAATAGCCTTCAATAATTCAACATTACGTATGCAGATTACATACGCACTGGCGACATTTTTTATTTTTGTCGATAATATTAGGTAATACATACGATCGTAACGGGGTATTAACCGTGCCTACTCGTCGTTAAAAGCAAGTTAAAAGCAAGTGAATATGATATTTATTTACTTTTCCGTCTGAGAACATTTTTAGATTCAAAGCTTATTTATATATAAAGCGTTTGTTATAAAGGTAACGATCGATAAGGTATTATATTATTTCATTAGTAAAAAGTGAAGTAAATAATATTTCGTTAATATTGTTCAGCATCAAAAATTGTGGTAGATGACGTACACAATTAATAATTTATATCCGATAATTTACCAGCTTATGTGCCTAATACAACAGATACTTAAAATGTATAATTAAAACTGCAAATAGTATATTAAAAATAGCATTTGCATGCCGCTTCATTTGCAGGAAGTTACGTTTCCCTTCTTTTTTATTGTAGCGCGATGTTTAAATATTTATTTATATCCATATCTTAACAATTAAAATTTCTGTTAAATGTTTTACGTTTCTGGAATTACGTAACTAAAAAGGAAAAACTCTCATATAGGACAATAGTTAACACACAAAAATTTTTTGGAGAGAAAAAATAAAATATTTGAATTTTTTTAAATTACATGTAGCATGTGGAATATCAACAAAAAAAGTGATTTTTATGAATCTAAAAACTTTTTATTTTAATATTTTATATATCGTCCCCAGAGAAAAATGTCCACAAATATTTTCTTAGAAAGTTTTTCACCTAGGAACTTGAAATTTGACGTAATAGTAATAAATAAAACTAATGATAACGAAATTCTTGCGGGGAAAATAAACATTTGAAAACATTTTTTTTTAATACATTGCCTGGAATATTATTTTACTATTATTTTGTCATTGGATTACTTTTTTAATAGCTCTATAAATATTATTAAAAATGTTAGTGAACTATGTTCCACGTCTATACCCAAAACTGCTAAAGCCAAAATTATAAAAAAAACACTGTTGTCAGACGTTCACCTAAAGTTTAACGAAAACCATAGGGATGATTTTAAATTTCATGGTTATTCACCACATTGTTTCAAGTTCGCAAGTTGGATTAGGTAGTATATTTACATTTATAGTGTAAGTCAAAACAGACCGCCAACTACAGATCTTTCTTAACCAATGAGTAACTATATTATGAACACTGAAACTTTCCAAAGTAAACAATCTAATACTGCAAACTGTATCAAATTAAGTCTTGTAAAACTTGAGTTATAAGTGAAAAATCAAAAAGATAGACGTTGATGTTTGTCTATTTATTACATGGATGAAAGTTCCATGGATGCCAAACGAAAAGAATACTTCCTTAAGCATTTCGTTAGTTTTTTTTTTCTTTTAAATAATATATGAAATGGCGAATACATTTATAATTAGATTCTATTCAAAATATTATAGTTAAAATTATTACTATTTACTGTATGCAAAATTTTTTAGCACCCCATCAAAACGGATTAATACTATAAACATATTTTGTTCATAGGTCATTTGTTAAGAAATTAATTTTAAATTTAAGCTGAATAACTTGATTTTTGTTTATTGCATTTTTTAAACCGGTCCGTTAATCATATCGATATTAAAAATAATTATATACTGAAAAACGCTTGAAAACCCTGAAAGAAAGAAAAGAGTTCTTGAATTGTTTGATCCAGATTTAAAAATTAGATATACATGAAACAAACAGTAAATCAGTTTAAAGAATAACTCTGTTACTGTGTTACCAGTAGGTTATATGTAAATTTTATGAATTTTTCTCATAATTTTTTGCCATTTGTTTTTCTGACGGCATTACTCTAGCTCAAATATTGAGTTTTATTGTACGTATTCAAAACGCATCTCGTACCCACAAACATTTATTTGTCTATTAACTTTTATCTGGGCTATTAACTTTTATCTGTTGGTCTTAGTTGAGTCTAATATAACAACGCCAAGTACTTTATCGCCTAATTTTCATTCGTCAAAGTTCTTTTAAATACTAGGTAACAATATTCTAAAGTTTTGGAAATCATTGAAATTATGCACTTTTAGATAGGGTTTCAGCTTTTTCAAATACATATGTTTTTATGAACACTACTTCATCAAAGCGAGTGAATTAAAAACAATTACTTAGACTTTAAAATATGAGTCAGAAAGAAAAATTATTCGCCCAAAGTCAGTATTTCCAAGTGTTTCTGAAGGTAGAATAGTTTAAAAGTTATGAGGTTAAGCCACAGAGATAAAAGGACCATTAACTCTCACAGTAAGGGGTATCGTTTTTACTTCGAGAGGAAACACTAAAAGCTTCTTACTACGTCTATTCTAAACATTTATACATACATTAGCAACAGTGTAGAATCTGTGAAGTATGTGGAATCTACCTATACTTCTCTTCGTCCTTAAAACGGATTAAATTTTTGACCCATTTAAACTATTCGCTTCTTTTAAAAAAAGTAGTGACTATTTACTGGCAGGTACTGCTGTAGTTTATTGAAAGATGTGATATATATATATATATATATATATATATATATATATATATATATATATATATATATATATATATATCTTTAAGCTATTAATTAATTAAATGAGTTTGTATTCTGTTTTCGATACGTGTATCAATATTACTATATTGATGACTTTTTTATTTAAGGTTTGATATTTTATTTAATAACTCCACCTGCTCACAATATCTGCCAATCTAGTTTACCGAATAATTTAATACCTTTACATTAGGTATTTTAATGTGAAATACACCAGCCTCCAGTATCTGAATTAATTTGGCTTCATTTTTTATAGTATAATTCTAAAAGTCCCATTATATAGAGTTTATATATTTATATTATCTTTTAGGTTCTCTGGGTTTCAATCTGTACTTTTATGACCTAGATATGTGGAAAGGTTTCTGCTTTTTTCTTTCATTTTTTATCAATGGAAATGATGATTTGATAGAATTGACAGCATAAGCACTTACAAGGTGTCTGCCAAATACGTCTCGGAAGTAAAAGTTATCTTCATAGGAAGGTTACTTTGCCGTCACTGATGTCACTCTCAAGTCAAGGACAGACTCGACACTAGTATCTACACAGAAACGACACAAATTACGTACCAGCTTCAGTGTAACATGAAAAAGGCGTCCTCCAACTTAGTGATCAGTCAAAATGGGCAACGCGGCAAATTTGCGGCAGGCTTGTTGTTAAGGATTTAAAAGTTTGCGTAGGTGAGAATTTGGGAGACGACTGTGGCTTTTATCTTTTATGTGTATTTTATAGTCCATTATTTATAATGATTACTACATAATTCTCCGTTATAAATACTCGAGTCGATAAGACACAGTTATAGTTATGGTGCAATTACTCCCCATGATCTCACACACACATTCCACTGTTATTAGCCTTGTCTAGATTTTATTTATATCGTTGATGGTTGAAGCAATTTCAAAGTATGTCAAAGTACTTGAATTAACTGTAGGAGTATTGTTACCTCTTGGACAATTTTAAGTGGTTAATACTATCGCCGTAAAATTATATTTTTTGTAATAAAAACAGAAGGACGTTTAAAAAGAAATGGATCAATTATAAAATGAAGAAAATTAAAAGCAAGATTCAGAGATACATAGACTGATTTTCATGTAAAGAAAATAAACTTGTTATGTATGAGCAGAACTTAAACTTAAACACTATATACTGGTATATAGAAACGTTCAAATATTAGAGAGTTAATATATTTTTGTTGAAGTGTTCCCGCTATTTCTTTTAGAATATAGAATATTTCACAAGAGTAAGATTAATAACATGGTTGCCATTATCTTTTTTAATTTATAATGGCAACCATGAGATAATTTATAATGCAAGTTGACCAAAATAATTGTTTGCATTTAAACACATGCTAAATACCGTTATTCTGATTTACTTCAGATATTTTAAGTTACCTATTTAGATGTGGGGGAAAAATGTTTTGGAGATTCATATCTAGCAAATAAGAGGCTGTATAAAAAACATTACCAGATATTTTTATTGAATTTTAATAGAGCTTTTAAATGGCACTCGATGTAGTACTGGGAAAAAAAATCCTCACCAAGCTGGATGTGTGGGGAGGTACTTCAGAGGAAAAATTTAAAAAACGTTCTTTTTTATTTTTGTGCTTGTGTTTATTGCGTATATCATTTTTTGTGGAAAAAATCATCGGAGATTAATCTTAATGAAAGCTATAACGTCGTCATATATGAGCATATAGATGGAGTTGCGGAATTTAAAAGGGTTCCTTTTTTGGTATAAGTTATAGAGCTCTAAAAATGTCACCAGGAGAAATATATTACTAACATTGTGTATGCTTTAATAAATAAATCAAAGACTATATAACCAATTGACAGCACGTAGAGGTTTACTCGCCAAACATATACGATTTACTCGCCAAACATATACGAAATCGATTTTATGCGACGATTTCGGCTTCGGTATGCATGGTGCTCCTGTGGCGTCAATTGTTTATGTAGTCTATCGTTTTTATAATAAAAAAAAATACTAAAAAATACCTAGTTGTGCAATAAAATGACGTGGGAAATCTAGTACCACTTCAAATTACTAAAACCATGGAATTACATTTCACCGGTAAGTAGCATTCCATTATATTCAAGCAAAATAAGTAGTTACGTAATCTCAAAAATTATGTCGATATATTTTCCTAAAAAATTGTGCTTGTATAGTGTATTTCACTTACCTATATTTTTAACTTGATATACATTCTATTTAAATAACTTGAGCGATTCTTTTGTTGTATAAAAATTTAAAAACTCAAATCTCTAATATATATATATATATATATATATATATATATATATATATATATATATATATATATATATGTATATATATATATATATACATATATATACGAGTTTTCTTAGATTTGAAGATTGAAAAAAGAACATTGTTTTTTAGATTCCCAAATGATATTGGAAGGAAAGAAATTTGGATAAATGTTACTGGCAGAGAAAATGTTTTTCCTGCGAAACATAGTGTCATGTGTTCAAAACATTTTACAGCTGACTGCTTTGAACAATTAGAAAATAGACGACGTCTATTCATTTCAGCAGTTCCTACATTATATTTACCCATTTTGGTAAGAAATTCTACTTAATAATAATTTAGCACTTTATTGTATATTGTGTTTCAGAATTTGATAAATAAATATTTTAATCTTAAATATTCTCAAATTTAAAACGGTTAATTAAATAATATAGGTAATTTAGCATGATTATAAAAATTATTAATTAGAAATCATAGTTTATTAATTTTTGAAAATCTTTAGTTTTTCAAGAAAGAAATAAATTTTTACCATTATTTATTTTATTATAAATTATTTCATATATTAAAATGAATTATAAATATTTTATGGGACACCAAAAATGGTAAAGAAATTATTTAATTTAAATTAAATTAAAAATTATTAATGGTATATAATTTGTGTAATGTTGTAAAGTTGTTATCAATAATTTCATTAAATTTTATTTAAATTAGGTAATGTATTTAATTTAAAATGTTGAACTTTATATTTGATTAAAAACAGAAGTAAGTTTAAAAGAAACAGGAAATCCATATTTAAACCATAGATCAACTGAATGACATTAAACTGATTCAATAATATATTTTTACCACTGAGGCATGGAAACGAAATAGTAAAATAAACTAATATGATATTACATTTATCTAGTATTACCTAAAAAGTATTGCAAGGTATCCTTCATTCACATATATTGTTCTTTTTCATTAGAAAAGTCGACCCGAATGAGATTCGATTTCGAAACTTAAATCGGCCCCTCCGTTCGTTTGGATAGATTTGTATCGAGACCAATGTTAATCCCTTGGGCTGCTAATAGTTTAATTGAAAATTTAAAGGAGTTATTTTATTTTCAGAGTTCACCTAAAAATTTCAAACCAGCGGAGATCAATACGAATATTTAACGACAAGATAACAAAAAATTAATCGCCACATAGAACATCTGAAATTTATTTTGCCACGAAAGAAGAAGGAAGTAAAGAGACTTCAAGATAAATTAAGGACATTGAAAAGAAAAGTTGCAAATTTGGAAGACATTTTTGGGATATTGACGAGAATAAAAATAGAAAGATATTTTAAAAGGCATCGGTTTTGAAAATCGAGTGCTGGTTAAAAGATCACCACAAGTTTTTAACGGGTCACATACAGAACTTCGAGCATTTGCATTAACATTGAATTTTTACCCCCAAAAGTATACGATTGTGTAAGGAAAGCATTAGTACTTGTTTACCTTATTCTAGCAAACTTCGAAAATAGTATCTGTCTGTAGATGGAAAGGCTGGATTCACCAAAGAATCCCTTGACGCCCTTAAAGTATTGGCTAGAGAAAGACAAAACGATCAGGTTTATGCCACTATAATATTTGATGAAATGGCTATTAAAAGCGGTATCGAATATCACCCTCAAGGTAAACAAATTTATGGATGCGGCTTTGAACTCAGATGGTCAAAATAATACTAAAGAGGCTTTAGTTTATGTTTTATTAATATTCAATGCGTCATGTAAAATTCCTTTTGGATATTTCTTAATAGACTGCATCAACAGTGATCAAAAAGCAGCCTTTCTAACTCAGGCCATACATCTAGTAGAAGAAACCGGTATTTGGGTGACTTATGTAACATTTGATGGATGTCCTGCAAATTTAAGGATGGCAAACAAATAACCACGTTCAAAAATCCATGCAATGATTCAAAAATAGCCATCTTCTTAAATCCTTTACACATGATCAATCTTGTGAAAAATACGCTCGAATATTATGATTTTTTTTGACACAGAGGGTGAGAAGATATTATGGAAACATCTTGTCAATTTACATGAATCACAAAGGAAAATTTCCGTACGGCAAAGCGTCTAAGAGTTAGACATATATTTTTTAAGAGTCAAATCATGAAAGTTTGTTTAGCGACACAGATATTCAGTAAAAGTATTTCAGATGCTCTTATATTTTGTAAAAAGCACCTCAAATTACCTCAGTTTAAAAATGTTATTCCTACAGTAAAATGTTTAATAATTATGATTGATCTTATTGATATAATAGATTCGCATGTTCATGGGTATGACTTCCAATGTGCAGTTATTAAACGGAATGCTGCATCCATAATCAGTAAATTAGACAGAAATTAAATTAAATTAGACTTTTTGATTCACCGCGACATACGGGATTTATAGGGTTTTGTGTTTATATAGAAAGTGCCAAATATATGATCCAGGAGCTGATCCTTAACTCAGGAAACAAATTTAAATATTTACCGATGAATACTATCTTGAGTACTTTTTTGGCGGTGTGAGATATCATGGTGGGTCTAACAACAACCCGACTGTGAGAATTTGAAAATATATATAAAAATTACTTACTTATGCCCAAATAAAAAAACACGAGCAGTGGCAATTGTGCAGCTCTAAATCAAATTACGGTGTTGCAATGCACATCTGCATTGGATCGCAGTAATATAACCATTAGACCCAAAGATGAGAGCGATCTAATTGTGGAACACAATAAGAACCTTGACGAAGAACAAATAGTACAAGGCGTACTCACAGAATT
Source organism: Druceiella hillmani (assembly GCA_039881145.1). NCBI lineage: Eukaryota > Metazoa > Arthropoda > Insecta > Lepidoptera > Hepialidae > Druceiella > Druceiella hillmani. The sequence goes on along the minus strand of JAYKKI010000021.1, from coordinate 24,844,760 downwards.
TAGTGAGAAAGTAATAGAATACATGACGGGTTATATTGTCCACTCATTGACAAAAACATTAAAATGTCAAACATACCTTGGAGCACTGATAGGCGACATCAATGAAGAAAGCTTAGCAAAGCATAAAGGTGTCCGGAACAAATTGATGTGTGCATCGTCTACTATTACTGAAATATGTCGTTGTTGTGAAATTTACATCAAACGGATGTGTTTCATTGTGGTGGTAAAGTAATTCAATCAAAATATAATTCAGATTATTTTATAGCGGCTACTCTGAAACCTTTTGTCGCTTACGATATTTTTCCAGAAATAAATTTTCACCAGTTTGACACAGAGTCGACAAATCATTTAGTCGATTTAGCATCATGTGTTGTTAAAATATGTAGATGCTCGAATGACATTTATTATAAAAAATAATCAAAATCCAAAGGACTATATACGGAAAATATACTCCAAGTTACAAAAATACATCTATGCGCCCTCCGCTGGGTAAGTACTCCGTGAAATAATATAATTTTATCCTAATTAATATTATAAATGCGAAAGTTTGTTTGTTCGTCCTTCTTTCACGTCGAAAAATGGTTGCCGGGACGGAAAATAATGTAGGCGTCTGTTTGTTCTGGGAAATTTCGTTGTTTTAGGAAAATTCTTATTTCAAACTGAAAAAAATTTACAAAGGGAATAATGAAACAACTTTTGCAAATCATTACCTTTAATCGCTAATTTAGAAGTATATATTTTTATTTCCATCATTAATATTATAAAGTTAAGAAAAAAAACTTAACAGTTAATTTCTCCTGATCATTCTAGTTGGCGCTGTATATTTTAATTTCAACCTATAAGTACCTATTATAACCACACGCGAGTCAACTCGGGGTGACAGTTACTGACATATTTTTCTGCCGTCCTATCTGTAAGTAGCATAACTTACAACACGAAATAATTTATATTAGTGGTGAAAATTCGACCCTAATTTATAAAATAATTAAGTTTGTGTTATATTACGTCAGCTGAAAGCGTGTACAAATACGTCATTTTCATATATTACTTGCCTTAATTCCCTGCAATACCTACGCAATTAAAAATGTAATGTTAGTAACAATTGGAAAAATGAACATATAAATTTTAACAGTGCTAAATGTTACACTCCTCCGTGCGCGCTTAAAAAGTGGTACAAAGTTTTTTCTTCACTTATTAATATATAGATATTGCATGTATATTTTTTATTAATTATTTAATGTATTCATTAATAAGGCTAAGAACAGGAGCGTTAGTTTATTTACCTGCTTTAGTATTATTATTTATTTTGAATATATTATACAATTCTTTACAAACACGTCAGAAAACAGTATCAACTTCTTTAAAAATCTTCTTTTTTAGGAAATTTCTTCTCTTTTAACCTCTTAATAGTAACCCGGTAAAGCGTTATCTATCGATTTATCTGGCGTCAAATATTGTTTCGTCGTCCTTAAAAATTCTCTAAATTTTATCTATTTAAAACTCTACAAAGATCTCGTAAAGAATGACAAGTAAGTTAAATGTGTAATATGATAAATTAGTAAGTTTTTATAAACTCATTGGCAAACATTTTTTAAGATTAAATTTTAATGCTATGAGATTAGACAATTAACATTTTATATCGAATATTCCATCAATAATTTGACTATAATAAGTTTTTAATGAGTACTTAATTACGATTTGCTTATATTTTAACGCACTTTCTTTTTAACTTATTTAGCCAAAAAAAATTAATTAAGACATGATAACCGAAAGATACCACTTCAGAACGTTACTCATTTCTCCCAAAATATTACGTCGACTTTATCTTAATCCGAACGAAGAGTTAGCCAAAGCACATCAAAAATTATCGCACGCGATTTACATTTAAAATCAGTGCAAAACAAAAGGCAGCAAAAAATAGACCCTTATAAGAAGAAAATCGTCTAAAATTTAATAAAACTTTATGAACAAAAGCTCCCGTAGGCGGTACAAAGGCACGGTCCCTCGCAAATTTATGAGTCAATTGAAACAAAAAATTGCAACTTTTAATCAAACTTCTGCATATAACCTCTTAGTATATTTATAGTAAAAGTTGTGCCCGCCTCAACCCCGTAATGATATTCAGATTTTTGAGCGGCGCGTCGATACGAATAATGTAACAAGAACAAGTTAACTTCAGCGGAAGCCTTTCTTTGTGGGCGTTGTGCGATGCTGTAGCTTTGTATAGGTTTATTTTTTTTAAGAATATGTCTACCTCGGTTAAAGGAAAGCGTTCAATGTTAATGCCGAATTCATATTTTCAAGATTTTACTTTTCTGTCTGAACTGAATTTTTTGTTAATCCCGTTCCGATCTCGTAATGTCGATGCTTACTTTTAAGGAAACGAGAATAATTTTATAGTGAGCTTTTCCTTCAATTTTCATATAATTTTATTACAAAACTGGATAAAGGAAAATTTTGATTTTGCTGTCGTCAACAGAAGATTGAGTTGAGTTGATTGACCCAGTATAATATTTAAGTATGTGTGTAATGTAAATTACCTCAACATGGAGATAATAACAAATTGCCTTAAATATAAGCTTCGCTGACTGAATGAAAATTTAATCAATTATACAGACTGTTTAATAACTAAAAACTTGATCCACACATTTTTGAAAACTCTTGCAAACTTTTGACTGCCAATATATCGATTCCATTATTTTATGCCGGAGAGGGCGTAAGTAGCCGCAATAGATAATTACGTCATTTTCGGCAGTAAAAAAGGGTTATTTTTGATAGTAAGCAAAAACGTAGAAAATCATTTACCGTGGAGATTCTTAATTGTGCCTTTGTATTTATCATAGGATTACATTGTAGACTTCTTACATCACATGATTTACAAATGAATTTAAAGCATGACGCTACGACTTTAATACTTGTATGGTGAAAATTCTCGATTTCGGCAAAGTTTTACCATTAAAAACACCCATACACACTTCTACAGGTGTCGGTTAATTATTATAGTAGGAATTATTTTCAGGATTCGTCTCAAAAATATAAAATACATTTTTGATATATATTGTTTAATAATTTATTTTCCATAACAAAATGTATTTATTATCAACATTATCATGAACAAAAGTCATTAAAAAATTTAATATATACGTATATATATATATATATATATATATATATAAATATATATATATATATATATATATAAATATATATATATATATATATATATATATATATATATATATATATATATATGGATATAAATGTTTTTTTGGCTCTTTAAAATGATTAGGTTGGCAACTTATAAACCCGAAACTTTTTTCGACCGATATCTGAAATGTTATAAAAGCTTCTAGAATATCTGTTGTAGGGTATATAAAGAGTGCGGCATTCGAACTTCTGTTCAGTTTGCAATTGAGTGATCGGCGAATAAAGAATAAATTAAAAATGGAAGTAGTCCAACGTGAACTTAAAGGACTCTTTCTTCATGAATGTCGTTTAGGGTGAAAAACCAGCGAAGTACCATGCATTATATACACATCGACGAGTAAAAGCGTGATCTCTTACGTAGCCGCAGCCAAGCACTGGTTCCTAATATTCAAACAAGGAAATTTTAACCTGTTAGATAAACCTCATCCAAAGCGATTTCCTACAATGATTTAGAAAAATTTAAAAACCTTATTTAGAAAGATCCCAGATTAAGTTTACGTTGTTTGTCAGAACTATTTTCATGGTCTTTTAGTGGAATGGAAAAACAACTTCATACCTTGAGAAAGTAGTGGATATATTCCGTTTGAATGGAAAAATGACTTCATACCTTGAGAAAGTAGTGGATATATTGCGTTTGGCTACCACGTGAGCTAATATCCTTTCAACTTCAGGAGAGAACGAATGTGTGCTTAGAGCTACTGAGTTCCCATCGTACTCTCGTTGGCTAAAGTATCTGGATGCAGAAGATGAACAGTGGATGACTTATGTTAATTTTTAGCGCAGGCGCAAGTGGCTATGAGCTGTAGAAAAAGTTTACCTAGACCAAAATATAATATTGGATAAAAGATGCTTTAAATTGCATGGTGGGGTATAAATGGAGTTATTCATTGAGTTATACATAGGGAATTCTTTCAAGCTAACAGTACAATTACAGCTAAGATTTATTGTGAACAATTGAACAAAGTCACCGCTAAACTTCCTTCAAATGAAAGCAAAGTTTATTTTACATGATAATGCATGACCCCACGTAGAAAAAGTAATGCGTGAAAAACTACTTTCACTTGGATGGAGTATGCTACTTCACCCACCGTTCTCTTCAGATCATTTGCCATCGAATTACCATCTGTTTCGCTCCCCGTCTAATAATTTACATGATAGAAAATTGAAAGACGAAAGTGATATCAAAATCGAATTTCACCAGTTTTTCAGTCAAAGACAATGCAAACATTTGTAAACATTTCTACAAAGACGAAACTTTAGCTCTGCCTACATATTGGCGACAAGTGTTAGATACCGGCGACGCTTATATAATTACGATAAACGACTGATTTTATTGACTACATGTAAAAAGTTGGAAAGTTTGTGTACAGAGAGGGCAGGTTTATAAGTTACCAACCTAAGAAAAGGTCGGTTAGTGTAAACTTAAATGTTATATAGTATATTTCATCGATTTGTAATTGAAATCAATTCAAATGGCAATCATGTACCCAAGAAATATTATAAACAGAATTGAAATTTAATGTTATATTTGCGATCGTTTAGAAAAAACACGAAAATACTAAAAGGGATATAGTATTCTTAGTACCACTTGTTCAGTCATTAACACTTGAAATTACTATCAAAAACAAGAAAAAACTGAGCATTTAGTGGAACTGAACATTTCATATTCTCCTTTATTTAATTTGAAAGAAAGCTTTTGCCGAACATTATTTAGGTAATTATAAAGAATTCAAGACAGTCTACCACATCAAGACAGTCTTTTAACGGAACGTTGGTAAACAGTGACTCGACATCAAAGCTTACCATTATGTCTTCTGGTTCCAACCTTATATCCTTAACAATAGCGACAAAATGCCGGGAATATTTCGAACAGCTGATCGACAGTGCGGTCTGTGGTATAAAACTATGGAAGAGGCACGTGGACGACATTTTCTGTATCCTGGACAGAAGGATCCGAAGTACTAACGAGGTGAATGAATATCTCAACTCGATTCATCCTCGGATTAAGTTCACCTATGAGCTGGAGGAGAACAGGACGTTGGCATTTTTGGACGTAAAGGTAATGGCTAGACCTGATGGAACGTTGGCTCACACTGTATACCGGAAACCGACTCACACAGACAGATACTTAAACGCTGCATCAAATCACTATCCTGCTCATCTTCAGTCAGTAGTCTCCACACTAACGCGCAGAGCTCTGTGACCCTGAACATCTACAGAATGAGCTACAGCATGTCCAGGAGGTACTAAATATGAATGGCTACAGAACACGGAGATTTCATGCTAAGCACACTGGAATTAAACACGCCGAGACGATCAGACAACCGGCTTTTCTACCTTATGTAAAAGGGGTGACGGATAAGATTGGAAACCTACTCAGACGGTTTTGAATAAAACCGATATACACCCCTCTTACAACAATGGCCAAGCAGCTGCGGACACCAAAGGACGTAATTCCACTGCAGAAGCCAGGTGTCTATAAAATCGACTGCAGCTGCGGTCTTTCCTACATAGGTCAGACAAAAAGGACAATCGCCGAACGCATGAAGGAACACATAGCAGCTGTGAAGAACCGCCAGATAAATAAGTCTGCTATAGCAGAACACTTAGTTGATTCGGGGCCCAATCACTGGATCGAACTTCATGACCCCAAGGTTATTTCTTCTGAGCCTCATTATTTCAAGAGGATTATACGGGAAGCGATTGAAATTAAAAAACATCCAAATTTCAACCGTGAAGACGGATTCAAACTCTCGGCGACTTGGAATCCAGTGTTTGCAACTAGGTGTTCGCGATGTGTACATAAATCCAAGTGTCATGACACCGTCAGTGTAGTGTGTAGGTCTAGTGTGAACGCGCCTTAGATTTCTACAATCAACCAAGTGGGGGTAGTTTTGAAAAACACTCCCGCGTCGCAGCGGTGACTCCTATACATCTTCAGTCTTCCCATGACCACAGGCTGTGCAACCAGTCTGAAACGTCGGGACATAGTGAATACTTAGTTTATAATATCTAGGTTTACTCATTAAATAGATAATCACCGCGAAAAAAACCGATTCAAATCAAATAAAATATGTGTTCGAATAGCGAAAGTTTAAAAAAGAACAGCACATAATATGTTAAAACCTTTTTGACGTATATTTTCTTATTTCAAGAAAAAAAAATTAAACCAAACCTTTTTTGTTACACCTACGAAAGTGAGACTACAAATAATCTAACACTTGACTTTTTTTATTCATATCAAACTAGAAATTTAGACTAGAATTATACATACATGCATGTTCGCAGATTATGTTATCTTGTCAGTGTTAGTAATACTCGGGCAGTTAAACATCTACGGTTATACGACCTTGAGTTAAAATTAGGAATTATTTATAGGACAATGAAACGCTGCTCTCAATAGTTGAACAGGTTATATGTACTTTACTTCTAAGTATTTACGTAACATGTGAAGGAAGGAATTGATATAGGTATGTCACGAGTAGGTCAAAGAGCTTCGGCAATGAATTATGCATAATTTATTCTCGATTAAAAAGAAGCTGGCTAGTATTATCTCAGTAAAAACTGACGGCCATCGGATTACGAAACCTACGCTTTCAAAATCGTCTACGTGCTTTTAATGTTACTAAAAAAGGGTGGTTTTTAGCGGGATATATTACAATTATATAGAAAAGTATATTTTCGTATAAAATGGGAACCAATTATACAAGTGTCGAAAGAGGCGTGTGGGGGAGTTATATATTTACCTCTACCTCATAAACATTTTAACCGAAATATTCTTTATTGAAATTTTGTATAAAATGTTGGCTTTTCTTTTTGAATTTTTTCTTTTAAAATCCATGTTAAAAAACCAGGAGAAGGAGAAATGAAGTCACATTTTATATCAGTTTAAAACCTAATCTTTTGAAAACGTGACCAAAGATTGTAAATTAAATTTCATTTTAAAATACCTGGCCAGTGACTAATGAAAATGTAAAATATTATTATTGTTATTATTTTAAAGTAGGGGAGCAAATTTTTTAATTTTCTTTTACATACATCTCGACGAGTGGTAACACTCATAGGAGGCACGATAAAAAAATGTGCGCACCTACTTTATATAAATGGGGAAGGATGCTAAAATAATAATATAATTAAATAATAACATTAAAATAATAAGATATTAAAATAATAGAAGAGGTACATTAAAATCATAACAACAATAATATTTCACGCGGTAATTTAAATCTTCGTGTGAAATATCTACCTTTAAGATTTCATGTAACTTTTAGAGTTGTAAAATTTCATAGGTTTATAACTATAAAAACTGTGAAGCTGTGATCGCGACGGACGGACGGATTTGCACGATGAAAGTATAAGGGATTTCGTTTCGCTATGATTCCTAAAAACGGAACGTGATCAGTCAATCCTTGTAAATGGAAATAACAACTTACATTTTGGTCAAGATTAGTTAATTAAGATCTAATATCATATTAATTTTAACTTTGCGCACAATTCCAGTTTCACTTCAATCGAAAAATATTCTGAAACTTCTTACATCTTTTGGCTGTCTCGAGAAAATATTGTTTAATATGATAATACAGTGTCGTAACCGATTGACTTAGTTTAATTTTAAATTTGCAATGAACAAAAGATTCGCTTCATTATGATCATTAATAGATTGTCACATCATTTTGTGTTCAATGATAATTCTTAATTCTTTATGGTGAAATATTTCTTATACTTCGCACGGTTTTTAAATAGATGCTTTACACGTTATTCCATACTTTGAATAAAAATTTCCACACTCTACGCCTGACCTTTAATTCTATCTCGTGTACCTCATTTAAGCTATATATATCCTAACTCCACGTGTTTACAGTAAACAGAAATAGATCTGTCTGTAACATCAAAAATACAACCTATTAGGATATCTTCCAATATATTTCTTAATGATGTTAATAAAAATAAAATAAATTTAATTTGAGAATATTTTTTAACACGCCGATATCATAGGTGTCAGTATAGTACCATTTTATATACTGGATAGTTTTTTATATTACATTTGTCGGTTAAAAGTTTTGTCCTTTTCGCATGGGAAAAGCTGTATTACGTCGCATTTGCTCTTGTGTGTATTCAGGAGGATGATCTAGATTCGGATGGATATTGATAATACTGTGCGTATTACTATATAAATTAAAAATATTTTTTTAAAAATCAGAATAAATAACGGCGTATCGTGGTGTATTATCAAACTAAACATTTATGTTCGTTGCTTACAACAGAAACAGATGTCGTTTTCATTATAAACTTGTTGGCTAATAAAATTAATTTTGCAAATATTGAGCAAGTTTAAGGACTAATAAAATTTGGAAAAAAAAACAGGATAACAAATAATAGCTGTCCAATTTTATTAAAATTCATTCTTAAAATTCAGTCTAGGGATAATAATAAATATATTAATATGTTTCTTTACTGGCCTTTTTCTAGATAAATATGTAAGGAATTTTTAGGTGTTTTAATTAATTTACGATAGCTTTTTGTTAAATAAATAGGAGAGTAATATTTCTGTTGTGCCCCTTAAGAAACCGATAATTTTCATTCTAAATTTGTGCCTAAGACTTATTGAAATAAAATTTACATACAGTAAGACAGATTTTAAAAACAAGCCTCTTCGTATTGGACGCTGATCTGTTATTTACGTTTCACTGTGTTTTTATCATCAGTACTTCAATTTTTACATATTCTTAAATATTCTAACAAACTCGTTAATACTCCGAAAGCATAGAAATTATTTAAAAATAAAAATATCAGAGACTTTTGCTCGTGAATTTTAACATTACGTAATTCGTCAATATACATGTAAAACTCAACTGCTTCCCTTACTTTGCGCAGTTTGGTTGCTGCTCGTGAACAATACACCGACACACGATATAAATCGACATTTCAAATTTTGTGCAAGCCCACACACGCGATAAAATTACGAAGCTAATAAATATACAGGGCAAGAGAGTAAAAACGCTGTGCCCAAAACCGCAGCCATTATTTTACAAGCGCCATAAATAGATAAATACACAAAACGTCCTTCACGATCTCCGCTCCGGCTTCGTTCTAAGCCCTAAATCCCAATTAAGACCCACCGACGGACGAAAGGGTCATTTAACATTTCATACAAAAATATAAAACGCTTTATCACATCAAAAATCTCCACAAAAACTTTATATCTACAAGGTTTATACGTACTCGTAATAATATTTTACGCGTGGCATGATGCTGAGTTTTTGCAGACTCCCGACTGACGGGCTTGACAACCTACATCGCTCAGGGGATTGGGCCGTGTTGAGATATTTGTCAAAGGTCCTTTCGCCCTCGCCATAAGGGTAGGCACTCGTGTGAGCGTGCTCACTCCCTTGGGCATAATTCGAGCGTCTTTTTGCCGCCGAAATGCTTGAATCTGTACATGTGAGCGTGTGGAAGAGTCGGATCAAAAACAACAACTTGTTATGTCAAGGATGATGTCGAATTAAAAGAAAACTGAAAGCTGCTGGGCCATCTGGGATTGCTACGTGGATTGAGCTGAAAGTTTATTAAATATTTTGCAATCTCAAAACTTATGAAACAAACGATACATTTTAGAGATTTTTCTCATTTTTATATTTATTTCTCACATTAAAGAAGAAATTTCGGAACTAACTATATTGCAATTTCTTAAATAAATAAAAAATAAGTTAATAAAATCTGATCATATGACTTGAATGACCCATTTTTATTTAAAGATTGTAACTGCGATTTTAGATTAGACACATTTTGTTTTAAGCGAAAAAATATCAGGAGGGAATAAATAATTAGAATTAAATTCAGATACCCACTGAATCGTCAGTCATGAATATGATATTAACAGTCAGTATTAGTGGCAAACATAATCATAGTTTAATTGTAGGTTGTGGAATACAATCTACTTGTTTTTGTTGCTTTGTAATGAATTATTTCTCTTATTTATTATTTTTTTCCATTAAATATATTGTTTTCAAATTAGTTATGTAACTTTTGTGTTACGTTGATTTGGATGCAACTTGTTTTTTTGTAGATAATACTCTTGTCATGGTTTATACTTCCATGGTTTAGACTCTCATCGAGTGTTCTATAAAAAGCAGAAAAAAATAAAATACAATGTCATTATAAAGTGATTAAAAATGTTTCCTTATTTATAAACATTTAATGGTACATAATATTAATATTAAAACTATTTACAGAAATTAAACTTTTACTTTTAACTTTTTTAAAGTCTAAAGCCTTCGAATACTGTTTACAATTGTATGAAAATTTTACATTTCTTTCTACAAACCAATGGAAGATTCAGAAGGGGTTCTAAAGCAAACTAAAATTTCAAAAATATTTTAGATAAGTTAAATAAAATTTAACTGCACGTTATTAAAATCCAGATAGGAAAAAAGATAAACCTTTTTTTATTCCTTGATCATTTATATTATATAATTTGGCTAATTGAACGAAGATTATAATAAAACAATTCAGATAAAAAGTTGTAAGTAAACAATTAAAAAGTTTATTCACTAAATAATTTTACGTATTAAATATAAAAACAGGACATTTTTTTTAAATATTAAGGAAATATTAATATAGTCCTAAAAAGGCGCAGTTACTGAAACAACGTCAAAATGAAATTTAAAAATCCCCAACTAAATTCCTTCCTAAATGAAATTAAATAAAAAACAGCTACCAAGAAATTTTCAATTTAAATACTAATTGAAATAAGCGCCAATATATGAACGGAAAAATCACACGATTAACTTGCTAATTAAATATACATAAAAGTAAAATCGGAATTATTTTCAGTTTAAATTTTTTTTTAATTTTCTACGGTTTATGAATACCCTTCAAAATAACTTAAATATCTAATCGACGTTGATCAGCTTGCGAATTTTGAAATGAAACGATATCTTCTATTCTTTCTGATAAAAACAGAGATACACAATGTATATACACGTCTCTTTCAATTATACAGATGTTATTGAACTTTTAAATCTTCTTTACAGGATGTCACGTCATTTTATCATCAAAATATTAGGTTATTCTAGTAATAAAAATTGTATTAACGATGCTCAGAACATTTACCAGGCGGTAATTGGTTACGAGAGAAAATCTATATATTACTTATTAAAGTACTATATATTACTTATTAAAGTCGAACGTATCTTTTTAAGCTCGTAAGTGTACTGTTAATAAATTAGCTGTAATTAATTGAAAAAAAATTGTCAAGCACGAGTAAAACTCGCACTACGGGGGTTCCGTACACATGTAGGCATTTATAAACATTTAATGGTAAGTAATATTCCTATTAAACTATTTACGAAATATTAATTTTTTTTAAACGAAAATATATTGTCTGCTATATCTTTCACAGGCGCATTGAACAGACATATTGAACAATTTATTTACGTGATTCTACTACAAATTAACAATTTTCGGATTTTTTTCTTTACTTGTGGCCAAATTTTATGAGGTAGACGGGAAGTACCCTATGGGTTTTGATTTACTTGCTAGTGTCAAAATATGCGACCAAATGGCATTATTATTTATTTTACATTAATTTCACGTTGATACCTCCACGCGTCTGAGAAAAAAGTCTTGACAGACCGACAGACGGATCCTATAAGGGTTTCTTTTAATTTTGAGATACGGAACACTAAAGAACGACGAAAATAATATTACCGTTCTACCTGGACTAATACGGGACGGGCAGCTAATATTTCATACATTACTCGCAGTTAAATATATTGACGTAATAATTTCTTGTTATAAAGGTATTACTTTTGAAGTATATATTGGTTTGGTGCGAGATAATTATAAATGAGATAATAAGAAAATTGATTTAGCGTGTAAATAAATTATTTATTTATTTATTTAAGCCTTTATTTCTCAATAATAGAGCAATATGAATAAATCGTGCTTACATTCAATCGAATGTTATTATTAATATTTATTACTTTAACTAAATCACTAAACAAAGATATTTTTAAATACGTAGAAATAAAAATAAAATAAAAATACACTTAATTTCAACAACTAAATAATTTTATGATAGTTAAAATGATATTTATACTCAAATCATTGGGGCATCCATTGTCGGTTGAAGGCCTCTTCCATATCTTGCCATTCCTTTCTGTCCTTTACCATCTAGTCCGTGTGGGGCCTGCGACACATACTATATCGTCACTCCAGCGATGGGGTTCACCGCGCGGCCACCAGTGCAGTATGAGTTCGCTCCAGCGCCCATAGCATGTTAGATGACCAGACAAGCACCACTTTAATTTACAGGTTACTTCTACCACATCCGTTAAATCCGTACGTTTCCTTAAGTCACTATTTCTTAATCTGTCTTTCAAACTAAGTCTTATCATGCTCCTCTCGGCTGCTCTCTGGAATTTTTGTAGTTTTTAGGTTATTTCCTTAGTGAGAGCCCAGCTTTAAGTTCCATATAATTTTAAGTAGGTGTAGCAACAGAGTCAATTGAATTTTTCTTTAGGGAAGTTGGTAATTTGGATTTTTATATGTGTTTTAATAACCAATATCTTGACCACGCCATTTTAATCCTTCTGTTTACTTCGGTAACTGTTCATAAATGAGATTTGTTGTCCTAGGTACACGTAGTTTTCGACACAATCCAAAAAAATTGATCCTGTTTCTATGGGTATTCTTTCTCTATTTGTCATTACGCATGTTTTACTTTTGTTCATTCCTAAATCACATTTTTTACTCTCCGTGTCAAGAGATTGTAACATACATTCTAGATTCATATGGTTTTCACATAATAATATTATATCATCAGATAATCACATAATAATATTATCATAATAATATAATTCACATAATAATATTATATCATCAGCAAGGTGGATGTGGTTCATGCACTCTCCGTTTATATTTATGCCCATTGTATCCCAATTCAAATTACGGAAGATATTCTCTAATGAGGCTGTAAATAAATTAGGAGATATTGGGTCACCCTGTCTTACACTGCATTCAATTTTGAAGGGTTTGCCTTGTTTTTCTAATTTTACAACTGCTTTACTTTTGTCACATATTTTTTAATGTACTTTTTTGGTATTCCTTGTTCACTTAGGACTTTCCACAATGATGAACTCATCATAGAATCAAATACCTTAGAGTAATCAACAAAGGCGATATACAATGATTTATCATTATCATATCTGAATATTTTTTCAGAATTTGAGCTGGAATGAACATATAATCAGTCGTAGGGTATCTTGGATGAAATCCAGCTTGTTAAATTCTAATATGGGTGTTATTCTTCTTAACATCGTCTTTGTAAATAATTTGTATATTACTTTACAAAAGTATGTTGAAGTATGCTAATGGGCCTATTATTGCTACTGTTCACCTTCCTTATATAATAGTTTTATGATGGAGGTCTCCCAATCAGTTCCCAATCCCTTCTCTTCGGGTAGAAGTACTGCCTGTAGATATTTTCAATGAGGGGATTCATGTTATGGCGGTTTTTAAGCATCTCTGTTCTCTCTTTACTGAGTTGTAGTTTTTCAATTCTTCTTCGATAGCTAATCTTTGCTTTTTAATATTTATTTAATATTTATTTCTAGGTTTGCTAGCATTTTCACTTAGCGCGAATGAGTTTGTAGGATGAGATGTATTTATTATATTAATGTCCTGCATACTATTCTTATTGATCGTTATGACATAATCAATTTCATTAAAAGTCTTATGGTATGGTGAGCAGCACATCCATTTTTGGTTCTGGTGTTTTTTGAGGTAAGAATTCATAAAGTAAAGTCGGTTTTCAAAACAGAATTCTATAAGTGACATTCCTATTTTGCTTCTTTTGAAGTGATAACCCAAGAGGCCCATCATATTCCTAACTTCAGGAGTAGAATCGTCAACTTTGGTTTTGAAATCACCCATAATAACCGTGTTTGATCCTGTATCCTCTAAAGCAGTTCTAAATTAATTGTAAAAATTTTATACTTCTTTTTCCTTAGAATTTTTTGTAGGTGCTAAACTTGAGTGATGTTAATTAATTATGTTGTTTTTTATATGTAAGTCTAATCTGGCAACGCTGTTTGAAATTGGAAAAATGTGTGAAATAAATATATATTCAGTGTGGCGAAACGTCAACTAATTGCAAAGTGGCTACTTAATATATAGTCATATTATAAAATACTTAAGTAATTAAATTGTACGTAATAGACCGAATTGATTTAGCACTACGTTTTATATATGAAGTATTTTGACAGTAAAATTACCTTAGTCAATTTATTTAAGTCACTTTTCTGGTTTTTATAGACAGCTCTTCTATTAACACTCCTTCACAGAAATTCTCTACATACAAAATATACTGAACCTTGTATTTGATAACATGGATGAATACGTCAACATTTTATATTATCAAATAAATGCGGATATATACGGAAACGTTTAGCTGAGAAGCGTAAGAGCCTGGAGGCAAAATGAAGGAAAATTAAGCGATTTGCATTCCCAACAACGGTAGACCGCGGTCAAAGCTCATGTTGTTAAGCTACAAAACTCGTTTCGGAAACTCTATAGTAAACTTCACGGACCTTTCGGACGGGTACTGAGGATTCGTGAGTTGAAAAGTTTGGCTCAATATTTCGATATACATGTATATTTCCCGTAGATATTTGTTTATGTATATGTACATATAATGTTATATCATTGTTAAAAGCGGCCACGGTGAAACCATTCTGATAATAAAAGTTGTGATAATGAAAATTTTCCATTTTCTTTATTGATGCACCGTATCTCGATATATTAGTACCTACTAATATCTTTTAATGAGTTTTGTAACAATTTTCAGTATTCAATCTTATTTATACAGTTATTTTATAGATAGATCCGTAATTTAGAGAGAAATTCAAAACTACGTAAATTATTTTTTTTTGTTTCCATATTTTATAATTTTTCTTTTACATGAGCGATAATTTCGAATAATGAACAGAAATGCATTCATGATATTATTTACGATATTGTAGAAAAAATAGGATTTGACATGGAGTGATTTGACATTTATATTTAATTCTCATTCCACGTTTGTTTTGCATATTAAAAAAATACTAGTATTTAGTTCATAATATTAGAATCAAGTCGATTCATATCATAAAGTTTTATTAAAGCTGAATTAAAATATTTACCTAAGACCGTCTTTTGATTTAAAACATAACTTAAATTATTAAAGAAACAATAACATTATAGGAACCTTTATTAAATTTGTTAGTTTTAAATTATTATTTCTAAATATATCCTAATGAATACTAAGCCTAACCTTACATCAGTAATTTAACAATAAGTGTTCTATGAGAGCTTCTATAAAGGAATTTAGTTATGAAAATTAATCGGATTCTAATCAATAATAAACATCCTTTTTGGTGTGCTCACATAAACTTACCTGAAAAAAATAAAATAATTGACTTAAAATTACACATACGCTCTCCAAGAAAAAATCACTATTTACTTTTCAATTTCAGGTTATAGTAGAGGAGCCCACGATGCTAAATGGGGTTTACTCGCGCGTCGTGGGGACCTATTGCATTTTACAGATTAAATGGTAGAAAGACAAATAGGTTATAGATTGTATATCTTTTCACCGGTGAGGAGAGCGTCTATAGGCTTTCAAAAATGTAAAAAAATTTAGTGTCATGCAAATACTCGAGGGCGTCAGATAATGATAGTGTATCTGTGGGTTTACATGGTTGGGGGAGGCGTAGGAAATGGTTAAAAATGGGGAAAAAATTTATTCGAGCGCTTCAAATATTCAGAGGGGATGTTAAGTGAACCCAAACGAAGCTTCTATTCAAAAGACTGGCGATTCGAATGTGACACAAACTCATGGCGGCTTTTTGAAAAAGCAAAAAAATCGCCATTTTGAAATACTCGAGCGCGTCAGATTTTTATACAGACGGTCCAGCTTACATTACCTGGTCGTGCTGATTCATAATGACGATTATTTGGAGAGATTTTCTTTGTATGACAATTTAAAAACAAACATTTTCATTTTTGTTTAAATCACCGAATGTGACAAATAAAATGCGCGGGAAATAGTATGCAAATAAAAGGAATAATAAATTTTATTGAAATTACACACGGAAATCTATTTTTTTCAATTCTAATACATATAAACATATTATCGATTAATAATAACCTTACAAAATTGAAAAATTTTGTAAATAGAATAAAAGTGTTAAAAATCATTTTATTAACTTCATCTTCATCCGTGGAATTATCATCATACAACAAGTCTGGCACGATTTGGTCAACAATTTCACCCACAGCTTGCATATCTCTAACAAAAAATCGTTATAATACTTGACAATATTTTTTTTATTTCATGAAAAGCTTGTTATAACCCTATTGAAATCTGGAGTATCCCCCAGAATATTTGGTGTTATGATTACATATGCATACGCTTCTGGTAATTGATCACTAACTAAGTCATTTTCAATTTTCCATTTACATCTGTCTATCCGTAATCTGTCGGTGACATGTCGATGGTGTTATTAATAAGTGCTGCAGTAACTCCCATTGACACGGTGCAAGTTACAAGCATCGTAATTACGTACGTTCACAGAGAAAGGCTGTGGTATATCTGACACGTTGTAAGTCTTATTGAAGATTTCTATTCTAGCACTTTTTTTTTTGGTTTGCAGGTGGCAAATCCTCATTACTGACAGGCGTGTCGATGCAAAACTAATCGTTAATTCAAAGTTGCTTGATAATTCCGCTCTGAAAATAATATTTTCCCCATAAGAAACCTGATAAGTAATAAGTATAATATATAAGTAATAACTTTGAAGTATTTTATAACGATTTAACAATTTTTTATGTAAAAAATATTTTCAATTTGTTTCTTAAATTATTATTTGAATATTTCGAGATTTCAAAGAATTGAATCTAGTTATAAATCTCTATCGTTAATTTTTTTTAAATATTCAAATATATTTCATTAACATTTGCTAATTAATATTTATTATTATTAAGAAATAGTAGGAAAATAAATAAAGTAATAGTAAGAAAATCACATTGTTATTTTAATTTTTTTTTTTTGCAAAATTAATTTTTCTAAAGAATTATATAAGATACTGAGTAAGAAAACTCCCTTTTTAAAAAAATATCACGGATTTACATATTTCAAAAATAATAAACTATTCAATAAGGTGAGTAATTATTATTTCATGTAATTTAAGATTTTTTCTGGACTGAATTAGAGAAGTAATTTAATCACATTAAATTAATTTTTTTATAAAAAAGGTTCTCTGTATATTTTACGCTTAGGAATAAACCCTGTGAAGGCCAAAGAGGGAGAGTGGCATCTGTTTTCTGATGGTGATATTACACTGTGCTCAGGTCACTCCAGGTATAAAATAAAAAAGTGATGTATGCTACACAATAATTACTAATGAATGACGAAAAGACAATTTACCGTCCACACAGAACAATTATATTATAAACGTTTTATATCAAATGTTTTTCATTAAATTTTTGGAAAAATTACTGTTTACACTAATAAAAAAATAAATGGCTTTTATGTCGAATATTTAATAATCATTATTAGTAATATAAAATATATTATAAGTGATATTAGCACTCACTCGTCTGTCTACGTATCAGCAGCCTGAGTCGTCGTGGAAGTAGTAGGAACATATGACTCGGAACTCTCCCCAGAAATTTCCGGTGCATTATCGCATTACGCTGCACTTTGCTGTTGCTCGATTTCTTCAATATCAGAAGGTGTTCTAAGTGCTGTGAACCACTTATAACATTACGCGTGATATCCTTCACTCAATGATGTTTCAGACGGAAGTTCAATATTATCGTCCGTTGTCGGTGATTTCCTGCGGATCGGTTTGCTCCGACGATATTCCAGAACCGTTTTGTATTTTTTTGTTTTTGGCGTAAATTTAACAATCTTTTGAGATATATTTTGTCTACAAAACATACACTGTATAATATTGTCACTCATCGTCGTAGCAGATATTAAATTTAAAACACAAACTTAAAACACAAACAAACAAGCTGTGATGGTGTGATGGCTGACGGAAAGTATATTATCTTAGCACACCTCGGATAAGACTACAATGTGAAGATTGTGCGAGAGAGTGAGAGATATAGAAAGAGTGAAAGGGGGAGAGAGAGAGGTAATACATGCTTCACTACAGCTGTACGCGCTTAACTTTTTTGACGTTTTTTGTTACTTCGGCTTGTCAAAATTGGTAGATTATATTTTTCCCATTATCCTTATATTTTTTCCTTTTAAATAAAAAAATCGTCGACCGCGTTCTAGTATGTCGAGGTGACGGTTTTTTGCAAGTTTGATCCTCCCACTCCCTGACGCTCAAATCGTTAGATTATTAGAATGTACACTTTTCAGCATGTAACTAACCCATCATACGTTAATCTGACGCGCTCAGGTATTTCTAACGATCGATTTTTTTTACTATTCTGAGCGGTTGCCCAACACGCGCGGCCCTACATAGAGGGCTTATATATGGTGGAGATACTCAACAGGGCGCAAGGTATCCCCCATATGTTAATCTGCCGCGCTTGAGTAAATCCCAATATCCTCTATTGGGCTCCCATACTATTTATATCTTCTCGATAAATCAAATCTCGAGTTTCAATGCATTCATCACAAATTTTTTCGAATCACAATAGAATTAAACCAAGTTATACGAATCGCAAAATAGTACATTCATATACTTATTTGAGAAAATAAGAAAAGAATATAATGTAGTTCTAACAATAAATAGTTTATGTAGTTAATAAAAAAATAACACATTTCTAATTAACACTTTTCACGAAACTTGCAGATTTTTAGGTAAACCTCACAATTAATTTTTTCACAACTAAATGAAACAACGTGATGTAGTATTATTTCTACTTTATTTAAATTCTTTACCACGATCTAGGTTTTGTTGTAAAGATAAAGATTGCAAAGATTCAAATCATTCAAGAGTGGGAGGGTCACGCACTTGCAAAAAAAGATTTAAATCTTTACACATTGCCCACCTGAAGATGTTGTCATATAACGAAATCTAGGTCGTGGTCTAGTTTCATTTAGTTGTAAAAAATAAAATTATAATGAATTTCTACAATATTATAACATTATTATACAAATATGTTCAGCAAACCGGACAAAATTGCTAGACTGGATGGAAATCCTCTTATATAATAAATGAAAATGTTATATATATATACATATGTGTGTGTGTGTGTGTGTGTGTATGTATATATATATATATATATATATATATATATATATATTTATATATATATATATATATATATATATATATATATATATATATATATATATATAAACACTACCTCTTTTTGTAGGTCAGTTAGAACATCTGAAATTGATTTGTATAATAGAGAACAATTAAATAATCAATTCTTCGTCATTCTGTGAGTAAAGAATAATGGTAACATATTCAAATTAAATATAAGATTTTTCAAATTAAATTTTATATGAAAGTTTTTGCACAATAACATGCACAACGAAGGTTCCATTATCAATTTTCAATATTTCGATAAAACTTAATAAATTGACGTCGCTGCATCATGGAAAAGCAAATTATATTCAACTTTAGGAAAGGCTTGAGAATATGATAAACTTCTTTGCCAGGCACGACGGTTTTAGCTAAAAATAAATACCATAAAAAGGGAACTAAAGGAAACGCGGTACGTAAACCGGAAGCGTTTTTAAACACCGGATTTCCGTTGATGTCAATCTCAAGCCAAAAGAGAAAAAGCAAAGGAAGCATGAAATTTAAAATTTCCTCAACTGCTCCGTTGAATTAGCATACCTTATTGCATGCGATGAATAGCCGCTGTATTCAACCATATTGCATTATACTATTCAACAATAGTTGTGCTACGACGAAATACCAGTTTAACTACAAATAAGCAAATCAGTCAGCAGTAATTTTTTAATTTATTAAACCTAGGCAGCATTTTTTAATATTTTTATTTTATATACATAAATATCGTCATTGTAACTAATAATACACAAAATTCTTGCCCAAAAATAATAAAACCTATCGACTACAAGTAATATTAAATTTTTACTAATGTTTTGAAGATTTCTTAATTTCAACAGTACACTAGTATTTGTAAAAAAGTTATTTTTTGAATGATTTACGTTTTATTTGCATGGAATTTTGTGTCAATTTCCAACCAATCGTGTATTGAATATTAATACCAGACGTATTGTGATATATTCGATTCTCGTACGATAAATGAAACAATACTAATTATTATCATGATGTAAAAGGTGAGAAAATATTATGAAAAAACTATTAAGTGCAGGTAAACGCAAACTACGTCGTGATACATACATACCAGTATAAAGATTTAAACATTTGGAGAAAAAATATTTCTGTTAAACTATTTATAAACGTTAATATTATTTTCCACTGTATTATTTCATAGCATATTTTTGACACATGTGAAAATATAGTGATTTTTTCAAAACCTGTAAGACCTTGGATAATCATAAAATACCTTTTCGAACAATGTGCATGATATGTAAAACAAAAAAAATAATACACTCCATCTAAATTTACTTAACAAACCGGTCTAAAATTCACAATTAAATGAAACTACGTGATGTAGTATTATTTCTACTTTCTTTAAGTTCTTTACCACGACCTAGGTTTCGTTGTATTACAACATCTTCAGGTGGGCTGTTAGCAAAGATTTTTCATTCAATCTTTGCTAATAGCCCACCTGAAGATGTTGTAATACAACGAAACCTTGGTCGTGGTAAAGAAATTAAAGAAAGTAGAAATAATACTACATCACGTAGTTTTATTTAATTGTGAATAATGAATTTCTACAAAATTAACGACAAATATATTTAAACATCTAAAATTATCATACATACATTTTATAATGTTATTAACTACAAAATATGCGGGTCGATATCATCTTTTACTATACCAAATTTCAAGTTTCTACGTCAAACGTTTTCTATGAAAATCAGCTGCGCAAACAGTATGGAATCCCAAAAAGATAATTTTAAAATAAAAAATGTATTATTCGCTTGTGGCGACACAATTAATATCGTATTTGAAATAACCATTTCATCTGATATATACCTTTGCACCACTTGAGAAAATTGATCTACATTAAAGCTTTTAATTAAACTGGATCATTTATTTTATGCAGATTATACAACTAGTTGTTGCATTCAATAGAAATTTGGATTAGTGTTTATTTAATTTAATAAATTCGATGGCAGGTACTAGTCAGGAAGGTAGATTTCATAAGGTTTTTAATGTTATAGATAACGTGTACTATTTATATTGTACAGAAAAAATAATACTGAAGAACAATTTTGCATTCGTGTTAGCCAAAAACCCACTTTTGAAATGGTGAAATAAAAAAGAGCCATCTAGTGACAACGTATGATAAGATTGATATTATTTTGCCGTGTTGGATCACTTCAGTCGGACTATGCACCGTGCAAAGAAGACCCCGCAAAATTCTAAATAAAAAAGGTAAACATCAAATCAAAGCAATCACAAACGGTGAACGAGGGTCGAATACATTAACGGTT
Source organism: Druceiella hillmani (assembly GCA_039881145.1). Lineage (NCBI taxonomy): Eukaryota > Metazoa > Arthropoda > Insecta > Lepidoptera > Hepialidae > Druceiella > Druceiella hillmani. Next base: position 24,822,946 of record JAYKKI010000021.1, on the reverse strand, counting down.
TGCTGCGTTAGTGGTATAGAACGCTTTGTATTTCCACTGATAATATTTATGAAAAAAAACGTCAAAGCTGAGTTGCAAAACGGCGCTCCTCCCGGAACCATTTTTGCACTTCCCCCCTAAGTAATTGCTCATTATTGATGGCCATATAAACTCAATATTAAACACTCATACGTAGTATTTGCCTTCAATTCAATTGGCACGATGAAATGGAACCATTATGTCAACATTACCGACATATACATCGTTCAAGCTGCAGTTGCACAGAATTTCATTTTTTAAATCTCTTAGCTTATATAATATCGATGAGATAGAAAAATGGCTACAACAAAGCTTAGGTCGAGCGTTCGTGCAATATCAATCCATATGCTTTTTGGCAAGGCTTACGAGCGCGCAACTTCTATAGGTGCAACCGCCAGCGATTTAAGAAAGAGTGACATTTATCCACTTGAGAGAAACATTTTTTGCAATTATGAATTTGTGTTTATAAAGTGAATCAGCATATACTGATGCGATTATTAATATCGCTTTGCCAAACGGGCCTTTGGAAATTAATCCACAAATCCATAATCCACCATCTTAACTTGCAATAAAAATATCACAATCATTCAAAAATTCCTTTCAAATTAGCTCAAACCAACTGGTAATTCCGTTATTCAAGCCAATGATTTGATTTTACGATTTCATAAATTACACCAGCTGTAGGTAATGAATATAGATCCGAATTACGTAAGAGGATTCGTGGATTTGTAAGAGGATTCGTGGATTTGGATGTGTAACGGGCTACGGAGTTACAGAGTTCATTGTACAAAACGGATCCCCAAGACAAAAAGCCAAAAAAAATAAATATGTCTAAGCTTTGATAACTAATATATATTATATGCGGAGACAAAATAACGTCCCTGGTTCATTACAACAAGGATATCCACTTTTTTTCAGGGTGACATTCGGAGAAAATATGTTTTTGTTTCAAGTAATACTAAAAACCTGCTATCATGCTCTTTTTTACCTTGACGTTTAAAGATCGACATTAAATGAAGCAAATATTTTTATTTTAATTTTCACAAATTGCATGCTCTCAAAAACACAAATAGCTATCGAAAAAATCTAAAATTTTAGAATTAATTTTAGTACGTTTAAATTTTCAATAAAATGCAATAAGTTCTTGGGAACAATCTCGCATTATCTTCAATAAACACAATTTATACGGCTTCGTCTTTTCAAATAGTTACAAATGGTAAAGAAGCTTACGCTTCATTTGCAAAGAAAAGTAACTTTATAGTTATGCTTTTAATAGGAGACGTATGTAAGCTAGCTGACGAAAGTAAAATAAATATACTTTTATTTCAAATTGTTTCGTAGACGATAAAACTATGCAGTAATTTGAAATAAATCATTATCGTCTTGTTTTGTATGTAATATTAATAAATATTACTGAATAATGTCATTATTTTTACATTAGGAATTACTCGGAACAACCTCTCGTTGAATGAGTCTCCGATATAATGTTATTTAATTAAAATTTAATTCACTGTCCAACAAAATTTTTTTTATGTCACAAATTTCGTCAAGCTATATTGTTTCAACGTGACAGGCCATCCTGTACGAATTTATTTACAATTCTTCTATTTTCATATAGCTTATAAATAAAACATTAGTCATGTTAATTTATTGAACGACAGATGGCGTTAGGAGAATATAAAGCATCAACGAAATATGAAACGCTGTTTTATTCCGAACGTTCTTGACGCTTATTGAGCGCAAAGATGTTTCACATCAAAAATAATATTATATGTATAGCGATAAAAGTCTCGATATAAATTAAAATCAAATGAATCGTTAGCATTTATGGTGCAGAATTATGTTCGATCGTAAATTAATTTAAGCATGATTTGTCGGTCTGGTTATAATTCAGTAATATATTAAAATTTTCTTAAATCAAATAAATTACGGATTAAATAAATAATATTATATTTACGTAAAATACCGAAATGAAAATTAATTAAAATAACGTTAAATGGGATAACTTTCAGAATATATTAACATTAGTCGACTTGTGAAGTTAGATATAAATCCAAAAACCGCTGATTTTATTTCGTAACAAATATTCGTTTCATAATAATTATCGTACGGAATGTTTTAGTATTTTAAGATATGTAAGTCTGAATTTAGAAATTCTGAAATATTAAAAAAAATGTAAAAGAAAAAGAAATGATTATATAAAGGAATACAGGGTAATTCATGTTTTTACATTGGAAGGTAATTAATATATTCTCTAAATAGGTCCCGGCCTGGCCCTAGTTCACAACTTTCAAACAACCTAATTTTATTCATATGGAAAACTCTATGTGTAAATATATATATATATATATATATATATATATATATATATATATATATTTATAACAATATAAATATATATATATATATATATATATGTATATATGCGTGTGTGTGTGTATGTATATAACATTGTAGTTTGATATTAGGAAATCGAAGTAATTTGAAGTAACTATCGCAATGGTGGTTTTGATGTAGATGGCAATAATCGCTATAATTGAAGTAGAGACAAGCTTACCGCTACTCATTATGCCTTCGTAGCAGAGTATTTAACAGCATTGGCAAATATATATCCGCATTTATTTGTGTAAACCACTGTCTACCCAGGACTTGCAGTTTTTCCATACGAGGACCAAATTCGATTAACTAAGGACCTGCAAATTATACGAACACTTAATGTTTTATGCAAACGTAATCTATATTCATAACCTCGTTATATATTCATGCGGTACCGACGTGTTTCCTATCCGCGTAAGTAACGCATTTGTTCTCCCAATTCAGACAGCCTATGTAATATATTCCATATTAGGTCTACAGTCTCACCTAAAAGATGTATGTTTGTACTTGTTGTTTCTCATATCTTGACAGGATATAAAAAGTACTGAAAAAAGAGTTCTAGTAACTTTATTATTTTTCATAATTTTGACTATTATAGTTTTGCAATTAAAATACTTAGAAGTATTACAACACTATGAAACTTAAAAATTTTTGAACTACTCACTTTTACAGATATACGAAATGAAAAAAAAATCGACTACATAATTTACTCTTTAAATATTTTTCTATGACATATTTCTATATAAATAACTATTGAAATACATGGTAATTATTAATATTTTCGCCGTGTTAAATTTCACATTTCTGTATCAAACGATTTTTGTGAAAACAGATTGCAACCGACGGGCAGAGAGAGGGACGGACACGTAAGTAAAATAAAAGTGTTTCGTTTCTTTCCTTTTGAAGAACACGACCCTAAAAATATCAAAAACAAATCATTTTCTTCAGAATATATGACACTATTGAACCATTAATAGAAATAAAATAATAAAAGAAACTCAATTAAATGTTCATATTTTTTGACTCCCGAAATCGTTCTATAAGTACCTTACGTGATTCATTTTAAATTGATATTTAAAAATTTGAAATTGCGATGTATAAAAGAACACTAATATATTAAAGCTCTGACTTTATTGATTTATAAAACTGGCCTGAAGCATAGTTGCCTTATGGTATTTCATGCCTTTTTATTTGTGAAGGCAAACTGAATTAGATCCAATTGAATGACCTCGCGTTTAAGTAGATGACATCGATTTAAATAGCGCAATGACTTGATTAATATTTGCTCGGTGAATGTTAATTGATCAGGTTGATGAAAATAGAAATGACTGTTATTTGATTTTAATAGATGTATGTATATTGACGATTTCAATCGTATTCGAATTTAAAATTAGTTTCACTGTGACCGTTGATGAAGAATTTCTCAGTTTTATTAGTCTAAATATGGGCAACGGGATGTTAGTATGTAGACAATTTAATGTGTAGACCTAAAGTAGGCAACCATTTTTGTAGATTGTGAATTGGCGGCCGACACTTTGTCGGTAATATTTAGTAACGACCAAAGCGGGCAGTTGTCGGTAACAATTAAGACTCGACGTATACGTTCCATGCCTGACGACAGTCTATACTGTTGCCTGCGTTAGCGCATGTTCACGAGTATTTGCTATGATTTTCTCAGATTTAGTTCCGCAATTATCGAATTGGATAGATGAAAGGCCGCCAGAGTTAACCGATTTTTGTAGGATGTTTGCATTAAAGTATTAAATGTTCTACATTCTTTTTTCGCCGACTATTGTTGGATCAATTACTGTCGGTCATCCGTCGACGTCTTAATGTCTGCTCGTTTGCATTTCCGAATAATTTCAAATAAATGATATGTAAAAGTAACTTAGTTTCTTCTTCGTCTTATATTTAGGCTGCAATGCAAATGGCTGCCTTTATTTAGTCGATAGAAAATCGTTAAGTTATCTCTCGTTCTAATCGTTAAGTTATATACATCGGCCGGTACATACATCTAAGTAGAACTAACTTCAGCTGCAATCATATTGTGCAATTTATTAGGCTAATATGCGTTGAATTTGAAATTGAAATATTTTTCAAATATTTCTATAGAAGGTAATCGCGCTATTTAAATAATGGCTAACATGTCTTACTTTATTATTACCATCTCACTTGTAACACAAATGTTAGATTTGAAAATTAGCAGTTGCTAAAGCCTGAGTTTGTAAACGCTATCAGCAAATAATAAATATTCGCTCCCCATATAATTCTTTAAGAAAAATAAACATCACCGTAATCGATACATTCCCACGCATAGTCTGAGTTAGAAGCTTGCGGAATCTGTCTAGTTCCTGAAATGTTGAAACCCGGTGCTGGGCTCAGCGCAGTACTGATACTCCCGGTATTCCCCGTACTCTCTGAAAAGCGTAAGACCAGTAAGCTTTTTCTGGGTTTCTCGTACCTATTCATTAAAGAGTCTCTATTTTCATCTCCTGACTTTCTTAATTCTCCTCGCGCGTATTCTGTTGAACAACGTCATTGTACATTTCTATACAATGCGGATGCTGAAAAACTGACAATTTTGTGTCTTCCTTGTAGTAAAGTATTTATTTAGATTTATTGAATAACGCAGAGTCGAGGCTTGTTTGAGTCGGCGTTCTGAATAACGCTTTTTGAGATATGTCAACATTTCCTGGCTCATATATGAGTTCGTCTGTCAATTTCCTCAACGCATAGTTCACTGCAACATCTGCTGTAACCAGTGATGTATCCCAACAACACAAGGTTTCAATAACGTTTTTTACAATGTTCCAAATCCCATGGAATTCCCAAAAATTCTCTGACACTTTTTGACTAAAAGCCGCATCACATTTCAGATTCAAATCCAACAGTACTTTGGTGACACATAATCTGAGTTTCTACAATCGGCCGAAAATATCTGCAATTCCGCTTCATTTCGTTTTATAATCCAATAATAAAAGATATTCTTTTTCAAAATCAGCCAGCACATATTTTTGCAGAACATCCTTTTTCGTAGGCGAATTTTTAAACAATTTGATTGCTTTCCTAATTTTTGTCAGCAAATCATGATATCTGAACCGATTTTCTTTGTCGCCACCGAAATATCTTATCTCTTCATAAAACCTGACGTCAACATCATTACCTTCATTTTCATCAGATTGCAATATACTTTTCCTATCACTATCTTCCGTCTCTGAAGATTTTTCATAAAAAAACACCTGATCTTGCCAACTGAATAGCATAAGCAATGCATATTTGGTGGTATGATTTCAGTTGTTCAAGAATCTTACGTTTTACATTACGCTGCAGACATCAGTAGTTTCCGCAACGATGTCCCTATCCAGTGAGATCCCATAGCTAGCCAGTCTTTCTTTAATTGTCTCTATATATTTCATTGCAAGTAGAGAGTCATGGACTCTAATAAGCCTCAAATTGTTTAATTTGTAGTCGCCGCCAAAGCTGGGGCAATATAAAATCAAATGAATATACCTGCGGTTTCTGTTTGAAATCGATTCATCAAAAGAAATACCAAATTTTTCATCTTCAGTTAAAAGTGTTTCGATTTCATCATTTAGAAAGTATTCTCAGATTTATATATTTTGTGCCCAGTTTTTTGGAAAAGTAATCTAAATTTCTGAGAACATATGAATTTGACAGCGTATGAAATGATATTCCGTCTAATGCCACAAGCAAAAAACTATTGTTTCCATAGTAGAGTTTGAAATCAATTCGCAATAGTCGGTTAATTAGTCCGATTTGATTGGAGACGGAGCCGAGGTCTCCTGTATTCCGGAACGATTTTTCTGTTGGCAATTATCTGAAGCTAAAGTAACATTCTGATGAATACTTTTTATATGTTTGTGTATTCTGCTAGCACTTTCGCCCCATGATTTTAATATCTTGTTGCATATATTGCATTTCGCGCTGGTTTTATCACTGAATCGAAGAAAGTGTCGCCAAACGGATGATCTGTCATCGGAGCCAGAGTTGACTTCTTCAAAATCCATTTGAAACTCACTGTCAACTCAGACCTGTAATGGAAGAAATAAAGCAATATTTACGTTCACCATTTACACGTAATTATATTTCGAAATCAATATAATTTACAGAACCCATATGGGTACTTACATTTTCATTATTATTTGTAGCTTCTTATGATATGATCACTCGCAGTCCCACTCAATCGGTAAATGATTATAAAATAATGACGTACCATGCGCAAGTATACATTTATCCGGTTTACGAGTTTTCACGCAAACAACACCACGGCACGAATGACTGTACAAAGCACTGAGCAGACCGACCGAGGGTGGGTACGGGCGGCTGTCTCACGGGTGTATGATATTATTAACAGGAACATGATATTATTACTCTCAGAGTTGCAGCTCAGTAAGGAGGTTTCTTACTATAAGCGGGAGTACCCGGAATCTATAATCGCGGTACCGGGACTGACTGCACCTGGCCAGTACCGGGCATTCCTGGGTATCCTGGCACCAGGAATTCAGGGCACCACCAGGGGGCGAGCTCTACTCTCAGTATTCAGCTCCACTCAGTCTCAGTATTAGTCAATAATTATTACGCGACTTGCTGGAGATAAGTGTTGTGATGATTATAATTATTTACATTGATTTCGTATTACGAAATAAACCAGAAGTCATTTATTGGAATTTAAAAATAATTATTTCTAAAATAAATGTATATATATATATATATATATATATATATATATGTATATATATATATATATATATATATATATATATATATATATATATATATCTCCAGAATAATTTCTTAATAATTGTCTATCTAAATGTTATGATGATTTCGTGTCCATTTGACTTTCATTCTAATGACCAGATGTGCCAGAATCTAAAATTAGGGTGAATCTTTGTACAATCTTTATTTTGTTTTAGCTACTATAGTGCAACCTTTTTTATTTATGTGTTAGACATTAGAGAAAATTAAGAAAATAAAATTTTTTTTCAATTTTCATAGCCCACTTGATGTAATTAACCCAAAATCTGCCCTTTGTTAATTGTATTTTATCATTTAACTATTTTTATTATAAATGTTTCCGATGCCATGATAGAACACTCTTTAGTAACATTTTAATACATAAAAGATATTTCATCGAAGATGGAATAATAATTTACAACAAGAAATAGATGAAAAATAGAATTAATTAAGATCAATATGATATATCCATAAACCTTTTATTTGGGTGTATTGACGATTAGTTTCATGCGAACATAGTTATTTAATAATAAAGAGCGTATAGAAAGTAGTCTTATGTTGGTAGATAATTTAGTTTTTGGAATTAACTCTGTTGGCAGCAAATAGTATATTTAAATTTTTATTCTTATTTAAGACATATGAAAGGAGCATTTTTTGCTCAAAAATTTATGAGTTTCATTATTATCCCAATTACAACAACTTTTACAATGTCTTTAATTTCATTATTATCCTAATTACATCACATTATATTATCGTAATTAATTGTGAACAAAAAATATGAAATACTTCCGGCTAATAAAAGTGATTTAAGTGATATTTGTTTGTGCTAGTAACTATTTATTACATTCGGGAATTGAGCGTAATAGTCATATTGTTGATACCATGTCGTATTGTTATGTTGGCAAAACATTTCAAATAAATGCCATCATATCAGCGCCAGGCTTTACTTTCATTTAATCCGTTTTCGAGAAACTTATTGCAGCATATGTATATCTTTCCTTTCGAATGTATTTTATCCCATAAAACTTAATTATGTATACATTCTGTAGCAAATGTTTACTTTTAGAGTAGAGCAAAAACTCTTCATGAGAGTGATAATTTAAATAGATTCTCAATAATCATTCTTCTTTTTTTTCAAACTACCAGTAATAATCTGAAAATTATGTGTGCACACTATAGGTAGAAAATTACAAAACTTAGTGTGATTATAGACTCGCGTATACATCATATTAAATATAAACCCATGGACATTTTGAATTTTAAACTGGCTATTTGTTACCAACATAACAAAATTTAAGAGCACGTAATTAAAAATTTTTAATAACAAAATCTACAAAAGAAATATTATACAATAGTTGGCAATAAAAGAAACAAATGTAAAAACCTAAAGCAAGTAAATTAAGTAAGTATTCCACGTAAAAGAAAACTGTCCATTGTATGTTCAACTAGCAATCATTTTGAATTTTTCATCAAATTTTCTTTTAAAATAATTCAAATTCCATTTTCAACCAATTTAAAATCCTAGCTTAATCTTGCAATTTCCGTCTCCAACAGCACTCGATTGCTCCATTTCAATAAAAAGTTCGAAGTACAAGCTCCTCGTCATGCGATGCCATGAGCTCCTTGATATGCTATGTACATGAAACTCAACATAAATACACGAAAAGGAAAGGTTTCTAAATACGTGAAATTAATTCTGTTTTTTATTTTCTCTCCCAGTATAAACTATTATTAAAACTTCGAAGAATAATTTATATATAGTTTAATAATTTATTTTACTAAAGTATGGTATCAAAGTATTGGTGGTAAAATGCATATTAATGGACGAAATAAAGTATATAATTATATTCATAAAAATCTATTCTTATGACGAGTTTGTGCGCGAAACACATCAGTGCAAGGTAGGGTAATCTCATATATGTGACTAAACAAATGATCTGGTGGATTTTTAGAATTTCACTAGACAAAACTTTAAAAAAATTTAAATAGTGTGAATCACACTAATTAAATAAAATATGGCCGTCACAATTTAATACCAAATCGACCAACTTCGTAGTATGTTTCAAACTTGATTGGACTATTTCCTATCAATAGTTACGGACTTATCAGAGTTATAACAGAATAAATAACATCTAGAATCTGAGCTATCAAATAACATGACCATAACAATGGCGTTAATGTAGCAGACTTTTTTTTTCTATTACACGTATACGATCTGCCAAGAATTTTATTTGATATGGAAAAAAATCAGTACTTTGGCTTTACATTCGGAAATACTTTTCCACATTAACTAAAAAAATAAGTATCATATATGGACCATTACGAAAATCCTGCAATTTGTCCAGCCATTAGTTTCTCTTAGACATTAGTTTAAATTTTTCCTAGAGTAACTCAAGGCGAAGTTAATTTCCGAACTCGGAAATTTATCATTTTGTTGGCTTCGCTGCTTTCGACTTTAAACAAGATATTAATTTGGATTTATATAATTTGTAATATTGGAAAATGTGAAATTGAGTAAAGTCTCAATACAATTTTGTAATCTTTTAAAATAACAGTCCTATTTAAATTTAGCAACGAAGTCTATGTATATTAGATCTCGGCATTTGGGGAAAATAATCGTATAAAAAATGGAATGCCCTCTCTCAATTAGGGACTGCGATGAATAGAATATTAAGCTCTGATCCACCGTACTAACTTTCAATTTGATTAAATTCAGTAAACAAGAAGAAATTGACACTAAAAATATCAACTACACGATTCGGTATCAAGGCATAAAAGTATAAAATTTGATTTCACAAGTTATCGCAGGCCGGCCTTACGCTTTGTGTGAAATGTTCTGCAAGCGCCGCTGAAAATTTCATTTCTTTAATCTCGTCAGATATATAAACAGGGGAAATTTCAGGCCGAATCTAATAAAAGACGTTAAAATATAAGAGGTACATTCAAGCAAATGGACTATTCAAATCCCCTAAATGGCTTTTTATTGCAAACGAAGAGATAAAAAGTCAGCTACGATTTTATTAGAGATGTGTGCGTAGGAGGGTCAAAGGGCATTTAGGATGGAGTCCTATCACAGACTAATTATGAGAGTTTAGGTTTCTTTACTTAATATTCATTTTTATGACATCTACTTATGAGATCGATGTTGATGGGGTATATCTGATTTTTAATTTAAAGTTGCTATAAATAACATTTCTGCGTAATTATATGCAATGTTTGTTGAGGTGATTTGTTTGTTGAGGTGATTGAGTTTTAAAAAAAAAATTGTGCACGGCAGACTTAGCAGAGAGTTACATTTGGTAAATATTGGTATATATAATGATTGAAACATTTAAAGTTACATAAATTCTATTAACAACTTACAAATATTAATTATCATTTTTTTAAATTTATATTTTCAGTTCATGGTTGGTATTTGCATTTTTCACAGGCCATAAGAAGAAAAATTAAAAAAGGCCCTTTCTCCTAAATTGTATGAAATATCATATATTATTCTTTTTTAGGCTGCAAAAAAGAACAATTAGAAATGTAATATTTGAAAAAAACATATATTTTTATATTGATATATTTTTATACCCTTTTCTTGATCACATTTGCATTACTAAAGAAACCGATGGAGTTTATCCAGTAGATCATAGATCCCCTCCCTCTTCAGAGGAAATTGTTGTAAGAATTCGAATCTGACGTCTGGTTATAACTTTACATAAATCTGCGAATTTTACGCAGTAGCTTAGATAAATATTTAGAAGCTGGGAGACATGACAAGCAGATAAACAGACAACTGGGTTAGAATGATACAATGTTGTTCTTTGGGTTCGGAACGCTAAAATTGAACTTTGTATTAAAATAAAAATTTTTAATTTTCACTTCAGTTTAAAAATTTTAAAAACAATTTTCGAAATAAATTATGTTCTAAATCGTGTGTTCTACAGTTTATGTTGCCTCATGTATAGGTTTAGGTTGTTTAGGTTTATTATTAGATTAGCAACTAATAAACCCGCAACTTATATTTAGCGTGTTCTGAAAAATTATAAAAAATGTCTGGAATACCTTTGGTAGTGTATATAAAAAGAGCTACTTTTGATCTTCTGCATAGTTAACAATTTCGTTACGGGGAGTGAAAAACAAAACAAATTATGGGAATTTCACAAAGAAAACTTAAGTGTCCTTGCTGCATGAATTCCGTTCAGGGTGACTAGTGAACGAAAATAGCAGGGCTATTCTCACCTTCTCATACTGCAATAGGAATAACCACTTTATACTTTGAAGTAGAATTTGGAATTTTGTTTTTTTTGGTTATCACACGAGCTTTTCAACTTGAAAAAGCTGGTCAAATGAGTTTTAGCAAAAGTTTCGTATCGATTTGAAAATTAGTTGTTTTAAGTTTGAATAATAGTTTGTTCTATAAATAATAAGAGGAGAAGACGGTTTACATAAGATCATATATACATCTAAATACTTATTTATAATTTAAAAATTATGAAGATGGTTTGTGTGTCCCTTTAAACGCCATTTACCCAGTTTCTCATTTTTTTGGTTTGATGTATTTCATTTGGAAGGGTTGATATGTTAATTTTTGCGTTAGTGCTAGTTAGTTAGAAGTTGAAGAAAAGAGTGTATCTATAACAAAATAAGGTCTTAGGTTTCCAAAAGGTTTTAAGCCAAAAGGTCCTTGAATGTGCATTGTGAGGCATAAGATTCTAACAAAACCTGGACAATAATACAGTCTCTAAAAGAATGTCATATTGATCACCGTTATATTGAAATATCGGAGTGTTTTTACAGTAAGTTTTTACAGTTACGATAGGTAACTGTTTGATTACAAAACTAGAATATGAAATCAATCCGCCCGCAAAAAGTTGTAAGACAAGGAGGTGTATTCCATCCAAAACTCTTCACTAGTACGTTTGAATTTGTCTCCAAACTCTTGGACTGGATCGGATTTGGTATCAACATCAATGGGGAACACATCAGTTATATTCTATTTGCTAAATACATAGTAGTTTTTGCAAAATCACGGGACAAATGATATTCCTGAGAAAGTTTCCCAACAGATAAGTTTTAAAGCGAACATGAACAAGACAAAGATCACATATAAAGTCAGTGTAGTTATACTTGTACAGGTTGGGGAACTCTCAAAGTTGTTGATCGCTATGCCTACCTTAAACAAACTGTCCAGTTATGTAAATTCAAATTCGAGAAAGAGGCCAATCGGAGAAACCAACTCAATTGGGCAGTATTGGGGAAACATCAACATATCCTCTGGTTCAAAATACCTTAGCCTTTGAAGAAGTCTATTTGACTTTGAAGAAACCTAGCTGTGTCTTTTGCTAGTGATGACATACGGAAGTGAAATATGGTCCTTTAACATTGGTCTCTTAAAAAAACACCATGTCACACAGCAAAGTATGAAAACGGTTACGCTCGGGGTTTTTCTACGAGATATGATCCGTAATGGAACGATCATAGGGTAACTAAGGTCACTAGATATACCTTGTAAGATTGGTAGCCTGAAATGGCTATAGGAATTGCCATTGGCAACAGGAATGAAAATAGGTGACCACCTACCAGAAGATACAGAGTTGCATGGCCTCTCACCACACGGAAAAATTACCTGATAAAGGTCACGGAATGCTGCTGAATGCAGGTCGCATGAGATCGATCTTTATAGCAACCTATGAGGGAGGCATATTTTTAACAGTAGACGTCTTCTGACTGATGATGATGATAAAGTAGTACATGTAATTACATACTTGAAATTCGTTCCAAATGACTATTTAATTTCCACCAATATTTACTGTGAACACTTAAGTCGTTTCGAAAATGTATTATTTATATGTTAATGCTTGACCTTGCATAGTAAAAAATTTGAATAATGAATGACAGTGCATCTCCATCCATCATACTCCCCTGGTGACACGTCCTTCGACTATAATCTGTTTCGCTCGCTATCTAATTATTTACAGGATAAAAAATTAACAAAAGACTTCTTGAACTTATAGAATTTTTCAATAAAAAAACAGAAGAATTCTACAATAAATAAATTTTATTTCTGTATTTACGCTAACAACAAATGTTAATAACAATGTTGCTTATATAATTGAAGATTGAATTATACAAAAACATACAAAAACGATAATAATTTTGTGAACTGAGGTGGCCAGTTTATTAGGTGGCCGGTTTCTTTTTCTTTTTGAGTTATGTATTGAGTTTCATTCGATTTGAGTAACATTTCCTTGAAGGAATGCGTTCTTAACCTTTTCATTGCTTAAACACTCCATCTCTCAAAAAAAAAAAATAAATGTCCTTTAAATTGTTTCGTCTCAAGCGTGCTCCTTTTGTTCATGTTTCTAAACTTAAAATATAACATTCGGTCTAATTATTATTGTCGCAGATCTATAATGAAGTTAGTCCCCAGAATACAAAAATGTAATTCAATATTATTTTCTACAAACTTATACTTTTTGTAAACAAATATTTTAAAAAGTGTATTAGGTGTTCACAGTAACTATTAAAACGTTATTATGTTCTTCCATAAGTGAATTATTTTGTTTTTAGTGAAAAGTTTTAAACAATTTCAAAAAAATAATGGTAGAAAAATTTAAAGGATTAGTCATATTAACTAATAACCAACTATTTTTATACAAAAAAAATTTCATTCATTAACAAATTCATAATATAAAATCTTATAGTTTTATATGTTACTTGGCCCACATTTTTATTGTTCAAGTAATAATGACATTTATTTTTTAAATTAATTGCCTAAACGATTGGCTAGTACGCAATTCTGTACGTAATTCTGAAAAATAACAAAAATGGTTTTGACCATGAACAAAAATGTTTTATTTCATTATTGTGAAACCATTTTTTGTGCATTCATATATATACATATATGTGGCTCCGCTTAGATTTCTTTCTATTAATTAATTACCATATTGATAGCCAAAATAGATACATACCAAATTATTGACTTCATGTGATCTCAGCTTTAGTAAATTTGAGCCATTAGCAAAGATAAACGCGGCACAGAAACGAAAAGGGCACGTTCAAAAAGAGAAAGTATACAAAGACCAGAAAGAGAAGAAAATAATCAGATTCGCCTCCATATAATATTTTTATACAGCAATCGGTAATTTTCTTTGATTACTCCTATATCTTCTTAAAATATTCGTCCTCGTTATCAAAATGTACCTTTTTTGTCGTTTCCTCCTTTGTTGCTCTTTATTTGCATTATCTTGTGGGTATTCCTCTTTCGTTGCTATTTATTTGCATTGCCTATGGGAAAATGGATACGCTGGAAATTAATTTAATGTAATCTATTTCAGCAACCGATTTCGTTGCGGAATGAAATCGTAATTACCTTCGATTTTTTTTTTACATTTATTAATAAAGTAAAAAAAAGAAAAGTTAAACGGTTACATTTGACCACACGTATACTAATATTATCTACCACCGCAATATGTAATGTTTTTTATAATACTATTAGTTTAAAGAATCTCCTATCCCTTTATATATTCATTCTCGATGTTATTTCGTCAGTAACGAAGTCAGCACCACACATCATTTAATGGTAGAACGTACGAATGGTAGTCGCAGGATATTATACTGTCAAACAGGGTGATGTTACAACATTCACTGATTGTATCGCTTATTTATAACTTACACTTCGGTATTACAAATGTCAAAAATCGTATTACATAGATGAAACTTCACAAGATAATTAAGTAAAAGAAGAGCTACTAAACAAATAAAACCATGTGGATTCAGCACAAGATGATTATCGTGTATTTTCTAAAGCAATATTGTTGTTGAAATTGTTGCTTTAGAATTATATTTTTAATTGGTTTAATATTTTTTAGTCGTTATTGTACGAATCTGATAGCATTGTGTCAGTACTTAACTGTATTATCTAAACAATACATTCAAGTATGTGATCAAAAACAAATTCCCAAAAATGTAACGTTTAGGTACATTATGAATGATTATTTAATAAATTTTTAAATAAATGAACATTAAGGCATATATGATATGTATTTCTTTTAATTGGTCATATTTTGAGAGCTTTATGATAATAGGCAAAAATAAAGCATAGTTAGATGTTAATGGAAAATTGTGGCCAAGCGTTAGTTATATTGCTTCAATTCAATCGTCAATGTTTAGATGTCTTACAGAATAACACTGAAAATGTTCTTTTTGCAATATATTGACTGACTGAAATAAGGTTGTTTGTCCTAAAATAATGAATAAAAGAAAATAAAATTAGTTTCATAGTCACACAACTACTTTTAATAGAATACTGAGTCCGAAAGTGTCTCAAATATACTCTTCTGGGTTTAAGTTCCGTAGACTTGATGCCGGTTATTTTCAAATATCATCACAAGAATTTTCGAACGGTTTGCTAAATGTCTAGGAAATTTTGCGTGAATTATGTTTCTATGTCGAGTACATGCTCCAAATGATGAGTGGGAATGACTATGTAAAATATCAATAGCAGTGGTTGTACTCACTAGAATGTAGGTTCAATGCACATCGGAACAAGCATAATATTTTAATTGAAATTTATCATATGGACATTTAAAAAATAAAGGCATTGTACACGTTACACGTCAATTTAAAGGTCATTATTTTTCAGTTAGAGACTTGCAAAGTTAATGGA
Source organism: Druceiella hillmani (assembly GCA_039881145.1). Classification (NCBI taxonomy): domain Eukaryota; kingdom Metazoa; phylum Arthropoda; class Insecta; order Lepidoptera; family Hepialidae; genus Druceiella; species Druceiella hillmani. The sequence goes on along the minus strand of JAYKKI010000021.1, from coordinate 24,807,138 downwards.
AAGTTATCTTTATATTTTTAATAATTTACCGGAATTCTTATTTGAAGCATCTGCTGGTGAAATTTCATGCACACAGGTCTAAACGTATAAAAGTAGAGCTTGTGACAGACGGACGGATATAACAAAGTTATAAAAATTTCCTGTTTCACTGCGGACCTTAAAAATAAAGTATATGTCTTCTCTGAGTAGAGGGTAGTGTAAAAACGAGAGAATTATTGCAACTTATTTACAACTGTATTCTACTCCACGAAATCACGAATCTGCCTCTAGTTATGTACTGGAGTGTTACAATTATTCACACATGACTGGATGCAGGCAAAATGCATTCATATGATTCCACGACTGTGTATGTTTCCTTCAGAACAACACGACGTGACCATCTGTTTGAGTACAGCAGAGTTAATCAGTTACTACTGTTTACTGGAGTACGCCTATTTCTCTACGTTTCCTTTATAATGCACAAGGATATATTGTGCAGAACTTGTCATTCTATTTGTAGTCCAATGCAAGTTTACTACGAGCAATGTATACTTACATGTATGTGTAACTCGTATGGGGAATGTACAGTAAAAACGTATTTATACACAAATATAAAAATACAATAAAGCATTTGTTAATACACTTCAATGAGAAACGCCATTATCGATATCAGTTTATGAAATATTTGATATTGAATGGATTAAATAAATTTTCCTCTCTTATTTAAAAGAACATTGTAATATTTCAAAGCTATTAAATACATATACAGGAAACACGTGTAGTGAAACATGAATGTCGACAGTGGATTAACTTTCATTGCAAGTTCCATATCAACTGATTTATTTCTAAATAAAACCATTTATATTTGATGTAAATATAATAGAATATGATACGATGATTCTTTAAAAAATCCCAAACAGTGATACCCATCTACATTCATGTCATATTACGTATATATTATTAATTATATTTGACGTTAATTTTGTAGAAATTCATTATTCACAATTAAATGAAACTACGTGATATAGTATTATTTCTACTTCCGTTAAGTTCTTTACCACGACCTAGGTTTCGTTGTATTATAACATCTTCAGGTAGGCTATTAGCAAAGATTATCATAAATTATATTATAGATACAAAGATTATCATAAATTATATTATAGATACAAAGATTATCTTTGCTAATAGAACAATGGGGAAAAACGTAGCACAGTTTCGAAAAATCGTAGCACAATTTTTCTCCAATTACATACATAACTTGTTCAACTGCAATATAAATACAATTTGCGGAGAATTTTTCTTTCTGAATAAAAATAGTGCAAGAACCACCATTTGCTGATTCGACGATGTTGGCGCAAAATTCGATTGAAAATGTCACCCTACATATGTCAAAAATTATTTCATTGTCGCAATATAGTGATGATCTCTCGTTACGTAAAAAACATAAGTTTATTTATCAATTATTATTTTACATTTTGTCGTTGATTCACATTTTTATTCTGCACGATCACCCATCCAGGATAATAGACCATTGATAATTTAATAACAAGGCTCAATTTCTGTCTATTGCATGTACATGCAGTTTTTATTTCGCTCATATATCTAAAAAATAAAAACAATATTTTTAATTAATTTATTTCAAAAAATTCATTTAATGCATTGTATGAATGTTAGCGGCATAACTGCTTTCTTTCTATATACATAAATCGATGCGAAATATATTTTACATACGTTTACAAAATTTTTATTTTAGTTAATATAAGAGATTATATATGATATTTTCGATAAATAATTCCTTTCGACTGTATAATTCCTTTAGACTAATTGGAATAATTCCTTTAGACTAATTGGAATAATTCCTTTAGACTATATATAAACAGAGGCCTGGTGGAATTTAAATTTGATAAATAATTCTTTTGGAAATTAAATTCGATAAATAATTCCTTTTTAATTTCGATAAATAATTTCTTTGGACTATGTATAAACAGCGGCCTGGTGGAAATAAAAGAAAATAAATTTCACGCTTCTTTATTTTTGCCAAATCCCCGGAAATTGCAAATTTTAATAAAAAATATCAGGTAATTTTCATATAACGGCACCAGAAGACAGCACCAGCAATTGTATGATGACAAATGACGTCATATTATTCGTATGTACTAAATACCTTTCTCGTTACGAATACGCGAATGTATTTGATTTCATAATGTGATTTGGTAACCGCTATTGTTTTTTCCATAAATATTTATATTTTAAGTGGTAATAATTACTAACATTGTACGAAATTGTCAGCTTTTTTGCCTTACATGAAAACTAATTTTAATAAAATAAAAGAAAATCGATTTTTTTCGACATGATATTCACGCAGTATTCACGTTGAGATAGATTGTTAAATCTATGGTTTCATTTAGAAAAAAAACCATTCCGGTTTCCCATAAACCTATTTCTGGAAATATGTAATTACATTATATTTGTTATCATTTCATTTCATATCTTTATATTTAAACCAATGTCAAAATTGCAACTCGCAGCTTGTTAAATTATACGCAATGATTTACTGACGACTTCGATTACATAATGCAGGGATGAATTTCCTGCATAGGAAATAAATTATTATTTCTTAAATGATCGACAATAATGTAGAAGCCTTATTCAATTATCACAACTAAGGTAATATAATCCCATGAAGATGACGGAGATGGAATAATTTTCCGTACCCACATCGCTTGACGCATAATTCTAATCTAATCTAATTCATGGTGCCATAAAACTAACCCCTATTCTCGCCTCTTTGGGGATGCATCAGATTTTAATGAAGCTCAACGATGTAGTAGAGAACAGCTTGTCTATTACACAATTCTTAAAAAAATGTATTGGATAACGATGGTTACGAAATCAATGTTCGATCTGAACCGATATATATTTTTTTTTCATCTCAAGCCCACTTCATAATTTCGATTTAATTATTATTATGAAATATTTTTTAAATTCATTACAGGAAAATTAAATACACTTACAATGTATTTCCTTTTTAAGCGAGGAAAACTTTTGAAAATTGGTCGTAATATGCAAAATATGAGATACTAAAGTCATTTTAATATATATATATATATATATATATATATATATATATATATATATATATATATATATATAAATAGTTTATCTTGAAATTGTACCCACATTTATATTTTATTCGCTGCTACTATACTATAATTATCACACAGACTACTTTCGTGGAACTGAAATTGGAGTATTTAATATTACCTATATCATGCACCTTTCGATATAATTATTGATAAACAACCGTTCGATAATTTAAATTTTATTTATAACCCGTATCCTCAAAAACACGATTAATCTGCCACAAGTTCGCAGCGTTATAGTACGAATTTAACCTTCCGAAGTAAGAGATGAATGTAGCGTGCGTGTGTATGACGTCGCTCAGCGTGGGTAGTCAGTCGGTTTACTAGCGAGATGAGGTTAATTAAGTTATGCAAATTGATAGAAGATACGATTCCCTTGTCGATGTCTAAAGTCGAAATTGAATGTATAAAGTTGAGCATCGACGTCTCTGCAGATGGGACACTTAATAGGTGATAGCATTTTTAAATAGTAAAAATTATGATATCAAAACTAGGGTAGGGACAAAAATGTTAAAGGGGAATTAAAGAAAAATATTTATTTACTTTATTTTTAATACAAAAATGTTTATCAACCATGGTAGGTAAAACCGTGGAATTAGTAAGGTAAATGACATAGTATAAAATAGGAAAAGTTACAAAATTAAATAATTTTTATTCATGCTATTACCCTATGAGATATTTTTCAGTACAACTCCGAAATATTTAATTTTAAAGCCTAAAAACAGATATACGATAAAAATTCTAATAAATTTTCCATAAAGGTTAGTGTGCGAATTCTTTTAAACATTTAAGAAAACAATTTTTTTTTAAATGGAATAAAAAAAACGATGGTAGGCGCTGCCCGGTAGGAAAGCTCACTTTCGTTAGCAGGAAGAAACGTTTTACATTTATCTAAAGAAACACTTAAAGCCGCGAAATAATACAGAGCCATCTAATATTAACTTAGTTAATTCTGTTGTACAACGCCATGCGTACATTCTATGCCCTTATCTGGTATGTCTATACCGTATAAGCCGTCTGGCTTATATAAAATTGTACAATACGATATACCTGTATTAAGGTATCCAATAAAGTATTTTTGTGTATGAGAATCTTTATTTCAAAATCGCCGTCATAAAGTGTGAGATATGAGTAAAAATACGCATTAAAAATAGATAGCTAAAAATCAACTATTAATTTCCATGATTTAACGATAACGGAATTTAAATTAAATGACAATGGAAATAAATATTTTTACTCTAGTTTTTCTAAATCGCAAGTTCTAGAAAACTACAATTGATGTTAAAAAAATCTATATTTTTCAAATTATTTTAAAAATGTTTATCTTTTCTGTGCCTTGTGATAACAGGCAGGGTGGAATCTGGGATTGTCGTATAAAATTGTATGCCAATTGATTTTTGAAAAGACACAATTCGTAACACTCGTATAAAACAATGATCAAAACTACATTGTTGAAATTATTATTAGATTTTAAAGTGTCCGGAATTATAATGATTCAATTTTATCCGTCATTTCCACGGGTCGTATTTGTGCATTGTTCTCCTCTGTACTAAGTACTATTTGTCTTTCTAGGAATATTTTTTTCACTTTTACGCTGCTAAGTCATGAAATTTATTAGGTCCCAGCGTCACAAAATGCACCGTCCATGTATGCTACCGAAAATCGTCTAAAAGTTACATAATTTCTGGCTTCACTCTCTCTATTATACTTCCGTTATACCATCTTTTTTTTCATACGATTTTCATTCTCTTTTATTTCATACCTCGTTACTTCCATTTTTCCTCTCGAAGCTATCTTTCGGATATTTTTTGTATACAATAAATATTTTATTTATTATTTTATTTTAATACTAGCTAAAACTGGCCACGTTTCGTCATGGCCCAGTCTGATATGAAATGAATGGGAAAGTAAATAAAAGTATGCCAGCAAACATAGATTCACGTAGAAATTACATCATTCTTTTCAATACCCTGCCTTGCATTTCGATGACTATGCGGAATGAAAGGAAAGGAAGAAAAACGGTGTTTTTTACAGAAAATCGTTTTTATTGTAAAGCTAGTGGAATGACCACATTTTTATGTGTCTGTCTTCTTCATAAATCTGCATAAACATAAAGATCTGACGGATTACCGACTCTGGAGCATGCGACGTGTAATTGCTCACGAGTGAAACAATCGTTTTCCAAATTCAAACCGAGCACTTACAAAGATTGCCCTTGCGCTTTATCGATAGTCTTAGCGAACGAAAGGCGTAATGGAAATTGAAGTAGTTTGAACTCTAAGGCCATGTTGGTCGGAATAAGTGGTATTCGTTGAAGTAATACGTTTTCACCTTTATGAAGATGTAGTACGCCTTCACATAAATTGGCGAGAAGAAACAAGAAATTCTGTTGGAAAATTCACTACTTCACTTTAGTTCACCACGGAGTCGATGGATTTGTATGTCATTGTTTCACCTGCGTTTCTGTTCAGAACGATATTATTCATATCGTGTACGTCGACATTTTTAGCTGCTAGAATGACTCTTCCAATCAGCCGCATGTGATTTCAATAATTTGTATTGTATAGAAAACGATAAAAAATTCTACTAATTTTTATTTTGAATTCACGATGTTGCAGAAATTAGATGGGAAGGTGATTAAAAAAAATAAAATAAATAATAATAATATTGACCAAAACTTTTATTTGATACGTAAATATATTCGAATGCAACGTTGTGTTCAAGTTTTGCGATCACAAAAATACGTAGGCTGAATTTTTATATTTGAATATTACATAAAAAATAGATTGCCATAATTAAAAAATTCGTTAACATCAAAACTATTATAATAATAATTTTTGCAGTCTACCACGGAATTAAGTTCTTACATTCCTTAGGCATGACTGATAGGAAGATATCTAAATCCAGATTATTATCGGACATCAGAAAGGAAATTGTAGATATTTGGTGTAGATGGACAGTACTTTCAACTTTAACAGTGATTTTTGGAATCGATTCAGGGCTACACAGTAATTAATTTTTTTTAAATATAACACAGTAATTAATTTTTTTAAATATCTGAAGTGCATTTAAAACAAACCATCCGCTAATTTCTATAAAACCAGTACCTTCACACTGCAAACATAATGCCTTCACACGATTTTACTCGCTCGATAGTGTTTATCCAGCTAATCGCTCACGACGTAAGACGTTTTTTTGCAAAGTTTTAATTTTCAGCTAGACATGTAAGTAAAATTGACTTAGGGTTCTGTTGGACGCACATATTGACGTCGACGAAGCGGATTTGTTATTTTTCGTCGCTTTTGTTTCACTTCGCGAAAATATTTTTAATAGTCTAGTCGAGCGAAGTTAATGAAAGAGTGTGACATGAACGACAGTTTTACATAAATGTTTATACTGTTCAATCTTGTAAAAGTTTGATTCATTGATTTGGTTACTGCTTCTTAATATCGTACATTTTCCAATGATTAACACACCTAAATTCAAAACAAGTTTCCGATTAGTTTAATAATACAAGTTAATTAACTGATTCACATATGATGAATTGATTGGATTTTAGATTGAAGTATTTAGATTTTTTTACAATATATGGGCCTCATCTAAAATATGTCGGTATGTTTTCTAATGTAAAGTATTTTTAGTGTTTGATGTCATTAGTCTGAGAGGTTTTTAACTATATTTAACAAATTTTTCCAGTTCACTTCGACAACCTTGTGAAAAGCAATATAGCTTTTTCTTTTTGAGTAAAAATCAATATTTTTCAATCTTATCTCATTTTGTGATAAAACTGTTTTTAAAACTGCGAAAAAATTAAGAGTTTTAGTTTCAAACTGTGCATTAAAAGAATTGAATTTAGTGAGACGAATTTTTAAGAATAAAGTTATATTTAGTATACTTAGAAGTGTTTTTATTTAAACTTCCTAAAAATGTTTTATACAAGCCTATTCTATTTTACTCAGATCACATTAAATATATTATGTAATTGTGTCTGTAAGTGACTTTAATAAAATGTATGACCTGGTTTTAGCGCAATAAATCTATAAAGATGTATTTATCTATTTTCTTTTTAAATTATTTCGGTATTTTGTATCGTAAGAAAAGGATAATAGTAAGAATGTAAAACCCATAAACATGGTAATAAGTTTAGAAGATTATGCCATATTATCTATCATTTAATATTCCCCTTATTATTATTAATCTTTCAAAGCATGAAATTAGTTTATAAATTTGTTTGTTAATTAATAACTTTGTAACTAAGCAGCTAATCATCGTCAAATTTGGTGAGCGTATAGTTCGTGTAGGGTAATTTTTCTTTTGTTGTATACCTGTTGTATTTTCTGTTCACGTGAAATATTAAAACTACGAATAGTTTATTTGAATGTTTTTTCCTCCATCTCGCCAAACCAGCTGGGCAGATCTAAATCGCAGAACAGTAATGCAACGGACATAGGTTGCTTGGAATAACAATATTTATCACTTCTTAAAATATTTAAAAACATAATAATAAAAAAATATATGCATGTGAATTTTAAATGTTTGTGAATCAGATATTTGAGTTTACTAATTGTCAATTTTAGAAATAGTAAGATAGCATTTCCTAATTATCTAACTTTAGAAATGCTGAAGTGAAACAATAATCTGGCAAGATTGAAGACGTATAGTTTAATGATGTTATTATTTACATCTATTTCATAACATTGATGATTCAAGTTCAATTCCGTGAAATATTTATAAGCAGTAATTTTACTAATGTTTTCATTGAATAACTAGATAAGTAAAAGAACATTACTTGATTATAAGTTGTCACGTATTTTATGTCAGACGAGAGGAAATGAACGAAGGAAGGCGGAACGAGAAAAAGATAAATGTCCTTTATATTACTCACTATTAACTGTCACTGCCAGAAGTTAAAGATAAAAAATGAGTTGGAAAGCTACAACTCGTAACAGGTGAAAATAATGATGCGAGAAATGCTTCTCTAAAAATAACAAAAAAGTGGGTAAAACAGAATATTTTGTGCGGTAGTAAATGTACATTGTATACAAGCGGAGACAGTTGTATGCAAGAATTTTATAGCGCGTTTAAATTTCAGCCAAATTTTCACTTATCGTAAGGTAATATCTGTTACTGTAAAATTATACTCGATGCGAAATTTGGGTGAGTTTATTATGGAAATTTCAATATTATTTATTGGAGTAATTCTGAAATGTTCATTCCTTTGTTGGGGCAGAAAAATAAATAAGTATCATGTATCAGTGTGTTTGCAAGCGTAATAAATATATTTTTACTCTGGGTTTGAAAATACAGAGAAATTTCATAATATAAATTACCAACCTGAGATTACACGCATCTTTACTGCAGTCATGATTCATTAATTTATAATTCTACATAAATTGCCGCTAATTGTAAGCCAAAGATTTAAACTTTATATTTTAATTTCGTATTTTATTATCCATTATTTTGATGTGAAATTGAGCCTAGAGTTACAAGTTAACTGTACTGAGACGAATTTATTTGTCGTTTGTAGTGCGGCCTCACACGGAACTCTCTCTCTCGGAGCGGTCTGCAATTCGTACGAGGAATCTAACAAAGAACTTGGCTCGTGAATGCGAATAAAAATGTTCCCCCTAATTTCACATATCAATCGGAGATAATGATTATGAAGTTTTAAGTTTCTCCATAAGAATATTGGGAGAACTATGCGAGATTCCTTTTGAGGAAAAGTTTAATTTATCGTTGAGCATATTGAAATGCATATTGAATCGATGTGCGCATTAAGTAATAAATATATTTCTTTTGAATAACGCACATATACATTAATCTAGCTTACCTGATTTAAATCAATTATATATTAAATCAAATTCGAAAGGGTTATGTATCTCGCTTTTGAGAAACACCATACTAGGTATTTCACCATTAATGATATAAATAAACCAATTAAATGCGAATAGAATAAAGTGTACTATCTCAATGTACTAATCAAGGGTACTATACGTACTTAAGTATTTATAAAAGTTCAAACATTTTAGTTTAGATAGTATTTCAATTAAACTATTTATAAATCTCGTCAAAATAGGTCTCGTCTTAAATGGTTGGCAACTCAGGACCGACGTAATTATCATATTCTTCCACTTCTATTTAGGGTTTTCATTTTTTAGTAGTTCTTAATCTCTTGAATAAAAATTTACAGCCTTAGCTACTTGTGGCATAGACTTGCATTCTTAAATGCACATTAACCATGTCATCCTCATTATTATATTTCCTACTATGAAATATCACAATATGTGCTAGCAAGCTTAAAATAAATTACATTGCGGTATACGAGATGTTTCCTCTGTATAAGAAATGTTTTCTCGATATACGAAATGTGTCCTCTATATTTAAGAATCTTCTCAAAAAGTTTCACCTTAAAAGTAACACCTAAGTTACTTTCCTCCTTCCTATTTCCTTCCTTCATCCTATGTTGTTTGCAGCTTTATGTATAAGAGTGTGTGTACATATGTAGGCATGTATTGTGTGTGTTTATGCACGAATAGATTTATGTGTATATACGCGTATGGATAAGCTTGTAAACGTTTTTTATATTATTTTAATTGAACAGTCTGTTGTTGTCGACCACAATACCATTATATTAATGTTCTGATCGTCTGTAAGACATTGCTTTCATAGCAACAACTCCGTAGTGTATATCAACTCTTCATAAATAAATAATTATTGATATTAATTTTCACTACCTAAAGATAGAGCACGCCATGTCTTTCACAGGCTTGAGATAAAAAACTGTCTGAGATAAAAATACACTTCAATGAAATACTAGTCAGGAATCTTTTGGTGGTTATAAGTTCTTTTATATAAGTTCGATATAAACTTAAAAAAATTTAAAGAAATTTTTCGTTGTTTATATATTCAGGTAATTTTACTATGCCTTTTTATAAAATTTTATCGCAGTCGGTTTTAAATTCAAAGACTTAGACTTGGTGATACACGGACAGGTATACAACAAAACTGTAAGACCGCACCCTTATATTTCTAAAAAGGAACGCACAACTGTCACATATTTACTTTACAATGTAAACATACATTAATTTATGGTATATTGATTATTTTAAATAAAAACCTTTATCTTTAACATATATTTACGTGTTTACACCATCGTTCTTGGTGCAAAATTCAATTTTTATGAACGACGCAAAACGCCCACATCTGACTGTTTTATTCCTTTCGGTTGTTATTATATATTTTGGTTACATTGCAAAAATTATCTTTTTTTTAATAATTACTTTCTGTGGCAAAATTTCAAAAAAATGAGACGAAAATAACACAGCGGATGTGTCATGCAGACATATAGCAGAGATTTGCTACGCATTGAGACAAACGCGTGTTATACTTTCAATTCATAAAATAATATTTCGCGTATACAATTAATTTATCTGAATTTTAGAATTTTTTTAGTTTCAATGCAAATGGTTAAATTTCTTCATACAATTATTTCCAATAGTGAGAGTTTTCTTGAAGCAAAATTAACAATTATTAAAATATCCATTTTTACAATTATTGTACAGAGAACATTTTTTGATGTGAAGAAGTCTTTACGTCTGACACTGGATAATATAGATAAATTCAAAATTCTATCTTCACGATTTGGTACCAAATTATTTCGTAGATATATTTATTACGTTGCCTTTTGAGTTTAATGGTTTAAATGCCATTGGACATAACAAAAACAAATTTGTATTAAGCACGTCAACCAGCTTTCCTTCACGCCGCCTTGCGTAATGCGTTGGGCGGCGCTATTTGAAGAGCAAAATCGAGTCGGCAGTCAATTTTGTTGACAGTTAGTAGTTCGTTGACATGAGATCCGATCCGTACTAATATCAATCGTCAATCCAAGCAAAATCTTTTATATATAAGCAATATCTTAGCGGTTAAAAAGCATAGCTGTATAGTTTACGTAGAATTTCGGGAAAGTGAAATTTATTCAATATGAGGTAGATAGATGCAAAACAAAATACTTTAATGGGTTTTGGTAAAGGACTCGTCCTTTACCAAAACCCACTAAACTATTTTGTTTTCCAAGTCTATTGGTATATACGGTCTATGACAACAAATATTTAACTTCATTTTTTAAATTCGTTTTTGCATTATGACTTTAAAGGGAATAAAGTAAAATATTAAAGTTTTCATGTAATAAATACGAGAAAATTTAATAGACAAAAAATCACTCTCACCCCCTCTTCTTCTCCCCTCTCTCACTCCCTCCCTCTTCCTCCCCTCCCCCTGTACCTCTACCTCGTCCTTTCTCACTCCCTCCTCTGTCCCTTTCCCTTACACCTCCCTCTTACCTCACCTTCTTCTTCGTCCAACCCTCTCTCCCTCTCCCCCCCCCTCCTCCTCTCCGTCTCTCCTGATATGTTAGTGTGAAAGTAAATTAAGTTTCCATAATAATATTTATTGTGCAATCAGTTGTAGGATTACAAAAATATGAGTATCTTATAAATCTTTATAGCTTTGTTTTTAAATTCACAAATTTAGCATATAGCTTTCAAAACTGTTTAGAAATTAAATTTTTCTAATACCGTATAAAACGACAAACACAAAATAAAAGAAAATATTATTACAAAGAGTAAATATAATTTTATTTGCGATTGTCACGGTACCAGTCCGCTAAGATCGCTATATGGCGTTACATAATGTGGCACTCTACTTTGTGGTTCCGGCTCTCTTTCTTTCTTCAACAACATAGGAGTCATTGTACATATTTGTTGTTGTAAGGACGTTTAATATTTCCTTCATTCAGTTATACTGATAATTATCTGTACATTAAGATTTATAATATATTATGACTTATAATAAATTTCAAATCACGCATCCAATCCATGAACTTTGCGTCACTCATAAATATCACATGTACCAATAAATCAGACTTGCAAAACATGCCTGTATTGCTATTAAGTCACTAAATCTATGACTATTGCTAACGAAAATATAACATCGTATCCATGATTCTAATATAGATGTATTTGCCGAGACGAAAAGAATATATTATCTATATAACACTATTGATATGACTAACCCGCGTCTTATACATTGGATTATAGATATGAGACACTTGGACACTTGGAGGACTTTTACTATAATAAATATGACAAATGTAAAACACTGTCGGAAAGTACCGCAGGAGCAAAAAAGTCTACAGACACTTGATTAAGTCAAAAAAATAATGAACGAATATGTACTGAAACAACAGCATACCGCTCTTTACGGGCAGGAGGTCACCCCGTCGACGGGCTCTTTTAAAAAGAAAGAATAATAAATGGAAGGAATGAATGAAAGGATATAAATGGAAGCATGCTTTATGAAAATATTGGATGTCTGAAAAAGTTATCATAGGATCAAATATTTTTATGCAAAAATTATATTAGTGGTCTGCTTTCCTTATTCTTGAATAAATACGTTCAAAGTACTGAAACGAAAAGTTGAAACTCGGTGAATAAATTGAATAGTATCTGCGCAATGCCCGGCGAGAAAATATTCAGATCCAAGAGTTTTGACTCCGGATGTTGAAAGGCCCGAGCGGAAGAGACTAATTCAGAGCTAATTTAAATAAGTCTATTCAGGGTGGCGATGGGCAGGGCGAATAAACACGTATTCACGCCTCATCGCTTCAGTATTTATGGAGGAAAGTATCCGTATATAGTTCTATATCTTTATACGTATGTATAAGAGTCACTTAAAATTCGTATCCATTCGTTAGATTCGATTCATCTAAGAAGAAAAATTTTAATTCGATTGTTAGAAGATGTTTCGTTTTATTATAGTATAGAATTAGAATTTATTTTGGTTTTTCAAATTAATGATCATTTTGGTAATGTTGTTTTCCATATATCATATGAATTAAGATAACTTAAATATAATACTTAGAAAGAGAGCATTGTAACGGTTAAATATTTTCAGCATAATGAAAAATATAAATCTGATATATACTTGAATGAAAAAAAGAAGAGAAAAAACCTCGCAACCGTTGGCATTGGAGACGAAGACAGAGGGTCTAAGTAAAAAATAATTAGTTTAATAAGAGATTTATTGAAATAAATACAAAAGCTAAAGGGAAGGGATTATTAATGAAATATTAACATTTTTAGTAAATTTTTCTAGCAAATAAATATTGACAAAATTTAAAAAAATATGTTTTATAAGGTTCATTCATGTTTGTCTTTATCAGATGGTATTATGTATTTTATACTGATTTAAACAGAACGTTGCCTGCGTTTTTTTAAGAAAGTTATTTATTATATTTTCGCAAAGCAGCTTGCTTAATATAAAGCGAAACGAAAAGTCCAATTTTTATTAAAGTTTAAACAATATCATAAAATGGAGAATACAGGGAAAGAACATTATTGAAAAACATTATTGTTAAAGGTTTAAATTTGAGTGTTGTGACTTCGGGTTTCTGGTTTAAGTTTCATAATTTACTAGAAAATTGTAGATTTATATATAAGTTGCGAGGAGCTGAGTATCTTTGTGATAATAAATAGAGATAATTGCGGCATTAATATTTTACCGTTATAATTAGCGGTGTTGGTAACACATGAAAAAAAAAATAAAAGAAAAAAATTATATGTAAATATATATATATATATATATATATATATATATATATGTATATATATTGTTACATCGTTACATACCAATCGAAATGTCTCGACACTACCTTACGACCACTACGCCATACAAAAGTAGTGTTTTAACACGAGAAAGGCACGAGCAGAAATTCCTATAACAATGCTTGAATAATTCAATGTTGAGTGTATACTCCTACTATCTCTTTACAAACAAATAGCTGTAATTTGCGTTCCAATTACATCCCGGAACGAACGCTTTCCAGGGTTCTACGGAGGTAACCTTATTGAAAATATTCCAAGATCTTACGGTTCCGTGTCGCTCTTAGTTCATAATAAAATACGCCCAGCGCCAGTTCGTAGCCTTTATGGCTATATCTAATAACGGCCCGTTAAACTGCAGATCGCCTCAATTTTCTTTTTAAACACACAGAGGGTGAACGAGTTTATATTCAGAGAGGCGTATATGTGAAAAGTGGGCCGAGTCAATAGAGAGTGAATGGAAGTATTGAATGGTGCTTGGTGCCGAATGGGCGCTCGAATGGAATGTGCAATTACACAGGGCAGAACGTGAAAGGAGAGATTGGGAAGTGGTGGCGCCATCCGCCGGTGGTGGATGTAGATATGTACTCACATCAAAATTTATGTTTATGTAAATACAAAGTTTGACTCATATACGTCCACCGTGCCCGAATGGTGGCAGTTACTAAAGTACTCATAAATTTAAACTTCACTTCATACGTTTAATACTAAAATGTATTTGTTATAGGAGAATACAATTTTGTATACTAATTATCAAAAAGTGGTTTAAATATGCCTTTTGTGGTCTCGGTTTAGCTGACACATCCAGGTTAAATAAATATATTTATCTATATTTTTTACAAACACGCCAATTTATATGTATGCAAGTTCTTAGAACATATTAGATAATTTTTAAGGAAAATAATAAGAAAATATATAGTTTAAAGTTCCTCACATAGGCGAACCTATTTATCATAAGTCTTTCCAAATAGGGAAGACAGGCATATCAATAGTAATTTGTGAACTGGTTTGTAAAATGAATTCGGAATAAGTAATTGTTAAGCAATAACGTGGTAATCATAATAATTATCAAGGAATGGATAAATCACTGAATTTAGTATAAATGGAAAATGTTCAATTACGTAATTTTCACTAGACAAATAAAAACCAAGGAATAAAAACGTAATTAAATCTATTTATGTCAAAATAGTCGACTGCAATTAAATATATTTTAAAATAGATGAGACAATTGAGATGTTATCCTAAATACATTGCTGAATTCATACTTCATTTCTACCCTATTAGATGTGGTAACTTTTGGAATAATTAATGTATAAAATAAAATACGTACGAAATGAAAACTTTCTCCCTTTTTGAAATGAAATTCAACCTATAAAACGGCTTAAAGTATCAAAATAAATAAGATGTAATAAGCAGCATCAAAATTCGAAGTCCGTTTTAGAAAATATTCAAACACCAAAACATATTTTAATTAATATAATAAATGTCCCAAGTTTACCTACTTCCAAAGGCCCTAATATCGAGTAAAATGATAAATGTTAAGGGATCATTCAAAAGTTTCACAATTATAAAACAACCTTTACCAAATCAAAAGCTCATCATTTCCCTGCACGTGTGAATAAGCCTTCCGTTTGTATATGCATATAAATGTACCCGAAAAGCTTTCTAGATTATGATATTTTATAAATCCCTTATTAAATACGGTCTGTAAATATGTCCGATACTCGCCAAAGAAACATTTTGTTTTTAATACGAAAAGAATCGTGATGTTTTTTCGGATTTAATACGGAACCCCAATCATTATATGCTTATACATCTGAATATCTCATTACTATTGCCTAGGGCAAGCATTAATATTTCACAACGGTATTCGGCAGTAGGTACTCCGAAATGGCAACCATATTATTTTATTTTACCTCATCCATACATTCACAATGTGTTGTACGACTACATTTAGTGTAACATTAATAATCTAACTCTATCTTTAACTTATTATTAATCAATATTGAGTGATCAAAAACGATGGAGCATTCAATTAGGAGAACAATATCATTTTAGGGTACACCGTTTTCATAAGAAACGTTTTAAATCATAGCCGATTATTTCTCTATAGTTGGAACATGTAATTTTATATTGAATGTGTCCCAAGCTAGAGTTTTATTATGGCAGTAATCTGTTAGCAAAAACTTTATAATCAGTAATGTCTCATTACTGATTATAAAGTTGTATTTTTTAATAATACACAAATTACAAAGCGTTAACAAATTTCTGGCTCGGACGAAATGCGAACCCCTCTGTCAGTGAGTATTTGTGGCAAGTTTATATATTAGGATAACGTCTTTAATGTTCAGAGATTATTTTATGCAATAAAATGCTTTAAGATTAAGTCGAATATTTACATAAAACATCAACAAATATGAGCCAAAATATGACACAAATTATTAAGTCACATCTCTTTTCTAACGGAAAAAAGCAAATTAAAATTTTGGCAAAATTAGAAGAAAAGTAATATTTATATTCATTAAATTAAAAGTTGCCATTTTTGTCATATTGAAAAGCAAGCTTCAGTAAAACTAATATAACAATATGTATACCTATCTTTACATTTTTTTCTTTTCAAATATTTTCATCTAAGAAAATAGTGTTATAATCAATTGAGAAATGTTGGATAATATTCAAATCTCTAATGTGTATCTCGGTTCAGTAAGAAATTAGAATAATTACACCAAATAATAATTTGCATTCTATTAGTATCATAATATAATCAGTTTTTTCCAAAATATTGTGAAAACTGATTATATTATTGTCATAAATATATAAAAGATGAAATGGACCTTAGTAAACAACGTTGAGAGAAAAAAAAAATGTCCATAAATAAATTCCTTCCTTTCGACAAATATAAAATTTAATTTGAAAACACGATTTCCTCTCAATTTTAATTTTGTTTAACGATATACCGTATGTGGGTTGGATACTACTTATCGACGTATTCAACCCACATATGGTATATTGGTCGCCATGAATGTTATAAATAAACATGATTATAATTTTCCAAATTGCAAATAATCGCCTCAAATCTAAAGCCTTTGACTGTTCGGACAACAGGCCTGCTTCCGGGTATATATAATAAGGAAATTATATTCGAAATTGAAATTATTTCATGTTATTGTTTATTAATTGTCGATAAAGAGCTATTATTTTTCAAATTGAAAAAAATATTTGTTTTAATGGTTTAATAATATTGTACGTTTGAATAAGACGATGAATAAGACCCAGAATTATGTAACTATTTAATATTTTTAATTTGTTAAAAATTACTATCTCTGGATAATAATTGCTATCCTATAATATTATGAGATGGGAATTGTTAATTACCTCACCTATTCTTCTAGAACTCTATCACCCAACAAACTTTTCAACGTATTGTTTAGTCGTGCCGCGTTGAGTTTCGTAAATCGGTATGGTTGCACCGAAAATGAAATGAAATAATTTTATGTTTATTTCTTAATTTAAAAACAATATAACTAACACATAAATACCTGTACCTTTGTTAAGTTCACCTTTGGTTCCGTGACATATCTTATTTAAGGTTATAATTTCTTTAAGCATCTAACCTTATTTCGTTATGTTGTTATTTGTAACAGTATATGTAGAATAATACTTATTTTTACTTTTCTCACAATAGCAAATTACATGCTATATGTACACATAAATGTGTGATCAAGGTTTATTTCGTGGTTTATCATATCCTCGGATATACTGTTGACAGGTTATTAACCCAAATATGATATTACACTATTCTTCTTCCAACTATAAGGGGTCCAATATTGTAACATTTATTGATTTATCCACTTTAATGTATATAATTGATACCTATGGCAGACTCACTGCTACGAGAGCAATCTCTTACAGCTAATCATAACACCAGTCCAACCCCGCAGGACGAACGACCGGGAATCGAATCCGGGTCTCCTTGGTGTATTGGATAGATCACGTTGATCAATGACGACAATATTATTGTTATTAATGTATTATTTATATTACTATTATTAATGTAAAATTTCCGCTTGTAAAACTTTTCATCCAATCATCAATTATTCGTAATAATTATATTTTCACTGTACCTTTCTAATCATTACAAAATACCACCGATGAAGTATAAAATTCTGTCATAAATCAATGTTTACTGGTTAAAAGCTATTATTCAAATATTTTAAGAATAAAATAACCATTTTTATTTTGTATATATACTTCACTGCCTTTTCATATATTTCCTACATCGGATTCGACATCATATTTTCAGAAAAATGGTTATTTCTTTGAACTTTGTAGAAAGTGAAACTGATGAAGCTGAAGTGCAAATATATGATAGACCTTATAGCATTGCTTACGAAATCCATCAGTTGTAATAAAAATTAATTAAGGCCAAAACAAGTACAAGAAATAAATAAATATTTTGTATAGAAAGAATACACTGGACATTTAATTTCTTGCATTTAAACACCATAAATAATTAAAGTGGAACTTGTTTTAAAAATTACCAGTCATTAGGTTTAAGTACACTATTCGACATAATTAATTATTCAATTCAAAACCCTATCATAACTCTTATCATTCAATTTCAAAATACCAACTGTTAAACGTTCAAAGTAACGTTAATACCGATGTAATTTAACCCTCAGATAAATCCCTAGTTGCATCTACATTCAAATACTAATGAAAGGATTACACTAACAAATTGTCGAATTTCGAAACGAAAAGCTTAATCGACGTTAGCTTCCAGGATGGCGACCCAAAACTTTCCTCCACTGCTTAGCGTTAATTAAGTGATCGATTTGAAATTAATTAAAGCGTTTTAGACTTAAAAGTTGTCCAACTCAATTATTGGGATAAGGGGTATGGTTGTAATAACAGGCTATAAAAGAAATTTGAGCTCTCTTATTTTTGTTCCGTTTCTATAAAATGTAATCCATTTTATGACATACGGTGATACTGCTACTTCAGGTATTTTGTTCGACGGTTTGAAGCAAAATGTTTTGTTCTCAGAGTGGTAATCGGTACGCTTATTACAAAGTTTTGATCCTCTTGTTAAATTTTGTTTCAATGGAAGACGGATTAGTTTTTATGCCAAGAAAGTAATTGATGAATATTATTATTAACCATTAATTAAGAAAATTCAAATTTCCAGATTAATGTAAATTTGAACAAGGATGATCGCAAAAATAATTTTGTTTTGATATTAATATCTGATATATAATTAGTCTTAAATATGCGCTGGAACCGGATATTTTCTGGTCATTAAATACATCTATTTTAACAATAATTTATTTGCGAATACCGTATAAGAGCATGTAAAGCATGCTGTTAAATAAATATTTGTTTTGAACTTTTATTTTTATATATATATATATATATATATATATATATATATATATATATATATATATATGTTTTATGGTATCAATTTGGTATTGGTACAGATAATACTAATTTTATTGAAAAAAGATGGAAGTGAAGAATATGAATTAAATTATCTGAGACTTTGTTTATATATTGGACATGAAGAAACAATAAAAAAAAAATACGTATTTGCGATATGTTTAAATTCGAATATATTAAATTGTCAATGGGTTGCATTTATTGCCAATAAGATTGACGTACAACATAAATTTGAATTAGTTTTTACATATAACCTTTATTTTTAATAGATGTATTATCAAAGGTCCGATAATGTTTCCGTGTTACTGAGATGTAGCCACGCACCAACGATTTACACAATATTGCTTAAATAGCCGTTACGCGTGATACTTCAGTATCCTTGGCACGAAGGTGACCTAAGATTTGTTGATTGAACAAATTACTTTGTAATGATACACATAAAAAAATCTGTAACAAATAAAAACATAAAATATTTAATGTTAAACACATAACATTAAATATTTTATGTTTTTATTTGTTACAGATTCGAATTATAGATATCCACCCCTTAGGTTAGACAAATACGCTCGAGGCCATAAAAACCAGTATGGAATCGACATTGTAGTTTACGGACTCAACTCCACATTAAACGAAATCTAATTCCTCAAAGTTTCTACATTAAATGTTAAATAATCTAGTATTCGTCGGCGAGCATTCTTTAATCTCCCATTTCTCTTTGCGTATGCAGTTTGTTTTCGAAAATCCTCTTGGTCAAATGCATAAAGTCTCTCCAGCGCAAATATCCTAGCTACCGTAAGCGTTTTCTTTTGAGTAAGGCTATGATGTTGGGTATCTGTACATTTTCTCGATTATGACTTTATTTTAAGAAGCCGATTGTAAATGTAATGAAAAAGGTGCATAAATGATATTAAATTTTCTTTCTAACTTTATATTTTGGTTTGCTCGAAACGAACTGTGGAACTTTACTGTTTAAAATTAATTTTTTTTTAATTAGCCAGTTATTAGTATTGTATACCATAATAATCGAGTTTATATTATGTAAATATTAACTTTGCATAAATAGATCATCAAAATATACAAACTGATTTCCTAGTACTATGGATGCATTTCCTGACTGTATTGTAAATGCCATAATGTGTTGTAATTTCCTTTTTTAGAAGAATTTATTTTTAGACATATTCTAAACAAAATGGTTACACACCAATGAGTCTTCGCGTCATTTATATATTAAATGTGACATGAAATCTATATACATTACAACCTGTTTTTATTCCCCAGTCTTTTGATGCCGTTTTATTCAGGCGGCTTTCCATTTAGGCAATTTTCTCCTTGTATTTAACCACTGCCATTGTTATTTTATAACACGAATTATTCAGTTGCTCGTAATGCGTTTACGCTTTATTTTCCCCAGCGAATACGAGTACGTTGTTACTTCTACGGAATTTACAACATCTTCAGAATTCTTACCTTTCACTCTGTAAAATTGTAACATAACAATTGAGTTCCATCGAAAGTAATGTATCTATCTGGCATCATGGTTACAAAGACTTCAATCTTTGAAACTTCAATCTTAAAAAAAACTAACCATCTTTAAAACTAGCAGTCTTTCAGATCTGCCGAAAATAGTTTTATTCCTCCTCATCTTACCTTGAAATTATGATTAATGAAATAAAGAGGAATAAATTAATACTCTATGGTTTGCCTGTATTTTAGATATGTTTTATTCATATTGCAGCACAGCTTTTTTTAATAAATTACAATAAAATTAATTTCACAAAGACCCGAGTATGACAAAACTTTACATTTTGAAACATACTCCGAAAATAATTGACATCATTTAAACATTTTGTTATCATTACAGATAATAAGTTTATTATTTAATATATATATATATAAGCCTGCCTGCTCAATATACTATATGCACATAGTTTTACGTTCAGTCGGTGCTTTAAACATCACAGAAGGTACTTTACTACAAACTATGTTATGTGCGTAGTACAAAGAGATACTTTGTTAAGAGTCGTTTAAGCGCTACTGTAGACGCTATGCACGATTGGACGCCATATCTCAAGAGTAAAAGTGCAATAAACCCACGCTCAAAGAGGCAACTCTTCACATATAAATATAGAAGTGATATCTCAAATATTACTGTAAAGCAATAGTATTTATACGTAACTTAAATTTTAATCATATTTTGGGGTTCTAAATATACATTTTAATGTTTTGCTACTGCATAAGCTGCAATTATATTCAATATTAAAATATATAACCTTTATTCCCTTGCGAATATTATGAGAATATGCACAAGTTATATTCAACATTCAGTATACAATGAATTTATCATATAGATAAACATTTAACGGGTCATCGATATTTAAGTAATATTCCTATTTAATGCAGTTTACATTAATAAAAAATTGCTCTTTCGCACAAATTTAAATGTAGTTTCAATTTGCAAACCAGCTCGTTTTGTGATGCAAGTCTTGATCACTGTTATGTCGTAAAAAGTAATATATATATATATATATATATATATATATATATTCCTTTTATTTACGCAGTACAGAGGATATTAAGTATCATATTAATGATTTGTACCACACGATGGTGCGTTAGATGTAGTGTTATTGGCGTAAGAAACTTCGTTTATATTTAAAACTGCAAGACAAAAAGAAAAATTGTCCACTGAGAATTTAACTCTAGATCTAATTAAAATTTGCTTCACAGCTAACAAATTTCTTTGAACTCTATGAAAATTAACTATATTAAGTTTACTCTAACGAACGTAAAACAAATTTAAGCTGTCCCTTGTTGGTCGTAAATTGGATCTTGTAAAAGACAGAATTTTTATAAGAATTACTACAGATTCAAAATTATTTTCGTAATTTTCAAAGCGTAATGTCCTGCGGTATTCTTCTGTGGAGCAGAACCCGGGATATAAGAGCAATATTTTTAATAGAAAAGGGAGCAATATGTGCTATCTATGATATATGTTCCAGAGAATCACTAACAGATCGCTTCAAGGAAATAAATATTTCCACTGCAGCGAGTCAGGTTACATATGAAAATACTGTGTATGTTAGGAAAAATAATAATGAAATTTATAAACTCGACAACCAACATACTTACAACATTAGAAATAATTATAAACTTGCGTTTTCTAAATTTTATGCAATACCAATAGGAACCTCATTCAGGGACTTTGCATAATAACGTTATTATATATAATAACGTGAACGTTTCTATAATAAATGACCCGTGACAATTCTATAAATCAGATCAAAATGTTATTGTGAAAAAAAAATTATTATATAATAAATGAGTATTTTTATATTTTGATTTGCTTGAATTATGGTGTATTTTATTGTAATTTAATATTTTTAATTTAACTACTATTTTTTATTCATTGTATACATGTGAAACGCTACTATACTATTCTTGAATGATCTAATTTTTTTTTATAGAAAGTCTTGTATTTAGTACACACACAAATATATATATATATATATATATATATATATATATATATATATATATATTTATATATATATATATACATATATATATATATATATATATATATATATATATTTATATATATTTATATATGTATTTATTGGTATAATATACTGATAGTTTATTGTTTTCGATAGGTAAAAATTATATATTCGACTTTTAATAAAGAAATTACTATGCACACGGAGCTGTATTGCGATTAAGTATTAGGAAGGGAATTACTGAACAAGTAAAATTTGATTAAGTATAATATTTCGTACAAACGTTTTATATAAAAATGATTCAACAAAAAATAGTACTAAACATTTTCAATAAACCGATGGGGTCAAAAAGAATTATTCATTCGCGGATATAAACGTTTGTTATGTGCAATTCCGCAACTGTTCTAATTATTTTTGTCCTACAGGTATGGAATGAACTTTTCTCTTTACAAAATTAGATATTATTTCGTAAAAAAAGAATACAACATTTTAACATAAATCTATATTATGTGCGCGTAGCGACTAATATAACTTAGCAATTATTGGCAATCGTTATGGTCGGCCCAAAAAAGTTTTTCATCAATATCGTTGCTGCCTGCTACTCAGACTACACATATCAAATTCATATACCTATGGACGTTAACACCACAACAAACTCGGGCCAAATAAAGGTCTAAAACAATAAATAATTCAACCGCAGCCATTCACCAATACGGATACTCCGTTGAAACACAAACTCACATGGAACGCTGCACTGATACTAAAGTGTACATAAAGGGTATCCGCTACGCACGTTTGAACATGCACCGTAGGCATTAAACCCTCACAATCCGCCATTTGATTAATCGCCACATACGAGCGTCCAAATTGTCACAGTGGCCGGCATTTGCATGCAAATCGCCTTTGTACACGGATGCCAAATCCGTCCTTTTACGGATCAGACCGGCCTCGAGTTTTCAACCAAAAGACGGAGCGAGTTCTAATATTCGGTGGGAAAACGAGACGCTGGACGTTATACAAAATTAAAATTATTCCAGTTATAAAAACTAGAATATTTATAATTTCGTTGATTCTCTTTGCTACGCTATTGCCAAAATAGCCTGAAAAATTATGGTTAAACTACAAATATCCATCTACATACGTGCTTAAATACCTACGTACGCATACAGACAGACGTATACATACATATATAAATATATATATATATATATATATATATATATATATATATATATATATATATATATATATATATATATACCCACATCCATCAAGGTACGGACGGTTATATTAATTAGACGCTTGCCTTCGAAAAGAATAATGTATTGGCGTTATAATTTCACGAATTTATAACTTTTTTTTTAGTTTAGCAATATAATTTTTCTTCTTCATGTCATCCTAAAATTACTTTCTTAAATGTTATGAAAAATGTAAATAAAACCTCTTCCAAACACCGAAAATACAGAAAATGAGTAGCACATAATAATAACTACATTATTTAAATTAATAAACCTCATCTCAGTTATAACAATTTACAATTATTCCGTGCGATATTTTCATATCAATAATAACATAAAGAAAAAAAAATTGAAATCATGCTTTTTCAAAAACTAATCCAACAAATTTTTTCAAACTTTTCATACTTTTTCACTTGAAAAGTCAAATAATACGCCATAACTTATTACCGATAAAAAATCAGATTAAAGTGATTTGTTGTACAAAGTATAATAATTTAAAAGCGTCCATAGAGCGAAGACTGAGGGAACGCAGTGTGTGTGAGACGCGTGATTACATGATTTATTTTTTATGAACTCATCAATACAAATACAAATTGCCCACCTGAAAATGTAGCCATACAACGAAACGTAGGTCATGGTTAAGAATTTAAATAAAGTAATAATACTACATCACATTGTTTCATTTATATATATCATAATAATCATTAAGTGACCGGATTTGTGGATTATTAGCTCTTATTTATATTTCAATGTTTTTTTCTGACTTTCATAATCTAATAAAATTGCTACGACCGTAATCTCTTTTTCTGTAAATATTATATTAAAATCTTAATAAGCCACTAAATATGGGTGAATCCCACCATGTGCTTCTTACTCATTTATGTCTGACGTCATTGTACAATAATATGTTACTTAGTAACAAATATAATAATAAAATGTTTCAGAATACCCACTGACAATTATTTTTCCGTACTATTTTTGACAAGTTAATTGCCATTAATTAATATTATATCAACAGGTGTAAAAATAGTTTGTTTTGTAAATAAAATTGTTGATTCTTAGTAACTTAAAAATGCTAATAAAACCATTTGAGCAGCATGAAAGTAACAACTGAATATCGAGATGTAAATGCAGCAACGACTCTAGAGATGTTTCGAAGACATATGTATATATCAACTACTCTAGACACTACAGCCTACCCTGTGACCTTGCAAATCAAATAATCGATTCCAGAAAAAGGAAAGGATACCGCCATGGCTCGGAAATATGAAAGAAGTATTTAAAATTGTTCCATGTCGTGCGGCACCTTCATTCAGCGGCGCCTTTATTCTAAATCGTACAGCATCGATCGCCAGCTAAGAGCTACATACAGAAAAGAAGCCTGTGGTGAATATTTGTGTGAGAGGTAAACATACTGAAGAAGTGTAATATAAAAACAATGTGACGCTAAATACCGCGTGGATGACATTAACTTTTATTAAAATTTCTTCAAATTTAATTTTAAAATTAAATACTATCTTCCAAGGGAATCATACTTTGAACGTCGAGTTTTTTTGTGCCTTGTTCTCTTTTTTTGTTTTTTTTTATTTATATCTTTAAGCTTTTACTTGACGTTTACCTCATAATGAAAAGAATAATAGTATCTATTCTGCAGGCCATTTTCACAGATTAACGAAGGCGAAGTCTGTACAGTAATAGATGCGAGCTCACCTGATGCTAATCTCGTAAACCTGGAATCCTCATTATCAAATGCTTGTATACTCGATTACATTTTCATTAATGCCGCTCCTTTTCTACTTAGATGTAAATATTTTATTGCATTCGATTATTTGAAAAATTAATTAATTTTACATATTTCGTTTATTTTACTAAAATACAAATTCGTAGCGATGAAGGTTCCAGAGGTAAATCACGTTAATAATTCCACTTTTTGTTTCGGAATTTAAATTTCAACTAATTTAAACTAAACAAAATCTGTCAAGTATGTATCGGAAACTGCATACGTATGGTGTAATAGTCATCTAAATCGACTGGAATCGTTGATCAAATAAACAAAAATATATTTGTTTGCAATAAAATTCTAATGTACAGTTTTTGATTGGATTGGATTGGAGTCGGAAAGCACAATGCACGTCAATTTGATGGTTAATATTTTTCAAACGGGGCTTCAAATGGACAATTATAAATAGAATCTTAAACTATACAATGATACTCCATTCGATGGGATGCTCGAATAACAATTTTCGTTTTACACCCTGGCATGATAAAGGAAATTTCATAAAAATGTTCTAGTAAGTACATTTTTGACATGCATAGTTACGTAGCATTTAGGTGTTACGTTTATATAGTATTAATACAACATTTTAATAATAAAAACATTATAGAAAAATCTGTCTACTTTCTGCTTATTCTCGGAAAACTATATATTTAGCGTCTCTAAGTAAATATTTCAGTATATATTATTTATTGCTGAATTACATTGTATACTTACGTAATTATATCTATAGGTAAGATCGTTAGAACCCAGTAAAACGCCAAACAACACAACTATTATATAAAACTAATAGTGAAATAAACATAAGCGGACTTAATTCTGAAACACGTCCTAACAAGTTAGTTAATTTATCCCAGAAAAGGGTTAGACAGGTCCCGCATCAATCAGGACACAATCTCAAAGACACCGGCTTTAATCCCGAGAAGCCTTGTGGGGCACCATTGTGACAAATATTACTGTAGTATCCGTTTTAATTTGAGAGAGTCGGCAAGGTATCGTGTTACGTATTCATGGCTTTCATTTTAATTTCAATTTCTGCTTTCCGAGGTTCATGTTAGTTGTTAATGAAAATATTTTATGGGTGATTATATGGCGGTCTTTTATGGTTTGAGTGAAATTACGTGGAACTCGTTAATGTTCTTTGTTTATTAAGGAGCACAGATTTTGGCTGCAAGTAATAGTTTCGAGTACCAAAATGTAGAAATAGCATAAGCTCAATACTTAAAAACCATCCTCGGATAACTTATAGTTAATGCAGTTTTTCCTGAATAATAACGTGCAAAACTTTAAATGCGTTTTTTTCTAAATGCAACCTTTTTCTGACTGGCTTGTAGTCAAACTCAAAAAGTTTTCATCCTATTCACTTAATTAAACAGTCAAAAGTGAATTTTCCGCGGAAATGGTTGGGTTTTTTTTGGCTGTATGAAAAACGTGTTTTGTTATAAATAATGAGACAATTTTTGGGCGATAAAGTGAATTTTTTCTTTAAATTTATTCTGTTTCTATGAAAATTTGGTACTTCCTTCTTGGTCAAAATTAATTGCATTTACATTAGAAGCTCTGAGGCAACGCACGGAGAAGATGCACTTTTGTAAAAGTCCTTATCGTTATCGTTTAATTTTATATAGAAATAAAAAAAAAGATAAGCACAGTTTAAGGCATGTAAAATAAAGATCTGTATTTGAGTAATTAATAACCACCTACCACTGGTCTCAGAGACCGCAACGGATTTTTAAATTCAAATTTTTCTATGTGTGCGTGTCGTACGACCTCGCGCGTCCATGTACCTTTTCTACACGCCAATCAGTATCGCACTTGCGCTCGGCGAGTTAATACGTGCGCGAGTCTAGCCTAGGTAAGTAAAAATATTTCGCCAGCGGTCTCCATGACCGCACGTAGGTTGTTGTGTGATTATTTGTACTTATTTTTTTTGTTGTTTTAGTGTCAAAATGAATAATAATAACAAAATTATTGAAAGATGGCTACAGCAAGAAATTTCTGATGAGGAGGAATCACCGAATGAGGATTGCAGTGACGTGGAACCTGATGTAAGCGAGGATTTAGTGCAGGTTGAAGACTGTGAATCGGCGTCTGAAGTTGAGGGTGAGAATGAAGATGTTGTGAGTCCGTTACAGTCCATATCACCAATCTCTTCAAGGTTACAATCTCCATACAGGTAAACTCAAGAGACTAACTCTTCGGATGATAATATTCCGATTTCACGCTTGCAGTCCGGAGGTAAGCGAAGAAAATATAATTATTTTGGAAGTAATCGTTTTCGATGGGCATCTACACCGAATATAGCTCGTTCAAGGACACCGCAGCATAATATTGTGCAACAAACACAAGGTGTAAAGCCAGCTTTTCGTGCGATTCTCAGTAATACTACTACGCCCCTGGATATTTGGAGTCTTTTATTTACTGATGAGATGTTAGATAAAATAGTACTACACACTAATCAAAAAATAAGCAAAATCAGACCGAAGTACAAAAATCAGACTTGTGTGCATGATTTGGACCGTACAGAGCTAAAAGCTTTCATTGGGCTTTTGCTTTATACAGCTATATTCAAAGAAAATCACGAGCACTACACTTCATGGTCCAGTACTGATGGAACCGGAAGAGAAATATATCGTTACATAATGAGTAAGAATAGGTTGGAAGTTCTGCTAAATACTATTGGATTTGATGATGCAGAATCTAGAGAGCAACGACGTGAACTAGATATTTCTGCTCCAATTTCAGAACTTTTTCAGTCTTTTATACAAAATTTGTCAAAGAGTGTACACGATTGGAACTTGTGCTTGTGTAGATGAGATGCTTGTAGCTTTTCGCGGTCGCTGCAAATTTAAAATGTATAGGCCAAAAAAACCAGCTAAATATGGCCTTAAAATTATGTGCCTTACAGATGCAAGAAACGGTTACCTCCTAAATGCTTACATATACTTCGGCAAAGATTCTGATGGACAAAATTTGACACAAGAGCAGAAGCGTCAATCAAAACCAACTCAAGCGGTTCTAAGTCTTATCGCACCGATTGAAAATTCTAATAGAAACATGACCGCTGACAACTGGTTTTCTTCGATAGAACTAGTCAATATTTTGAAAGAGAAGCACCTCAGTTATGTTGGTACACTCAAAAAGAACAAACGTGAAATACCGCCTGAGTTCAAACCATCTAGAAATCGGCAAATCGAGTCCTCAATCTTTGGTTTTACCAAAAGTATCACTTTATCGTCTTACGTACCAAAAAAAAATAAAGCTGTGGTTATAATTTCAAGTTTGCATCATACTGCCAGTGTTGACGAAAGTAGCAAGAAACCGGAAATGATCTTATACTACAACCAAACAAAAATAGGTGTCGATTTACTGGATCAAAGATGTTCAAATTACTCTACTTCTCGTCGAACGCGAAGATGGCCTCTAACTATATTTTACAGAATTTTGGACATCTCTGCTTCGAATGCTTATGTCATCAGCCTTAGCAACCAAGCACAGAAGACTAGAATTTCTAAAACAGCTAGCAGAACAGCTTACAAGGCCGCATATGGAACGTCGCGAAAAAAATGATCACATTCAGAGAGATCTTAAGAACTCTATTCGCCGTATTCTAGAGATCGGGGACGATAAACCAAGCACTTCTGATGTCGAAAAACTTGAAGTTCGTAATACATGTTTTACATGTAATCCAAAAAAGAAACGAAAGACTCCTTACTTATGTTTTATGTGTAAGGTACCAATTTGCTTGGAGTGTTCGAAAAAAATGTGCTGTAACTGTCGCGAAAAAATATAAATGTTTAGGCGTTGCAGTTTTATTTATTTTTCAAAATAACGTTTATTTTTGTTGTTTTTTTTTCAAGTTTGTATATTTAATTTATAAGAATGAATACTAAGAAGTTAAAAATTTAAGTTTCTAATGCTGCAGATCTTATTTTCTTAGAGTAGTAATTTTTTGTGCCATAATTGTTACTTTATAGAGATTTTATCAATATCTCGAGATTTTTATGTGATTGTTAGTAATTGTATGTCTAATATAAAGCTTTTAAATATAAATAAGTATTTTATTCAATCAGATGTTTCATTATTACCACCAAACCAAAATTATAGGGAATATCATATTAGAGTCTCTGAGACCGCACGTAGGTAGTTAAGGGACAAAAATGTGTGGTAGGTGGCTAAGGGTTAAATAATATCTCGGTTTGGTAGAAAAATAAAACCGTGAATTATCTTTATATTTAACTGTTGCGATATTTCATCCATTACGTTTGAGAACTCTGAAGAAAACGGGGATTAATCAATAAGAATTAGTTACGTAATAAGGCAATATGTTTAAAATTTTAATATTTTATACGATTATTTTACTTACTTTACAACAAAATATTTTTAAATGTTTATTATATACTATTTTTTAAGGTTTCACCAAAAACGGCTGCCATACCAGTGGATAAGATTTATGTGGATTAGTGGATAAGTCTCCATGGCATAACACCAAAAATACTAAATTGATTGAAATAAAAAACATGATTTTGTGAAATTGTCTTTCCCTCTTCTCCAGAACCTCTAAACGGTTGGTAAGCAAAAACTTAAAAAAGTACTTTAACGGTAACAAATTTCAGGAAAATTACTTTAGTAGTAGCAACTAAATAGTTAAAAAAGAGTTTATGAAAGTAAAAATTAAATTAAGTATTAAAAGATAAGGATCCTTTAATTTTTTACAAGCTCAATTCAATTCCAGAATTTTTCTATGAAAAAAATTGTGCAAGCGCCACCTAAAATTGACTATCGTGGTGTAATAACCAAATACAAATAGAAATGGTCTAAGAAGAAATCTTAGAATTCAAGAAGATGTAAGATAAACTATTATTTTTATAAACTTATTATTCTCATGAACTTATATACTATTTAAAAAGCCAAAATTAGGCTATTGCTATAAGCGAATACGTAATTTATCCTACATTTTATATATAGCAAAATCCTTATAATATATATTTACTTTTAAAACGTAGAGGTTATAAATTTTTTTTTAAA
Source organism: Druceiella hillmani (assembly GCA_039881145.1). Classification (NCBI taxonomy): domain Eukaryota; kingdom Metazoa; phylum Arthropoda; class Insecta; order Lepidoptera; family Hepialidae; genus Druceiella; species Druceiella hillmani. The sequence goes on along the minus strand of JAYKKI010000021.1, from coordinate 24,776,379 downwards.
TTTCTAATTTCATTTCTATAAAGATGTGTTCCAAAATACCGAAAAATATGTGACCTTACCTTAAACAAACAGGCACATTCTTAATGTGTGAACTTAGTTATTAAAAGATATTAAAAAAGAGTAATGTTAAACATCAGAAAGAACAATATTAGTATTTATGAGAGTAATTTTTATATTTTGTACGTGATTTCCTACAAACAAGATCAGAATATATATTCAGTTGTATTGTGTAATAGATAGTAACTGGCAATATATTCTAATGCTATATTAGCTGTGAAGATGCCGCAAAAAAGTTTTAAACATTTATCATGTAGTATATAATTATTCAAAGACATGCAAATTTAAATTTGTCCACAAATTTCAACGGCGCGTTCAAGTATTAGGTAAATAATGTATGGTAATATTTTTGCTAGGCATCACTAGGACCTAAGTCCTCATTTAAAAGTTAAATGACTTCCTAAAAATACTTCCAATATTTTTGTCCTTAATCTTTTACCCTTATACCTACCTCTAAATGGAATTTTACTTAAAGTGACATTTTATTTGTATTTGAGTAAAATATACATTAATTTCGAATAATTAACTAGCTTTAAAAGAAATACCACAACTGAAGTATTATAATTAAGTTTACGATGACAGTTCTTAGAGATGAATCCTCTAAAATGTATACAGCAAATTAGCGGCAAATATTATTTTCATACCGCCAGTGATTATGGCTTTTTGCTTGGAAGCAAATTGAACATATGTAATTATTACAAATGAAATATTCTATACTTACATACACGTGTTATGACGTAAAGTATATTATGTATATGACAGTCCCATACTATGATTTAGCTATGGCTTCGAAGGCGTGAATTTTCGATTAAAGCAGTGTTATCTTCAATCAGGTTTGGTCTCGTGAGACATATGAGCTCAGAGATTAAATATCGAAACAAAGAACAAACATCGAAACACACTTGCCTAATGTAGTAATCCACTTGAAGGAAATCGTGTGGCGGACATGATCTATAGATGAGACAGACATGATCTATGACATGATCGCAGAAATATTGCTTGGTTGCAGAAATATTACGTAAAAAATAAATTGACAAATAAGCCAACTGTACAATATATAATATGAATTATGTAGATATTAAATTAAATGACACGCAAAATATTTTTATTTTAGGAAAATCATTTGAGATACAAGGAGAAAATTTTTGGTACCTAACAAAATTGCATTGGAGAATAGTCGTGAAATTATATTAAAAATACAAAGATGATATAGAGTGCGTCCGCAAGCGATAAATTTCTTAACATGTGTGACAACGTGAGGTTTCAACTTAAAATAATACATCAACATCTCAACTTACATTTGTCATAAAATATAAATATAACTAAAACTTAGAATTGACTATCTTTTGTCAAGACGAAAAAAGGACATGTCGCAGTTTGTTTCACGTACGTATTAGTACTGTATTACATATATATGTCGTATTAGTATTTATTTCGTATTACTTTAAAGTAGTATTAGTTAATATAGTAGTATTAGTTATTAATATAAAACAAATATAATTTTAATTAAATGCACGTAAGAACGCTTCGCTAACTAAATTAGAAAAACATTGAAATTATTTCCTACTTTTGTAAATCAACTTATTTTTGTATAATAACAACTATGTACGAGGAAATTTAGTTAATATTAATGGAAAAATACAAAAAGAATAATTGATGATTTGATAAATAAGTTGGCAGTGCTGTAAGAATAGGTTTTGTTCTTCCTTAAGGACAGTTTAAAATAAGTTTATTCGATATGTTGGTACGAAATACCTTTTATAAATTTATTTTTTTTAAGCTTTGATTTATTCTATGAAGAGCGATTAAGTTACAGACAAACAAGAATACTCTAGCATTAATAATGTTACTTATAATGTAGCAACTTGAAATAGTTTCATTGTCACAATAAAATTTTTGTTAGCAATAAATATAGTACTTTTTAAAATAATTCCTGATAAATCAAATTATTTTCTATATTTTAATGAACCAATAACTAACATTCCTCCATTTTGTTTTCTATAAAATTTAATATATCTACCAACAAGAAAATAAATACAATAAAAACTATTTTTTTTTATTATAATATGTTTAGCAAAATTAATTCTCCTGTTTAATATACAGAAGATAACAAAGCAAAAAGAAACAAATATATAGAGGTAAATACAAAATATATTAGCATTCTACGTTTCGGTCTAACCGCGATTTCGACTAAATTAACTCCACGCAGCTCGACTTTAATAAAAAGTTAGACTTAAATATTTTTCTTTTAAAACAGTGCAACTTCACTAGAAGAGGGTAAGGAAAAATGTCAAGTTAATGACGATTTACGGCTGTCATTTCAGAAAAATTACTGTTTTAATAATTAAATCTAGATCCAGCGTAGTGGTAAGGCGTTCCTTTCCTGACATTTACTTTCATAATAATTTTAATTTGCCTACAGTTAAATGTACAGTCAATTAAAGACTCTCTATTTCCTGCTCCTTTTTCTAAATATAAATATTATTCATATTATTAACAAAGAGAGTTCGTTTAACTCTTCACTCGTTTTGACGTCACTAATACCCATAAGTAGTCATTAAATATATTGTTCACTCGTGTATGTTTTTATATAATCTCAGTTGAGGTTTGGTAAACAGCAATGGTAGACTACGCCACTCAAGCGAATAGACATTAAACATGTGCTAATATGTCTCTCGTCATCAAAAAGGCATCCGTTTGACGATGCGATGTAGAAACATATAGGCTCTAGAACTATTAGAAATTATATTGTTTTAATATTAAATGTCTTATCTCCTTCTGGAATATCAATTATACATTATAGCTTAACGATTCGTATAATTTCAATGTTATATATAAATATATATATATATATATATATATATATATATATATATATATATATATATATATATATATATATATGTATTACATAATTAAGCTCTTCCCTTTAACGAGCTGTCACTGTCAGGATCTAGGAGAAACAAAATTACAAATATGCAGATTGGCTCAATAAAAAACTATAGTTATATAGTTTAGTTATACAGTTATTAATTATTTTTTATTTGGTATTTTGATATTTATTAATCAAGATCTCCATTTGAAGCGTATACTTGTAAAATTACATAATGTATCCGTAGGACTGAAACTATAGAACTCTATGGCTGTAATAAACGGACGGACGAAAGGATAGGAAAGAACAATAGAGAAGTTCTTGTTTTATTACGAAACCCTAAAAGTTACAAAACAGAACTCGTTTTCAAATTCTGCCTACCTTGGATTGAGACAAAGTTAATGTTTAATAAACTCCTAGAAAAGTCAATATATTTTTAGTTACAGGTGGTAGTATCGAATATTGTTACAATTAGCTTAACCGTATTTTAATTATAATTAAAAATATAAAGCAAATTCCAGTGTACATACTTTAAAAACCAGTCACGTCGGACTTAAACGCCCCTGTAATTCTCTAATTCCTTATAATAACGCGCCGCGTCTGGAGGCTTTTTCTTGTAGCTGCTCTGTAACGATGTGATAATTGCATTTGTTTCGCAGGCGATTTCCACAGGTTAGCGAATAAAGCTGTTGGAGCCGACGATCAATCCAATCAAGTCACAAGCCGTAGGCCTCATTAACATATGTCTATAAATATTATTTATTTCATTCATTCGAATTAATATTGAATATACATTTCCATACGAAGTTGTTATAATTCAAACAGTTAATTATTTGTTTTTAGCAATATACATAGGAATTATGATTTAACGAAATAAATTATATTTTAACGATTTTTTGATAAATACGAATAAAACGTTCAAATAATTACGTGTTTTAAATGAAAGTTGAAAAAAAAACACTTTATTTTTAGGATTCAATATCAGGTTCCTAGTGGAAATTTCTTTTTCATTTCGTCAAATTTAGATAAATATGTGCATTTTGAGTACAAATACAATGTCAAAAATAACAAAAAAAACTTATTAAGTATTAGCAAAACTTGCACTAGAGACTCCGTATACACTTAGGCATATATATATATATATATATATATATATATATATATATATATATATATATATATATATATATATATATGTATATATAAGTATCCAACATTTCAATAATACTGAAATATAGATATTAATATTGTTTTTTACTACGTAGATATATTACCTATGTAACTGATTAATGTAATTTTATCAAAATAATGTTGCACTGACGTAATCACTATATCCATTATCCCCTTTTCCACAAATTTTGTTACTTATTTAAAGCATTTTTATTGCATTTTCAATAATAAGTCATTGATGGGATCCATGAAAAAAATTACACCTGTATTCAACAATTCGTTGTGTACGAAAATTCCTTTTTATCAATTTTTATTTTGGATTTTCAGTGTGTTGACAATAATTAGTCAGTGCCTTAGAACTAGAACGAAGTATTAATTTTTCATTCTGATCTCGAAAACCATTTAAAGTTTGTCATTACAGGAAGGTGATCTTAAAAAGGGTTTTCATCCATTTTAATTAAGATTTTTGATTTTCTTTTGCTATTAATTATTCTGACATAGATATGGATAAAGTATGTCAATATGCCAGTTTTACTGTTACTTTTTTGTTAGGATAAAATGTTAAGTTGGTTAGCCTTTACGGATGACGTAAAGGAAATCTATAAAACAAAAACCTGTTTTTTATAAATAGTCTAAGCTTTATCACACACTTTATATGCCCTAAGAGATACTTAAGTTTATTTGCCTCGGAATAGGCTTGCGAGTCTCGCATTAACCAGGACACAAAAGACAACTTCTTTCAGCAACTGTTGTCTTGCGGGACAAATTTTTGAAAATTACTTTAAGTTTCAGTTTTACTCTAAGATATTTAATTTTCTTTTTTATATTATTTTCTAGTAGAGTTAATAAGATAGCTCGAATGATTAAGCCAATAATTTGGCATTGATTGGTCGTCAAATAAATATGTACATCTTTTGCGGTTAAAGTTTTCACCCTCGACTTTATTCGTAGGGGGTAGTGTTTGGCAATGGAGGTGAATTTAGAACACTAAGGGATTAAAGTATGGCAACTCCTGGGATAAAAACTACTTACCATTTAAATCTTGATGGTTATGCCTCGAGCGTAACACGTTTTATGAAGAACTTTTATTGTTTTAAATTTATTACATTGGAGCATCCACGATGCTTTGAGGAAGATTTTTTTTATTATTCCTTAAGAAATTATATATTTTTCTGGAATTAAAATTATACCAGGTGATATTCGTAATACGTTCTATTAATGTGTATTCGTTCTAGAATATCCCTTAATAAATCCCAAACAAACAGACAGAACCACTTTCATCAATAATCATAAAAACACGAGTTTCATCATAAGCATAGGAATGCATGCATTTGTTAAAAAAAAATAAATAATAATAATATAATAAAAAAAACAATATTCACTATGAATTGTCACTAATTATCGAATTTTTCAACTCTTCATCATTGGTAAGAAAAAAAATATATTTCGTTAATGTAAGAAAAAATGTAAGATGCATTGCATTAATATCACGAGAATCAGCTCAATTTTTCCAACTGATTGATAATTAATTATTATAAATGTAACACAAATATAATTAAAACGAAAAAAAGAAATTGCAGATAATATTTCGACAGTTTGAAATAAAATTACTAGCATTATTATAAGGTTTGCGTTATGCGGTACATTTACTTACTAACTTCAGTAAGAAGATAGCTTCGTGCTAGTTAAATTACATTGATTATGGTTACGTTTTTTTTTATTTTCATGTTACACACGACAAGCCCTGACTGAAAATAATAGGTCCCAATATATATCTACTGAAATTCCGAAGTCGTCTGTTAAGGGCAGTTGGATAGTGAAGTGTTTTCTTTGACTAGATTAAATATGTGCATTTTGAGTACAAATAGTCTGGAAAAAATATTTCATAGACTGACAGCTTTACATCACCTCTGAATAGTTTTAAAGATTTTGTGTTAGATAACAAAAATCATTTTGTATTGAAGATACAAAATATTGTTGGTTGCGATTAGGACTAAGGAGTAGGATCCTCTAAGTGAAGTGCTTAATACCGCTCCGTTTAAGTATTTATTAAACGCAAAACACAGTAAGAGATACATTAAATTAATATTAACCAAAAATATTGGCACATCAGCTATTTTCCTATTAATAAAATGTGAAGCGAAATAAAGAAAGTAAAATAAACCAGAAAAACATTGATAACACTAACATGGAATAACACGAAAGTAACGAAAGTTTATATTTCTCTTACGTCATATTTTTAAAGGAAATGGAAACCAGCCAACCAGGGTTCCCATCTGTCTATGGATAGAATGACATATAGAAGTTAACACAATATTTAAGATGATACCAGTCCAGTTAATAGAAGTGTCTGTATTAAATTGATTATAGAAATGAATATGTTATAACTGTTGAAGCAACAAAATTAATTGTGAATCTGTTTAACGTGCCAAATGTTCTTTATGCACTTTTCATACAGAAATAAAAATAATGGGATCTTGTTTTCGCGTTCCTCAACATTTTAATATATTTCCAGATTTAATATATTATATATTTTTAAACTCTGCTACAAATAATTAGAATTACAATATAATTAGCTAATTGAATTCTTTATGGTACCAAACACAAAAAAGTGATTTTTCACTGTCATTTTACATACATGGAAAATACATGCTTTTTAAATTTTTTGCTACAAAAAAAAACAAAGACATTGTGAAATGTTAGTTTTAAATTTATTTTTACGTGCTGGGTAATAAGGAAAGAGACATTTCTTTTTTTTAAATTTATCACTGCCATTGATAAAATATGATTGTTTTAACAAATGTAGATGAACAGGAAACTAGAGGAAAATACCAAGGTAAAACAAAAATAAGGAGGGGGAGGGGTAGTTCTCGCCTTAAGACGAAGCGTTGAGAAATTTTGTGTTACGTGAGATGTAAAAGTACGACAGATGGAAATTTCCTGTACGTGGTAAGCTTAATGTCGGTCGAGATGAAATAGTTTAAGCCAAAGCACGTACATAACCGTGAATGACTTTCGCCTTACTTAGATGCTGCTATTTTCATTGATTCTTCCTTTATATGTATGTCTAACTTGTCTCAATTCCGTACGTTAATATGGATTGTAACATTATTGTATTTTAATACGATAATGTCACATTCCACATATATTACAATAGTTTTTTTAACAAGCTTTTGGTATGAAAGACATTCTTATTAAAATGCTAAATTATGTTAAAAAAACATTTCTTTTAGTTTTGTACCTAACGCCACTTGCTAATCTACAATTAGCTTTCTTTAGTAATTCATTTAACTATTTGATCGATAATTATTCTTAATTAGTATTTTTACTAAATATTTAATAAAAACAATATTTCCAGCGTAACTAATATTGGAAGTCGAGCAATGACCAAATTTATTTTGCTACTACCATACTTATTTCATTAAATATTACTTACTTAATGGAATAGTTACTACACAATTTATTTTTGATAAACGCAATGAAAACCTTAAGGGTTTCATTGCTTTTCTCAAAATTTAATATCATTTTTGTAGATATTCCGGAGATTGATTTTTGTAAGGTTATGCTTGGGGCAAACATTATTTTTATTATATATGTATATATATATATATATATATATATATATATATATATATATATATATATATAAAGCTTTAATATATTTTTATGGATTTTTTTCATTTTAAAATCTTTTTATTATTTAAACTGGGACTATTTGAACAAAATGCCAAAAATTAATTTACAATTTAACAATTTAACAATTTTGAGTCTATCTTTTCTTAACGAAAAAATATTACGTCGATCTCATCAAGTATAATCTTATTTGCGGTAACTAAAATATTGTATTATTTATGACTACTTACTGTAATTTTTTAGTAAGGTCCGGTAAAATAAGCTATCTATTATAAAAAAGATTTTTTAATAAAATAAACATAATATGCTTTATTAGTGAATGAAAGAGAGTTGGTTCGAATACCGTTAATAAATAATTTAGTATCACTTTCACTGTAGTCTCACAAGGTTACAACTTCTGCTGCTCTCGTTCTAAACTGTCTTAAAAGTACGTCACTTCCGTACTTACTGCCCGTACAATTCGTTAATATTTATGGAATGTAGTCAAGTGTAATTTGACAAAAAATACAACAAGCAAATTTTCGAGGACTTTGATATATTTATTCATGATAAGGACTTCCGAGACACTGATTTATACAAACAATGCAGATTTTTCTGTTGCGAAATACGTTATCTTCCCTTAAGTTCAATTTCCGCGTCTAACACAGTACAATTTTTAGAAACGTTATCCACGGAAAATATTTCTTAAACCAAAAAGTTTCGGAACTTTTCGAGAAAAGGCCGATGAAATGTATTTTCTTCTATACATGAACGTTATCGAACGAATTTTGCTAATATGTTCCCAAAATCCAAATTTTTGGGAAAACTGAAAATATAAGTTTCTATTTTCGTTTTACAAAAAAAAATATTAATTTGCATGTTTAGACAAATAAATAATATTAACGATATTTTTGTGTAGTATCCATTGGTTAAACTGCACACCAAGGTAGGAAACAGTCAACATAGGAGCAATTTTGATGTACATGTTTACTTGTATGTTAATCCTTTTTAAGATTTTGAGTCTAAAAAAGAAATAAACCGGATTTTTTATAAGATAACTCACGCATATATATTCCAGAAGGCGTTAACGTGGTAACTTAAATTGTTGTGTATTGATAAAACTTATTAATTAGTCTGCATATTTCGCAATGTTATTAGAACCTAAAAATATTTCTCTGAGAATTCGAGGATGTGTCAGTTTGATATGAAAATTGTTTGCTTTTTGTTGCATGGAATATCTAGTTGTTAGGATTCCAAAAATATTTTTTCCGAATTCTAAGTGAGTTATTTCTAGAAAAAATTCTGGTAATGTCATGCCCCCTCCATCCCAATTAATAAACATCTAAAGTTAAAAATATAAAAGGCAAGATTTCTAGAAATGTATCTAAAGTTTTCCAAAAAATTATAGTGTTGATTCCAAATCCGTTGGTTTTTAAGAAATATTCGTTATCTTTTGCAAAATATACAATGATTTTATTTATGTTGTTTTTGAAAGATAAAAGGATTATATTTTTGAAAAGTATTACATTAAATTTACGTTGTGAAAAAAATATATTGATATTTGTAAATATTTAAATAAAAATGCTACATATCTTTCAATATCTAAATTTTTCCATGTACTTAAACACGGGCAGAACACTTGCAGTACAGGTTGCAATCCTATTTAACAGCTTTATTTTGTACTTTAATAAAATTTTATACTCACCCAGCTAGTTTGTCAGTATTTTTAGATTTTCAGACTTGCAGATTCATGCCATTGTTGACGCATATATATTTCCAATAATCTAATTTTCTCCATATTCATACATAACTGTCATTAATCTTTTTTTAAAGTAATAAGAAATATAAGTTAGCTGAAATGTAAACGATACATTCACCTAATATAAGTTTACTACAGTAATTTATATTTCATTTACATCGCGCTTACGTTTTCATACCTGATTCGGAATATGTTAATTACGTGTCTCCCTTTTACCTTATCTACGTGTCTACCTTATTTTTGTATCACCCGTTTTCAAATAAAGTTTTATAATTTTGTGTTTTTTAGTATTGGTATTAAACGCTGGATCTCCGAAATTCGTAAATAAATTAATAAAACTTCCCTAAATATCGATTTTAACCACATTATATATTTGAGAGGGAAAGCAAGAAACAAAAGACGCGATTTGATAAAAATCCTAACTAATATTTTAAAAACCTAAGTTCATTTCTTCAGTTATTATTATTAAAGACGTTTATACAGATTTTCATAAAACTTGGTATAGATATAGACACGTAGTTCTAGTAAGTATATGGGCTATTTTTATCTCGAGGAACATAGCATAATTCCTATAAGACGTAATTTGGCATTTTATTATATGTAAAAATTTATGTAATTCCATATAAAAATAGAAAATTCTGCGATATGAAAAAAGTATATGTGTATATATATATATATATATATATATATATACATATATATATATATGTATATTTTTTTTCCTTTTTTTTTATCGCAGTGTGTTTCAAATCACTTAAACGTCTGTTACAGTGTAAACTCATCACAAATATGTTAAAAAGTTAACACTTAGTATCGTATTTTATATAAGATATGGGAAGCTATTTACGTTTTTCAAAAAGTTAAGCAAAACTATTTTATTATTAAAATAGTTTTGCTTAACTTTTTGAGATACGTAAATAGCTTCCCATATCATGACCTTCTGTCTTAATACGTATTCCAATCATGTGTGCAGTACATAAATCTTCAAAAGAATCAACTGATGTATTTGCGTAAGTTTAATTAAAATCGATATTATAGTTACTAATAATAGCATGTGCGTATAATAAAAAATTCATATCTTTCCTCGTATTACAATATTAAAATATCATTTTGATTCTGATATAAACAATTCGAAACAATTTAGGAAAATGAAAATACATTGAATCTTAAGTAACAGTTCAAGAAAAAATATTATATCCTAATTATATAATGTATTAAATATATATACTTATGTGTATTAAATAATATACTTATATGTATTAAATAATTTTATTCAAATACATCTTTAAAACTGAAATATTTTATTAATGTTAAAAGAAAAATGTGAATGGGTGGGTTGAAAGAGTGAAGAAAAACGATGAGGACAATGAATATTTGTGAGAATTCGACAATGTTTCAGAAAATAATATAAATTTCTTCAAATTTCTAGAGCTTCCTATGAACTTTCTTTCAACCCCCATATCTTCCACAATTTTATAGTTATCGACGGGCAACAACCAGAGTGCACGATTGGAGTGTTGAGGTTACTACCACGTACAGTTGCCATTCGTCTACGACATGTAGTTTTGCTGCAGAGTGGAAAATAGACACAAACATCATCAATTTTATATATGTATGTATATATATATATATATATATATATATATATATATATATACATATATATATGTATATACATATATATATATATATATATATGCATATGTATATATATATATATATATATATATATACATATATATATATATATATATATATATATATTATATATATATATATATATATATATATATATATATATATATGGTACATATCATATTGAATCTACGTTTACTACTGTGTTAGGTATATATAACTGTATTACACGAGTAACTGTATATTACGAGTAAGTAGCTTTCGATTTGATATTTTGTAAAAGCCCCTAGAGCTTTTAGCGATACCAGCTAGTGATAGTTTGTCCCACTGCAATAAAAAACCATTTACGATAAAAATCGCACGAAACCTTCGTCAAAGGGAATGCAAATTCTTAAACGACGCTTGGAAAGATATCAGATTTCAAGCATTTACACAATACACTGTAAAATCTCTAGAAACTTTTGTTACAAAAGATTATACTTTTGGTAACCAATCAGTTTGGAGAATTTGTTTCCAATGGTCGTTTAAGTAGATAAGAAAATATATTTTGAACATATATATTTTGCTCCACTGTGCTGATTTATAAATAAAACCTATATGATTCTTCAACATCGTCCATATGCTTTGTAGACTGACTTCTGGTGGACTTAAATTTACCATTAAAATGCTAGTTAAATGCGAATTTCACAAGAAGTGTTCAACATCCATCAATAAAATTTTTTAAAAAAAAATGAGAGTAACATTTTTCGGAATCTCTTATTTTATCATTGATAAGATTATTTTTATTTCAAAAAATTAAAAAGGGAAATGTTTTTAATATATATTGTAATTTTCACGTATCATCTGTATCATGGAATATCTTTTGTCAGTCAGTTTTGTGTTAGATCTTTTGTCAGCGTAATTATGAAAATAACGTGTTGTTAAAATCCAACACAATAAACGGAAGAAAAATATGCACATTAAAAAAAAATTGTGACACAAGGTGTCAATATGTATTATTACTAGTATTGTTAAAAACAGCAGAATATTTATTTTATTTAGACGGAGATGTTATAATTGTCTCATTGGGTCGATGATAAATCTCTCCACCTGAATCGAAAACGTACACAGAAGAAACGGCGGACAAAAGCTAATGAGAAAAATTAATTCATTGTGTTTGTTATTTGTAATAGAATAATACACGTATTGTTTGAAAAAAAAATTAAATTAATATCTCAATTGTCGACATTTTTTATTATAACAATAAAACATAAACGCAAAATTAAACAACAGCTGTATAATAAAACCACTAACACGCAGACTTGCCCCTCGCACAATTCGTACGGAACGCTTGGGTTAATTAATTTGTCCCGGACAAGGGTCGAGGAGGTCCCGCATCAATCAGGACACAATCTCAAAGACACCGACACTAATCCTCGAATGCCTTGCGGGACATCATTGTGACAATTATTAGTCCGGAGACGGTTTTAATTGAAGGAAAGTGGTAAGTTTACGAATTTTGGTTTTAGATATATAAAACCTAATTATTAAGATACAATTATTCAGGTTTGCGTGTATAATAAAATTAACATTAACGTGTCAGTACTTTAATTAGTTGTTGTCAATAAGATAATTAGACTGATGATAGGATTTAAGTTATTTGTAGGAAGAGGTCAATTAAGATCTGAAGGGGAAATTATCTGTCTTATCAATTAAAACTTTTACTTAATATCTTAAATTTACCAATATCTTGTTTGGATTTATTGCGACAAATGCAATATCTTTAAGTCAATTAAATTACCAAGTATTAAATAAAATACATTGCTTAATATAAAAAAGTGCAATGTATTTTTTAAACCCGCCTTTTAATAATTAGAGTCGGAAGCTGGACATTTTGGGCGTCCTTTTACAGTTTAATATTTCAGAAACGGGGTTTAAATATAAGAAAAGAGAAAATCAATTGAATTTCTAAAGCCTTTTGAAGATATCCGACCCGATGATGTAAAAAAATTGCTTCCATTATGCTGATAGAGATAATTTTTTTTAAATATTTTTTAATATTTTTCACTTTATTAATTGCAATTTTTCTCTTTTTTGAAATATTTATTTTTTAAATTTTATGAAAAAAGATCTAAAACTACGAAAACAGTGAAAATGTTCTAAGAACGGCTAATATGCTAACTATATAACCTAAAGAAAAATATATCACGTGTTGGAAAAAAATAAGGAAAAGATACCGAATTAGAAAAACATGTGGAAATGTATTAAGGACTTCCCCAGAAGACCTGTTTAAACAACGTGTTCCAGAGATTAAGATCTATTTTATTCTATGACATATATCAAGAATATCCACAAGGGTTACCATTTTTAAATAAGATGAGTAAGACGAAGTCGGAAGACGAATCTTTCTAGACGGAAGTCTAAGGGCTTCCGTATGATAAGATAAGATTAAGATGAGATTTAAGACATAATTCAGGATGTAAGAATACTTTATATTCAAGCGAATCAGATATAGTTCACGCTAGTCACGTATATCTTAAAATTTGATCTGCAACCTATATTTAGAAACATATTCATATTTTTCGAGATCGATAATATAGTATTGACTACTAGGTAAATAAGCTTTCAAGACGTTTTAATATATTAAATATATTTGTGGTAAGATAGCATATATCCCCACACTCAAGCAAAAGTATTGTAAAATTGCAAAAGTATCGCCGAAGACTCAGTTCTAGGTTAAGTTTAATCCTTCATATTCATGAATACATAAGGACTATAATATGATTACAGGATTATAACTAACTTAGGTCTTTGTAGATTTACAAACTCTCATCAAACATTTAATGCTGTGTAATTAAATTTTAAGCTAGTACTTTTTGTTAGTTTGCTAGCCAATTTTAAGCTAGTACTTTCAATTTTTAAACTTGTAGATATAACATTTTTAATTAATATGGTTAAAAAACATTATTAGCCCTTAAAATAATAATTGAACGAGTAAGTTACTACGAATTAAATTAAAACTCAACAAAATCTCTTCCTCTGGTACTGGAAATTAACTTTTTGCAATTTTACTGCGTCGATTAATTCAGTGTGATACTTCAAACATACGTTTAAAGTGGTTATATAAAGGCGACAAATTAAATTAAAACAGTATTCGCCTCTCAAATATATTAAGTTGTCAAGCAATCAAAGAAAAACCATTTTAATATGACAAAATGTGATAAAAGCGTGTTCAATTCTGATTACTATATTGCGAAAAAACAGACGAAGCGTCTACAATTTCAACTAAGTCGCCCAGTCTCAAGCGAAATTAAAACCCGTGTCAAGTTTTTCGCAAGTTCCAACCTCTCACGTTCCCCACAGTGCCACGGCGGAGCTTAGCGCGCGAATATTATGTGCGATGGGGATGTGTCACTTTTCAGCTTTCATTATTTGTTGTTATGAATGCTTAATGCTTTGAATGTACTCATTTGCTTGTAGCTCTGAATATTTATGTTTTATAAAAATTAAAGTGAGTATATTCGTGCATTTCATGACCCATTATCAGAATGAATATTGAACTATTTTTATACCAATCATGATAAAATGTAGGCTATTATATTACTTAATAAAATAAAGCGATTCTTGTTAAAGATAAAGAAAATTCGTTGTCGCATTTTCGACAACGAATTTTCTTAGCCGGATATTATAGAAATAGGATATCATTTTTAAAAGTTGTTTTTTCCTACAATATAAAAAAACAAACAATTCAGTGATTCCAAAATAAAAAACGTCAAAATTAAGGTGTAATTCATGATCATAACATACGAGGAAAAAACTGTCTTCATAAATATTCCACGAATGTGGTTCTTACTGCTTGAGCGCTAATTATTAAAATTCAAATCCCTTAATGAATATTCCTTTAGGATAAAAATTAAATTAGGTATTATTGTGAATTGTAAGAATCATCCTAATTAAATATATATTCAAATCGTTTGAGTAGTTTTTAACCAAAATGCTCTAACAAACGAAGAGATAAAATTTAAACACAAAAATGGCTTCTATTTTATTCCAAATACACTATTCAAATTTTATTAAAACTATTCAGTTTGCAAACTCACTCCTCCCTTTTAACGATTTCATATAACACTTTTATATTATAACAGAACTTGTGAAGGATACTGCGGAAAATAAAATATTACATTTCATGATCACATCCATTAAACATTAATACACAATATAAAATTTCCTTGCAGAAAACTTTAGGTCCATTGACTTCCCAGTTATAAGTTTATCAGTAATTCGATAAATAAGCAAATTTTATTTGTATATTTCTGATGGTCGAAATCAATCACGATAATCGTGATTATTGTTGATCTATTGAAGAATGACAATAAAATATATTAAATTTGTTTTGGCGCGGTGACTTATATTTCTTTAAACATAAGAATTGCCCACCACTTATTTCAGTGTACAGAAAATATAAATGTTTCAAAATTCTCTTCAAATACATATATTTCTTTAAATATTAATTTGAGTTTTCTAGAACTAGCGAGTTATAAAAAGTAAAATAAAACTTTTTTTTTCTTTCAAACAGTTAAAGATTTTAAACTATATGTTTTTTTGTTTGTAAATTTGAAATAAGTATGTATTTCTTCCCACATCTTATATTTTATGAGTAATTACTATTAAAGGTATTTCCGAATTCCTTTTAATTTGTAGTGTAATGTAATATGTACACAATATATATCAGATAACGTCGTACAATAAAGTTAACTGCTAATATAATAGTTTTAAACAGTATAGCCTATCAAAAACTTACGACGAAACTGACGAAAGTCATCTTTCCTACTAACAGCTGCCATTGGTTTTATTATATCAAACCAATATTAATAAACATTAATTGTGATATTTAAAGTCAAGGGTAAGTTTGTTGTCTCTGAATTTGCCAATAGGGGCCCATCTTTTTAATCGAAAAAGTGATTAAAATTCGATGGATAAAGTTATGCAAGTAATATTAAGAAAGATATGCCTAAATTTTAAACTAAATAAGAGTATATATATATATATATATATATATATATATATATATATATATATATATATATATATATATATATATATATATATATATATATATATATATACATAAGTTTAATTTAGGTGTATTTATTTGAACGCAACAAAATGACTGGAAATATAACTGAAAATAAAATTTCTCCACCGCCTTTATCTAGTCAATTAGTGGTAATTGAAAACTCTAATCGATTTTATTTAAAAGTTTTATTAAAAGTCTGGGTAGGGGAATCCATAATTTACGAAAACACGTCATAGTCACATTAAAACTTTTCAGTTTAAGTTGGAAGAATAATTTAATAGCGGCAGGCTTACGATTATATTAAACGTTTCGCCACTTTGCATTTAGGAGTTTCGTGCACTGTAAATATTGATTGTTTAATGTGGAGGTACCAAAGAAGAGTTCCCCGAACTGAACAATTAAACTGTTTATTGCATTAATTTCATCGCTGTCGGAATTAAAATGTTTTCGGTTTTAAAAAAAATTACAAAGGAATTGAATCCATTTTACGAATTTTCAAATAGGTTTAAGTAGAAAATGTTTTACGCGACGAATTATAGCGTGAAATTAATTTGAACGGTATTATTTGAGAATGCATAAGAGTCTTAACTCTCTTTAAACGACACTGTGCAATATTAAATTACATTAAAATTACTAATACATTTAAATTATAACCTTAATAATAGCAATATACTTTAACTAATAAATCAATGTTAAAATATTCATGACATATACTTGTATACGATAAACGGTGTAATTATAATTGGTTCTTAAACAAACAAAAATACCTTAACATTTTAACACTTCAATCATTGTGAACAAATCACAATGTGAACTACGACATTGAAATTATTTCAAACATAATGTATTGTTTCTAAAAATTTTCAATTAATTTCTATCTCCTATATGTGTTTAAGATATATATAAAATCAAGTATTTTAGTTTACGTTGACTCCGTTGAATTCGACGGATAGCCTCAAGTTGAAGATTTTTTTTATTATCTTCCTAAGGGGATTGATTAAGGTATATAAAATAATTGCTTATAATTTACATACATAATCGTATTCATATTGCATGAATTTAAAATGTATTAAGTCGTAATGTATTAAGAAATAAGTATAAATACAGGTATCATCGTAAAACCTTTTATTTTCGTCAAAGTTCTCTCATAAATCGCTTAACTGTAGATTCGCCCCATTTGTGAAAACTTTTATGGAAAAAGCTTTTCCTGTTTTAATAAGGGTAACTTTTATTTTCGTCTTCTCAACTCTTGGGATGTAATTATTTCGAAACATTTATAAAACTTGAATGTTACGTAAGGACAAGTTTGCCCAGACATCTTCAGACGAGTTTAGCAATATTAATCTAGGTATTTGTAAAAAGCAATGTTTACACCATTCTCAGTAATAGCTTGGCAATTTTGGGGGCGAACAGGTATAATGGAGAAGAAAATTGAGTTAATCTCGCGTTCAACCGTGCGCCGCTAAATTAATCCGTATATAGCGTGACTTGGGGGAAAATTAAGAGATGGATATTTTATCAAGTGTACAAGGATATTTCGCAGCTTCTTTATTAAATAAAAAGCTAAAGATTTTCTTCAAGAAACGGGACCATCATTCTGTGCCATCATATGACATATTTCAAAGTGACATATTTCAATGAAAAAGTGGCAGAAACAAGGGGAGACGTCAATATTTGGTAACGATTCGCACAACTGATCCGAGGTTTTCAGGAAAACTGCGAGGATCATTCATATAAATTGAATCATACAATTAGTACTGCTGGTAGGATTCAGTATGGACACGTAATTTTGGGTGCGCTAGATTACACGGATACTTATGTGAAAAAATTTAATAATTTATTGAACTTATATATTTTTATTATTTTTAAACCTTTTTGTAAATAAATACCCAAAAATAAAAGACGAGCAAATTTTAAAAGTAATCAGAATACCTTATTCTAATAGAATACCTTAGATAAATTACTAAATAAAAAATACAAATAATAAAGAAATTAGAAACGGCGACAGTAAGCAAGTGAAGACATGTAAAATATAATTAACACTTATTAAAATCTTTCATATCGATTGGCAACAATAGCTAATCGACTTCGTGTTTCGACTTTCCTGAAAGATGAATGCACTTAATTCAACCCTTTCACGTCTGTTTAAATTTTTAAGTAAAACTGTTTTGCCATGAAGGTTTAAGCCTATATTAAGAAATGAGAGACTAACGAAAATTGAAACAGCGTAGTAGGATGACCGAGCGATGGATAGAGTTTACATCTCTACTGCCGGGCATTTAGCACATCGACGACATACCGCCAGTAAAGAAAGGCCGGCGACGAACTTTTTAAGGCTGAAACTCTTATTACTATATATATATATATATATATATATATATATATATATATATATATACATATATATATATATCTATATATATATATTGTCCATCTACCACAGCCCAAAGTTTCTAGAGTTTCAGACTTATGTTCTTGTGAGTTTGCAAGTAGATATTTTGGATATAGTGCTCAGTGATAGGTCGAAAATATTAAAAGATATTATTTATATCCATTTGAGGTAGGAAATATTGTTTTGCACACTCCATAGAGAAGGGCGTCAGTGCGTAAATCTTTCAAAATGAAATTTCGGTTTCGTATATAACAATTATTTTGAAGCCCTATTTTCTTCGGCACCATGTAAAATATTTAGCTTTAACATGTTGTAAAATGTGTCCACCCGCCCTCTAATACTTCATAGCTGAATATCAAATTATCCTGTTTGATTTGCAACTATAATTTAAAGAGATACACACAACTACAGAATTTCACAATGTGTGAATTTTGGCCCGCACTTATTCGATTTCTTCATCTTTTTCTTCAGATTTTTATTAAATTTATGAAATACATATTATGCGAAGTTATGTAAGTCTTAAATTATAACGACGCAATTCTCTTGTTCCGGTATTACAATTACCGGCCGGATATTACTTTGTTCTAAAAAGATTATGTGTGGACATAACGTTTATGAAAGCAGGTTTAATTAATTTATTAAATTTCAATGAACAGGCTTTATTTTAAACAACGTGATTTTACGTGTCATTTTCCATTGTATATTGGAAATTTTAGTTTTAATTATGTTAATATAAAATATCGTAAATTGTACTATGCACACATACTTTTTGTAAAGTAAATATCCAATTATGAAGTGTTTTTAGAACGAAACATAAATTGCACTCCCTACAAAAAATGGTTATGGAATCTAGTAATGAATGTTAATTCGTGAAACTCAAATTATTATCACTTTTTTAATACTTTATTTGTTTCAACTATTGGAGTGGGTTGTTGCTCATATTTAAATACTCTAAACGCTAAAATGTATTTTAGGAGAAACATTTATACCCATGAAGGTTAAATAGACTTAAAGGATTGAAATATTTAAAAACACACCACGAATTCAAAGTGTCATCACCAACTTTTCAGTATGTAGTGCTGACATAATAAGCATTAAAACCACCTGAAACGAAAGAAAAATATAGGTTATTTGAAATTAACCAAATATGAGAATATTGTCTTTTTTGGTTACGTATTTGATTTTATTTAATATTACTAATTGGACGCAAAATTAAAAATGTTAAAACTTACTTAAATTATTTCTTTTTAAGGTATCTTAGTGGAACAGAGGAGCTTTATTTCATTACGAAACGCATTTTATTTGGATGCTCTCATCTTAAGATATAAAATAACGGTATATAATCAAATAAAACTTTTATAAAAGCTATCATGCGCTAACATGGCATCAAATATTAAAGTGACTGGAAGATAATTAAACTAAAATATTATTCAACAGAATACTAAGTAAATGAGGAAGGAAAAATAGAAATTCCGTCCGAGGCATAAATTATGTTTGCTGTGGACGAATTAAAAAAAGTAAGGCCATTAAGAAAGCAAAGTGTGTGCAAACACGTTCCTTAATTGGAAAGAAGTTAGATTAATTTCGTTACACTTCAATTTTCGAATTTTAGTTGAAAAACATTTAAGAAAGTCCTCTGCAAATAATTAAGGTAGTAAAGTGCTTTCATCTATAAGCCAGACTCGGATGATGTCGTTGAAAATAGATAGACTTTTAACGCACCGAGTAAGAACGAATGTGTAATGGGAGAAGTACGTTGAATATTTTAATTTTATTTGGCTTTCAAGATTAAGTTCAATACCTAACTACAGACTTAATCAGAGAAGGCTATCCTTAATATTGATAGTAATAACGAAAAAATAATATATTTTCATGGCGGTGAGAATCCATATTTTTTTCTTTCTTTTTGATCTGATTCTTAAGTTATAATTTATGTACATTTCGATGTTTGGATTTATATAATTTGCATCGAATATGTTCTAAGTACCTCTGACCCAGCAATTGTAGTCTGTCAAATACTGTAAGCGAGAACAAGGCATTTTTATGTTTCATTTACAATTCTGCTCGTTCTTTATGCGGGAAAATGTGTTTCAAATTACACATTTTTACATCTTCAATACCTTGTACTAACTGTTTGCAACAAAGGTGTCTAGATATTTAATATAAGTCAGATTTGCCACTTATTTTCAAAATAGAACATCCGTACTTGAATGTGGAGATTCTTTGCAGATATGAATAAATCTAAAACTTAAAATCGATATTTTGGTATATTCTTAAATAATAATCAATGTTGGCATAATTTGTCTAAAGCTCGAAGAAGGGTAAAAACGATAAATGTATATTTCTTGTAACTAAATACTAAATAGAACAAAATAAACAATACATTTTTGACTTACCAATTTCGATTCAAAGTAGCTGCAGATTCAAATAAGTATCATAGCAAATTATAAGTCTATAAAGTTTTATCATTGTGCCACTAACGAATGGTAATAACGGCGCGTATTATATGTTTATTGGAATAATCTCAAATCTTTATATGTAATGTAAAATGGCTATGACATTTTGATAACAAAAGCGGTTAATGTACTAATTATTTAGAACGGTTTCTAGAAACAAATAATACACCCCTTTTCAAATAGAAGAAACAATTTTACAAAAGAAACAAATTATTACTTTGACATATCGCTTTGTCGTATCTTGTAAACCAATTTAGTAGGTTAAAGATAAGTTTTTCAAAGTAAGCAGGAAAGTTCTATTTCAAGTTTTAACCATATATTGTATCTGGTTATGTTAACAAGAACCTAAAAAAAAATATTTGTGAAAGTTAGCTCGACGGCAAAATTATTAATTTGTTATTACTATTGACATTGTTTTTCTCCTATAAATCCATACAGACAAGTAATCGATGAAAGCTGGTAGGTTTACTCCGTTATTTAGTATTATCGACTTGTATCAGGACAGGAGTAATGAATGTGGTAGTTTATCGTAAATGGCAATACTAAATAATTTCGTCTATTACCTGGACAAAGATGATGGACGATGTACTTTTGTCGTAAACTGATAATATTGTCGACTAATACTTGAATAGGAATGACGAAGGGTGTATTTTATTAACGTTATCCACAATTTATATTTATAGAGATATACATTAATTTTTTTTTTAATTTTTGGTACATGATAATCAAATCGTTATATGGAACACCTATTGCCAAATTTAATGCTCATAAGGTTGAAACCATAAAAACTGTGAGATTGTGACAGACGAACGGATGCTTAAAACATTTGTAAATATTCCTTTTTTGACGATGAAGTCCTAAGAAAAACATTTGAACAGAATTTTTTCAATATTTCTTTATCTTTAGCGTTTTGATTTTGATAACGACTGAAAGTATAAATAAACACATACTGAAACTTAACGTCACTTGAAATATAATTTAAAAAGCTTATAAGAACTATTTTAATCACGAATATTTACGATAAATAAAGATTTTTTATTGTATGGACAGCTATTAAATTTCAATTACTAAAAATAATATTTAAAAGCACAGATATAACTTAGATTTATTTAATATATAAAAACCGTATTGTGTATTTACAAATACCTTAATAAATATCATGAATATAGTATCAGCCACTACACGCATGTAAATATACGATTAGTGAGCAACTTCATCCTGTCCATTTTTGGTGCATTGTGCATTGTAAAATTTCGCTCTCATAGTTTTTTTCAGACGTGCCTCAAGAAATATAACTTAAAAAAACTTTGTGATCGTTTTTTTTATTTTAACTTAAATCTGGAATGACAATTCTCCAAATTAATTACAGGTAATTTTGATAAGCCATATGTAGCTATCTCAATTATTGAGTGCTTTATGGTAACTCTAAGTGAAATAATGTTCAAATATAATTTTGAAGTTAACAAGTATCACGTCACAAACACTATGCTAGGATGAGAGTACCACTCCTTGATATTTCTTTAGTTTCGCTCTTTGTAATTTTGTTAAATAAAATAATGTGTGTGACATGAAACATGTGTTGTTACTAATAAATTAGTATTTTTCTTCTTTAAATATTTTACAAATTTATAATCGTGCTGTAATACAGAGATTTGCAAGTTGTTACACGTGTAGATATACCACGTACACAGAGATTCAATAAATTACAACACCGCGCAATAGCTAAATAAAAATATCTGCTTACAAAACGATTCTGATATGTTTACGACTGAACAGTGTGCATTAAAACATCTTTATTTGTTTAGATTGTCCATTCATTGATTTTTTGGACAACTCTTAAAATATACAAAGCATCTCACGTCTAGAAAAACGAAAAGTTTCGTATGCTCGCTATGAAAATATTTTACACATTATATCATTCTTATGTTATTTCAAAGTAGTTATTTAGTATTTTATATTTTAAAATGTATTTTTTATAAACCATTGACTGACTTGATATTGGTTAAAGGTAACAAATTACCAATTGTGATAAAATTTTCACCACATCGATTAATTTAATTAATAATATTAATAAAATTCTATTTATCGAGGCGTACACAATTTCTCCAAGGTATTTTAGCTTGGTATTAAAATACGCAATGTTACAACGCGCCAAGCGTAATTTCACAACTCGAACCGGGCAACGCCGCAGTCGGGACCATTTCCCTGTCGCGCAGCGGGACGCAGCTGGCAAAATGAAAGCGAAATTAAATATGTTCTCGCTCCAAATAACCGGCTCGAATAAACCTCGTAAACTGCGCAACATATATTATATTAACCCACAATTATTATTCATTTTAATGCAGAGAGAGAAAAAAAATCATTTCACCATTCCTGGTTGTGATCAGTGACGCTGTAAAGGGACTTTTGCAGCGTTATTCCGGGCAATAAGAATTCTTGCCGGACAATGAATTTTGAACAATGACTGCTTATGACGTATGTTTAGTGTAGATACTTTTATGAGCAATTTTGGAGACAGTGATAAGTGTATTCTAAAAATTTGATGAAATTTTTTGATGAAACATGAAAATGCCGGTTCAATTCAAAGCTATACCTGCTACAGTGCAACTCAGTATTTACGCATGTAACCTATGGTTCCATATATATTATATTTCATATGTGGAGTATAAGGAAATTAAAGAAACTTACTTGATTACATGTATTTATTATGTGGCCTGGTGTCATTTTGGCTAGATAGAAGTGGAAATTTCGCTAGTTTAAAATTTTAATTACTATGAAAATTTCCTTATTCTGAGTTGAAAGTATCTTCATTTAAATTTTATTTTTTTAATTCTGTAACTAATATATAAATTCCAACAAAGAACAAATTATGATATTTTCAAAATTACCAATTAGGGATTTAACCAAAATATACCAATAAATAACATTATAGTTTAACATTTTTGAAATTGAGACTAGAATACTGAATTTTGTTTTAATTTAATTTCATTCCACATTTTTTTACGATCGTGTGTCACATATGTTTGGATAATATTACATAAAAAAATAAATCATAAAAATAAACAAATATCTTACTGTCTTATCCCTACTAATTTTAACTATGAAACTGTTTTTGTTTGTTAATAACTCTGGATTGAAACAAGAAATCACCACCAAATTCACGCGTATAGTCCATACTTGAGAAATGTGAATAATAGAACCATGAGAAGTGGGCTTTGATATTTTTTACTTAATTACGCCTAACACCCGGTACAAACTTTTATGAAATTTGGGATATTTCATCCATAATTTCAATTGTCCTAAAAACATATTTTGAATTAACATATATCTCTAGCAAACAATGTTATTTTATAAAGGAAACGTTATTTTTTTTTACTCAATATCAAAATAATTATTTCTCCAACATGTTAGCAGATAGCACAAAATTTCTTTTAAATCAAAAAAAAATTATTTAAAGGAGAAGTATGATAAAATGACAAAATTATTTCCATAAAACTGTTTCAATATTCTAAATGGATCAAAGACAAATTCAGCCACCTAAATCGAAGTCAACGCGGGAGAAGGCATGGGGAATGAAAAATAAGTAATAACTCTCTGCAAGGTAATTTAAAGGTAACGTATCCATTAAATATCAATCAGTGTTGTTCCTATTATCCTAAATATAATTTCAACTAACCGAAAATTTAGTCACATAACCGATATTCTCTCCAGTGTACCATCGAGGAACATAATTTTGTTTATTTACTTCGGAACGGAAGCTTACATATACAATTGTGCTGCGAAAGGTATACTCTAAAAAAACACAAAAAATTTATTTGGACGAACTTGAACAATATCATCCCAATGGAGTCGGCTATAAATTGGAAAGTATATCTGCTTGAGTCTCAGAACCAAGCCGCATCGCCGCAGTGGCCGACGTGTATTTCAATTTACAGTCCGCAATATTCACCTCGCCTTTTTTTCATTTTTCCGCCTGTGTTTGCGGATTTAGGTAAACTGTTTTCAGCTTTCATTTTTCTTCAGTCTATTGCTGAAGTCACCCAGAAATTGCATGTTGTTTATAGAATATGAAAAGTATAATCGAACGTAAGGTTAAAGAATATAAAAACTATCCAACATTTCATAATCCTCTCAGATTTAGGTTAGCATCTAAATACTATACATTTTTCAGTTCTTAATGCCAATTTTATTTATATTATTTTAAGAAGCCACTCCGACTTCGTACGGGTGCGATTAAATTACTTGATAATGTTTTTTTTAATATAATATTTTTGTTAGTTAATGTATTAGCACTTTATTTTACTTTAAAAAAAATATAAAAATGCACCGCGATATGATGCACTTATAATAATTTTGCACCAAGCACGCTCGTTTCCTTTCGTCGTTTCCCCTCTGTGGACGCGAACACGTCACACCTTTCAATTTCTCTTAAATTACTCATTCAAATTATAAAGTACATAGGAAAGTTTTAAATATAAAGCGGTCCTCTCCGGTTTCGTACATGTACAATTAAACATGTACTGAGAAAAAAATTTTAAGTCATGAACGTAGTCTTTTGCTTTATTTTAATTAATAAAAATATAAAATGTACCGCGACATGACACGCTTGTGATATTCCAGCAATAAGGTGCCCGCTTCCTTTTCCTTCTCCGTTCCCCATATCCATGCGCATATACACCGCACTGAACGTTACTAGTCCAAATCAAAAAATGTGAAAAGAAAATGTTTTGTATCGCGCATTTTTTAAGTGAAAAATAGTTGATGTCGTTCATCCAGAGAATATGAATAAATGCTTTCACAGATTCGTTTTAAATCTTTCTGAGATCTCTAATTCTTCCATACGTACTATTTTATACGTGAAAGTTTTGAAAGAATTGTTATGAAAGCACCCATATAAACGAATTCTTATATGATTACGCTGGCATTATTAACTTTATTTAAAAAAAAATATACAACAGATGTACATACTGTATAGCGTATGGCAGTTTGAAAAGTATGAAGTATCATACGGCGAGTATTATGTTGTACGTATATACTGAAGTTGTACGTCATTCGAATTAGTAGTTTTTGAGTGAATCCCTAAAAGCTATAATTAAGAATTGAAATTATAGTAGAAATGCTATAAATTTAATGATGTCGATTGAATTACTTATCATTGTGTCCAATTACTGTTTGATGTTATAAATTTTATTACATTCAATAGCTACTACTGTTAATATCATTATTAAATTAAAATGCGAACAATATTTTTAGACACTTGAAGCATAATTTTCCCATAACTATTTAACACAAGTTACAATTAAATATATAATATGGACCATTTCCGTATTGTTATTGTGTTTTGCTATAAAAAGCGAAAAGCTCTGTTTGGGCTCTATAACTTTTCAATAGTTTAATTTATTTCCTCTAAGTAAATGTAATATCCTTCCTATTAATTTTAAGTATCGCCATCATTTTCCCGCATTTCCAGAGAAATTAACTATTAAAGGTTTCGTTGTAAACATACATGAATGTGAAAATTTGCAAGCGAACTTTTCAGTTAGAAATTTTAAATAAAATTAATTTCTAAAGTTTGAATTTGCATTGTCTCGCGAGAACCTCTCCCATTTATTAAAATATTCAACGAGCGTTGTTAAAGTTTTCTGAGTGAAATTAAAATTGAGGTTTTTCATAAAATTACTTTAATTTCTCTTACGTCGGGTGTAAGTTTGCACAGCTGCTCTTTGAAAAGAACACATTTCTGAAAATGTTTGCTTGATATTACATTAATCAAATTAGTTTTTATCTTACATACTTAAATACTCACTTAAATGTAAAATAAATAGCAACGTTATATAAATATTGACGTTCTGTAGTATTAAAGTGTATAAAGAAACAAATATTTTCTGATCGCTATTGTTTTTCTGTTTGTTGATATGTATGTTTAGTACTCCTAACCTAATTTAAAAGTTTACACAATGTACGAATGTAAATAATTTTATTCTTACATAGCTTTTGAGTAAGTTTTAAACATAAACATCTTGATGAAGAAATTGAACCACCTATAATATATATATATATATATGTGTATATATATATATATATATATATATACACATATATATATATACATATATATATATACATATATATATATATATATATATATATATGTATATATATATATATATATATTTATTTATGTTTTTCTATTTCAATTCCATGAAAATAATGGAAAAAAGTTTATTTTCCATTAAAAAAATATAATTATGAACAATTTTTTAAAGGAAATCTTTTCATTACTGAAGGAGAAAAGGGTGGTTGAAATACACGTACGATATTTGACTATTTAACTTTTCTACTCATCATATACGAGCAGATTACTACTATGTATATACTTTACTACCTTTTTGTATTGTAGGTTGTGTACATTATCTATGTATTGATTGAGTCCATACAAAAATGATTTATTAAATTTATAAAAGTGGAAAATAATATTATAAAATTATTTCTTTTTATGATTTCTCACGTTTTCATTCAACTCTCTTGTTGGCTAATAGATACATGTATTCATACACTATTCTGCGATAGAATATATAAGCATAATGAAATATTTTTATTCATATTTCTAAAACTTTAACTGTGTCGGTCTTTATAAGATGAAAGGTGTTGTAAATTGAACAGAAGATATAAAAAACTTGCAGGAAATAAAAAGTTATGTGCAGTTGTCGCGAGTATGGGACGTAATTTTTTTTTATATAAGTAATATTTTAATAAAAAAAACCATTAAACATTTGTAGAGCTTGTATAATTAACAAATATTAATATTATTTTTCACTACGTAAACATTTTGCCTAATATATTTTTCGAGAGGACATTTAGAATCATCGGCACGGTTTGCCGGTAAAGTTTTGTTAACCTTCCAATAATGATGGCGTTTTATAATGTTGACTTTAACAGTATCATGTCCCTATATTGTAAACAGTGTCATGTCTATTAACAGTGTCATGTCCCTACACTTTTATGAATTTTTTCGGCATTTTCTTCAGAACTATCTTAAATAAATTCCTAAAAAAATTATTTCGGAATACCTGGAGTATATTTTACCTATTTTAAAATTGCCACTTAAATATTTTTGGCTGTTAATTTGCTTTAAGTTATTGCAAATATATGCGGATTGATTTTATCAGTCCCTATACCAAATTGTTGTTCTTAATTGAAGGAGTTCAGGAGGAGGTGCGGGAGCTTAAAAAAAGCAAGTAAAAAATTATATTATTATTATGAAGCGATGCTTTCACATTAATAGTAATTTTAACGCAATCTATTTAATATTACTAATACTTTAATCCATTTTTGGTTTCACTAATATTTTATTCATTGTTGTTTTAGTTCATTTGAAGTCAATAAATGAAATATCATTTGAAGTCAATAAATGAATAAAGTGAGGCACTAATGCCAACGTTAACACACTAACTCTAACGATAACCTTGAAGTTTACCGTCTCAATATTATCAACACATAAAGACGGATATGCATTTTATAATATCTGAGAGGATAATGAAACTGAAACAGGATAGTACTTAATGACAATCTGTTATTAACTGTCAGCAGGGAGGAATATTATATACTTAGTTTACTCTCAACATTATGTGTTTATTTTCGTCGTAGCACATGAATTTACATTAATAGGGCAACAAAAATTTTGCTCCAAAAAAGGTTCTCCACAAGCAAAGGACCACGTGCCAAATTCTAATCGAAATCGGGGTCGCTGAACATATTATAAGTGTATAGTCGATCCACCACTGGCACTTAATTTATTTGTTTTCCTGTCGGCGCTTCCGTGTTTGAACAAGTTATTGGTTTTCATTAGAGGGTGCTACAAGGTATTTTAGGGCGGTGAAAGATTTTCTTACGGCACGAGCCAATTTTGTTATTAGTAGCTTATTGACAAGAAGCAATAATGGCTCCGGCTTATTTGTTATAACATTAAGTTTATTTTGTAAGCTTTCCAGAACATTTTTTGTCTAAAAATCGTTCTCCATCGAACTATAAAATTTATTCTCCATTTTGTAAATCATCCTTGTAATTTCCTGAATGGTTCATTCTGTTTTATATCTTCATTGGAGTTATCTTCATTTTTATCTATTGTATATGGTCACCAGAAGCTGAAGTTCAGCAATTGATTCATTTAAATGAAGCCACCGATTCAGCAGAAGGCATTCATAAATAGGAAATTTATCCAATTGTGATGTGCAATTTATGACTAAATGGCAGAAATAGGTCTACCATTTTTAGGGGTTTTCGCCTGTAATATTTTAGGATCTTTTTACAAATCCTGTAAAGTATATTCAATTCTAGAAGGAGTTTAAACCTCTAAACGAAATTCAAGTAATTCGATGTTGTAAACATGTAAGTTTTAGTCATTTAGATGCAAACTAAAATACAAAAGTCTAAAAAGTTTTGAAAAATGAAATTTTGAACCAAATTTTCTTTTACCTTTTGGAACATAAAGCGGCCTTAAAAAGTGAATAAGTTCGTAATAATTACATCATGATCTCAGATAGGTCTTATTCGAAATTATCAAATAATTCTGAACTGAGTGATTATATGGTTAGGAGTATATATTGTCCAAGTTAAAAATTATCCTTATTAAATAGCTTAATTTTGTAAAATGTAGTTATTTGAAAATAACATAATTTTGACATTCTAATTTAATAACATAATTTTCCCATCGATTATGACATTCCTAAGCGACCCGAATTATATAGAGAAAAACTACGGTAATGACGTAATATATGTTAAAACGAAAAAAATTTAAATTACACATTCGGAAGGTCGGAAATTTATGAATCGATTTCAGGTAATTTCCTAGCCTCTTAGCAAAGGTTCAAAATGTAACTTGAAATGTTAATATAAATTAGAACGTGCTATTAATTTAGGGCATACCCCATCGTTACACCAATATAATTTTTTATCCTGAGTTTCTGTAAGAGCATTTACAAAAACAGAAACGTTTACTTTTTTTCTTAAGGTTCAGATTAGTTGAAAATATTTTACATTCTAGAGTTAACACTATATAAAGTACTCAAGTTTATTTTTTGGGGTTCTCTAGTGAAAGTTTCATTATATTCGCTTATCTGTCCACTTGTCACAGCTCCACAGGTTCTATAGTTTTAGATCTAAACATAAAATTTACCCTTGATTGAAACTTGACACATATATGCTTTATATGTAGATTTCTATGGATACATAATTCTGGTTTCAATTAATGTGCTAAGTATTGGAAATGATTTTTCCAAAGTTTGTATAAATTTCATAAAGTTTATATTATTAAAAAATATTCAAATATAAAATGAAGGGCACCTTCACCATTTTTCAGCTATATTTGCAAAATTTCATTAGAAAATTACTTAAATAAAAATATTATATTCTAAATTGTTAATTAAGAAAACAATAAATGATATTAACTGATTATAATTAAAGATAACTAAGATATCTCTAAATCTAGAAACAAATATACAGGGTATACAAAATGTAAAAACTTAAAAAAATTATTTATTTGAAGTGATGAAACCGTAATTATCGAGAATTCATATGTGGCTTCCACATAATAATCAATCGATCGTTTTATGTTTGAGTTGCAGTTATCAGATATTTTCATTGGAACACATTTTTTCTAAAGTTCCTATTTTAAATAATTCAAGATCCCAAGTTAATTATGTAAAGAGTCTTACAGGGTTCCCGACTCACAATTATTTTCTTCTGCAACATTTTGTTCTTGGGTTTCAGTGGAGTTATCAAGTGTAATCTACTCGTGTAATTCAGAGATTGTTTTCGAAAAATTTCCCAATTATATGAGTCGAGGTTAAATAAGTCTAAATATGTTAATGCATAAATAATATTGAGTCATTACGAAAGGTTACATTTGCAATAACCAACCAACATAGCATTAGTAATTAAACGTAGATTGTAGTCGTGATCTTGATCATTTAGAAAGTGAAGAAAGTGATCAATTGTCTTCTATTCAGCTTCCTTCTGGAGATCATGGTAAACAGCCAAACGGGGTTCAGCTAAATAATGCTAATTTTCTTAGTTAATCACACAATTTATTAATCTTTTGGGCGATTCAACATACAAACGCACACATCTCATTAAAGTAAAGTTCATTGCCGCAGCTTTCATTAGCCCATGTCGAGTAATTTGATCCGATTTACTAAAATATATATTATTTAAAGACATAAAGAAACTCCAGTGGTTGAATGGATTGAAGTTGTTATTGTTAAGGACCCGCTATTATATTTGGACATCGATTTAATGTCGGTAATTTACTTCGGCACCTGCTGTGTAAAATTAAATCGAAACACGAGTTTTTAAAATTTGTTTTGTTCGTTTGTTTTCCGCCATTTTACATTGTAATATTAGTGTAACATCAATTTCAGTACCTTTAATGATTAAAAAATAGGATAATCATATAATCTTCATTCAGCCAACAGCCAAAACGAATTTCTAAAACAGTTAAAGTTAGAGTACCACATAAATTGAGTTCATTCCATGACCTCCATACCCCTTTAAGCTTATATGGTATAAGCAAATAAGGGTGAATATATGATTCACCCTTATTTGCTTATACAAATAGTAATCATTACAAAAAAGATCTACTGAGAATCCACGAGCAATAAAAAGTTAAATTATAAATTCACATCTGTTAAGTACAAGTCGGAAAAGTTGGTACTTGTTGGAATAATACGACTCATATTTTAAAAAGAAAAAGAAAGTTTTAGATATAATAAGAAATTACTTTAACCGTAGATGCCACATAGAAACTACTATAATCCAATAGTCATTTGGCTGGTTATATATATATAGTGGATAGTTTAGATTAATAAAAAGAGCTAAATATACAAAAAAATTGCCAAAATTGTTAAAGTATAAAAAAATTCCTTCGATTTTAATATGTAAATTATAAAATGCAAGAAGTAAAATCTTGTATATTCTTTTATTTTGTTGAAATTATCACATAAAGATTTGTGTAATGTAATACATATTATTTGGAAGTAAATTTAATATAAATGAAATTATGAATACACATTAATAGGAAATTTATTTTTATTTCCGTGATGGCCGGACCAGTAAAAAACAAATAAAACAAAACACAAATTACTTACCTTTTTCGCGGCAATCGCGACCAATTTCGGAATCCACGTGATAACATCTCTCATTTGAGATCCATATTCTAAGGTTTTGAAAGAAAAAATTCGTTTCAACAATATGGAGCCTAAGATTTGACATGGTAGTTCTTTTGAGAAATTACTATACTCCGTTACCCGAAGCGTCATGACAAATCGGACGATATTTCATTTATAGAAATCCGTTGAAGCATTCCACCCACATGAATACAGAGGGACACGTGGAAAACTATACCCTCGTTTTGACTTCGCCGTAGTCGAGTGCATGATAAATATATCTGAACGTCTAGCAATGCAACGATAGAAAAGTACAGATTATAAGAAAGTGGTGAAAAACTAAAGAGACGTGCAAAATGACGTATAATTACATAAAATAGCATAAAATCGTCGATGTTAATAAATCAGTAATGAAACAATATTAAAAAAGTCACTCATATACCTGTATGAGTGAAAAAGTGGAAAAATGCTCACGAAAGTATAAAGAAATGAATGCATGTATCGGGAGAACAATAAAAATACTGAATAATTGAGTGACAGTGCTGAATTTAGAAAACTCAAAAATTCTAGGCTTCTTTGGGGAAGGAAATATTTAAAATTATTTTAAATAAAAAATCGTAACCTGCTTGGAATATTTATCTAGCATTTCTGAAAGATTTTGCATACGAAGTAACATTTTCAATGGAGGCGTGTCCGTATGTGAGCCATGATAAAAGGAAGAGTGATATAGTTGCCGCCTATTTGAAAAAAAAGATATTGCCACCATGTTAAATTTCTTGATATACAGAGGATATTTTTAAATTCGAACGGCCCACTTACCGAATTTTTTTGAGAGGTGCGATTTATTTTTGCGTGTTTATTTTGATGAGTAACGCAATAAAAATACGTGAGTCTTGACAATATACTTTCAATGGAAAATCACAAAAAGGACGTTGAGAGGTCATCAGAGAGGTCATTGTCAAGTGGTAAGTGTATAAAGTTTAGAATATAATAGCGAAAGCGATCATTCTTCATCATCGCCTTTCAGTGTAGAATGTGATTTCCTCTATATTTAATTTTATTCACAAATTTTATTTTATTCTGTCTGAATCAGAATCTGAATCGCCTGTCTGTGTAAATAGGATAAGTTACAATTGTGAAATACACCTTTCACTGCTTCACTTGTTGTACGTGCGTTCATAGCTACTATTTTTTTTCATGCTTCCATGTAGCACCATATTTCAGATATCCCTCAAATTGATACTTTCATGATCGTCTGTGTTGTCTTTTTTCCAATCAATCATTGAAAAACTATCTCAATATTCATATCGCACAATCGTAAGACTTTACTTTTGCAATAACATTTTTGAATACTTCTATTTTTAACTCTGAGAAGTAAACTTTTTCCATGCGCTTTTTTCTTCGAAATAAAATTATTTTTTTTTATTTTTCTTCTTTTTTCTTTTTTTTAAACACACTTTTGAACGAATTTTTGGTACTAATACACTATCATGTACGGCTTCCATTTTTTCAATAAGCCTTCGAACCTCGAAATATAAAAGTTTATTGTAAATAAATAAACTGCAATTTACTTCACTAAAATTGTATTAATTTTTTTAAAACTCTTTTAAACGTAGTTACATTATACGTTATTACTTTTTAACGATATGAACAATCTCATAATATTTTCTCGCAATATCTCTGCCTTGTTCGATTGTGATGAAATATTATTAATATGTGATGAAAAATAATCAACATATTGCCAAGTATACGAGAGTATAAAACGAGTTTAAAAATAAAAACGCCATTAAATAACTAATACTATTCATACAAAAACTTAAAAATTTCATGGTCACCCTCCAAGTCACGTGTAGATTTTTCTATGAAATTTGAGTCTCCAATATTTGACTACCAAAACTTTAGAAGATCGTATGAATTCGAAACAGCCTTCTACTAGAGCATGGTCGGTAAAAATAACCTATGATTTTCCTTTTGATTGATAGTGTGAATATTGTACGCTGAAAACGAATTTGCTCCGCTTTTCGTTGCTCATATTACTACGGCTTCGGCACCATAGAGTCGAAATTAATATACAACCTGCGAGTATTGTGTAAATGTAGCTTGGAAATTGGAATTTGTGTAATAATCGTAACAGAAATGAGACGTTGAACGCTCTCGTTCATTGTTTAATGAATTTATATAAAAATAACAAATTCGTGCTCGAAACGACGTATTTTTCGCAACGTACTTAACGATGGTGGTAAAGATCTTTAATTTAAACGTAAGCCTGCAATTAAGTTTACGTGAAATTTATTCTTTTGGGAAATTAGATTATGACTTGTAATTTTAACATTATAATAGAAAGGTAAATTTATGCAACGAGGCATATCTGTGCGTCTTGTGTGAGCCGAGTTTATGACAACTGAATACCAAAAAATGATTATTATAAATTTTAACAGAGTTCCTCTTTCATGTTAGATTAAGGATGTTGAATATATATATATATATATATATATATATATATATATATAAATATATATATATATATAATTATATATATATGTATATGTATATATATATATATATATATATATATATATATTTATATATATATATATATATATATATATATATATATATGTATTCATATTTAATAAGTGTGAATATAATAAAATTTAGAAAGCTAAATTTAACGAAATTACCTGATAAAATCAATTGTCAACATTGTAATGGTAATCCACAATAGTTACTATGAATAATAAGTATTAATTATATTCAGCGTTTATTAGAAAAGAGATAGCTCTGTTGAAGTAATAATCTTATACGCTCGGACTCAATTGCATTAGGCGAAATTGTTAAGTCTACTTATAATTAAGTAAACAGAAGTAAACTTGGAATGCAGAATCTGTTAAAACCTTTAAAATGTTGCTTTAAAGTAAGGAAATATTTTTACAAAATGTAAAATATAAATTTCTATTTATTTTTCTTTCCAATCGCAATCTGTAAGCCAGTTAAAAATAATATTCATTACTAACGAATAGATACACATTATAATTCCATTAGAAAAACGTACGATATAAACAAAAACAAATGTCCCTTTTGACAGTACACAATAATCCTGAAATTAAGTAATATCTCGTAGCAGCTGTAGAAGCGAACGTTTCGCTGCAGGGCGCCGACATCCCGCTGGGCGCTACAAGTATGCTGACTTACCTTATACTGTAACTCCGCTCAGTGGTTATAGATTTAAACGGTGTCAAGTTAGCATTAGTGAAGTGTTAGTGCGGTTTGATTTCATGGATTGAGGTTTATGCAATTAAATTGAGTATTATCGACATTGATGTCAATATTATTGTTGAGATTAAAACCACGGTTTATTGATTAGAAACGCTGCTGGTTCTAATGTTGCTCTAGCTTGTACGAATTTTTTATAGTAATTGTGTAGATTTTTTTACTTATTCCCAATTGGATGTGATACAGGTTTTCGAAATAAATACGTAATTTTAGGAACAAAAATAATATTTTGAATTATTTAAAATACAGTAAACTAAATGGATTTTCATACAAAAAAATTAGAGTGTAATAGAGAAAAAATTAGAAATTAAAATATTCATTTGACAAAAAATGAGCCATTTAAGTTATTGTTTATATCTTATAGTCCACCGTTGCCCGGGTTAAAATTGTTGAAAAAATACAAAAGTAGCATAGTTAATATTACATTATCCAACGAAAAAAGATACTCAAAAATATGATTATACTATCTAAAGTTCTGATTTAACAGTTGCTAAATAATTTTAATCACAGAAAGTCTCCGAAATTTTCTCCAAAGGACTTTAAGACTGCACTCTCTAGACTGCACTATCTTTCGACGATATGAATGGCTAGTAGTCGCATTACTTATAGGTAGTACTTAAATATCAGAATGTAGTTCGTAAGGATCAAATTAGAGAATTAGCTTCTTGACTATTGTATTTCAAGTTCATTTTGATTAATTAACGTTAATTTAACATATCCCTTATTGTCTTTATTGTTCTGATTCCTTACCACATAACCGGAACGGAAAAATGAAAGCTTTATGACGACTCTTGCGCATATATTCACATTTGTGACATGTTGATATTGTAGTAGTAGAGTTAAAGAGTCATCTTAATTATATTGTAGATATGGACCTAAACTCAAAGTATTAAACGTTAGTCACATAAAAATTAGTACATTATTCTTTTGAGTTATGTGCGCAATGATATGACCGGCATCATTTTTTTATAAATCCAAATTAATTTCATTTCAATATCTCAAAAAAATTGTTTAGAATGTACAATTGTTCCCAATAATTAAAGAAACAATACTTTCTATTTTAATAATTGTTGTACTATAATTCTGTAATCATAAATACAATAAATGTAATTACTTGAAGTTTATTTGGAAGAAATTTGTCTATATTTTAACACGTTACCATCCATTTTGGATTGGACATTTGGATTTTATTACTTACAACAATTAACAACAAAACTAACAAGAGTGAATAAAGTTAATTATAATCGATGGACATACAATATAGATGAATATTTTCGAAATAATGACGTACGGGATAAATTAATGAACTGATTCACCAATTCAACGGAAATTTTCCTTGCTGAATTTGGTGAATTTAATTTGGAAGATCAATGTAAGTTTCTACTAATCGCGAATATATTGATATTAGAAAATAGTTCAAATTTCAGATCGATTTGGAGAAACTTTTGGAGGAAGACTTTTTTCCTTTCCTCCCTATTCGTCCAATTACAGAATTATTTTTTTCTCTTGCGAACCACATCAAGTGGAGTATAAACTAAAGAAATATTTCGAAATGGAACCAAAAATATTCAATAATATTTCCTTCTAGGGTATCTCCTTTCCATATACAAATTTCAAGATTTTCCAAAAAGGTTTGCAGTGTATCACTTCTCTTCAAGTATTTAAGTACATATGTCAAAATAAAAAAATGAGACTACCAAGTTGCTTTAATAGATAATACGTTGATTTAGTAAATTTTAAAGTACAGAAAATCGAGGAAATCTCTAAAATAATACTAGGTAATATGTATACATAGTGAAAAATATTATCGAAGTTTACTGACTTAAAGAAATACTATATTTAAATTTATAGGCATATCTGTGTAGACAATCTTAACGATGCAAATTTTAGTCTTTCTTAATATGTTTATTATGAGTATATTTATCTTGTATGTATACGTTAGAATGGCATAAGTGAGAAAACGATTTTTACGGAAATTATTCAACTTCAGAACGCTAATCGATAACAGTTCACGTCTTGTCTACGCTTTGCTTCCTAAGTATGTGCAATTAATCATACTTTCATAGGTCTCCATAAGCAATTGACGGCTGCAATTATCTTGGCCTTTGTGGAGGCCTAACGCAACGTATGAGCGATAAATATTTCAAGGTCGAAACAATCGCGTGCGAGGATGGCGTGAGGACCGCAGCACGAAGCTCGCCATCGGCTTAATTGCTTGTAACGAGTGGGGGTGGCGGAAGCTCGTTTATATCGCGGATCGAGCTTTTTCGCCATTTCGCTTCTGGTCATTTGTGTTTGATGAATTGGCATGAAAAACAGATTAAATCGTAATAATAAATAATTTATATAAGTTCGTTCCATTCGTTTGCAAGTTTTCTTGTGTCGAAAAATTTATCTAAGATAGTTTACATATAAATTTTACATCTTGTAACAAATAACTAGATATTTCTACGTTTGTTTTGCAATATGTTTTTCCTTTTTTTAAAAAGGTTCTATATCTTCTATATGTTTCACAAAAGCGAAAGTCAAATTAAGTCAACGAAATTAAATTTAGACAAAAATTCACATTTTTCACTTGATCGAAAAATATGTTATTTAATTAATTTTAGGTATTCAAAATAGTTCAGTTTTTAACGACATCGGCCTTATAATTTTGTTATTATAGCGTGGAAGAATATACTAACCAAAAGTTACTTCGATCAAAGCGTTATATATAACATTTATAAAGAAGTTAAAACTTAAGAACACTTTCCATCCTAATTATAATTTCAAAATGTGTGTTTTTACATTTGTTCATTAATTAATAACTTCGTAACACAGTAAGGAATCGCTACCAAAGTTATATAGTACGTGTCATAGTATAACATATTTTATGGCAACGTATGTTTAGATATGTTTTACTACATCACGACTAAATGGTCGAAATAGTTTTCAAGAAACTTGAAGAAAAAGCCTAGTTCTCATAGGATAAAACTTGATGTTTTTATTCAATAAAAGATTATTACTACAGTATATCAATCGAAGATTAGATATGTATGTTAAATATATTTCTTAAGTATCTCGTGAGTAAATCTATATGTACCTGTATTTACCTTTAAGCCTAAATAGAATATTTCGTCGTAGCAGGTTTCGTACAAAAATTAGGATGTTTAATAATTCCGCCTATCCCTTTAGTTTGAAAAAGGTGTAATTTTATAAAAATATGGTTACAGAAAAAGCCAAACAAATCATGATATCTTTTAACTTGACCTTTAAGAAATAATTTTAATGAAATCAAAAATAGATCTAACGAAATTTTCCAATTCACGAAAAACACGAACGTATTTAGCGTTACCAAGAAAGAAAAGCTCTGTTTATCACTTTATGGATTAGATTCCATTAGAAACTAATACCCGAGATTATTTTGAGCGAATTCGAATGTCTTACGCAATGCACGAGTCAATAAATATTTCAAGTTCGTAAAGGAGGCATACATGAGGGCGCGAGGGATTGCGCGGTGTTCGCTATTGGCTTAATTGCTTGTAACGAGTGCGGGCGGCGGAAGCTCATTAATATTAGGGAACGAGCTTTTCGCCATTTCCGTTCCGCTTATTATGTTCAATGGTTTTCATACAAAATATGACGTAAATTCTACTCGTTAATAGTAATTCAAAAGTGAGGATATTTTAGCTATAATGACGTTATGGCCCTTAATTATAGTAATCACCAATCCTGGATTGAAACTTAATTACTTGTTAGAATTGTGATAAATCAATTCCCTTTTTAATGGAGAATAATTTTTGACATATTTTATTGAAAATAATAGGCTTAGGTTAATTAGAGTTCTTATTAGATACATGATTAAATAATTTCAGAGATACATCGATTATTATTTTTCGTTTATTATTTTCTGAGATCACATAAATATGTTCTGAACTATAAGCTTACATACTATAGTAACTATAGTATCTATAGTATAACTATAGTAACCCTTTTTCTTAACTTTGATGATTTTTATGCTAAAGTATTTTAATCTACTCACATATCCTAAATATGCAAACTTCTTCAAACCCTATTTTTAATTCGATTTTTCTTTCTATTGCATTCGTTTTTTAATTATTTCTTACTTTTCTTTCTTAAAAAATAAGAAGTACAACGATACACATAAATTTATACTTCGGGACAAATTCATACATCGAATTTTTTAAAAAGGCTATAATCTCCAATATGTCACAAATTCACACAAATATAGAAGAATATCACACAAAATATAGAATTTTATTTCTGGTATCTATAAAAATAGTGATAATAAAAATATAGTGATATAGTGAGAATCAAAAATACAGGAAAATACAAATACCAGAAATAAAGGGATATAATATTAAGAAATAAGAATAAACGATCGAGAAAACAATAGAGACGTTTAATAAAAATACAAATATAACTTATTATCATTTGATATTAATATAATTATATTTCACTACCGAATTTATGTTCAGCAATGATTGTACTTTTTATGCATGTGTTAAATTTATTTTCTTACCAACTCTTGTTTTGGTGTACTTCGCCATGAATTTCTGGCCAAGCTTGGCATTATTCCGTATTTAAACAAGAAATACATAGATTATGTTGACTTACATATATATTTGTTTTATTACCTTCAGGGTATCGCTTAAAAATACAAAAAAGAAATAAGTTAAATCTTGTGATAATATTAGTTCCTTTAAATTATCCATATTTTCCGAAGTTATAGCTACCTAATAACAACAATAAGAAAAACGTACTACCTTTCTAAAACAATAACTAATAAATAAATACAAATTTAGCAAAAAAATTCAATTCAATTACCATAAAATTCAAAAATAAAACTGTGTAAAGTTAAACACGAACAAATATAAAAAACATCACCACCCAACGCCCTCACCGTGTGCAATTTGAACAGACGCGGATCAAATATAGAATGAATTACCCTTAAACCTCCCCATAGCCGCTTTTATCGAACACGCCTCTTAATAAATAAGTAAAGCTTAAAAAGCTTTCTCTAGGAGCAGACATTTGTTTTTATATGGACTACTTACCTCGAATCGAATCCGGCGCGCCTGCTTGTAGCCACGATTATTGGCGAGAAAGGCACATTCGTATGTATTCACTCGACGCCCCTTTCCGATAGCTGTGTAGCGAGGGTTGTGCCAAAATGAATTCGTGTATCGAAAGCGCCCAAATTTGAGTGAGACTGGCGAAAGCGCCAGAGGTCTTTCCCGACAAATGTCCCAAACGGTCGATGTATTAACAGGTAGTTTTTTCACGTAAATTTTTAGAATATTTGCTAAAAAGCCACGTGTAGACTTAGAAGTGAGTAGACATTTCTGATTTTATATATATATATATATATATATATATATATATATATATATATATATACATATATATATTCATATGTATATACATATATATGTATATATATATATATATATATATATATATATATATATATATATATTTAATATTTTTTGTGAATTTACCAAAGAATTAAAAATGCCATAACACATCAATCTATGAGAACAACATTATCAACACTTTGTGAAAAGCTGTTTAAAAAATTTAAATTAGATTTAGAAATTATTAATATTTGATCAGGAGATCCAAAGAAAAATATGGTTGAAAAGACTACTAAAATTGCATTTATCACATTCATAACTTCGCCGTTAGAAGATGTTAATAAAAACAACAGATCTGGGAAGAAACTGCACAAGGATTTTCAATTGTTTTATATACATATATATATATATATATATATATAGATATATATATATATATATATATATGTATATGTATATATATATATATATATATATATATATATATATATATATGTATATGTATATATATATATATATATACACACAAATATGTTTTATATATGTATGTACAAATAGCTCTATACTTCTTTGAATGTTTCCGCAAGTGAAATAAGTAGTAATAAGGATAAAATATATGGTTTTCAATTATTCTCGTTAGAAATAATGGTCATTCTGGTATATTTATTTTTTTACCATTCAATTGAGGTTTTATAGAGATGGTAATTTACGATTCGAAATTAATGATTACTGAATAAAAAGAAGTTTAACTAAATTTTAAATGCTTAAAATAAAAAAAAAACGAGTTTAATGTAGTTGTTAATTAATTAGTGGTAAAAGATTTATATCAAAATTTTATCGATGTTTCATAACAACTTTGGAGAAATAAGTTAGTTGCGCAATATTTTCGGCGTAGACAAAAAAAAAAATATAATATATATATATATTGTAATATACATTTTGTCTCATCTTTACGATTATCACCACATCTTGATTTTTTGCACATCACATTATTACTTAACTCTATATACGGATATAGATGCCACTTGACAATTTTTAGCAGTTTACATTTTTTTACTGTTAATTAGGCCTCAATAAGGTTAAATATATGAAAATAAGAGCACGCGGTAAGAACAAAAAATACACTTTGAACTTATTTTCTTGATAAAATAGCGAAAGCAGCAAGACACGTGAATTCACACATGACTATGCCAAAAGAATACAACAAACTCATCAAATGATTGTAAGAATACAGGAGAAAAAGTTTATTCAACAGTTAATTTGATATACCGAGCCATCAATGGAGAATTATAGGGAACTATACAACTAACCAATAAAATATTAATTAAGAATTATTTGTTTAAGGTATACGACATAAAAAAATTTAATACAATTTTTTTTCAAATCTAGCTTCATTAATTAAGATTTTCTTTCTCACATTATTAATATTCACCGAAGACAAAATGGGCAGGATAATAGATAGTACAACTAAATACTATTCATAAAACCATTGTTCTTGACTACCATGAACATAAATCTAACGAAAAAGTACGAGAAAATAAATATTCCTACTTTTAGTAACGACGCAAGTTCTTTACAACTATTTTGATCATGAAAATAGAACAATAACGAAGTAATGGTGAAAAAAAATATATAGCGCTTCGAGAATTATCGGCATCTTTTCTGTCTGTGTTCCGAAAATAATATTACTGAATCCTTGCTTGTACTTATTAGACAGGTGAACAGACAAACTGTCAGGAAACGTCATACGTTTATTACATCTGTCGCTTGATCTTGCAAGGCGAAACTCAATAACAAGAATATTACAAGGAGATATTGTAAGACATTATTTCCAATAATATGTTTGAGTATTTATGCTATCATAATATATTTTATTGGTATAATCACGATTGGTAGCGGTGTCGTTTGCGTGAATTTCGTTTGAAAAAATATGTAACTAATTATTAATCGGAACCCAATGGTGATCTGTAAAAAAATAAAAACAAGACGTACCAAATTGTAAGCCTGATTGTATCTATATTTCATCGACGATTGCAGGAAAAATCCTATGATGTAGTCAGTTGTAATGCAATATATAACCGTTAAATTAAGATACTGCCGGATAGTTAAATTTTAGGGTTGTATACACCACAAGGAAAAACGCAACCCTTACAAGATCACTCACCTATCTATCCATCCGTCCGTCACAGCCGTATTTTTCAGAAACAGTTACATCTTCAGATATGTACTGAAAAATATGTCTCCCCCATTATTTCCGAAACTACTCAAAATAACAGTATAAATAAAAACATTTTTTGGGTTTTTACAAGCTTACGACTGTAGGAAAACTATAACTATGATTATACATGTCATTTTTTAAATCATGTTTTTAGGTCTGTAAAACGTATATAAGGCGTATATATTTAAACGTATATATTTATGATTTTCTGTTTTCACAGACGATTTTCTCAGTAACCATGCGACGTAGAAACTTAAAATTGTGCATAGTAATATAAAACTGCGCATTTCGCAATTTTGCAATAGCTAACTAAAATCTTCATTAGGATTAAGTAAAACGTAAATAAAGGTCGTTATTTATTTATTTTATATATCACTTATGAGAAATGTGAAAGTACTTTTAACATAATTTCAAATTGCATATTTAAATAGAAATCCGAACTTACCTCTAAAATTACTAAGTCAAAAATTAAAAAAGAAGAAAATTGATAAAACCTGACTAGAGGGTTATAGAAAAACTAAAACTAAAATAATTTTAGTTTTCCTAGACCTAGACCTACCTAGACCTTACAATTTTTGAAATATGCAGTATGTTCCTACAAAGACATAGTAGGCAATATATTTACGTTATTATTCTGACAAGAACTTAAGACGCTTATTTTTTTACACGAATATTTTTTATTGGATCGACTGGACTGTATCCTTTTTTAAAGCTAGTGTGGAATAACCATGAATTAGAGTCAATTTTATACTAAGTTTGTTCATGCTTCTCGCAATTGCAATTGCAGTAAAGTAAGTTTGGAAGAACTTTGAAGGTGCCCGTGTTTTTGGCGCTAGATGCAGAAAATCTAAGGTAATGTACGATTAATTTAATTATTTAAACGTAGATTTTGTGTTTTGCAATGTTCTCTCAGTGAGTCACTTTATACCAAA
Source organism: Druceiella hillmani (assembly GCA_039881145.1). Taxonomy (NCBI): domain Eukaryota; kingdom Metazoa; phylum Arthropoda; class Insecta; order Lepidoptera; family Hepialidae; genus Druceiella; species Druceiella hillmani. Next base: position 24,732,428 of record JAYKKI010000021.1, on the reverse strand, counting down.
ATCAACGTTCATATTACTTTCAGATGCATGTTAAATCTGAACACTATCGTATCTGGAATGAAATCCAGATATAATAGTTTGTAGACCTATATTTCTATTACCTAGATATAAAAGTAGTACAAAATATGCGTGTAAATAGAACACGGCAATACTTGGAAATTGGGCTTAAAGCTACTGAAATTGCTACCGTATATTTATTTGAAAGCACGATTTGCTTCACCAGCATAAAACGCGTGCCAGCTTCCGCGGTTTCCATTTCACTGTAAATAGCGCTGTAATCTGTCATAAAATCAGGACTTGCAAACCATATTCGATCGGAAATATAATTATTAATATATTTTTACATTTCCCAATTTATTATTCCATTTTAACGGTTAGTTTAATGTAATGGAGAATATCTTAAATTATTAAATGACACTATTTGCTCAGGCTTATGGAATAAAACAATGCAATATAATGTTAAGTTTTGCAAATAAATAACAAAATGTACGTAGAAATAATATTAAGCTTTTCCCGTACTTCATCCAGATAGTGTTAAACCCAATTTCAACCAAATTCAGTAAAAGGCAGGAGATAAAATTAAAGATCGATACAGATACAACTTAGAACACATAATACTTTTTATGCACTGTAGGATATAGACTACTTTCCCTTACTGCATTTTTACCTGTAACGAGTACGCTGTAAAGATCTTTGCTAATAGCCCACCTGAAGATATTGTAATACAACAAAACCTAAGTCGTGACAAAGAACTTAAAGAAAGTATAAATAATACTACATCATGTAGTTTCATTTAATTGTCCTAAATTCTACTTGAATAAAACGAAAATTTTCAAAATAATACAAAGTGATTTCTGAATAATTTTTTACCAAAGGTTTCGACGGAATATTAGCTAAGTAGATTAAATCTGAAAGCTGGGTAAAAATAAAAAAATTATAAAATAAAACTTCTTTTTTATAATTATTATAATACGTTTATAAATTGTGCCAAAATACATCTTGCCCCGAGAATAAAACAATAAAAATCCATCAAGCTCAATAATCATCCGGCGACCGCACAATATAACTTTTCTAATTGAGGAAAATTATATACTTTATAATGATAAACTGGTCTCAAAAAAGCTGTAACATATATTTTTTAAAATAAACTGATTATTTTCGCACGCCCCTGTGCTACCCGTGCGATAAATGTGAGTGAAGAAAGAAGAAAAATACAAACAAATTGTTATAAAAATGTAACATGTACCCCTTCGCTTGTATACCGGAAGCAGGTTCAGCGGGTACTTGGAAGGTTCGAATGTATTATTCATGCATACATCCTTACGAAATGAATGAATCGATCGAACGTAGGTGCTTCGGAATTGTCAGAGTTGTTACAGCTGGCATAATATTACTTACGCATAAATACCGAACTATAGTCTCGTAGCTCAATGCTAATATGTAATTTCTAGCTGTATACTTATATATAATTAAAGAACAAAATGTTAATATGTAATGTCTACTGATATGTAATTTCGTAGCTAAATATTAATATATATGGTCCAAGATTTAACTTATATAAATAAAACTGTCCAAGGGTAAGTCGAAATAGCGTGATATTATTATTCCATACTGGCACCAAAATGTATGTGAAATCTGTAGTGAGAATGTAAATGTATGATATTTTTTATATATTTCGATTTGAGGAATTCAAATCGATTCTTATTTTGTTCGCTACCATTGACACTGCTTATGACTACAAATAATTAAATTATGTAAAGAAAGTACTATCTCAGGTAAAGCAATGCTCATAATTTTCTGCCAATATTGACGTCTTCACCAACAAACATTCATGACCTTTTTTTCAAATCAATACTTTTTAAGAGCGGGTCAGTCATTTTTCGAAAATTTTTGGTGAAAAAAATTATGTTTTTAAACACGCATTGTAATTAACTTCGATATGCTATAAAGCAATTTTTTAAAAATTGCCTCACTTCTCACGACTGAAAAGTTTTTACAAATAATTATCGGTAAAAAATTTTTTTTTATTATTCGTTGGCAAAATTACCAAAATGGAACATTAATGGAATCACTTTGGTGTCCGTCTCTCTGTATACCTGTCACACGCAAATATTCAACATACAAATTTGAAATTTAACAATGAGATAAAGTACGGTGGCCCAATTATAGATGTGAAGCATAAATAGTTGAAATTTCATTTGGAGGTGTTAATTTTAGTGGGTAAATTGAGAAGAAAAAAAATCTTCCAAGGTCACCGTATAGGATATCAAGTTAAAGTTTATAAAATCATGAGTTCAAAATTATAAATGATGCATTTATTTATAATTTTTTTTTCACGAAAATCGCTTAATTATTTCTGTCATTCTCACTTATCACTAAGAGAATTGCGCAGAAAAATCTGAAAAAACCATGAGCACCTAGAACTAGTTAAAGATTGAGTGAAAATTATCAGGATTGAACAATTCTAGTGCGAAAATGTTATATAAAAAATTTAATAGTTTATTTCCTTATAACTGCTGAATCATCCGTTTTAGAGAAAAACATTTCTCACGTTCTAAGAAAACACTTTTGTCCTTATACGTTTTTCAAAATTATTATTTTAGTTCAAAAGCATGTAGTCGGAAAACGTTAATAGTAATATCTAAGTGGCAGTCTTATTACACAGACATTACATGCTAAATCTATAGCTTGCATTAAGCCGATTTTTTTACCAAATAATATACGATACAAAGTGCATTGAACAGATATACATAAAACACACACAATATTTGTTAAGGGTCAAATAGGGATTAACAACATCCGTTATCCATAACACTACAATTATAATTATCTGTAGAATTTCATTTTACTTCCTTCCATGCAGTCAAATATACTGAAAATTAATTTTTCCGGAAATTTTGAAAATGTTTTTTCTTTAAAAACTTTCTCCGTAAATTTTCTTCAACATATTGTTTTCAACAATTCCTTCAACAGATTACCTGTTAAAAAAAACAGTCGTACAAGTATTCCTCATTTCATATTATTATTATGAGGTATATCTTCATTTATAAATTACAGTACTTATTTATCAATTTAATAGTCAGTTTTGATTTATAAAGATGGCTTTGCCCCCCCCCCCCCCCTCCCAATTAGGTCCATCCTTTCACCAATGGAAGACAATATTTAAATTACCAAAAACGTATTTTGGAATAAAAAATATCTTATCTTCATCAAATTACGCGTTTGCTGAATTTCAAAAAGATTTGTTAAGTGATTTAGGTATGAAACGAAGACAAACCAACAGACAAACTATTGATTTGTAACATTATGTTCGATTAGATAGGACTTCACACAAAGTTTACAATATTTATGACCGTTATATATGCAATAATCTTATATAAAATATATTTTTTCTTCTCACTGTGAGTAAAGATTGACAGCCAATAAATTGTAATGTTCTTTTTTTACTGCGTATTGGGTGAAGTTTAACGAAATGGTAAATACTAAATGGTTTATTTATATAATATCCAAGATCAAAACTTTACTCAATTTATAGCAAATATACATGATGTGTTTTAAAGTTTAATTTATTGTGTAAAGATAACAAACTGATCTCGTTAGCAGGCAACGTATTTCACAATTTCGCAACTTATGAAAAAAATAAAAATACCAAGAAAAAACATGAAGGTACTTGATTAACCGACCATTGGTATTACGAATGCTCGATAATTATGTGTTAGCCATAACACTATTTTAATCGGCAGTTATTTGAAGCAGGTTCTATAATTCCATCGAGCGTGACTTTTAAGATAATGATAAAATAAATTTAAGCATCGGTTGAGTCTAGAAGAAATTTAAGCCAGTAATCTATAAATTTAGAAAACTAGATAAAACAAATTCGGTTATATAAAACAAATATTTTATTTCTCTATAAAAATTATGAGGAAGTAGTACACAATCGATTGTACCTTCATTCAAAACAGACTTATTTAAAACCTCCATCGTATTGAAATGTGCCTACAATACGGACTTGGCGACTACCCCGCAGCCTAGGCACTAATACTTTCAAACCCTTGTCGGGTTTTACCCTTGAAACCCCTATCTAATATTTAAATACCCCTCAGGTTCCACGGCACTGAACTTCAGGTAATATGACGATTTATGTACGGAAAATGCACTTGATCTCTAGGTACTTACATAAAATACTTGACCACCGCCGTTGAAAGGAGATTGAGGGTGTTTCGGTTTATGAAGTGGATTTCTGTTAAAAACGCCTTAAGCATACTTGACTTGTTTAGTATTGATATACAATTTCTCATGAAAGCTCATTTACAGAAGCTTTTTATTCATTTTTTTATATTAACAGTAAACAAAATAAAGAGCTTAAGTCAAAATAAGCAACTAAAAATGTATTTAGATATAAAATATTTTCGAATTCTCAGGTTTATTTATTTATTTTAGACGTCACACTATACATTATACTTTCACACGCCACACTATCATTATACCGTCACACTATACATTATACTCTCACACGCCACACTATCATTATACTGTCACACTATACATTATACTTTCACACGTCACACTATCATTATACCGTCACACTATACATTATACTTTCACACGCCACACTATACATTATACCGTCCCACTATACATTATACTTTCACACGCCACAGTATACATTATACCGTCACACTATACATTGTACTTTCACACGCCACACTATATATTATACTTTCACACGCCACGCTATCATTATACCGTCACACTATACATTATACTCTCACACGCCACACTATCATTATACCGTCACACTATACATTATACTTTCACACGTCACACTATCATTATACGGTCACGCTATACATTATACTTTCACACGCCACACTATACATTATACCGTCCCACTATACATTATACTTTCACACGCCACACTATACATTATACCGTCACACTATACATTGTACTTTCACACGCCACACTATACATTATACTTTCACACGCCACGCTATCATTATACCGTCACACTATATATTACCTATCTATTCTACTTAACTGAGACATTGCATATAGAAAACTTACTATTGTGAAACATTACATAAAACCGCCTAAGAAAATGATGAGAGCGTAATATGTTTAAATTAACAAAGCATAAAGTATTAAAATGCATAAAGAAAAAAAAATAGTATAACATAGGATAGTATGGAGATTAATAAAGTGACTATAAGAAACCAAGAATCGGAATATATCAACGACGTATTTCCCATATCAGGATTAAATTTATTCCCTAATTTGACAATGGGTACAGCAAACTACCGAGTTCAGTAATGAGGGACATGAGGAATTTCAAGAGCAATGAATCTGAAATTAGGATAAGACAGTCTGTAGGGATTTTATTTCTATTCACGAATTTAATCGAAGGTTCATAAAATAAGTCATAGGCACGTAAATGTATATTAAAAATCTCGAATTATAAAACTAGACTATAACTATAATTATGTGTGCACAAAGCAGTTAGAATATTTATATATCCATTTTTAAGAACTATATAATTTATTGATCAATTAGCAATGATCGTTTTAAATTAGTATTTATTATATTTGTATAATGACTGGACCTGCCTCTTTTGACACACTGGATAGGCCTATATGCGCCATTATGATTTAAGTTAAATGAAGTTGTGATTGAGTTAATTAAATTAATTGATTTTATTACTATTTTACTTTGAATTTGATTTGAGTAGTTTTTGACTCGATTTATTTAATTTTATTTAATTTGATCTGACTTAAGTAATTTAATTTGGTGTAGTTTGATACAGTTTAATTTTATCTGATTTAATTGACTTAATTTATTATGATTTAATTTGTATTGATTTTAAATTGTTTTACTTCAATTGGGTTTGACTCCATTTAGTATTGATTTTATTTTATTGCATATTTTATGATTTATTAATGATGTAATTATTCACTATTTATACTAACATTAGATTAAGAATACTGTTACCTATTAACACAATTGTATGGACTATGTCTGAAATAAAATCTTATTATTATTATTATTATTATAATGTTATTTTTTATATAAATGCTTATAATTAATTCCATTATTAATAGGCATTAGTTTATAAATAATATATTTCATATTTCCTTTTTAAATGTAAATGATTTCCATCAAAATAATTTAAAGAATGTTCAGAAATATATTACTACCACAATCGACACATTCGTCTTACGGGGTTATAAAAGGATTTTATTTTAAACTTGGAGAACAAATATTCTCAGCGAAGGTTTACGGAATCTGTATCGGAAGCTGAAGTTGAGTAGACTTCACGCGAAAGTATGATTTTGTATAAATATCAGATCAGTGCATTTTCTTTGTAATTGAATCTTTGTAGTCTACATGTGTAGGAAAATGGTGGTGGAAAAAACTAATAACATTTCCCAGTTAATTTCAATTTTTCTACCACCGATACCAGATATTATTTTGAATCCTAAATCTTCAGCATTCATATAAATCATAAAGCCATTTCGTACCTCAAATAAAATAATTAATTCATGTTGCTGCACAGTAATTATAAAAATGATGAGACGTGTTAGTAGCTTGAATTTTATATTTCGTAATTGATAAAACGGTAAAATTTGTAATAAAATATTACAGATTTGTTTCTTGTAATATTTTAAGAGCTACTTTTTAGGGTTCTGTATTCCGAAACGAAAAAGAAACCTGATAGGATCACTCTGTTGTTCGTTTGTTTGTCTGGTAAGACCCTTTTTCTCAGGAACGCGTCTCATTTATACCGCATATTTGGACACTCGCAAATAAATCAAAACCTTTAGGGTATTTTCCTGTTGACCTAGAATCATGAAATTTCGCAAGAGGCAAGGTCTCACAACATAAGTAAAAGAAAAAGTCGTTAATTTGTAGTTATATTGCTTAAAAATAATACTTTTTTTTTAAATATGTGCCCGCAAAAGATATAGTGATGTATTTTCGTTCTAAACAATTGAAAGTTTGTAAATAGTTTAATGGGAATATTATGTACCATTAAATGTTTATAAATACCTAAACGTGTACGGAAATATAATGGTGTGAGTTCCATTCCGGCTTGGCGGTTTTTTTTCAATTTGGTGTGTCTATTTCTACCTCACATTTTCACCCTCAAAAATATACCTATATTTAGTGACTGGGAAAGTCATACCGCGCGCGCAAAGCGCACTCAAATGAAATATAAAAAAAAGGAATTCATTACGGGAATTTGTGTGTCATCAAATCCTTATTTTACTGGTGTAATAGAAAGCAAAGTTTATAGAAAAACCAAATATATTTTCAGTCCTAGATAGAAAATGCGCCAGTCTTAGGCACATTTATCATTATATTTTTCATTTACCCTGCTATAATACTAGCATGTTCTAATAAGTAACAAACACTGATTATATTCTAATTATCTCAATATTCAGTGAGCATTCTACAAAGTCACCTTGAAACACCTGAAAATGAAAATACATTATTCGTATTAATTTCTCGTCCCAATAATAATGAAACCTAGTCAAACATTATACTTGACGATACATTACTATCGATTAACAAGCAATTAGTTGTAATTGGATGAACCATTTCTTAAATTAGTTTTCACTCATAAACGAAATTAAATTATACTTAATTATATAAAACACGAAATCGATTTGAGTAAACATTATTTTTTCGTCTATTCTACTTAACTTATTTTCAACAGACCGATAAAGAAATAAATATATTTATAATAAAATAATAGTAGAAATTTAGCCAATAAATTGCACTCTCTTTGCCTAATAAAATTTTCTGACAATAATATTTTATCCAATACGTAAAAAACATTCATATATATATATATATATATATATATATATATATATATATATATATATATATATATATATATATATATATATTTGTACGCAACATTTTACAAAAAACGAAGAAAATATTCATCAGTTTATTTACCGGATATCAATTTAAAAAGAGACTTATAAAGATTGAAAGTCTACAGTAAGTAAGGTAGTTCTAGAGAAATAACTGAAAACATTTACAAAAATAAACATATTCCCTTCATCTCCAGTAAAAATAAAATCAAACACAAGATTACTAAAAGTTTGCCTAAGGTTTAGCGGACTAACAGAAAATTCATTTTAGATCTTATTGTTTTCAAGACACAAAAAATAATTTAAATTTTTTGATACAGTTGTAATATTGAAAAATAATATAATATTTGTAAGCAATTTAATAGAAATATAAAGTATCCTTAAATATTCACATACTCACATGTGTATTAGGAACTCTCGTAGTGACAGTTACACTCATACTTAATGAGTCCAACAGCATGTTTTATATTGCATTTGTCACTATAACGTCGGAATATTTGTCAACTAAAATACATTGTAATGTTATTCTAAAAATATTTGGATCCCGCCGACAAAGAACGGTCATCAATGGTAAAGTTTATAGGCATATCAATTTGTACCATTCGCTTAGTGGCAATGAATATCATAATTAACTATTTTAATGTTTCTCTATTCTTCTCGCTTTAACGTTAACGTTTGTCATAGACACTTATCTCATAAGTTATACACGATATCAAAACCAAAAGTTTACTAGAGACTTAATGTTAAATCTCTTCGGTAGCTACGTTTTGATAAAATTTGGTGGCAAAAAAGAGGTAAGGGAAATAGATTTAAACTCATTTATGCCTTCACTTATCATTTCTTCACACATCTTTTTCAGAAAGTTTTAAATCTAAAAGTAAAACGTTCATATTTTGATTATACTATCAAGTTTAATTATTTTAAGTTTCATGTAAATGGGGGAAAATTATGTACCAATATTATTATAATATTAAAAACCCTGAAAGCTTTTGTATATTTTTTTATTTCATAGCGCTTCCAACAAAAATCACATTATCAAATAAATGTTATTATTTGTATTGTAAATATAATTGTATGCTATCGATCGATATTATTAAAACTGTAGATAAATAAGAAAACAAATAATATAAGTAACGGTGAAATTACAAACGTTCCAGAAAGAAAAAATAGTATAAAAACGAAAGATAAGTCTCTCACCATTTAGCGGATTGCGCATTGCCGACACTCATTACGAGCCCACGTAGCCGTGAGGAGCGGCTATTCAATTTCGTAACGTAGAAACTTGGGAAAAACAGGAAAGGTTTTCCGCGCCCGAGCTCGTCGTTCAGGTGCCTAATTCTGTCTGCGAAAACTTAAGGATTGTTTTCCAATTTTCGTCCGAATAAGAAAGGGAAAAGGCGGGATTAGGAGCGAGTATGCTCATGTTAACTCGGTATTATTTACGGTAACGGGTTGTAGGAGGGAGAATGTTATTTTGATTATAATTTTAAAACGTAAGGTTTGTATTGTAAGAATTGTGTCCAACGATGTGCGAAGTATAAAATGTACTAAATGTCATCAAGTATCTTATATTTGTCCTCTCTATAATATAGAAGCCATTTTCGACAATGATGCTACTTTCCTTTTTTTTTCATTTATCTAAGTTTTATACCTTTGGAATATGCGGATTCGAAATTAGAGCAAACATTTATTAAAGTCAATGTTTAAGTAAGTTTCATCATACGTAGTTTTATATTTATTAACAGCTAGATGATCCAAAAAACTTTCCTGTCATTTACATGTACATGTACAAATTAACAATACTAGAAGCAGATGACGCATTACTGCATGACAATCTTAACCAAAAGACAGAGTCTAATATTTAGGGATGGGGCTTTATGTAGTGACAACACGTATATGAATATATACTTATATTTCTTAATATTTATGTCCAAACATTTAAATGTAAACACTGTTTACATTTACCGAAACTTTTATTTGAACTTAAACCGGTTCCAAATTAGTCGTCGCAATCACACGATACCGACGGGCGCAATGACAGTTACCGTTTTCCATTCGCTATATCAATTACTAATATTTTTATACTACTATAATTTTCGTTAAATTTTAAAACTGATATTTTGTGCTTTGTTTACATGTAAATAAATGCATACATGATTATAATTCAAATATTTGAAAACTACAGATAGACACTTCAGTTTTTTACACATTTTATATAATAGAGATGAAAGTTTTTTTTAGAAAGAGAAAGTGATATATAAAATTTAAATATATTTATTATATATTTCATTATATTTTTCAATGCAATAAAATTTTACAAAAAATAAATTATGTATTAATAATATATAATGAATGTAAACATTTATTTAATCTTTAATCACAAATATATATCTCCTTATGTCTAAATACTTAGCTGAATAAGTCAGCGAACTAAAAACTTTAAGTTGTGTACCATAAGTTAATTTGAAAATGTCTCTAAAATAGATATCATTTAGCTAATATTAAACAAGCAGGTAACTGTAAGGATGGGAAGCCTGAAATAGGTAATAATCGAAACAACTTTAATTATCTTAAAATCCAAGTCCACCCTACCTTTTTTTTAGAATGTTGACCAAACGAAAAATTAATAAAAACGAGGTATAGCGCTCTTATAGTAGGATAAATGTGCGTTTTTTTTCAATTATTTTTTTTTTTGCTGAGAATAGTTTACATCCAGAATTTTGTTTATTTTTTTGGCCATTCCCCATCTTACACAAATTTCCTTTCAACACAAGTAAAGACCGAGTATGCCCATATCACGTTAAGTTGTAAGCAAAAGTAAGTTCGCATAAAAAGTAAGTTCAAAAGTTGTTGCGACTTGTGAATATATTAACAATTAGATAAAAATGTTAACCCTGAAATGCAAAAGAATCACAACATATATTTTTCATTAAATGATGAGAAAATTATAAACTGAAACAAATAACGGCATATATTATATACCTTTTAATGTAATACCTGGCAATTTTCCATGTAAAGCGCTATCTCACTTATAAGCATTTTTAAAGATAATTCTTAAATAAATAATTTACATCAATGTCGAAATTAAATAAAACATCAAATTCAACAAAGTTGACAATTCAGTTTATCAATATGGTGTTCTGGACACATGGAAAATTAAGATGTGGTGACAGTTTCGAATTAAGAAAACATATGAAACAAATGCGATCTCGCTCGAACTATTAGAAGAACGACGAAAAGAAAGAAATAAAAGTATGCGAGTCAAATGATTTTTACTAAATATGATGTGATCATTTATTTGTCGTCTGCTTCCTAATATTGTAAATCTGTGCTTAGCTGTAACGATTAGAGATATACTAGTAAGGTTTTGTCGACTAGTCGACTATAGTCGTCGAACGTCGTCGATGAAGAATGTAATCGTTGAATATCTTATTAAATAAATATAGAATACGTCGTCAGGTAATATACTGTACAGTAGTAAAGTAACACAAAAGTCGATGGTTTGTGCAAGTCAATCGCCGACTGTTATTCGCCCACTACTAAAGTTGCATCTAAATCTATTTAACCAAGCAGTGTGTACATCTTTAGTATTGATATATACTCGTAATTGGGCGCAAAGCCATTTAAAGTTTATTTCAGGGTAGGCAAAATGTTTTACAGAATACATTTATCATGAAAAGTATAATCAATAATATATATATATATATATATATATATATATATATATATATATATATATATATATATATATATATATATCAAATAGCATAATTAGATATAATTATTTTTCGAAAATTTACAAAAATCAATAGTACACTACACACTTGGAAATATATCATTTAGTGATTTTCAACAACCATTAAAGTATATATCAAATTAAATAAATCACGCTGAAAAAACATTGTGATCAATTTAATGAAAAGCAATTTCGAAACAAATTAGTCATGAGTTTTTATACATTAATTAAGTTCTAATCGAATATTTTAACAAAGGTTACATTTTATATTATAATCTTTATTATGTTTCCTATATATTGAAATATAATAAGATATTTTTTCACTCTAAGTATATTTTACATTTTAGAATTACATCTGTGAATCTAATCTAGAAACGTGAATATTGATCCTAAGAGACTTCACGTGGAACTGAAAGATAAACTTCAACCGCTTTGTAGTCACAACGACTGTAAAGATTGTGTATGATTACGGTTTGCATTTAGTAAAGTGTATCATGAACTATTATCCACTAAAAATCGTTTTGTTTGTAATTTACGTCTCAAGACTAGGTAGATTCAAGTATAAAATGAAAATATTATAAAAAAACTGCTCATCTTAACTTCAGCTTGGCAAAAAAGGCGATTGCATTTTTTAAAAATCACTTTTTAAATAGATATAAATATCCGCTAATTGGTTTACAGTATGTTCAATGACATAATTATTTATTCTTTACTTTAGTGTAAGATTGAAGACCTGTTGGTTTGTAAAAATACTTCTTTGGTACAATCATACGCTAAAATGATCAAACGAACAGAAGTTTTCTCTCTACAAAATGGAAGTAATTTCTTAATATATATAAGTAATAAAACTGCTAGATTCAATTTCAGGAAACATATCAATCTCCATTCCTTAAATATACCTTTACATATTATACGTAACAGCCCCCGCCTTACTTTAAGCGCGATTTAAGATACATTTCCTTCCGGCACACTATCAGTAAAGCCTTTTCCAGGCGAGCCAAAGTTCTCGACGTAATATGGTATCGCGCTCGAGTCGAGTCCCTTATCATATAAGATAGATTCATATTCCCGCACTCCGAGAATAGCGGCCGGGCCGGTTCAAGGGCAGGGACGAGACATTCGTACAAGGCCGAACCGGGTCTAATGAAATACTCGAGACGTTTACTGCAATGCCCTAGTTTATTAAATATTTATGGAAATTGTGTGTGTTAGTGTGTGTCTAATGATGGGCGTGGCCGGAGGTCAGTCGGCCGAGGCAATAAGCGATAGTGCGCTTAACTCTAAGTATACTTTTTTTTAATTTAACTTGGGTGGAATGTTTGATGCGTCGTCGGATGACAAACTAGGGTTGCTGCAAATATTAATAGGTGTGCCCTTTAATTATAAATGTTTTTCTTCTACTAGACAGTTAGAGTGATATTTATACTTTATATATAATAATAAATTAAGCATTGAACAACTTGTTAAGTACAACTGGAACCAACACTACAAACGTTTCGTATACATTTACAAAATATAAATACTTAAGATTTCCTGGTATTTCTACTAAAGTGTTACATTTTTCAATTATTTAAGCATATAAATTGACTTTATATATTTATTTAATATCCTGTTAATTTTGAAATGAAGTAATCACTAAATTACATTTTGTTGATTTCTTTAAAATTTCTAAGTTATTCAGTTTAAAGTTAGGAGGAGAGAGAGCCAAAATCAAATATTTTGGAGAATTATATCACGCGAAGAAGATACTACAGCAGAAAATATTACTACATACATTTTTGATTGTATTTTCAAAGTTCTTTTCAACAATAGTCCACCCAAAAGAGGTCTGTACGAAAAAAAATCATCTCGAAGTTGAATGTATGGGAAATTGTACGTAATTACCATTTGCTTACATAATTCAACTTTCAAACTTACAAATTTTCTTTCTGTAAATTTTTATATACGAAGGGACAAATGGACAGGTGGAGTTGATTATAATAATGTAAGTGTGTATATATACATACACACACACACACACACACACACACACACACACACATATATATATATATATATATATATATATATAAATATATATATATATATATATATACATATATATATATATATATATATATATATATATATACATTGAATTATTTATTTATTTACTAGCTATCTTCCTTTATCATCAGGATTTCCTCCTAGAGCAGTATTATGTAGGAAATACCAATTTATTTAAATTATAACCAAAACTTCGTTATATATTTTAAGACTAATTTAGTGAAATGAAAATAATTAAGCTATAAATTTTAAAATTCCATTCTCCTCTTGATATGATATTTATCTTCTTTTTGTTAATTATAATTAAATTATTTCTTCTCCTCTTTTTTCTCTCACTATTTTTTTATTTACTAACTCCGTCGAATAAAATGTGGCGGAGCGCCAAGTTTCTATATAAATTGTTTTGAGATTTCCTAGGCGAAATTTGTTTCATGTCTCGCTTTATTTCGAATATACTTTAAATAAACCACTAAGATTCGTGTTTCTCTTCAAATATTTTGCATTAAATATCCTGTGATATATTTAGAGTAAATTTTCTTTTAGTTTTAATGGTCAATTAAAATATTTCCAGACATTTCGTCTTCTTTCTCCTATAATTATTAATATACCTAAGTGAATCTTTTATAAATAGAGTGAATTACTAAAGGGAAACCAATAAAGAAAGTACCGATTTCATTTAAATTATACATTTATCAAATTTCATCTCCATATTATAATGTTCGGAGAGGTAAGTTAACGTAAATTTTCAAAAATTTCCTTCGTTAATGTTGTGTCTTTAAAATAATTCAAAAATTTTTTTCAAAATAATATTAAGTACTTCTAGCAGTTATAAATTTCGAAAACCCCATAGAAATCCTTAATTTAAAAGAAAATAAGACGTAAAAACCTATTTTCTAATAGTATGGAAGATACGTAATTTAAGGCTGTGATTGCACGTAAAAATGAAACCCAGTTTGTTTAATTACTTGTTGCTTGCTCGCTCGCCCGTTTGCTTTCTTCGTTTCTTTGCTTATAAATTGCCCTATCGCATAATTCCCTTAAAATTGTAAAGAGATGCTGAAAGATTACAAGGCGTCATAAAGTTTTTGTTACTTGATTATACCATATATAACAATATTTTCAGAAGACGTAATGGCTAAGCCATAAATTGCGAGCGTATAGTATATAATAGTCATGAGTAAGATAAAAGAATTCTTAATTTTTGACTAAAATTCCATTACTTATTAGACACAATACAACTTGTTTTTGTAACAAGTTGTATTGTGTCTAATTAATTGTTTTCAAGGACAAATAAACGTTGTTTTAATTTTAGTTGGGCGTAACTTTAATGATAAATAACGATATGGCTGAGAATTGTTAGTTTTAATATGCCATACGCCATCCTGCAATACGCCATCATTGATTTTACTTTTATCATATTTTCTAAAAACGAACTCTGGCATCTCAATCTGGCAAATTACAGAGTCACGCGAACGAGCTTGCCATTAAAACCTGACAGACAAAACACTCGTTGAGATGAAGATGTAACCCAGATGGCGGGGATGCTGTGGTTAAACAAAACAATCGGACCGCCCAAATGGTGTAAACATCCAATATTGAAATGATAGAAACTGAAGTAATGATGATGATGATATCCTCTTAGTGTCAGTGTTTATGTCTTCATAGCATGTTTATTGAAATAATTTTAATTTATGATTCGAATTAATCAAAAATTATATCGAATTACACAAATATTTTACCGCATAACCTATATCAAAATCAAAATTAATTACAACTTTCAACATTTAAAAATAAAATCAGTAAATATTTTAATATATTATTTTCCCTAAACAAATGATATACCGTTTTCCCTAAGGCACATCAACCCGTGTCATCCAATCCCTGCCCCGAGGCAGGTACCTATTTGTTAGTCCGTATATGTACGTGTTAATATAACCCCATTCACAGCGTGCAGTCTCACATGTGACATCTTCATTGTAGCCCCGCCATTCGTCACAGTCGACTAGTGTTCCTTTCCCACCTCGCCATTCGTATTCAACGAGCGTCGACTACCTCACACAATCATATTTTTGATTCAATTTCCCGGTCCCCTCCCGCCTACCGAGTCTCGTTAAGGAGGTACACATACCTGCGTAAACTCTGCTTGCCTTTATTGAAGCATGCGCGGCGAAGCGATGCGATTGTAGGTTCTACCTGGGCCCTACGGAGGTTCTAGACATTCATTAGTAGGGAACAGGTAATATAATATATGAGAAGAGAAACTGAGTTCCTTTACGCGAGTTATGTAACAGAACATATTAGTAATGGTCATACAATTATGTTTTATACTGAAAAGGTTTCCATAATAGACAAAATAGAATCCATAATTTCTGTAGACATAGGGATATTTTTAGGTAGTAACAAGTAACAAATCATAAATCCTATTTCCAGTTTAACTTGAAAAGTAATGACAATTTTATCCCAGGGATTGATGGATAAATCAAGCAATAATTTATTTTTTTTAGATCATTTAGAAGAGTAAATGTAAAAATGATCTTACTCACCTTTGCCAATATCATTCCCTTATTTAAATTGAAATAATACTTTATGGGTTTGTATTATATTTCAATTACTTGATAGTAGTTTTTCTATTAATTTTCATCCTCCGTTAGTCCATCTGCTCAGACATCAAAGGTACAAATTTAATGTAATGATAATTCTTCCTAGGTAGACGTACCAAGTGAATTCAGTGAAAATCACTTTAAGTTATGAAAACAGCAACGAAAAAAGGGAATATTTATTATTGTCGCAACATAAGGAAATACATAAACCTTTTTTAAAATAAGATAAAGTCCTTTCAATTTAGGAGAATGTTGCCTACCACTATTAGGCCAAGCCTTTTGAATTTCGAAGTGATTTTATTAGATTTCCCTAATTCCCAGGCATAAAATGAAAAGTGGATTTGAAAACTAATTTCATAGTTTGCAAGTAAACTTGAGGACAATTTTAGAGGTCTGCGCAAAAAGGAGCATTATGTAGTTCTTTTAGGTTCTGGTAGAGAGGAAACATCTTAGCTATTATTAAAAAAAAGGTTTATTAAAAAAATGGTTTTGTTACTTTGAGAAGTCACCTCAAAAATGTTACTTCCCTTCATAGATACAGATATAAGTAAAATTCACAAGAAATTTTAAATAGAGAATTAAAACTATAAATAAGAATAAATTATTGCAAAAGAAAATATGAGATGAGCGACGACCATGAATACGTATTATAAAAGTAAGAGTAACGCAGCGGAGACGCATAAAAATGATTATAGTGTGAAAGACAATGTTGTTCCAAAAAGTAAGTTATTTTAAGATTGTTTGAAAACAAATGAACAATGAGCGACAGTGGAGTAAAATTATCAAATACGAGGAAAACTGGCACTACGAGTATTCTTTGCATACTTCCGCACATGGAGAATTTAAATATTCAAGGATAGATTTGTATTGAATTATTACAAATATGAAAATTGTTTTCGCTTTGTTAATATATTACCTACAATATTTGTACGTATTTACTTCTTGAAATCTACATGGTTAACGTATAAATTTACCCAAAGCGTTAGACATACACAAGTGAATTGGTTATATAACCGTCAATCGTTCCTGGTCAACAGAACAAAAAATGATCGAGATTGAGCATGTCTCGCAATACTCCGTTGATCGGAATACCGAATTTATGTATCTATTGTCTTTCACAGGCTTCAGAAAAAATATGTATCTAGATTGCCAATAACTCTTCAATTAATTAATCCAAGACGACCAAAATAAGATTTAAAATTAAAGTACATGCTTAATATCAACAGTTTGATTTTTCCGATGTATATGCTTATAAATTTAGGGCAGGAAGGAAACATAGTATTCCTTTGGAAACTCATATCTTATGAAGGATATTTCGTATAAAAGAATAAAAAAAAAATAACTAAACATTTGCGATGAAATTTAATAATAGTTCTTCAATACATTCCACTCACCACAATTACATATTCACAGATTCGATGTGTAGGTATTATAAAAAATTATATTTCTTTATCTCGAAGTTTTAATTTAATTCTACAATATTTTTATATAACATTCAATTCCAATCGGTCTTAAACTGAAAGTGCTTTATGATTATGTGACTTATAGACAGAATATATTTATATATATATATATATATATATATATATATATATATATATATATATATATATATATATATATACATATATATATTGCTTTGCAAAAAAGGGCACTTACGATTTTTTCGATCAGTTTAAGTAAAAGTGCAAGGAAATTTTATGGGAAATTTTATGCAACACAATGAAATAAATATTATTTATTATACTAAGAATAAAAAAATTTTGGCTTGTAATTAGACATATTTGTTTTTTTTGTATTATTTTGAAATTACTCGTTTCTTCAAAAAAGCGGGAGCTTAAGTGGCGATATCCTTTATTTAACAAAACATACAAAATAAAAAAGAAAACTAGTTAGAGTGTGGCTCTCTCTTACCGAAATTTTTTGTGGCATATCCTGGGTGAGGTTCTTAATTACTTCTTTGTGGACATGCTCCCATTCGGTTATAATAACTACTTCCAGCTCTCGGATATTCTGGGAGGCTAGATGTTCAGCTCTAACACGCCATTTTAGAACGTCCCACAGATTTTCAATAGGATCGGGGTCGGAACTTCATGTCGGCCAATCTAAACGGCAAATTCCAACCTCAGTCAAGTAAACATCTACTTCGCCTGCTCAGCGTTTTTGCCCATAAAGACATCAGCAGCATTTGTAACGGCTAGTGCTGATTATGCACGAGGATTATGATTCCCTTATGATTCGTTGTGTTTCCAAAGAACCATTTTCAACAAAAGCTAAGTCTGTACGATTTCCAGAAATAATGCTTGCCCAAAACATAACTGGGCTCCGCCATAAAGCGTAATCTCTTTGAAACATACGTTTGCATAAAACTTTCCAGGTTTTCTAAGCAATTTACGACTTAATCCTTCAAGGAATAAAGAGGTTATGGTTTCATCAGAAATTAAAACCCTACTTCTTAAAACCCTCTCACATCAGTCCATGTCGCGTAATTTTGGGTAAACTTTGACCTTGGAATGCGGTGCCCATGAAGAAATTTAGAACCCCTAGCCTGTCTTCGGCTGTGTATATCAACTTCCAGAAGTTTCTTTCTGACAGTTCACTGGCTAACACTTGCAATTTTCATTTTTTCGAGATTGTTTTTGAAGTTTGTGCGATTATTGCTATTATTACCAGCGTTTTTGTTATGTCTGCCATAGTACGTTACAACATTTTACACGAAAAAGAAATTTAAACAATTTAACAACAATATCACAAATTAAATTACTTAAAGAGTTATTTTTAAATAAATAACACATCTAACCACATAACGCTAAGAAATCTTTTAATTCCGAAAGAATATGTTTAAAAGATATTTAACATTTTAAAATTTACAACGTTTTATGTTGCCTGCAGTACTCTTTAATGGGCAATAAATTTTCACAACTGCAATGATAATTTTTACGAACCCGTTTTTTTGCAAAAGGGTGTGTGTGTATTTGTGTGTGTATGTGTGTGTTTGTGTGTGTGTGTGTATGTGTATGTGTGTGTGAGCGCGCGCGCGCGTGTGTGTGTGTGTGCGTGCGTGCGTGCGTGTGTGTATGTGATAAGTAAAATAATGTATAACCACGTAAGACGTAATTGGTCCGGATTCAAGTATTTTCATAAGTGGTAGTGCCAGAAGTTTGAAGATCAGACGTTTGATCAACGCGTATGAATGATTGTATGCACTGGAATGAAAAAAGAGGAGTGTGTACCCAACCTAAAGCGCAATACACACTGAGCCCGCCAGGCCGCCGACATATATCGGCGACTTTTCGTCGGCGGTCTAGTTGGCGGCTTCACTTATTACAAGTCGGAAAATTTGGTCGGCGGCATGCCGGCGGCTTGAGATGAAAAATTGATTTGGCAGTCAGTGATTGCCGCGTGTCGATAAAGGTTGTGTGGTTGTGTCATATTATTTTGGTGGTGTATCTTCGATAATTCAGTAAATAGAAATAATCTTAAAAATGGACGATGGCAGTGATCTGTTGATAGCAGCTTGTGGAATATTTATTGCTGGATTGCTCCAAAGGGAACGAAGCTGTTGGGTTAGACCTAGTTTACTGAGTTGCAATTGTTATAGCAATCATGACAGATTAAGAGATTTGAAAGCAGAAGACTTGATTGTACAAAATCCCATACATTTTAAAACATTCATGAAATTAACCAACACCGACTTTGAATGTTTATTGAATGTTGTTGGGCCAATAATAGTCAAAAAAGATACAAATTGCAGAATTGCAATTTCGCCACAAGACAGATTAGCAATAACATTAAAATACCTGAGTACGGGCGAATCATTCATTAGCCTTTGTGACGTGTTCAAAGTATCTCCTCAAATTATTTCATACATTATCCCAGAAGTATGCCAAGCTATAATCGATGGCCTTTCAAAGTATGTAAAGGTAAAATTAAATGTTTATCTTTTTTAAATAAATCTAAATGTCAATAAATATAAATTTTAAATAGATGTATATTTTTTGTGCTGTTTTATTTAGTTCGAAGTATAATTTAGTTAATGTTCTTATTTTAGATTCCGAGAACTTCAAACGAATGGAAAAAAGTTGCAGATAGATATCTGGATAGATGGAATGTTCCTAATTGCCTTGGATCAATGGACGGAAAACACGTAAAAATTCAATGTCCACCAAGAAGTGGAAGTGAATATTTTAACTATAAAACTTATTTCAGTATTGTACTATTTGCATTAGTGGATGCAGATTACAAGTTTTTATACGCTAATGTGGGATGTCGGGGTCGCATTTCAGATGCTTTTACATTACAAACCCACATTATAAAACCTTACGATGGTAATCACACAAAAAGATCTCCCAAAAGAGTTTTCAATTATCGTATATGTCGAGGACGAAGAGTAGTTGAAAATGTGTTTGGGCAGTTAACCAGCATATTTCAAATATTCAAGAGACCTATCCAGCTATGTCCACAAGAAACTGCTATTGTGACATTGGCCTGTGTACATTTGTTCAATTATATAAAAAAAAATATACAGCGAAACGAATATGATTCTGAAAATTATAACGGAGAAATCATACCAGGTGAATGGCGCACAGTAACTCCTGAAAATAATTGTTTTGTTGTCTTGCCAAGACAGGTCAATACAAATCTGTGTCCTGAAGATACAAGGAACGAGTTGGTTGAATATTTTCTCTCCGATGTCGGAAACTGAGAATGGCAGTATGATCAATAATCAATTTAATCAAAATCTAAATTTAAAGATTTAATAAAAAACATAATAATGATAGTTATATTTTAATTTGTGTTTACTATTAATGACTCTTACTTAATCATAACATTTGAAAAGACAGATTTATTTCGTAATTAATTTTCTCATGCTAAGCTACATTTATTTCAAATTATAACAATATAATAAAGATCTTAAAGAAAGAAAATTATTTTTCATTTAGGGATTTAAAAACGTTCGCTATATCTTGGCTGCTTATACGTTCACTATTAGAACTTTCATCAAGCGCTACTGGTACCGAAGATTCAACTCCAGGAAGTTGCAGATGAGGGCTTATGTTATTGGGATATAGAGATGAAGGGTTTGTATTTGGCTGATTATCAGGATTTGTGGTGGTAAAATGCTGATGATCCGGACTCGTAACAGTAGAATATACAGATGATGAGCGGTTAAAAGAATATGCATTTAGCTGATCATTTGGAGAACCTGTACAGTACCCTGGATGACTACGGGAGCTAGAAGGTCTTGCGTAATCTGCATACCTATCTGTCTGATATCCAATTTCGGTTTCAAAAATAATGTTATGAATTCGATGTTTTAGTATTGCATTTGTTGATTTATCCATTTTTCTCAGTTTTGCTGCAATATATTCTCCAAAAGGAATGTCTTCATCTTTTTCTTGTGTTTGATTTTGTCGATCGGAGACAGATTTCATAATATTCAGAGCTTGTGAAAACATCTCAATGTTTAGATTTTTTCTGGGACATTTAATCGTGTCATCGGCAAATTAATGAGATGAATCATTTTGCTGGAGTTGTACAATACTGCTCTCGTTTGATATCTCCTGAAATTAAAATATTTTTAATCTGTTGTATTGTGTTACATTTAACACTATGGTGGGTCAGCACTTTTGAACTTGTTCTGTTCTGTACAATAAAAAATTTTGGATAAAAATAATAAATGCATTTTTACTTACAGAATCGATCGTGGCAGTAGGTATTCTTGTTTTGCAAAAAACTAAATGATTTATATGCAAACCATTTGCTCTGATAAACACAATCTGTACCGATACCCGACTTTTTTGAGTCAGTCACTTTTTTTCTCTCTACAATACTGACTTATCAAGTTTTTAACTTTTCTTTCTATTTCTGATATTTGTATTAAAATGGTTTTCTATTTCATTCAATGAGTCGAAACGCTTTGGTCGATTTTTATGATCTGGGTGTTTTGGATTCCACAATACCTCCTTCTCATGATAAAAATTAATTAACGTAAAATATTTTTCGTCGTCCCAAGTCGTTCAAAAAAATACAAGCACGTCACTACAGTTCGAGTGTTGCCGGGTAACTGAACGCAGGCGTACCCAAGCCGCCAACATGTCGGCAGGTAACACGCGCAGCCGCATGTTGCCGACATGATTCATTTCATACAGGCCGCCGGGTTGTGTCGCCGGGCTGTGTCGGCGGCCCGGTGGACTCAGTGTGTATTGCGCTTAATCTAACCAGACACGACATCTTTCTTTCTTAACCCATTTTAGTATTAATCTGTTTACATCCTGCACTTACATACTAGTTGCGCAACATTTGCTTACATATTATCTAATTCTAGTTCCTCACTTATTTTCTTTTGTGTCACTAGAATCAAGTGATTAGAGACTAGTTTTGTTTAATTTTACTCTTGTCTTGTTCTAATATCAACTTACTTTGATAAACAAACAAGTTATATAAAATAACATGATTTTGAATAAAACTTACTATTTAATTCAATTATATTAAACGTGAACATATAAACTAATCTTAAATATTGTTTGTCAAAATAAAGAAACAAAGGTTATGATCTCTGTTTCATTATGACGGTCGGGAAAATATTATTTTTATATCTAATCTCAACTTGCACAAAACACAATTTCCCAATAAAATAATTGCTTTTTGCTTCAGTGTTTGACAATTCGTTTTCCGTCACATGAAAAGCACAAATATATTCATTAAACTTAGCATTAATTTAGAATTTAATTTTCATCTATTCAAATTTTTGTGCACTTTTTTTTAATTATCAGCATTGAAATAACGGACACTAAAATCTACATTTCTTTAATGTATTCCTTACACTCTTGGACACAGTAACTAAAATTATGAAATGGAAAAACAAATTTTTGTTTGACATAAAAGCTTAAGGGACGTGGTAATAAGATAAAAATTATCACAAACCATATTAATTAAAAAGCTCTTAGAGCTCAAACTAGATACGCTTGAACTCAGTTTAATTCATATCATTTTAAGCTTCGAAAGCCGTATTGATAAATTTATAATGACGATAAATATTTCCAAGACTTCAAGACCACACGACATTTAACTTTCAGGTCGGCGATGAGAAGTTTGTGTCAACTTTCCTTGTGTATCTTGTTTAATAAGTTTACCCTCGTTTCCAAAGTGAACGAACGAGCGACATAATTACACTTAATTACAATTTAACCTTTATTTCCGGACCAACTACTCAACATAGTTATGAATTAGTGAATGATGGTTGGATCTGATAATTTGATTTTGAATTACTTACTATTAGCTACACTTGATAGACTTTATTTATTAAAAATTTTAAATTTCCGGTTTATTTTGTAATATTAACCATTCTTGAAAAAGTGATTGCTATTTCTATATTACATACTCGTTGGAGAAATCATTGAACTAAAAAAGGGATTGATTATATAATGTGAAAAATACACGACTTCGGCATACCTTTTTTCTTACTGTTAGATCAGTAATATTTTTAAATGATTTCCACATGAAACATATTAATGCTGTTCTGCATAAAATTTTAGTATAGCTATATCATTTTACCTTAGAAAAATGACCCGGAGAGAACAAAAGCAATTTTGCGATTGAATTATATTTTCTTTAAATATAATATTAAAATAAATATGATGTTAAAATTCCAATTCACCCATTAATCTACAATTCATGTTGCCGTTTTTGGTAAGAAAGTAATTTTTCCAATTCCACTTAAGTCTCTTCAAGGGTTTTTGTCGGATTGTTACAAAGTCTAGCGGAGAAAATGGTATACAAGTTCTTTAAGTAAATGCATAACGAATTTTAACGACAATATTTGCTCCTAATAAGTACTTAAAAACAAAATACTTAAAAACATATACGTGAGCTACGAAAAGGATATTTCCTGTATATAATAGATAATTAGAAAAAAAAGTCTAGCACATATTGATACATATATAAAAAAGTAATATAATTTGTCTCTTAAAATTTTTGATGCAAGTTAACCAATATATATTTAATTGAAATAACATGATGTGAAAGTTTTTCAGACTTTTCATACACAATGGTTGAAAAATTCCAAGGAAAAGAACATGTTGCATTTAATGTAGACTTTAATATTTCACAAACTGGACCAAGAAAATAATTAATGAACCATCAATTTCATTTTAAAAGATCTTTCTAGTGACATTCCTTTCGATAAGAGATGAAAAACAATTTTTTGTACCCACTTTATATTTGTTACTACAAATTGTAAGCAGACCTTATAACTCACTTTTTGCAACCACTTGTTGTATCGACTTCAAACTTTAAAAACTTTTGAAATTCTGATGATCATACAATAATAGGGATTTCAATAATGGGGATTTCTCAATATTTAACAGTAAATACATCGAGTTTGGGTTTGATTGATTAGATCTCAATGAATCCTTTGGTTAACAAAGCGTGCAGTGGCGTGCCATGGCGTGCAGTGCTTTTGGGAAGGGTAAGCTGCGAAGGGACGGACATATAAAAAAATATATTGATATACACACACGCATGCAAGCGTCTGCGCTCGTGACCACCCTTGATAGCTCTGAAATCGGCATTTAACTGTAATAGATTCAAAATGTGTCCCAATAATTGAAAGGTTCTCACTCAAAAACATTAACCCTTCACGCAATTACCCCGACTTATCGAACTATGACTTTAACCATGACCATAAAAACCTTATTCTTGCTTACCTAAAAATACAATAGTACCTATTAACATTTTTAAATTATTTGTACGAACGTATAAACGGCTTTGTATAAACGGCTAACAAAATATTTCACTGAGAAAATATAATACGTGTATTTAAAAACCGAAAGACTATTAAAATCATTCATAAAATTATTGTCGTAGGAGAACGATAACCTGACAACAAATAGATCATTATAATAACACAATGATTCTTTTTTTGTATGCAAATGTCATAAATACAGATTTTTTCAGTTTGAATATAGCTGAAGTTAGTCAAGAAGCTTCAGATTGCCCTGCGTTTATGAACTGACGCTCTAAAGTTAGGTAATCAATTTTAAATTCATATGGACCATTTCGGATTCGGTAAGTTTTTGCAATTGGATGCAAT
This sequence comes from Druceiella hillmani, assembly GCA_039881145.1. Classification (NCBI taxonomy): domain Eukaryota; kingdom Metazoa; phylum Arthropoda; class Insecta; order Lepidoptera; family Hepialidae; genus Druceiella; species Druceiella hillmani. The sequence goes on along the minus strand of JAYKKI010000021.1, from coordinate 24,707,069 downwards.
AACGTGTTAAGATCGTTATAGATCTTTACATAGAAAGCTTATTTTTTCAATACTTTGCAACGTGTTAAGATCGTTTTAGACCTTTATATAAAAAACGTAATGATATTTTAGGCAAATAGGGAAATATCAGTAGATACTTTACAGTTGTAACAGATAGATGGACTAGATAATATTAAAAAGATCCCTTTTTTCCATCCAAAAAATTAGACATATTCGTTATGTGTCTATAATTAAAGTTCAACACCAAAACAAACGAATTTGAATTCAGTGTCAAGAACACCATAAACGTCGATCGATCTGATACCATGCATTCTCCTAAAATGATCATACTTTACTAGGCATACATTTTTTAATTTTGATGATTTTTAGCAGTAACGGAGTTAGCTCACTCTCGTAACGATAGCAGACCGCGCCTCAATCCGCGCTTTTCTTATTTTGGGGCGTGTTAGTTTTTGCTTTGGCCTATTTTTTGAAAGGCCAAGTAGGATAGATAAATAACAGCTGTTATATATCTACGTATATGAAAATAAGTTTAAAAAACTGCGGAACATTTGTAATTTTGAGTGTTCTCGGCGAAAATTGCCAAAACGTAACACCAATGGGATCACTTCGGTGATTCTGTCTGTAGGGTTTTGGAACGAAAAATATTTTTCACAATGTGAGATATGACTTTTGTTCCTAAACGTTTCACAAAATTTTTAATTTGGCTCAGTCGAGACGCTCCCCACTCAGTTCTGCTCATACGCGATCTAATATGGCATTGATGCAATCAGTTTGGAACCTTTTAAGCAAAAAGTCGGAGTGCATTACTGGAAATATTTAAGTGAGGAGCATAGGTCACGGAACACTAGTTGTGCAAGTTTAGCTTGCATTTAAACGATTTTTTTATAATGACTATTAATTGGTACGAAAAAAATATATGTCCAGAATGTTTTGGAACCTTGAATAATAAATGGCACATTCACAAATAATATGCGAATAGTATAGAATTGTTTAGATCAGAAACAATTATTATTTTGAAATAAATTTATTCAACCACAAGCCAAACATTAAAAAAAACACATCCGATTTAAGAGCGATAATCGAACTTACAATATGGACGATTAAAATGATCTACGCGTGATTAATAAATTTCAACACTTTCTAATGAGCGTGTAATTTCACATCAATATTTTATATTATTTTTTTATGTATGAAAAAGGCAGTTATATTGAAACCAGTTTCATATCAATGATTTTAAAAAAGTTTTGAAAACACATACATTTAACCCATAATTCGTTTGATTATAATACATAATATTTATAAGTCATAGTTTAGTGTTTACTAACATTTTTTGTCAATTATATTAATTTGACTTGTCGATGTGGTTTGAAATTTAATTAACTCTTTAATTTTTGACAGTGTTTCTCAATGTTAAAAAAATATTACATCGAATTTATGTCATCAATCTACGACTGAAAGCCATTTATCTAAATAGTTTGTCGACAATCGAAATTACTTCAAAATCTTTATATGAGCTTTATTTTTAAACTTAAAAAATATAACCGTATTTCTCAGGATTGATCTTGTAATGGATGGAGATTAGTGACCGGTTCGAGCCGTACCTTCTTTTTTCTCTCTAAACTCTTTAGTAATCCCTGTATTCCATTATATTTCTCGTCCAAGTTCAAAGCCTTAGAGTAGATAATGCCAAGATAGTGTGCAATATACATGTATACGTTTTAAATGTGTCATTTTAAACGATGGAAATGTATTCGCCTGCCAAATCTTCATAGCAACATAAGAATTAAATTAATAATTATTTTTCTTTAACGACCTGGCAATTATATCTTCGGATCATCAAATGGATATTTAATATCTTTTGTGCAAATTCACTCAATTATTACGACGTCGATTACTATAAACTTTTATATTACTTTTATTAGAGAAAAAAAATTTCGTTTTTGTAATAATCGATGAAACTGTACGAAATATATAATGCGTAACATGTAATTAACAACAATAGACATTGTATTAGAAGAAATTAGGAATGTGAAAACCCACATTATGACCATAAGTATCAGTTTTCTAAAGACCAGTTCCTAAGTTAGTTTTCTAAATTTGAATCAAAGCATTATATTTGATATGGAATAAACGAAATAAAATAATATTATATATGAAATAATAATCCTAATTTAATATAAGTTCAAATGTTGTTAAATTCAAATTGTACTGAGCATTATTTTTCACTAATCAAGACTTTTGTCAACTTCCGCAAAATTGAAATACTGTTATATGGGGGAAATTGTTAAAAATGCTCTTAAAAATCGATGTAGTGGACTTAATACAATAGATCTTACGCCCCAATTATAGCAAAATATAAATATAAATTTTAGTGTTACAAATAATGAAGCTCAGATTTACATATATATAGAAATGTGTATATTTATATATATATATATATATGTGTGTGTGTGTGTGTGTGTGTGTGTGTGTGTGTGTGTGTGTGTATGTGTGTGTGTGTGTGCGTGTGTGCGCGCATGTGCGAGTGCGTGTGTGTGTGTGTATAGGGGGGAGTCGGCTATATCGTACCGCCGTTTAAATCGTACCACTTCTAAATTTCCCACAAAATAAATAATTACTTCAATGCTGGTAACACTAAACTGAGCTCCAGTGCCGCCAATTACCAATCAGCCAGTTGCAAATGGCGTCTGCAGGAAAGTGCGTGTGTGAGCGAAATTTTTTTTTTTGTTATATTTGATGTAAATTATCGTGGTGATTCGTAAGGATATAACTAATGATAAAGGTAATGATAAAGGTAAGCTAAGACTATATGGTCTATTGATTGTTTTGAGGTTGTATTGTAATTTTTTTTCCACAATTTTGCGACACGTTAAGAAAAGAAATAAGATTGTGGTTGACGATACAATTCAAAAAGGTAGACCTGCCGTTTTTGATCTTGATATTGAAAATAAGTTAGCTCAACACATTCTAGGACTAGAAAGACACATGTTTGGTCTAATGATAAATAACATTCATCATCTTGCATACGAAATTGCGGAAATCCACAAAATTCCGAACAACTTTAACAAAGAGAAGCGCACAGCTGATAAGGGATGGTTCTACAAATTTATAAAAAGACACCCAGAGCTTAGTGTTAGACAGCCAGAGAACATATCACTAAATAGAATAAAAGGATTTGACAAAGAAAATGTTTTCAATTTTTTTGATTTGTTAGAAAAGTTTGTTGATGAAAATAACATAGCATATTCAATGTGGATGAAAGTGGGTTTTCCACAGTTCAAAAAAAAGCTCAAAAATTGTTGGGTTAAAGGGAACAAAGCAAATCGGTGCTACCACTAGTGGAGAACGAGGTGTGAATACCACTGTTGTGTGCTGCGCTAGCGTGTCAGGCCAGTGTGTTCCACCAATGCTTATATTTAAAAGAATGAGACAAATTCCTGAACTGGCAGATGGTGCTCCTTTTGGCAGTATCGTTATTGTGTCTGAAAGTGGTTATATCAACACAACTCTTTTCGTCGAATGGTTGAAGCACTTTATAAAAAATGTAAAGCCCTCACTGAAGAACAAAGTTCTTCTGCTTCTCGATGGCCATACAACGCATTCGAAAAATATTGAAGCTTTATATTTGGCGAAAGCTCACGGAATAATTATGTTATAACGTCCAGACCATACTACAAATCGACTCTAACCTCTCGACTTTTCCTTTTTCAAACCGCTAAGTACTTATTATATCCAAAGTACAGAAAAATGGTTAAGGACAAATCCTGGGCGACAAGTAACGCAATATCAAGTGGCTAAATTGTTTTGTGAAGCTTATGAAAGGGCAGCAGTAATTGGCAATATTGTGAATGGGTTCAAGACAAGCCGATTTTGGCCAATTAATAGACTTTTCCTGAGCATATGTTTGAGGCAGCTGATAATTTACTAAATGCTAATACGTTGAATTCTAGCAATGAAAGCGTATCAGGGTTGCAAAATTTAGAGAAAATAGATGAACCCAAACAAAAAAAGAAATCTGTTGTACAAAAGGCAAATGACGAAAATAAACCTTCCATTTCTACCGCAGCTAAAATATATGTACAACCATCTACGTCGAAAACAAATACAAAATTGGACACTACATCTATAATAAAAGCAATAAAAATGTTGTCGCCACTACCTAAAGATACATTAAAGAGAAAGACCACTATTCAAAAAGCTGCCGAAATCACATGGAGTCCATATAAAAATCAACTGGAAGAAAAGACATCAAAGAAAAAGAAAATAAATGTCAAAAAAGAAAAGATTTGTAAACCTAAGAAAGACCAAAGAGTAGACAAAAAAATAAGGTATTAAAGAAGACCAAAAAACAAAAATTGTAAAAGGAAGCGATCATCTTCCACAACCACCAGCGACGACAGCGATGATAAAATTATTCTGGAATTAGATGATTCCGATACTGATTCTGATTTCGAACATATATTTGCAAAGTGCAATCGTTCTTATTACGGTAAAAAGGGTCCAAAGGTAGAATGGATCCAATGTGTTCGCTGCCATAGGTGAGTTCATGAGACATGTACCTCTAATCCAGATATCTGTGATGGTTGTCTCCAATAAAGTTACTGTATAAATTAATTGAGACAGTCATTACAAATATTTCACTTATCATTATTAGATTTTTATTTAGTTAATGTAAATGTAGCTATAGGTAATCCTATAAGTACCTATCTACTTACTTGATTGATCTCAAACGCAAATCATTAAGATATACCTATTGCTTGTCATTTAGTATATAATATAACTGTTAGTTAAGATATTATTCCTGTTTTCTAATTCTATTATTAAAGATAAATATGTTTATAACCATTTACCCTTGATTACATGTAAACATGGTTTCGTTTTGTTGATTTAGTATTTTATTAATCATGTTTTTCTTATTAATTGTAAAATATTCATTAAAGTATCTTTAAGAAATACTTTCTTCAAGATTTTTTTTGTTATTTTATCCAACGGTACGATTTAAACACCTATGATACTTAAATACTAGTGGTGCGATTAAAACAACTGGTCGGCTAAATCGTACTGACGGCAGCCCTCCGAAAAAAGTAGTGTTAAGGAACAGAAATAGAACTGATTTCGATGGACGTTGTAGCCAAAATGTTAAACTTTACTTAACATATACAATTATTACTGTAAATCTCTGACTCTCCCCCCTAACCGACTCTCCTATATATATATATATATATATATATATATATATATATATATATATATATATATATATATATATATATATATATATATATATATAATTATATATACATAAATATATATGTGGTAGTGTGTATGTAAATCTGGTCTTCATTTTTGTAATTCTGGAGGATCCGAAGAGACAATTTGAGGAATTTTGCTACGACGGGATTTGACGTAAAAAGACTCATAAAATTAAAAATTACAACGAAGTCCTCATTAGTTATATTTAGATTTATTGGGAACCGGATTACCGTAAAGAGGCACATAAAATGGAAAAACTATAGAATAACCAAAAAATAATGCTTCAACTTATGAAGTACTTAATCTCTCTGATTTTTTACACGAAGCGGAAACTGTAACCGTCAAGTTACAGTTTCCGATCATGCGAAAAAATCGTTGCGATGAGGTTGTGGTATTGAAGATGTTTACTAAGCCCCTGGACAGTGCCCCCTCTAAATATCTCTTTTTTCAAAAACTAAATGTTAAAAATAGACTATCGTCGACTGTACCGAAACGAATATTTAAGTTTTAGTCACATCATGTACGAAGGTGGAGTCCCCTGGAGTGGTTAGTAGTTCAGGGTTAGATAGAAGATAAAAATTACGTTGCTTCATAAGATGACGAAACCTCTTAAAAGTGTTGATACATCGTACGGTTGAGTGTTTCCATAAAACAAGAAAGAGAGCCGAGTGGAGATGCACGGTGGAAAGAGTTGTCAATTTTCATTATATTATAATTAGGTGAACCTTAATATTATAATGAAATAAAATAAAGCTAAGTTAATCGAAATATTAACATTTCAATTTCTCGTTATGGCCACATTGTAAATAAAAGTAAGTCACGGCGGACTTTCGTATTTTATCGGGCTTTTCTTACATCGGCCAGGGTTCTTAAAATTACGGAAATGTTAATTACATAAATATACTTCATTCCATTTTAAATGACAATGTTTGCAAACAAAGCGAAATAACAGTTCAAGGGTTCTAAACCTCTTTATTATATTTACATTAGTAATGTAATATGGATATATTGCAATTTGGGTTCAAAAAATGTGATTTATGATTGGTCTATATTTACTCTGTTTTCTTACATTTAATTTCAGTTTTCTTATAATAAGGATTTATTACTATTTGGGTTCAAGAAATATAATTTATTCTTGTTATACATTTACGCTATGTAAAAAATGCTTAATTTATTTTAATGAAATTTTTTGGTACACATTTACGTTGTGTAATATAATGCAAACGTTCGTATAAAATATCCAATATTGATATTTAAGTTTTTCTAATGTTATATTTTAAATACATCTGACATTAAAAGTAATCATCGAAAACCTACAATCAAATAATAGCAAAACTTAACTATAAACTATGAAAAATATGTATTCTACGTTTCAAAATAATACTAAAAACGCCAAATATACTTTCACATATAAGTATATTTATCACATAGCATCAATGACCTGTCTCGTTTACTTCTTCAGCCTTGCTTAAGCGTCATAATGGGCAGTCAAATACAATCTACGTCAAGTTGCAGATATTTTACTTCAGTGCATTATAAAGTAAATATTGTGTAATAAGTATTGTGTAATATTTGTTTATAGACTTCGCAGGTGTGGAAATATAAAAAATATTTCCAAAATGTTTTATATATCTTTGAATTTCCCATAATCGACAGCTGGGGCAATTTATTTTTATCTTTTAAATTTTATCGTTTTTATTGGTAAAATATCTGTGTAATATTGATAATACTATTTAGCATGACACTTTAAATAAGTTTATATAGTATTGTAGTGGTTATAGTACATGGTTTAATAAGTTTGTGGGTGAAATACATTTAGTTTTTTGCATAATCGTCCAATGATTAAATATTTGTTTGTGCCAACCATATTTTAACTTTAAAATTGTTTTGTTTACAAACATTCTCTTTTAGAACGAAATGGAGTATAGTAACGAATATATGGGTTTAAATTACGTCATTACGTAACTAAATTGGTATTATTAAAAAAAATTGTTTATAGTCTTAAGGAAGAAATAAATTAAAGTCAGGTTAAAATACTCAGGTATATTAGTATTTTTATTAAAGATTTATATATTTTGCTTCTGTAAATATGATCGCATAAACGATGAGGCATTCAATGTTTTTGAAACGTTAAGGACCTTTTCAGTTTGTTGTAAAAATATCCAGGGGAATAAAAACCTCGCTCAGTTTCAACGGTTGTAGGGGGTATTCACAATAAATAATTGTAAGAATTTCTTAGGTAGACTGCGTACGCCGCCAGCAGCACTGTCATAAATGCACATTTAGAATCTAGATCTGTGTTTTCTCTAGAGGAATCTTGGTTTTCTGCAGCTTAGTGTATCTCTTTTTCCAACACTATTTTTAACTCTTTTTTACGTTTACGTTGTGATATTTCACTCTTCATCTCCATTATGATACTTGTGGTTACAGCTTCCATTTGGGGTTGTTCCAGATATCGTCGTGAACTTTCTTGTGCTTGTTTACATTTCTGCTTTAATAATAACTATACAGTATATGTCTGATTTCATCTGACAATGGTTTTTCGAATGTTTTTGTAGCTGTGATTGCGAAAAATTCTTCTCGTAATGCAAATATAGTAGAACACCAGATGTAATTGTTTGTCTTTCTTGTATTCACTCTCTGAGAGGTAAAGCAAATTATTCACTGAAATCGTTTGATTGAAGATCTAGTTTATTAAACATGAAACGTGATGAAGGGTCCACTTTTAATAAACTTGAATCACAACGACACAAAACATCACTGTTTTTTTTAATACATCTAAACTACGATGAACATAAAATGGTCTTCAATTTCTTTATCTGTAAATTTCAGATTGTTGTTCAAATCTAGTAAAGCATGTTTTAATTAAAAAAAATCGGCCAACCATATCTGATAAGCTACCTCATCTCGTTTTGCAGTCTAATATCTGATCTATGTTTTTAACGTAATTTTCTAAGGTGTTTTTTTCTAATATGACATTTTTCAAGGTCAATTTATAAAAAGATGTAACCACTCCTCTTACATTTTTAATTATATTTCTATATAAAAAGTCTGAGTCTTGTATTTGATATTTCTATATAAAAATTTAGAGTCGTCTAAAAAATCTATCATCAGTTTCTTCATTTTCTTCTTCAGCATCAACATATTCGATTCCAGTTTCAGTGTGTATACTTGAAGTTTTCTGGCTTTTATACCATACAGCACAGCAAGTTGTATTCCATGGGCATAAAACGGTTGATGGTGGTCGTCAAAATTCTTACCCATTTTAACCATTGCACTGACTCCGTTTGTAGTAAACGAAATTACATCGTCGAGATTGGGCTCAAGGCTCAAAAATATTGTTCTAATTATAATTGAACAGCTACATCAAATATTGAACCTCAATAGCCCCAAAATTTGTACTTGCTTTGATCTAACTCTTTTTTTAATGTTTTTATTTAAATACCTTTTTTTCGGCTGGAAGTCCATTCTTTAAAAATTGTAGCAAATTTGGAATTTTGGAATTTAATTTCTTTAAATAATTTTATCGATATCTCCATTCTAAAACTATCTTAGCTACAGTTGTAGGAGATTTTGGTTAATCACAGCCAGACTATTTAAACAGATATCTTAAGTCTTCAGAAGTAGAAAATTTAATTAATAGAATTTTATGTAGTGCTATCATTCTGGTCAAACGGGCATTCATTGAGAACACATTTGAATAGTAATCGGTAAGTTTAGTTTTCGTTGCTGAAGGTTAATTTCTAGTGTTTCTGACTTGATCCTGAGCAATTTTAGCAATAGTAGTAGTTGAAGTAGTGGCTCTTTCCGCGTCTTACTCTAGCAGTTCACTAATATGATTAGCACCCATGTGGGTATGTAAAGCTAAATTTGAACCACAAGAAGTTTTTAACACTTTTCTTCATATTTGCATTTGACATTTGTGCCTTATCTTCACTGAAGAAATGTTTCTAAATTAAAGATTAACGGCGTTTGTATAAAAACTTCTTCCTATACAGGTTCTCTTTCTTGATGAAAACCTGTATAGGAAGAAAATTGAGCTCATTAAAAGCTTTTAAAATATTACATTGATTATGCTGAAGGAACCCACATATTAATTACCAAATTATATTTAACTATGCAATTTATTAATAATATAAACAATAGTTTTTTTATCGAAATCAATCTTGTATTATTAGAAAATTTCTAATATTTTTAAAACTTACTCAATTCAAAGGTATTAAAAAGTATTCTCTGTTTTATTTTATTTCATTATTACACTCAAACAAATGTAACTTTTTTAGGTGTAAATTTAATAATTTGTTTGGATGGTATAAAATTGCTATATAAAATAAACAAGTTAGCTTGTATGTAAACAAAAGAGTTTAAACACAGATAGAGTCAAACATGTAGTCCATCGATTTATAATTTATTTAAATATTCGCAAAAATGGAAAATAGTTTCACAATCACAAATCACAACAAACACTAAAAGGAAAATCTTTTACTGGACTAGAGCTGGTTGACTGAGTTAATATGAATTTTATTATAGAAGATCGAGCAATGAACAAGACTTTCTTCTAAATTTTAAAGCAATACTCGTGGACTTCTCCAAAGCGACTTAACCGCACTGCATCGCAATTTGCGGGATTCCCTTAAATTAGGTCATTAGACAATATTGTATTTTATTTGAAAGAGTTAATTTTCGCGTAGTATTCACCGTGCTCTACGTGAAGTATCGGAATTTAAATTAAATAACGGGTAAACGGGCAACGCAAGTAGATAGTACAGACAGAGAGTGTTGCCCGATATTTTCAAAGATGTTACATCACAACCTATAATGTAACGTAAATCGGTGCTTGATTGGTATGTTATTTTTATTGTTTAAGTCAATACACATATTTGTGTAATTACCGAATTTTACATATTTATAAAAAGATCAAAATCAGTCAGCAATTACGTAATTGCGAAACTACGTAATACGAGCTCTACTCCTGGAAAAGTTTAACGAAATATTACTTATGTAATTCAATGAGAGTAAAGAAGCAAGACATTATTATATTATTTATTATTCTGAATAATTTAATAACACCGTACCGAACACCATCGCAAAATCAATCTATATAAAGCTCCATAATGAACTAAACTACAATATTCTAGTAATTGCTTAGCGTTCTAATTATTTTCATCATTATTTTCAAAATTGTTCAAAAATATTATCCTCAAATAACTTAATATTATCCTCAAATATTCGATTGCTCAAATAATACAATTAATTACTATTTATGGAACTAATGTTTTCATGCTATGACGATACTTCAATTATTAGACTCGAAACAAATTTTGTTGTCTTTTTGTTCTACCAATGTCGTTTTATTTTTATACTATCTTATCGCTTGCCTGTGGAATGAAAAATTTTAAAAATTTACACAAAAGCTAAAATTTAAATGTCAAAAAGCATTTTGTTAGTACGCGAGAAGGGATAAACAAAAGAGTGAAAATGCATTTTAAAACAGGCTCGCTCTGAAATTGGGTCGCCAGTGAGTTTCCGTGTTGCCTGAGCTTTTCATTCGGCACTCTACTTTTCATCGAGCTTCGTAACGAGTTTTCCCATCGGTGATTTTGATTCCGATTGCACTAATACCAGGTTGTGAAAGGTTGGCATTCGATTGATCGTCGTAGCTTATGAGTGTAATAGTGGCCCTTAGTAGGTATTTTTATACTATTCGTCATTTAGGCATTTTAGTGTAAATGTTCAAGATTTATCAGTTATATGACGGTGTTTGTTAAGTAAATTTCTTGTTAACTTGTAAGTTTGTTTATTACTTTACCATGAAAAAAATAGGAAATAAACAAAATACAACTTAAAAAGTTGTATTTTGTTAATAAATGCCTTTCAGTTAATAAATGTCAATCTGCAACAAATTTCGTAATCCACCGCCAATTTTGTCGGCTTATTTACATATGACCGAGCTTACTTAAGAATCATAACGTAATATTACCCATTTTCCAACTTATAATAATCCATATGATACCTAAATGGCACGGTGGCCGAAGAGATTTTGAAAGTTTTCACTCTGGAATGATAAATTTTTTTTACTGATGACTCTTTTTTCATTAACGGCAATCATTATTAGGTAATTTTGATTATCATAAGCTTGCAATCAAGGAAGCTTCTAAAATACACAATGAATACTCTGACTTATTTACAGGACTAACACTTCTAAACTTTTATTTCATTACGAAGCATTTTTCATTTTAAAGAAAAGCAAATTTTAACGCTGAAATTCCTTAATATTTTTAGACGGAAATTTTAATTTATTAAATTTTAAATATTATAGGGACTCGTTAACTTGTATATTCCTAACATATACATTTTTTCCATTATTTAGTAAGTACTTAGAGATATTCGTTAAAAACTTTAAGTACTTCTTGTTCATAATTCTAGAAACTTAAAGCTATGGGTAATTAATACCATGCTTATTACACAGTAATTAAAATCAGACATAAATACACGTGAGCTATCTAGATTAATAACTACCCTTAAATTTCAATTATGGTTACGTGAAATTTAATTCTGGTCTATTAATTAAAATTTTCAATAACAATAGATTAAGTAAAAAAAATTCAACATGTTTTGGGAAGAAAATATGTATGAAGAAATATCTCATAATTTTTTGCCACAGTTGCTGGACATGAATATACATTTGAAAATGTTATAACGAATTCCAATTTAAACTGATATGAATAATATTCGTCGGTACAAATAAGTGAAATGTATGGAGAAGAAAATTCATTTTATGAAAAAGTACGAAACAAAATGAGAGGCGACAAAAATCCACTTCTCCTACACCTGTCTCTCGTTACGCGTCCCACGTCATAAAAGCTAACGTTTCGATGTCGATACGCGGATATGGCTCGTGGGTCTCGCCTTTCCCGTCTCAATGATTATTCGGGAATACGCAAATATATAAGGAGATAGTCACTCTGCGTTACTCCAGGTAGTGACTTTAGTAAGCTTATGCTGGTAACAGGCTCACCTAGAGTACATAGATGTACCAGAAACTTAGGGCTTCATTAAGGACTATTATTCCGTTATACTATCGAATAGTTATTTCATCGTGATTTCGAAAATGTGAAATACTCTAATAGACAAATATTGATAAAATTTACACCGAAACTATATAAACTACATAAAAACTTTGGTGTTTATGAAACATTAGACGGTACTATTAAAACTTAAAATATAGTAGAAACAAGAAATAAAAACTTGTGGGAAAACTAAATTACTTCACTGCGCAATTTTGTTATTATTCTTTTTTAATCAATATGTATATTCCTCACTTAATTTTAAGAATACGAGCTAAAGATGTCTTTGATAATATTTATTTCTAGTAATTCTATTGCGATTTATATGAATCAAAATTGCTTTGTCTGTGAAATTGGAAAGGTTCAAACTATAATATACCAAAATAAACCTAGAAATACAACCACAGATCATACCTACCATATGATAAATTACATCTAGTCGAGAACTGATACCGGAGCAAGATAATGAAAACTAAAGACAGAACAATATAATTAATATTGATAACGGAACAAGATAATAAAAATTTAGGAGCCGAAATCCGAAGAACCAATAGATTGAAAGCTAGATAAACAAGTTATATCAAATAAGTTACTAGAGGATACTAGAGTCGTAAGGCTGCCAGTAGCAGCAGATGAAATATTTAGGAGAGTCTTATGTTCATTAACAAACGAATTTGTCTTATGCTCATCACCAGAATGAGCTGATAATGTTGATCATGATCTATTACCAACAAATTATCAGAACCTCAGGAATAGGTAGATAAATGTAATTAAAACGTGACATTAATTTAAGTCTAAAAATATTGAGAAAGTTAAATAATTGCACGTTATTACTCGTGTATACTATAAAGAGCTTGTATTATTATATAATTAAACTTGTTATCAATGAGCTACAAGAATAATTCTTGGTTTAATGTTTTGTGTTTAACAAAAGAAAAAAATAGTATACACCATATTTTCTCAAATATTATCACTCATACAAAATAAATTATGACCCAGCTTATATTCGGGATACAACTCGAAAATCGAATATAAATGTAAAGGATTAAAATAAACAAAATATTTTAATAAAATGACAGTGAAACTGCGTCCTAAACTGTACAGTGGTACTCGTAAGCTGAGGCGGAGAAGACGATGAAGTCCACGAAATCCCTTGTTCGTTCGTATTGAGTCAGATATTCTTGCTTAAAAATATATTACGCTACGTGACAATCCAAATATTACGCAGATTTTTGCAAAGATAGATTTTTGTAGTGTTTCTCATTACAACATGAAGATTGTGAGCTTCGTAATCAAATCAATTTGAGATGCTTAAAAATAATTGAAAACCGTTTCATTGTGAAGCTGATTCTTCTTTTAACTAAAAATAACTTTGAAAGTATACAACATTTTTGTTAAAATTTTACATACATCGAGTAAATGGTATAGGCAGTCATATATTTTATTAGCAACAGTTTATGTATAAAATTTGCTACAAGAATTGAGCAGTTAAGTGCTACACGTTTCGTATCACACGTGAAATTACAGCATTTAAACATATGAAAATAAGTTCCCACTGCAGAGTTCATCTCGATGTGAAGCACTGAAATAGCCATGGTCGAGTGCGGCAGATGTAGTGCAACAACGTAGTCTGTATTCCAAGGACGGAACATAATTAATTAAGATGTTTATTTAGTAACAGTTCTAAGAATATTCTGAGGAGTGTTTGAAAAGACATAACATAAATATTTTGATGAAAGTCATCTAGCAGTAAATAGGAAAACAATTTAGTACATTAAATAAAGACAAATATCGGAATGTAATCTTTTATGATACTTAAAAGTTTTTCAAAGACACTATTGACCAGATATGAGTTTTATGTTGGTTGAAAAAAAAAATCTGATTCTACGTTTGCTAAATAATTTTTCTGTTTACAATTACATCCGGGAAAAACTATTTATAGATTTAAAGAAACAAAGTTTCAGATAAACGTTATTTCTTATACATATTTAATTTTTTTTTAAATATTAAAAGAAAAAAAGCAATGTTTCCAGAAACAATGTATTATTCATTCACTTTCTATATTTTAATGAAAAAAAAACAATCATTAGCGGACTGATGGATATCCAAGAGCACAACATCAATCAAATTTATTTAAAAATGAAGCCGCTAAAACACTATATGTAAAAAGATAAATATTTTTTTAAAAATTTCTTTTCATAAACCCAAGGAGAATTATATAATACGATTTATATAGTGACATCGCATCTTTTCTATACACTCTTTTTCGAAAGCCACAATAAGTGACTACTTCATACCGCTTTACCTTTTTATTATTAATCAATTGAAAGACGTCTCCTAAAAAACCAACCAAGGCACATCATTTACTTCATACTTTAAAAAAGCGATTAAGGATATATTTATAAAAGATGAAACTTTACAATAGTTATGCGTACTTAATTTTTTTTTTAATTTCTGAAGACGTTATTAACATAATTTCTTATTAAGTATAAAGCTTAATGAATGAATGAAGTGGCACCGCCAATAGTCAAATAAATGTACATTGCCTATAATCTGGGCTTCTATATATTATGTGCTCATATTATGCCACTCGAAAATTATATTTTATAGATATATATTTCCAGCGGTTGCCTATATGTATTTTGTATGCGAATCATATTAATTTCATAGGGTGCAGAATGATAAGGCATAATATCACACGAAATGTACGTAATGAGCAATAATGATTTAAGTGAAGAGAATTCACGTGGTCTGGTGCATTTTTGAGTTAAACTTTAAAAATAAGGTAAAATAGTAGTAATTAAATAATATATAAATTATTGTAGATAATATGAAATTGTCGAAGATAATTCAATGGTATATATTGGTAATTATTATATATATATATATATATATATATATATATATATATATATATGTATATATATATATATATATATATATATATATATATATATATATAATTGTTAAATAAATAATCGATCTAAACAAAATTCTTCTCTGGTCCTTTTTTGCCCGGGTAACGCCTAGACCGACAGCTACACGCAGACAAGTACGATTCGTCGGTTAAGGAAAGTACGTTATTTTAAAGTTAATGAAAATAGAGTACAACACATTAAAAGATTAATGAAGGATACTTAAATTAAAAAGAAAAAAAAAATTAATGAGTATTGTAGAGCAGTTAATTTATTTCTTATTTCGGTAACTTTGAATATTTTACTACTAATTATTGTATTTGTCATACTTTTTAACGGAATGAAAAAATATAAGTTTCAACTTTTGGTATTTAAATAAATAATAGACCAAACTCTATTTCTCGTATAAAAGAGAATTACCGTCGTAAAAATTCGAAACGATGCTATGAATCGTATCTTCGAATTGTGACTTTTTTTAAGAAAAATAAAAATATTTACATAAATATTATAGCTATAAAAAGTACAAAAATATATACACACATTTTGTAACAAAAAATAATTTAAATTAGAGAACAAATTTTATAAAATTGATTACGTACTATGGATTAAATATATATATATATATATATACATATATATATAACGAAAACTCTTTTAATTTTTACATACTTTATTAAACTACCTATGTAAAAATTACGAATTTAATTTTAGTATATAAATGACACAAGGAAATATATGGCAATCAAAATTAAGGAACCCAACTTTAAACGTATCACGAAAAAATTGTTTTATGTTGCTTTAGTATATATCATAAAAAACTTGTTATATGTTTTATTATTTGACCTGTATAACAATTCACACACGTATTTTGAAGATAGTTCTAGTATTTAATTTCGTAAATTTATCAAACAATTTCTAATTATGGCTTTAATTTGGATCTTCGTAAATGCTAAAATGTCGACTACTTTAATTTAGATTTTCATAATGCTAAAATGTATGTACATAAATGCTAAAATGACTGTACACTTTTGCTGTATTAATAACGCTCTCCGTGGTTGTGCAAGTTTAGAGGCGTTGTTTGACTATTGAATGATATTTTAATGATTAATTTATAAAAATTAATCATTGTAATACCAGTTTTTTTTCATTTTAATTATATTTTTGTATTGGTTTTCATAAACGCCGATATAAAAATATAATTAAACTTGAATAACTTTATCGGTGTGTTGATTATGCGTACTCTAACTGCTTTACTTTAGAGGAATATATTTGCCAATTTGTAAAATAAGGTAAAAATTTCATAAATATGAATGAAATTGAATACAGATTCCACACAACCCCTACCTGGGAAGAGAAAATTACGAATGTTGAATCTCTAATGGGATTCATAAATTAAATTGGTTTCAGAAACGGTCTCCTAATTGAAGCGCACAACACCCCTCACACTGGCCGTAATCCAAATGGCACATTAAACATTCAAGAAGAGCCCGTCAAAATCTCACAATTCGCACGTACTCGTATCGCGAGATTACATTTTCATTTTAATGGACAGCAAGTACTTATATCGTTTCACGCGTGTTTTCATTACCGGAAATGGTGAAATGCGACGTCGCTCCAGCGCATAATGGAGCTGTTGCGACGAAATGCGGTGGGTGCAGCAATGGTGAATGCAGCTTTTGAAAAAGTAGCGACGATGGGTCTCCTTATTTTTTTTAATGAAAGTTACTTTTACGGAAAATACTAGATATTTTATAATTGTCGTGTACAAAATATTTTGATAAATTAAATGTTTTTAATTGGGTTTACATGTGATTTGTCAATAAAATGTTTTGCTATATTAGGCTTTTAATTCAATATTGGTAATATTCTGTTTATTAAAAGGATAAAATTATATTATATTACCGATATAACTTTAAATCTAAGTTTCAATTTTATTTAATCAGAACATTTTCAAAATATTAAATTAAAAAGGTTTTCTTTTAATAGTCTAATACATGAAAGTCGTATTTTAACAAATACAAATTTAACAGTACCTGTTCTTTTTCGGAAATAAATTATCAGAAAAATATAATCAAAATAAATAAAACACCAAAATCCAAACTTTACTTTCCGGGTAGAAGCGGGTAAATATTATATTTCGTTAACACATTTTTATTGACGAGAGAAATCTATGTATAGACCATTAATATTATACTTTTTTAATTTAATACGCATTTCTAATTTCAAAGTAGTAGTTAAGGTACATAAACAGCAAAAAGAATATATAAAAGGGCGAACTGCCATAGTTAATCAAGCCCACTTGTAAATAAACTATGAATACATTAACGGCCGTGTTGGGTACAAGATAAAAATGATATTTATAAATTAAATCAAAGCGTATGAATGCAAAAGGAATAATGATTTGTACGTATGGACCTTTAAATGGGGGATTTCAAAATTCCTTAATTTTTGACGATATTCATAATAAATTACAATTTCAATACACAAAAATAAATACAATTTATTACATAAGGACTTAATATTGGCATTTCAAAACAAAAAATTATCGTATTTTAATTTTATATTAAACAATTATCGTACGTTAAGAAAATGCATTCGATATATTTGCAAAGCAGTTTTTTATTTTCGCAAATATTTTGGGTTTCAGATATTTATACCACGGGTTTCATGCATGCCACAAATGTTATCGATATGATCGAAAAATGAGCGTGGACATTTTTTGGTGTACAAATCATTTTTGCCCGCTGTGAAATGAAGAGGATTCCTTTCAGAATTCCTTTAAAAAATTATTAAATATATTATAATTTTCATAAAATGAAATATTAATCAATTTAAAAAAAATTAATATCAGATGAAAATTGGACAGCAACACACGTAGTGATGTCATATTAAAATAAAAACATTAATATCAGATGAAAATTGGACAGCAACACACGTAGTGATGT
This sequence comes from Druceiella hillmani, assembly GCA_039881145.1. Lineage (NCBI taxonomy): Eukaryota > Metazoa > Arthropoda > Insecta > Lepidoptera > Hepialidae > Druceiella > Druceiella hillmani. The sequence continues at coordinate 24,688,886 of JAYKKI010000021.1, read as the reverse complement.
CATATTAAATGAAAATGTTATCTGTTTTATTGAATAGGAAAAATAAACAAAACAAGTTAAACTTGTGCGAATCGCAAATTTTCCTGGATAAAATACAAAACTCTGAACGTTCATAATAAATAAAATAGGAAAGTAATATGAACAGAAGATTAAGATCAAGGTGCATGCACATACTCACGCGCGTACGAATGCTTGAATGCATGCGCGTACGCACGCATGCATGAATGCGTGCGCGTGCGCGTACCTATGTAGAGGTTTAAATAGAAAAAAATCTAATTGAATAAAGTGTAATAAATACTTTAAAAGCTTAACATAAATGGATAAAGAACGATATAACATCAGTTGGAGCGGTAACCCAGATAAAAAGTTTGTACTGATAATTTGTTTATATCAGTAATATTACAAATTACTATACAGTTAGTATAACTAGATTATATATGAAAAACTTCATAATATTATCTTTTCATTATTTAAATTCAGTTCAATAATATACTTATATGGAGAGTATAAAATTATTTGAACCTGTACATATTTCCTTTCTATCATTTGCAGACGTTGTGGAATTGCACTTCCAAGTGTGACTGAAAAAACTTATAATAAATAATTTTTTCTCTATTCGATTTTTACTTTCTAGTAACGTAAGGAGAGAAGAAGATATTACATTTGATAAAAAATTTGAAGTTGAAATTCTGATTGGATTTTCAGGATAAAAACCCAAAATAAGAAATTTCTGTGTGTTTATTAACCGTACGATCGAGCTGAAAGAAATTTCACCTAAACTAAAAATTTGCTAACACAAAAATAAACTAAAAATTTGATTAAAAGCGTATAGAACGATTTTCTTCAATTTTTATATATTTTTGATATTACATAAGTTAAAAGTAGCCAATTTTCCCGAAAAAAAAACATGGTTAGATATTTTTCAAATAAAACTTAAATTATCTGTTCGTTTTTATAACGAGTACGGAACTTGGCGGAGATGCACTACACTACGATAATTGGTTGTTTATAAGCTTAATAAAACAAATAATTTATAAATTTTAAAACATTTTAAGGAAAATATAAAATTATATTGCGGCGTGGATGTACTGTTTATTAATCTCGTTTCTCCTTCTGTGATTGTCATGACTTTGTTCAGATTTATGTAGGTTATGGAAGAAAAAAAAAGAAGCTAAGAACATTGAAATACAAAAAATAACTAAAATATTAGCTAAACTTGCTATCTACATTACAAACAAATGTGTCAACCAAAAGTCAAACGATATACAATAACCTGAAACGAAAGCCAGAGGCAAGAAAAGAAGTGTCATAAATAACACCTGTTACCTGTCATTTTCGTGGCTCCATATGTCAAATTCTGTGTAGCTAGCTTTTAAAAGACCCAGGAGTAAATGTCACAACATCAGCGCTAAAGATCAGGAGTACCTGCGGCCGGCTAAAAGGACATGGCGTAGACGACACGTCTAAATGGCGTGCTATTAAGCTGTAATAAGCTTCAAGCTAGAAAGCTTTTATTTTATTAGTTAAAACAGTACATTCTTAATATTTTATGGTAGATTTTTGTAAAAGGGTGGCTGTAGAGGTAAATGTTTTGATAAACTGTTTCATGAATAGCGGGTTTTTATAACTTGATTATATGGAGATAGTTCAGTGTTCATTTGCTTGTTAAATGAAATGAATAGTCTTTATGACCTCAGTTTATGGAGAACAATAGTTATAGATTTGAGTACGTGTTATAATGGAAACCGGAAAATGTTACGTTCTAAAGAAATAAATCCAATATGTTGGTAGCGATGACGTAGCATTATAAACGAGTTTTCACTAGCTTTAGTTAAAAGTAAGAATACTCATTTTGAACCTAAACGTGTCTACTGATGAACATTCGTATATTGACAAGAAAAGAATAGAAAATGGAACGTCAATAACATAAGTTTTATAACTTTGCAATGCTCAAAGATTAATGTTTTATATTAGTTTATATTTAAATACTATAGCAGCATAATTAGAAACAATTTTTATGAATTTTGCTTCAAGAAATTATAATTATTTTATATGCTATGTTATTTTTAATATAAGCCAAAGTATGACTTTGATCGGCGAAGGAGTAGTTATCAAGTTACGTCAAACATATTTTCTCCCAAAATTCTAATTAAAGAATACTATAAAAAATATTATGTATACTGAATGGATTAAAACAAGGCTACGATAGAGATTAAAGGGACTAATGAGTAAAGATGCTGCAAAAAGTAAATGGGTTATTCGGGGTGAAGAAAAATTGATATTTAAAATAATTCATTCAACGCCAATGCATAAGCATCGGCGTGAATACAATTTCTAAAAAAATTTTCGATATTTGTGAAAAAAAAATTATGAGTATCTAATATGTCGTAAATAGTCAAAATAAAAAAGTAATTCAACTTTTAAATGTATTTTATCGATAAATGAAATTTTGGCAACTATTACGATTGACGACAAATCAAGTCTCATTATTTATATTCTTAATTACTATGTTGAATATCAAGTCTAGACAGTCAGTTTGCAAAGTCAATCACAAAAATATAGAAATTCGTTTGTCGTAATAGCGCCAGGGTAATTATTCTTAGCCTCAATTAAAGCTAACCGTATGAAAGGTCAGCAGCGAATGTCGAACTTTAACTTAATAAGCGAGAATGTAGATAGTTAATGAAACTGAAATAACAATAATCAATATTTAATTCAACATATACAAAGAAACGAATCGATAGAAAGTGGACGTAAAGAAATTTTTTTTATTATTAAAACAGATCGTAAATTCTTTTTTATATAAATTAATTTATATTTACATCTTAGCACTTATTATTTTATGTACTTTATTTATTTTACATTTTATTTGTTTGTTTTTCAGTTTGACACTAAAATGTCCTCAATTGGAAAAAATACGTAACCATCATATAGCTGCAAGTGTGTATATTATTCCTATTTAGAATATATATATACATATATATATATATATATATATATATATATATATATATATATACAATTCCTATTTAGAATTGGTACGTAATGGAGCAGAAGGTAGTCTAAACGAGTCAGGTGCATTTTACGACGTTTTTATTTTCGTGTTAAAGTTTTTAACTAAAATAATTATGATTAATATCGGTCGCGAGAAATGATTGCTTGAGACACCAAGATTAGTTCGTCAACATGTGCATATTACCTATCATATATAAAAAAATTAATATAAATAAGTTAAATATAAAAAATTTACATAAAAAAATAAATATAAAAAAAAAAAAAATATATATATATATATATATATATATATATATATATATATATATATATATATATATATATATAGTTTTCAATCATATTACTACTTTCAGGGAGAGTAGTTTTAATTCTTGAACATGGAATTGCTCATTATAGCTTTTCCCAGGTAAAAAAAAGTTGTGTAACAATAATTGTTCAAAAATTAACGATTAAAATAAAATGCAGCCATTGTTCGTTTCTTGCCCGGAAAAGCCAGGATGACAGCTAGTAAATTATGAATAGAGGCATATTTTTGCTAGATGTCCTCGAAATACGGGCAAGTTTCGGAATTGTTCAGGAATAAAAAGCATTTTTTCTGAAAATTGTTATGTGATTGAAAACTTTGATTAAAAAGCATAAGGCAGGTATTGCGTCTGTACATTTTAAATGAAGTAATTTTAATGTCTGAACCAAACATTTTGCAACTGATATTAGCCATCATAATTTCATCTAATATGAGGTATTAGACACGCAGATCGCATTCAAATACAAAAATCCTTTGTATCTAACTCAGCATATATACAAGATATACCTAACTTCATTCGAACATTCGACTACCACCGGCATATTCACACGCCCCTAATTGAACAATAGACGTGCCACGCGCGATCGATTTCAAAAGGTAAGCGGAGATACACGTCTAATATCGCATAATGTCAAGTATCGTACCTACATTCCATAATCACAAAGCCGTTTGCTCACGAGTCAATGAACAAAGACGTCGAATCAAGCATCCTGCTGTCAGTCAGCACGTTGTAGCATCGTTTGTGTATGTGGGTCGCTCTTCACTGTGTAAAGTGTATTAAATAGTTAACATATCAATATCTAAATTATAAATATAATGAATTAATATCCAGTATAGGTATAAGTAAATGTTTTCTCTTCATACGTAAACACTTTAATATAATTATATTTCGTAATAGAAATTCATTAAAATGATGAAAGAAGACATTTGACGAGGAGATAACAATTGTATTGAAAATACAATTGAAAATACAACAATGTGGGTAAATATGTGTTTATTTTTACGTAACGTATCAGTCAATATTTTTAACAATAGTAATTTAAAATGACTGTGTTCAATCGTTGTATTACGAACGCTATTAGGTTTTGTTTTTTACTTGTATGAATAAAACTACCCGTTTGTTCATTGTTTTAACAGACAAGTCGACGATGATATCCTTCAATTAAAATTATTGGAGACTGGTATGTTCTCCATTGTAGAAAACGTTTTTGCCAATTACTTTAAAGCTCAAAAATAATAAGTCACTTTGGAAATATAAAATTGCGGCATTATCAGTGTGGAGTCAGCCAGAAGTATTCCCAATTATTTTATTCAGTCCTCAGTTACCAACACTACTCGTTGCCTTTTTGATGAGAATTTGAAGACGTATCATTTGTGCGGGATCTCGGTTTTGTAATGGATGACCATCTTGTATTTCACAATTATACTAGAATTTAACATGTAACACTCTCATGACTTCTCACTTAGTTCTACTCTGTTTTCCGCAAAGTCCTTAAAATGAATGTAGTCTCAACACGAAATAACTTATGGCCTCCTATTGAATAAAGTATTAAGACATATTAAGTATTAAGACGTATTTCAGACTGGAGAAGCAAGACGACTCATACGTCCGGATGAGTCGTCTTCGACTCCGACAGGAATTGCTTTTGATTTTGAATTTTTAATTAAGTTATATAATTATCTTGGTAAACCGCCAATTTTTGGTTTAGAAACGCTTCGTGCTCCTGACTATTGAGAGGATATAGTCACATTTCGCCTGTTAGATCGCGTACGAACATTCTGCGCGCTCACCTATTTTTCGCGCGCTTACATTGATAAATACGGTACTGCGAGAGACGCCCAATCTCAAATTTTATTTTGCTCTATTAATTGCTTTAGTTTTAATAGATGTGTGTTTTCCGTTTTATTCATTGTAGACAATGATGGATAAAATAAAAAAAATGTACTTTAAAATCAATTGTACTTTTTATCTTACAAGTTGATACAACATTTGAATCAACTTGTAAGATGCATATGTTTTTTTTTAATAAATAAATAGATAAACGATGTATCAAAAATTATAAACTAAAACCTTTTTCCAACACAGATGAAGAACTACTTATTGGATTTACAAGTTTCAACAACTACGTCATGTGTGTGTGTCTATGTGCGTGCGTGCATGCGGGCGTGTGTGCAGATCAGAAACGGGATCGCCTTGAGCGCATGCGTAAACGTTTTTTAACGATAATTTGAAATATATATTCAACTAATATATAGAAAATATCATATTTCTTTTTAATATCTTCACCTCCACATACACGTAGAGTATGGACGGAAATTTGTGAAGGCGGTGTCATCGGACAGGTCTTTTAAAATTAAATTAATATTGTGTTTGTTCAGGTTTTTCGGAAATTATTTTCTTTAACCTGTGCCGACTGGCACTTGACCGATTTTGTTTTAATTAGTGGCTTTGGAAATTTCACGAACAATTGTTATGTAAAATACATAAACAATTAGATCATTTTGTTTATTTACCAGACTTTACTGAATTTAGAAACCTAAGCACGCAGATGATGGATTCTTTACTAAAGAACTATTTCTTACAGTTAACTATAATGTAACAAGTGAGAAATATTGTACATGTATATATATCAGGCACCACACAGAGAAGCAAAAGTGTAAATAGACAAAGGGATCTCTTTAACTACGAATAGAACTTGTACTACAATAGTTGGATATATATTTAGGTACATATTAAAGTATAATTCTTTAGGGTTCGCACTCGCCCCTATATTTGACAAATATTCAACTAGCATACTTTTCAGAAGCTTAAATTGTCATGAATTTCTCAAATGTGACAGGATATGGAATTGGCGCTACAATTTCATGGCAAACTTTATGTTGTCTTCTGGTGACCTAATTTTTTTCATAAAATCAAATTTATTAGTTTTGGAAATAGGAAGGAGGAAATAGGAAGGAGAAAATTAATATTTTTAATAAAATCTCTTGGACTATCTTATATAAAGTTCTGAAATAAAATATAGTTCTCTAATTCTTATAACTCACCTTATAAATTTATACCTCATACGACCGAATACAATAAAAATAACCAATTAGTATGTGTACCCATATTTCTTTAGATCCTAATTAATTCACAAAGTCAACAAAAGCGATTAAAATATATGTTATGTGAAACACTCAAAAAGTAAATTAATAAGTATTTTAACAGCCAGCCTTCATATTTTCCCAAAACTTTCCAAGTACCCCTTGCAAGTACCTAATTACTGGGAAATCGATTGAAGATACAAAGCAGATTTCCAACTTTAGCTGAATTAATGGTGAACAAGTCTCATCAATCATACTAAGTAGTGCTTTATGCGGGTACAGGGAGGTGAACATCATTACCCTACTATGGATATGGAACTTGAGAGGATCAAGGAAAACTGATCCTAAAGGTTAGCGAGAGTTTCAAACGACGTAGATTCTGTTTGAACGAATTTTGATGATACTAATTGGTCTGCGGGTAGTTATAATGTTAGCTTTGATCTTACTTCGAGAGTGCTCGTTTGTATTTTGTGGAAGGTATTAACTTGTAGGAAACACTCGTAAAGTGATTGACGTATCTTTATGAAAGATGAAAACCTTATTTTAACAGAAAATTTTCGACATGGAATTAACTGTAAAGTAGCTACGATGTAGACTTAATCGCAAAGTAGCTATGTAGTTACGATATTAAAGTAAAGCGAAGCGTGAAGGATCTTCATTAAAATATGAATTCGATGAATTTCACACAGCTTTTATTATTTCATGTCGTGGGTCATTATGTCAAATATTTTCATAAACTAGTAATTTATTTTATTACGAAAAAGTTTTGCCCAAATAGAAAGTCACTTAATCAGATATTTTATAACTTTCTTTCAAAAAAAATTACTGCAAATATGATAAATTCGATAACTGGTTTGTTTGCTAGTTTATTTGTTATCTGATGAATCCACAACAGAGCAATTAGTAGCTAGTGAATGCGATTTCGCTCGCGTAGAATATTAATACCACAAGAAAAAATTAGTACCACAAGATGACGCAATATCTGTTTCAAATCGAAAGCTCAAAACTTGCCTGATTTTGTAGAACTCAGTAGAAAGTTTAAGATAGTTTACAAATAGGTGTAATGGTAATCTCAATGGGGTAAGGACTAACCCCCTACCTAATTTGAAAATCAACATAGGCGACACACTTAAATATAAAGTATTTTAAATTACTAGGAAGTCACTTGGTAAAATAACATATCGCGAATAATAAAGCTGTAGCGAATAATTCGGACTAGACTTTGTAGTCCTGATTAATCTCCTTATTATAATTCTTCAAACACACAACGTTAACATCACTAATTTACCTATCATTAAATTCCCGATATTATAATATAACTTAGCTTATTTTACTACTAATTTTTCCTGCAGTTTCATACACTTATTCAAGTAATTAATTTAAATATTATATCTAATATGATCCGTATCAGAACATTTAAATTAGTTGCGTTAAATTCTTCTCTTTCTGTTGCTATGTTGTGCCATCTATAAAATCATTTCAATTTTATCTTTGTATAACTTAAATTGTTAATGCAGTAGATATCTGTACACTATTCACCTCGACCAAGTTCGATGTTATAGTCTCTAGCAAATCTCCCCAACAACTTGGCTTCATTTAACTGATCACTTTTTACTGTTATCTTTTTGAAGAGGAACCTGGCAATTTTTGCGGTAGTGCTTTGTTGGAGTGATAATTCCGATGAATGTTTTTAATTCAATGCATTCATATTTATGTACATGTCAATAATCACTCAAGTATCACCAACATATAGCAGACTCTAGATCACTCAGAAAGAAGAAATATGAGGTCTATATGTGGAAATACGTAACATAGCATAAATTTTCGTGCGCGAGAGTAGAATTGGTAGAAAGTAAATGTAATAATTTGTAAAGAAATAAAACATGTGAGTAAAAAATTAATTTCTTTTCCAAGATTTATTTTTAAATAGCTTTTTTTTATACTAGTAACAGTCATATATAATAAATGAAGATGAAAATATCCGCCAGTCGATAGTTTATTGACAAAGAAACATTTCTTCATTAAAGATATAAATTATGTTTATTAAAGACGTAAATTTTATGTTACTAATGGTCAAATTATGGTACCTAGTAAGCGAAAAGTATTCGTTGATAGGTTATAGGGACTGGCAATAAGTTGGTTCTGTGTAAGCGAGATCTGACTATTTTTTTTTATTTTAATTACATTAAATGAACTAACACGTAGCCACTGTCAAAAAAGGAGTTAACTTGTGGACTCTCTTTGTTCCGTTTTATTCTTCTATGAGTAATTAAAGCGATAAACACTCTACTAATGATCATCGCTATACAACTCCACAGACAGATGTTACCTACCCATGGATATCTTCATCACTGGATGTTGGTCGTGAAAATCGACGTAGCTATGAAGTTATGGTATTTCAATGGCCACAAAGACAAATCTTTAGTTCTCTCTAAGACAGAAAACGCGCAATCTCCCTCTAAGACAGAAAACGGCAGTGTGTCTATTTACCGCAAACAAATGAGTTACCGTTAAGATATCTGTATGTAAAATTGGATAGTATTACTAGTAGCCCTAATAGTTTCTTTAGTAGCTACAGAATATTTCTCGAAATATAATTGGAAAACGTGGAGTTTAAACTCAGGCACAGATTTGACAAATTTTGACAAGAGTTCGCTAAGGATTATTAAGAAATATTTACACAAATTGTATACAGCTGTTTCCCAAGTATTTATCCAGTTTAGTTAACAGAGAATCTCAAACTAGCTCACTCTCGATAACTCCTTTATGCTAAAATAATCTTTAGTTGATTTGTAGGAATCATGTGTCCATTAAAGAATTTAAAAGATTTAGTCATTTGTGTCACAAAAATGTATAATCTAACATAATAGAGTCTTATTCAGATATCTGAAATTATTTAACGATCTTCATATCTACGTCAGAATTCATAAAAACTTTACACATTAAAACTATTCAAATGAATGCGTCCCGAAAATTTATCGACATACTACAAAATGAGCAACAAGACATTAAGTATTTTTTCTATTGAGCTGTTTCGAAGATGTCAGAGAGAGAGAGAGAGAGAGAGAGAGAGATAGAGAGTAAGGGGAAGAGAGAGATAGAAAGAGAGAGAAAAGAGTGAGGTAAGAGCTAGGAGAATAAATTACGCTCGTTTAGGATTCTATAAATTCAGTTTAATGACCCCCATTACTGTAACTACTTTAACCTTATATACTGATTGAAAGAAAATATTTAATTTTAATTGCTAACAATGAAGTATAATAAGGCAGAATTAAAAGAATGAATTTCGGCCTGAAAACAATTTCATACCCTTTAAAAAGTATATTTATCATACCCGGACTATAGAACGGCAAAGTTTATTAGAGAGGTTTTGATTTCTGTTTATGGACTAAATACAAGAAGTCGGTACATAAGAACAAGGTTAAAGCCAAGATAAACTCAGTTTTTGAGCCGATATCCCAGTATTTAAGCAGTAAAAAGATTATTATAGAGTAGAATGACAGCAATTAAGTTGATATCATTTTAATTTTTATATTTATATAGGTCAAACTAATAAAATAATTAAAATAGAACCCAAATTTTACACGAGAAGCGCTATCTCAAAGAGATATCATACTATACTCAACCAAGTCAACAATTATTAACCAGGCCAGCAATTAAACATACAGGAATAATTAAATTTAAAGAGAAACATTGTATATTATATATTGTATATTATTTTAAACACTATAATCTAACATTCACGTAACAGCGAAGTGATTGGCTACCTCATCAATATATCCCAATCAATTTTTTTGCGGAATGGCCAGTCGATAAACGCTATGTAGATGTTTGTTATTACAGCCAGCTTTACTCAGTTAGAGACAGCAAGAAAGTATGAAAATGTAGGTATCGGTTTTCAAAGAACTATTTGGTATCTATCGATTTTGCTTGTCGACCCGAGCGAGAATAGCGTGCTGAACATAATTCTATTCGGAAATAGTGCTTTTGACCTTTGAAACGCCATTAAAATATTAAGAAGCTGGTCAAGCCCAAATCAATATTTTAAGGCTCTATGGAGTGTTTAGTTCGTGATAGTTTTATACTTTATTAAACATTTGAAATTTCTTGAAGTTAAGGACTGATCTCTTGTGATCCCTCTTAATGAGAAGAATGTTTATTAATTCTGAATAAATATGATTTAACCCAATAAATAAAGAAAATTGTATATAGAAACTTGGGATTAATTTTATAACTTTATTGTAAGGTTTACATGTCATTAAGTTAAAGACAAAGTTTTCGTAACTAAATGATACATGTAACGAATCGTTAGTAATAATCTTTACAGTTAAATATTTAATTCTTGAATATTTGAATATTTCTGTTGTAAATATAATTTATGATTTTAAGGAGTAATCAACACTTCGATTTTTTTTATACAGTCTGGTTACAAATACTCAAAAAAAAAGTTTGATCCCGTGGTTTTTTGTTGTTGGGTGGGGATAAATTTGTGCAATGTCTAAAGAAATATAAAAAAATATTTCATATTACTAGTACTTACAGCAGTAGTATCCAATCCTTTCCGAGCAAAAACGATATTTTTTTAAGTCTAAATATTATAGTCTAAATATATATAAACAGTTCCATCCTGCTTTTATTGAAAACGCATTCGAAGTTAGTACTTAAATATTTGTGGAGATTTTGTATCTATGACTAGCTAATACCATATAGAATTTCTCGAACAAAGGATAGTTGTTTATATAAATTTAAATCTACAAACTACTCCGATTACTTCATTCAGGCTTTTCATGATTAACCAAATATTAATTTTATTCTCCTTCAGCTCTTAAGCAACGGTGAACGACGAGGTTATTTGTGTGTGTATGTGTGTGCGTGTGTGTGTGTGCGTGCGTCCGAGCGTGCGTGCGTGGGTGTGTGTGTGTGTGTGTTACTTAAAAATACCGATTATACTTAACAAAACGTATTTCCAATTACTAAATTTACATGCAAGAAAGATCAATCCTTCTGCCACAAATATAAACTATATCAGAACCTTAATTATTAGAAGTGTTTATTATTCTCTTTATAGATTCACAAAATCTATTAAATAAACAAAGATGTATGTCATAACCAAATCATATAATAAAATGTTTCCAAAGTTTTGTTTGAGCTATCGTCTTACGAAAAAACACGAATTGTAATAAAAGTTTTCAGTCCTTTTCAGTAAGTTCATTTTTAAATTCTAAAACTGTTTCATTATTTAACATATTAATCCTCAATGATGTATGTGATATCCGTCTACTTTAGAAAAAAAACTGTCATAAACTCGTAGTTTTATAATGGTCCACTAGATGGTGTTATGTGTTTCCTTTTAATATTTTTTTTTAAATTTAATAACACATTGTTATTCAAATATTATTCACTACAGTATTATCACTATGTACCGGACACTAGGGCACTACAGAGAATGAAAGGTTAAAGACTAAATAGTATGTAATAAATGAAGAAAGTCAGAATATCTAAAAATGTGTAAAGATAAAGCATTTGTGATGATAACTTTTCCCGAGCGAAGAGTAAGCAAAATTGATAGTGCCAAAATATTTTCAACATACTTTATATTCAAACAGAGGACTTAAAACAAGATTTACGCTTTATATATTCGTAGATATAACAAACCTTTTTATAAATACTAACATCTATTATATTTTGTGACAGAACAAGCTTTTCAAGATGTGTAGAATGTGCGCAAGTCAAGGACGGTCCTCTGTAACTAATTATAGATGTCAATATCTTCGTGTTCAACTTTTTTGCTTTCTGATATGTTTTTACTATGGTAGCGTGATTATGTTTAAGTACTAAAAGCTATATATAAATAGTTGCGCCTTTTTCGACACAATTGCGAAGTTGTATTCCTACAGACAGATGTCGAACCATATAAAATATAAGGATAAAATAATTTTGTAACTTTTACATTTCATTTAGAATTATATATTCAATGAATTCTCAAATAATATTACGCTTCGTGATGAAGTATTTGGGAAGAGCATATGAAACTTAGTATAAATAGGTTGTCTCACGCTGAAAGCGGGTATATTCCTATATCAATGAGGGTTCTGACACTTCGCTTGCTCTCACGTGTAATGGGTGTATGTTTTCAGCTCTATTTTAACAAAGAGCCCTTTTTCATATTTGCTTGATGTGAAGCGAATGATGGACGGTTTTTAAACTCAAACAGTGAACGATTTCTATTAGATAGTGTCCCGATAGTAATGCAATGGTTTTACCAATAAAAATACTTGCTTATTTATTTATTTATTATGTTTAGGTTCTAATGAGTTTTATGAACTTTTGCTATGTAAGAAAACTTCCTATGTTATTGACATGTTCTGATAAGAATATAACCTAAAGAAAAGAAAACATTGTGTTAATAGAACATGTGGAAGGAAAAATAAATATAAAAAATGGATATTTGAAAGGAAACATCGCAGCAATGCTTTTCTAGTCTACTTGAATTGATGAGTTACATACATTTTACCAGTTTACAGTTTACAAAGTGGGAAGGAGTGTTCATTACAAACCATGTTTAAAATTAAGTACAGCGTCTACATAAGTCTTCGAAATGAAATCTAAGACTATGTGTATTTAAGATTAAAAAGATGAATTGTGTTGTAAATCAGAATTGGATTGTGAATGACAAAATTAATTTATATTCATTGCAGAGAGTAAATGAAGAATTTTTAATGAAAATGAGAAAATTAAGGTGTAAATGTGGATACTATTAATTTAAGATTATTTGGTAATAATAACTAAGATGAAATAGTCTTATCACCTGACTTCTTAAGAGTTCTTTTTAATTTTGGAAATATCTAAACTGTTTAAAACAACAAATGTACAACGATGACTTTATTAAAATGATTTCTTTCAAAAAGGTACTACAGGTAGGAAATTTTTCCTCATTTTCTCAAGGGGAAAATAAAATGACCGAAGTATTAAAACGAACCAAAATAATCTGTTTTACAAAAAAAACTGTAGGCTCAAATTACCACATATTAATAAAGGTCCATGCGAAGCTGATATTCTACAAAATCGTACATATCTAATTGACAAAGTAATTTACTTTTTCATATACAAGTCTATGTACTGTGTGTCGTAGCATTACAATATAACTTCCAGTTAGCGCTAAAAGTTCTTGTTGCTCTGCTTTTAAGTACTTATCTTTGCCCAAGTTTATGTTGCCAGTATCACAAAGTCAAAGACACATTTAATCCAGCGAGGAACAAACGGGAGTCTGTGAGTTTACTTCATCGTTAATAAAATTAGTCTGTACACTTTCAGCAACTGTTAAAAGAATCGCCGAAGACATATACAATTTACTTCCTCGACATTATCTTACTGATATGAACTTATTAAATATTTTGGTCAAATCGATCTAAAATATTTTGCACCGTACGATAACAATATATAAATTATACAAATATTAATTTTAATTCTTACAAATTTTAAATTTGTTATAAAAATGAGTTGCGTTGAGGTATTTCCTTGTAAAGTGATTTATATCTATTGATAATTATTTTTATGTGCCATACCATATTTTATTTATGTATGATCTCGTTTTGAAGAAAAAAGAACAATAATTAATCATTTCAAGTTAGAAGAAAATACTCTATAGTTTTATAATTCCTAATATTGTATTTGTTTTTAAAATGTTTTATTTCAATATTTCTATATATAAATGTTATTTTAACTATTTCGGTAGTTTATATTTAAACTTATTATTTGTAGTCGGCGCGTGAAGTATTAAACTTATTTTTATTTGTAGTCGAGGCGTGAAGTATTAAACTTATTAACTACTGTAAGTTACGTTACTGTAGTTGACGCATGTAGTAACGTTTAAGTCGTTAGTCAAACTATTTGTTACGCATATCATTCGATCTTTATAATTTTATAATTTTATTGCGATACATACAATATTATGAAGAAAATTTATAAACTCAAAATGAAAAGGACGAAGACTTTTGAATCTTTGATTTTTTCGTATATGCTCCCAAAGTCTGATTTCTATTAAACAATTTTAACTATAAATAAACAATTTGCATTATCGAAATAATTACGTATTTACATATTTCTTTACAATTTTGGGTCTAATATTAAAGATCCAAAAATATTTTTTGATTAAAGTGAAATTAAAATTGTATAAAAAATTTTACAAGCTAAATATTTAAACAAACCCGACCAAACAAATACGTTCGGCCCCAAATTTCCTGAAGATATCATTCAGATCATAAAATTAACTGGAATATAGTTGTATTTATAATATTTTTAATCGATTACAAACTAAAAAAAAACGGAGACCAATTTAAATGAAATTTTATATTAAATTTATCGAACTATCCACTACTACGAGTACTTTTAAAATATCTTGAAATCAGCAAACTATATTTCCTTTAGTTAAACTGATAATTTTTTTTTATTTATTCTCGAGTGTATATAATTGACTAAAAGTTCATTAAAATGACATCGGTATGTTTTTCACGATTCCGACCCTCTGCTGGTAGCAAGTATCAGAGACGAGAGCGCCTTGGCTCTTAATGACCGGCCGCCAACTATGAAATGTCATTCGCATTAATCTTCGTTGCTTAGTTAACGACTCTTGTTTAGTACTTATAACTTATATCGCTTTTTTATTCGTGTTATTTGTCGACATGGCTATAGTTAATGACCAAGCTTTTGCGTTTTATTTTTGCATGTACGAAACGATAACGTTAAGTTTTATTTATCCAAATAGGCAGAAAAGTCTCGACGTACTCAAACAAATTTTATTACGATTATGTTGGAATTTATTACAATGGTGCTCTAGAAAAACAAAGAATATTTTATATATTTTATATTTTATATATATGAATATTTAACTTTAACTGTTTATATGATTGACTTGACCTCTATTATATGGGTTCAGTATCGTAATATCAATAAAAACTATTCTAAGGAACCAGAGATATCGTTGCCTATGCATCTATTTATCTCTCTATTTATTGTAGAATAAACATTATTTACTATTATATTAAAATATAACGATAATAAAGTTTATAATGATTATAAATAGAAAAATAAGAATACATGCGGAAGATAGAAGCAAAATTTAATAACGAATTGATGTATTCTCGAGAAAAGTAGATACATTTTAAAATTATGCAGATAATCAAATGATAACAAAGATGCCTCATTTTTGTGTGTGCATTATGAAAAAAACGTTGCACGAATTTCAAGGATATTTAGCAGTTTTATACCTTATAGACTTGGTCAAAATCTGCAATAATCATGACGTTAATCCTCTTATAGGTTTAACAGTTGATTCATAGGTTATTACTTAGTTACTTAACATTGACATCAATTTTTTCAGAAATAACCACCATAATATGTGTACAATAAAACGTATTTTTATGCTCTCTTTGATACTACACTAGAAAACAGGATTTATAGAAGCTGCAATTGTTTTTAAATTTATTAATACACTTATATTACCATATTAATGATTGCAGTGTGATCACTGTCTATCAATCATTATGATATCCTCCTGCATTTACCCTGGAAGAAAAACGTATAAAGATAGTTGTCCAGTCAGCCAAAATGCTAAGATTTTAATAAGTAGAATTAACACGGAACCGAATTTTCCTAAATTAACCATATTGGCCTATTGGCAACTTATCATCGAGAAATTTTCTGCGACAGGTCACTGCGATCTTCTCTGAAATTTTACAATCCTAACTGTAATTGTAAAATTTCACTTTTACATATGTTACTTGGGTGTCATTCGTAAAATTGTCTCTTGTTCACAGTTGCGACGTTTAAAACTTATATAATATATCCCATCGTTTACAAGTCCCGACAAAGAACGTGAAAGAGTAAATATATGAGATCCTTCAAACAGGCGCGTGAGATATAGTTATTCTCCCACCGAAGAATATCTCTTTTAGAAAACAATTACGAGTACTGCTATAGACATAATATTATGGCTGAGTCACGCAATTAACGAATCCTGAATACGCGTGCATTTTGGAATTTAGTTTCTTCTAATATATTTTATTAAAATAAAATATCACTTTTACTTATGGTATTTCGTTTTAATAAAATTTGTATTAGAATCAAAAGTTTTATTCTCTATATAAAAAATGATTATTGCACCCCTTCCTTAATAATACACTCTATAGTAAATAATTATCAAAATAATTCGTTGGTTATTTAGATTAAATTTGTAAATTGTCGTAACAGTATCTATATATTATTAGGTGTAGAGAAAACTTTGTGCCCCTTTTTAAGAATATTGCTCGCACGGAGGCGTATGAGATTTGGCATAGTAGATGGAGAAGCTAAAAGTGCGTAAGTGCAGGAAGCTAAAATTTATATAAGTGTTACAAATACATTAAAAGATTCAGTGTTTGCGTTCACACTGTCAATGTCAAACATATAATAGTCTGTGGCCAAACAGTCGCACAGGGTAGAGATTGTCGCCAAAGAATTTTAAAATGTCAGATTGACTGAACGAGTTTCGAGCTGTGAATTTTGTGTGATTTCAAATGTTCCTTTTCCAGTAGTGATTGTGGAGTGGAGTGTGCGTAAAGGTAAAAAAGCGTTTATTTTATGTTTTATGTAATAGATGTATTTGTCTTATTTACTAGTGAAATACAGTTTGCTTAATATACACCTTAAATGACTTACTCTCACTTACCTATTAGTGTTCTCAATAAAGTCAGTAGTCAAAAAAACAAAAAGTCTTAGTCAAATTCAATAATAGCACAGAAATTGGAAAGATTATTTAAGCTAAAGAAAGATTATTTTTAATTATAGATGATTAGTATTTAGAAGTTCATAACAAGTTACTGCAGTACTGCGTAATCTGAACCAAGCTCTTCCCTAATCCAATAGGCTGTGTACGCGTTTTACTGCATTTTGTTTGATAATTTCTCCAGCAAACCGAGTAACACCACATTGCTTGGTTTATAAAGCACTAATCTAGTAGTTTGAAGAAAGTTACTGAAAAACATTTCGAGAATATTATTTTTTTTAATTTCTATCCCTTAAATTTTAGAGTTACAAAAAAACATTCTCAAGTACTCTTTACTGTTCCATACACATTTAAGCACTTATAAATATGTGAGGGTACACGGTATTTCTACTGAACTACTTACAAATATTAATTTTTCATAACTTAAATATATTACATATTATAATTTTCACAGGTGCATATTTCAAAGATTATGAGATGATTGCGTAATCTTCCAGTCAGATTTTACCACCTCTGTTCTTGTCATGATTATTAGTTCGATAGTTCCGAAAATAGCCGAAATGCCATATCTTTTAAAATACGCAATTTATAATCACGAAAAAAAATTTGTTGCTCAGAACAATCTCACATTATATATTCTATTTCTTTTTATTTTATATAAAATAAAAAGAAATAGAAGTCTTATATGTATATTGAAAAAAGTTAGCTATTGAAAAATATGTGGGAAAATAAGGTATAGTATTATGCGGATTTCAAATTTCGGATAGTTTCTGGGCAAGTCTGTTGTGACAGACTGATAGAGAGACGAGTGAGTGATATTATAAGGAATTCGTTTTTACTTTTGAGATACTGAACCCTATAAACTAAAATTTGCTAGAAATATAACAAACAAACAAAATTTTGTACAATTCCGGTTAAAGGTTTTAATGCTAGACCATCCAACGAATAAACAGAATTTTCGTTATCGCTGGTGCTTTAAAATTAGCTACAGTCAAAATACAATTATTATTTTCTTTACAAACAGCTTGAAAGCAAAAAAAAACTCATCTACCTAATGATATTATTTATCGACACAAAGATTCAACATAATCTGCTTTACTTGAACTTTGCCTTCGTGCGTATTATTATTTTTTTTTACCTTTTAATTACCTTTTGTCTTACATGTATGTCTAGGAAATTTATGAAAGAATATAATTTTTAAAATTTCGATTTATCATAAATTTGTCCCCTATGAATGAAAAATGTATAACAGAATAATTGTCATAAATTGCCTGTGTAACTGACCTTGAGTAGTATTGCGTCTTTGTTTAACGCTGCGCGGTTCTCATCATCAAACCTGCAATAATTAATAAAAATCACATGAAATATGGTTTATGAATTCAGTTAATTAGTTTTTTTAAAATACAAACATCAGTGACAATTTTTACTAATCACAAATGAAATGAATGTTCCTGGAAAATATACCAAATATTTTAATAAACTGTCGATTACATTTTGCGTATTAAATTTCTTTAAGACAAACAAAACTGGTGTACTTTCTTTAAGACAAACAAAACTGGTGTAACTATTTGAGTTTAGAGACTTTTTCGGAAAAGCGATTTTATAAACTAACGAATATTTACGTGTGTTTTAATAACATTTTTTTTACTTCAAAAATAACGATATTTTTTTAATTACTAATTTTTAGTTTTCATCGTTTTTTACTAATTTTTAGTTTTTAAAGTTTTTATAGCCCTTTAACGTAATTGCATATAGTGTAATTAATCTTATACTTATATTGAAATTATATCATTAAAATTTCCAAGTTGGCTTATTTAGTTTAAAGATATAAAAAACAAAAAAAATTATATTTTCTGAGAAATTTTCTATTTTGCTTATTCTTAATATTTTCATAATTTAATGAAATTTTCAAAAATAAATAACAAGTGATATTTCTAAGTTTTCCAAGAAAAGAATTTAATACATTTTCATGTGTTTGTTACACATGAAAATGTATTAAATTACCAACAAAACCATAAAAAAGCTCTAGGATTAATATGTCTTGAGAATAAAACTTGACACGTATTCAACATACCATTTTAAACCGCTATTGTTACTAGAAATTTTTTTTCTATGAGCAATACTAGGCAAAAATACGATACCCTTTTGTACAATAACCTTTTATCGTGTATGGGGTTTCGGAACCGAAGGGTCCAAAAAACCCCATTGTCCTCACTCGATGGTTTGTCTGCCGCTTTGCCTACGCCTTCGATCTTCTAAATGATTAGCGTATATGGGATCATAACGAAAATGGGATCTTTAGTACACACAAAAATGATGACAAAAATAAAATATCTTGTTCATATGTACATGTTGCAAGTCATTATAAATAAAGTTTAAGGGAGAGTGGAGTAATATATAATTTTTAATTTTTTAAAATTATGTATTACTCCACTCCATTTTTAATTTTTTTAAGTTTAATTTTAGGTTCTATAGAAACAAGTCGAATGTCTATCTTTTAAAATAAACATAGGCAATATCAATATCATCAATATTTAAAATGTACATAATTAGTAAATTTCAGACTCACCAAGAACCTAAGTTCCACTTGAGTATTTAAAAAATCGTTTAGAAAATATCCTTTTTTTCATATGAATAGTTTAAAAGAAACACTACGCATCCTTGAATGTTTTAAACCTTTATATATGCCTATGATATACATGTACGAAAACAGTTCTACCCCTACTTCAGATATTTTTCATAAGTCTCTTTTCACAACAGTATTTCTTTCCATATTACATCCCCATAATTCTTTCCCATAAATTATTCATCTTTAGCTAATTTTAAGAGAATATTTTGAAATTATTATCTTCTTACGGTATAACATGTATAAAGTATTTTCAATATCAGCAAGTTTAAACTAAATTATTATGTATAAAAATTAAATTTTAGTCAGCGTAGTTATACTAAATCACTCCTATAATTGAATAAGAAATCCTTCAACCTACGTACCTATATAAAATTATGAAAAAACTTACGATCTTAAAAATTGCATCGACTGTAAACGGAGGTGATATATAGACACTTTCTTATCAGGGTTGCTAAAAAAATACTGTCTGAAATTTATTACATAATATTTCAAAATAAGCTTAGCGCGCTTTGTTCGTGTTAAATAAATTTCGTTATAGATAACATGAAACTAAATTTATTGCCTCACTCACAAGGCTCATCTATCACTTATGGCAGTCGATGTATTTCACGAAACCGCGTTCATTATCCTCCATTTTTCAATACAAAGAAAATACATCTTAGCATCTTAGTGAGATACGTCTTTGCAATTTAAGGGGTTGGTATAAATTTTTCAACGATTCAATAAATTGAGGCCTATTACACCTACCGTGAATAGGGGATGGTGTTACCTTCTACTCAATTACTGGGTTATTTTGCTTGTTTGGGGGTTTAAAATATTTAATTAAATTATGATATAAATGTTTTTACATAACAAAATATTTATTTAAAAAAATTAAGTTATACATACGATTAGCTTTTCGCACATTTTCTTCAAAAATTCTAAATCAGAGAATTGTTTTTAAATTTTTATGCGAACATCTATAACATAATATATACGCTTTTTAAAACTGGAAACTGTGATGCTGTGATAGACAGAAGGACGGTTGGACATGATGAAATTATAAAGTGTTCTATTTCACTATGGAGTATTGAATATATTTGGCTTTAATTTTGTAGAAATTCATTATTCACAATTAAATGAAACTATAAGATTAATTGTCACTATGGAGTCCTAAAAATTAGGTCATGATGAATAAATTACTTAATAAATATAGAAAATTCCGAAATAACTCTAAATGGGCTTTTAATTAATAAGTACGCGGGAAGTTTAACGTCATAAGGAATTAGGAAGCAATTGAACGTAAAAAGAACTATAAGCAAACATCCATATCAATATGCCGAGGTATCTATTCTTTATGTGAACTGGAACGTGAGCAATATTAACACGAACATCTTTTAAAATATCTAACCCAACCAAGAACGAGATTTACTATATAATACAATTATGAAAATTTATCATAGAAGTTTCACATAAATAAAATACTATAGTTATTAAAGTGACCTTAAAACATGAAAAGTTGTTGCACGAAGGCTTCTCGCAGGATATAACAAAAGAAAAAAACTATTTTGTCACGAAGTGGATTTTGTTGTAAGCTGTATCAATTAAAAAATTCTTTAAAAGAATAATTTACTTATACTTTTTATTACATATTATATTACTTTTTATTACAAAAACTAGATTAAATTCAAAAGATGATAACAATGAAAACAATATAAGTACCTACATGGTTTTCATTATCATCATTTCTTGGTAATGTGGAAAAATGGAAATGGTAACACCGCAATATTAACACGAACGTCTTTAAAAATACAAAAAACGACAAGTTTGAAATATATCTTTATAAATAAAATAAATTAATTTTACCCATTGCAATGTCAGGTTTTATAGCGACTTTGTTTACCAATAGCGATGTCCATCATCGTCTGTCTGTAATAAAGTTTTAATATGTATATAGAGCAAACTTACATAACTTTTATAATATTTCACGTGAACCCTATAACAATATCGAAAAAACTTTTCCCTGTTGGCTGTACCATCTCGTTTTCCTTCCAGATTCCAAACTTCAACCCTAAGACATCTCACGTACACCCGCAATGACCTAGAGCTAAGTTCCTTCATAATTTACGGCTGTACATTAACATAGTTCGTAAGACTTACGTGGTACGCAATATAACTTTAGGTGTCGAGGATAATAAATTATTTGGAAAATAGGTCGTGAGCCAAGCAACTGGGTTGAGTCCATTCGATCGTACCCACGAGCAATGACAGACGACGTGAAGCGACTCCACCGGATGTTTGTCGAATAGACCAACTTCGAGATAACGGAGAAATATACTCGAATAACAAATTAAATGCCGCGCAAGATATAGTTTTCGGATAGGAATTGATCTATTATAAAGCGTGCTGGTTTTGGGTTAAGGTCGGAAGAAATTCGTATACAAATAAGTGTGATTGATGTTGTAAAATTGTTTGGAGGGTGAAGTCTGTCTTGTTTTAGAATCGTTTGGGCTGTAATAATACATTGTTGTTATGCAGATCGTGTGAGGGTTACATAATAAAGATGGTTTGCGGAAAATAGAAGACTCAACAAAAATAACTTTAGCAGAATAAACAGCGAAATAATAATGTTTAATATTTGTTTGAAAGCCAACTGCTGTAACCTTTCTCAATCGTGGTTTTGTAACCAAATTTTCTTTTTATTGAAAGAAATATTTGTGTTTTAATAATATACTTTTTATTTTAATTTTTCTTTTGATGTAGAATATGACTTGATGTTTTGATACATAGGTGTCACACTAGTTCAAGTTCGCCAGTGTCACGAAAAATGTTGTTCAAGAAAAATATTATAATTTGAAAATATTAATTACATATATATGCGATGTTGATTTAATAACGTCTTAAACACGATGTTGCATTTAATAACGTCTTAAACAAAGAGTATCTCGGGTCTTAATATTAAATTATGTATTGCTAAAAATACTTTTGCATTGTTGTCTCATGTAATTTTAACGCAATGTTTAGGTATGAACATGAGGGGAGCGACACATAATAATTTAGTTTAACTCAAGTTACACGAAAACAATGTTTGAGACTTCATTTCTCTTATGATTTTGCATTTTATTAAAGAGGTTGAAAAAATAAATCCTTAATTTGTAATTTTTATTTAAGTATCATCCTTCAAGCCGTGGAAACTTGACATAAAATAAAAATTATCCACAATAAGCACATACTAAAGCGATTGTAAAAAAAACGTTAATAAAAAGAAAGATCGAGAAATTTGGAATACTAAATTTCTGGATGGTCGTTGCCGAGCATCAACGAACTTGGCTCAAGGGAGACGCAAAGTTAATAAAGTGAATAAATGTCTGTTACAATTCTCATTCGCTTTGTGATCGTACTACGTATTAAAACTATCTCGGGAAAAGCCCGCCTAATTTTCTTTCATCGATCTAATATCACGCCCAATTTTGTGATTTCGCACAATCAAACTTCTTTTCCCAGAACAGTTAAGTTAATATATCGAGAATGTTGCACACTCCTATAGCAAACTGAATATTGCAATAAAATAAGTCTAGTTTATGTAAATTTTTGTTGTTGTCTCCTTTCTCAAGATACAAATTTAACTACAATAGCAGGCGTGAAGCATGCAGGAAGAAAAGGTGGAGTGGAAGATGACGCCTATCATCACCTGATCCTGGTAAATCTTGCCCTATGTTGTTAACAATGAAGCGAGGATGTGGAAAGTCATTTTCCATTTGATTGACGACGGTCGAGCAAGACCTGAAAAATTCCAACTTGACACCAATACAACAGTAAATCGTGCCCAATAGAAGAGAATGATAAAGAAGAGCGACTCCAAGTAAATGGAAAAAAAGGGTCTAAGGTAGTAAAAGTAGATTCTAGTTCTCAATATTTCCTTTTTCGCTTTCCTCCGGCAGCATATAATATGTAGCACATAACTTAGATATGGCAATCTTACATTATAATTTTTTTATTAAAAATTCAATTAACGAATGTATATACAATTATTATGTGAAGCTACTAACATGTCAATATCGGTTCGTCTGGATAGTCGTAACCAACTAGCAACTGACTAACTGAACGTAAGACGTGTTCCAGGATATCCGCATTTGTTTGACTGATTAAAGCATCGTTATTTTTATTATTAAAAAGAATACACGTATGCAATAAATCAATACACAATTTATTCATATACACACATACATAAATACTCTCGCGACATAAGTTGATAATACGTATACACACACACACACGCACGCACGCACGTACGCACTCACGCACGCACGCACGCACGCACGCACACACACACACACACACGCTTAATTGTTTGATCAATTCTAAATTAAACTGCCAAAATAAGTGTTAAAAACTTAGTAGTAATATTTATTTATAAGCCAAACGACAATGGGATATTTATATTCCTTTACGGTAGCAACAATACCCAAATGCATATTTTCTTTATGGTAATGTTACCCACATTTATGTAACATAATGGGTTTCATTTGCGACTGCACGGTCACGTTCGCTGATATATTTGAATAATTTATATTGTGTTATCGCAATGAATTAATCTCTATGGTTCGAAACCGATTATTATTTTGTCGTTACAGTAACTCAAAATGACGCTTATATGTAAATTTATTGCTCTGTACTATCTGCGTTCTCTACCTCTTTGAAATCTCGCATGGTTCTTTCAAATGAAACCAAATGTTGTAAATTCCCAAAGTAAATACTAATAACACTTAGAATTGTAACAAAGATTGAATAACGCGTATATTAAATAAATATACTCCTAAATAAATTTATTACGTATATGTTTCTTTTATAGAAACGCAAAATTAATAAATTCGTTATATATCTATTATTTATATTTAGCGATATGGTCGACACGATATAACGATAAAGGATTTCAGAAGCCATTGAAACTATTATTGCTTCTAAATCGCAGTGGCTATAAGCTTAAAAACTACGTTCCTTATAAGTTCGTATTGACCATAGGTATATTTATCTATTCTGCTATTCAAATATCAATTATTATAAGGGAATTAATAAGGTTTGCAAACAAAAACTTCGCGAAATGGTTTTAAAAAAATATCCGGGGGCATGTTTATTCCGATGCATATTGAACTTATGGTACATATTCAAGTACGTGGGTCTTAATTATTTGTTTATTTTATAGAAACTCAAAATTAATTCATTATATATCTATTATTTCTAGTTAGCGATATGGTCGACAAGATATAACGATAATGGATTTCAGAATCCATTGAAATTATTATTGCTTCCATATCGCCGTGGCTATAAGCTTATGTGTTATTCATATTTATTATTCATATTCACGTCTGTGTGTGTGTGAGTGAGTGTTTTATATATTATCAGTACATTTTAATTAAATATGCTATGCCTAAACGTATATAAACATGCGTGGACCATCTTTAAACCAGCAAAGGTATTTAGATACTTACATACGGTCTTATGATTAAATTGTAATTAAGCACATCAGCATATTGCCACGTAGCTAAAGTCGAGGTCATTACATTTTAGTAACGAAGTAGAGTCCGGTAATAAAGAAACACGACCTACACTCAATAAATTATTAATATTCAAAGAGTATATTTTGGCTGCCGGCCTAAATTATAATTTCATTATCATTTTAATGCATGGTCGTTCGAAATTGTTGTGCGCTCGTTGTGTGACATATTTACCTACGATTTTGTTCTTAAGTAATCATATTGCTGAATATTTTTAACATCACTGATTAATTATTTTATTTTTATTATTTTTTTTAGATGAATATTGAATAAAAGGAATAGTACATATTATGTAAACCTCGTAACTCAACTTAATCTATAAATAATTCTTAGAAATGACGAAATGTTTTTGAGGACGAATATTTGATTAATTTCTGCCAAACATTTCCTAAAAGGTACAGAGACATATTTAAAGATTAATAGAAAATAAGTATCTTCGAGGGTTAATATTTTAAATCTAATTATGTTTCATTATAAATTTTTATATCTAATTTTTGGTTAACGCAATACTAACAATTTATTCCCATCGACAGATTTTAATTCTGTGCCTAATGGAAAACCAAAAAAATGAACTTAAATTCTCAAACCCATTACTTTAACAATTTTTATTTAAATTAAGTAATTAATAAATACTAATTTCTTCATTTTAATTTATTAAGTTTATTATTCAAACATACCCTACTTTATCATATGACATTGGTCTACCTAACTATCTAAAGAATAGAGTGATATATTAAAAAAAATATATTTAGACGAAATGCAAAGAAAATATCAGCTTTAGATTTGGCGGGCAAAACATTTTTAGTACATGGACGTATGTGTGAGTGTAAGTGTAGTTTATATATATTATCATCTACTGTATTCATGTACTATGTATTAATAAATATATTTATTATGCATCTATATTTCATAGAAATTTGGCATACAAAAAGTATTATATTTAAATATATATATATATATATATATATATATATACATATATATATATATATATATATATATATATATATATATATGTATATATATGTGTGTGTGTGTGTGTATCATATCAATACAGGTATATATAGAAATTTATTGTTCTTCTTCCTCCTTACCTAGGGTTGCCAGGCGTCGTTCCGGGTTTGTCGAGGAATTTGTGATTTCCCGTGTCCAGGAATGTAACCAGTTGGTCCCGGAAATGTAAAAAAGACATCAATTCTTATTAGCAGTTTTTATTCGCATTTTTCACGAACTTATATATGCATTAGCCGGATTGCAGTTTCACTAGTTTGATCGATGAAAAGACCCGAATCATACGACCGCAAAAATTTTGCGGTTCAAATTCGAATAAATTGCAAAGAGTCTCACTCACTCACTACCGCTATTAAATAATCCGCACGGAAGTAAATTGATCAAAATATTTAAACCAAAATATGAATATAATAAACTGAATATTATTGTCATTGTCAGACTACAAATTAAGGTCCTAATTGCAATTAGATAAGATTAATTATGAAAAGAAAAATAAATTTTTACGAATTTCTTTTTCCAAATATTAGTAATAGTTTTTAGTAACTTGGATAAATTTGATTCGTATAACGACTGGTTTTGTATTAAGTTATCCATATTAGATTAGTTAATTTTGTAAAAAAGTTTACCTCATATTTTTGGCTATTTTTATTTTTTTTATTGATCTGAATGTTTTGTTGAGTTTAAAAAAAAGGTTTCTTGGGCCAAACTATTTTTTAACTACTTGTAGTTATATATATATATATATATATATATATATATATATATATTTATATTGATTTTTAAATAAAACAACATACTATAACTACAAAACAAAAGTAAAGTACAATAAAATAAAAAGTAATAAACACTTGAATTAAGTTTTTTTTAACTTTGCCATAACTTTCACGTCTGCACCCTGTAGTAGAAATGTTTTACATATCGCAACCCATAACGGGTAAGGCGTTGCATTTATTACTTACAACACCATCTCTGGAGTATTTATATATTATTATTTACAATTAATATATTAACAGTTAGGAAATTACGCCATCGAATATTATTACATTTCCTCATTCCTCAATATCGAATGAAATAATTTAAATATTAATTTTCTGTATACCTACTTCTATAACAACTTCTTATATTACCAGTAACAAATATTTTTCAGTCTTCTTTCTTTTCCAGTGACAAGTATCTCCAAAATTATTAACGTTGAGGCATTTAAAAGTTTATTGTTAATGGCCTTTCAACGTAATTAAAAGTAATCAAACTGTGAATCCAAAATTTAATCGATAAATACACATCCATATATTAGTCGTCTAATCGTCAGAGTACGAAGCGACATATCGAAGTCACTCGAGCGAAGGGCATCGCGGAAGCGCGTGTCGATATTTACGGCCCGTACGTGCCGTACGCTCACTCGCGTGGCTGATAACGCGCTGTTACAATGTCACGGTCTAGAAGTTTATTAATAACTATGACTTTGTGACCGGGCTTAGTTGGAATGGGAAAATTGTTCGTAAGAAAATATAAAAAAATGATACTAATTGATAGGCAACGAACCTGTTATTTTCATTATAATTTTGACATTATTATAGACTAATTATATGTCTTTCAGTGAGTAAGTTCGATATAAATATAAATAAAACTTGATATGTATCCCACTATATATTCCGAGTTTGTCGAGGAATATGTGATGTCCCGTGTCCAGGAATTAACCAGTTTGTCCCGGAAATGTAAAAAAGGCAGCAATTCTTAAAAGTAGTCTGTATTGGCATTTTCCACGAACCTATATATGCATTAGCCGCATTGCATTTTCACTAGTTTGATCGATGAAAAGATCCGAATCGGGTGACCGCAAAACTTTTACGTTTCAAATTCGAATAAATTGCAGAGTCTCACTCCAGAATTTAACTACCGCTATCGAATAATCCTTAAAGAAATAAATTGATTAAAATATTTAAACCAAAATATGAACATAATAAACTAAATATTATTGTCATTGTCAGCCTATAAGTTAAGCAATTAGATAAGAATTATAAGAGTATATATTCTTTACGAGTTAATACAATTTTCAACTGATTACCCTCCAATTTTCCACAGTTACTTTCTAACCTATCAAATGTTACGGATGTGGGATCTGGTACTTTCTTATCGGCTTGTCTGTAACAATAATAAAGGTTATTATTTTGATTATAGTATATTGGGAAAGGTCTATCGTACGGACAAAGTACCGCACCTAGCTACCGGGAAATGGAAAAGGAAACCTTTTATTATTTTCATTTATCATTGCCCTTTTAATCATTTGATGTTGAAAGTTGAAATTGAGGATAGTAATGGTGATTGTTGAGTTATATACTTCGCAAGAGTTAGAATATAAAACCTATGGCTTTCAGAATTTTGAAAGAGTCAAATTTCGAGTAAAAAAAAGTTGTCCCTTGTCTGAGATTTAAATTAAAATCGTTAATAATACAAAATCATTTTGTACGTACATATGTAATAACTATAAGTAGTTCTAAAGACTTTGCATAAAATTATTATAAAAATTCAAGGACATCTCAAGTTAAAATTATAAAAGGAATAAAGTTATTAGAAAATTAAAAAGAAATTATAAATGTTATTTAAAAATCAAAGCCATGATTCTAAACATAAACATTAATAAAAAATAAAGCGATAAGAGAAGAAAATAATTATAAGTATCTAGAAATATAATAAATTCCAAAATTTGCCACTGGTTCAGAGTTTTCCTTTTAAATAATATTTGCAAATTATATGCATTTACAGTATAAAACATCGAAGCTTTTCAGGTACGCAATCTTAAAAAGAAAGAAATTAATTGAAAAGCAAAACGTAGCCTTGGAATACATTGAAGAAAATAAGCAAGATGTTATTGTAAGGAGCTATGAAAATACAATAATATTTATATAAACAATAAAGTAATGACATATTTCAAAAATAATCTAAAGCAAAAATAGATCTTATTAAATAATACACAAATTGAAATCCCTTCCTCCCATTTCAGTATATCTATTAGCATGATGTATAATGTAAATGTTATTTAAGAAACTGAAACTAGAAGTATACCTCATTTCTTTTCTTTTTCTTCTTAGACACTGCAGTCTAGGAAAGGCCAAGACCGGATTTGATTTCTGTCGGATTTGAATTCTATTGGAGATCAAATTTATGCAACAGTTAATACTCGTGGCCTTGCCTTTTCTAGCTCTAATTATACCGGAAGCGGAGTTTTACTATTTTTCTGGTTATTTCTATTTTCAAGAAAGAAAATTTTTCAACATGATCTATATCATTGCATCTTTAGATGTATCCTGTACACCCATTACGATATTATTTAATATCTTATATATTACCTAGTTGTTTTATATTACCTTATATATAACCTACTGTTACAATTTCCTTGACAATTTTTTCTTAATTTATTTGTTTAAAAATCAATACACAGTTTTATAAATTTTAAATTAATAAAACAAATAAGTGCTTTCCACAGATTGGTCTTTGTGTATGTTGGCATACGAATACCATGAACCTTATGCCGTGAAACCTACGTACACCTTTACAAAAAAATCAAACAATTGGTTTTTTTGGTACATTGTTGCACGATTATTGAAACGAAGTTCCTCAACGCACGTTACACAAAAGTGCAATATTTCGACCGACACTTTTGCTACAGTATAAAAGTATAAGATTTCGACCGACTCTTTTGCTACAGTATAAGCGTTTGCGTGTTACAAGCGTGTCAATGTATGGGTATATTATTACAGTATATACGTGGGGCAAGCGCATTAACTGCATTAATTTAAGGGTGTATGTTTAGAAATCCGTGGGCGCCATAATACCCATAACTTCTCTTCATTATTTTCAAACTCTTGTTATTGTTATCAATAAAGAATGAAATGTAAAAGTGATCGAGTAGAAGTTGAGAATGGTGACAATGAAGTAAGGTCAAGTACCAGTATTAAAGTGATAATAATTATCACTTTAACACTGGCACTTACTAATAAGTGGATGATTTTAAAATTAAATATCAGGATCATCTTTTATTTGCATTGACAAAAGTTTACACAGTTATTAACTGATACCAAAATAAGATTATGCAATACTATTCATGAATTAAGCAAGTTTTGTTTAATCAAAAGTTGTTGCTCGAATCGCTTCATTGGCATTATTATTTTTTCATGTCTTCCAATTAACAATGTTTTATTATGCTGAAACACTATTATATAGGATTCCTTTGCAGATATATACATACATACATACATATATATATATATATATATATATATATATATATATATATACATATTAGTGTATAATGTGTAATAAGAATAAATTGATTCATATGTAAATAACGGACCGTTTTACATTTATAATATAAGAAACGATATAACGTTAAGCTATTTGGATAAAAGTCGACTTACCAAAACACAGTAAGTACTAGAATACATATGAAAATATAACGTAGTTTCAATATATCAACCCCACTTTTTGAATAAAATAAATTTAGACATGCAATGTATCGGTGGTAGAGTAATATAGTAGTATGATGCATCGACAAGCTTGTTCACATTATAATTCTAAACACTCGACTCTTGTACACTTCAATGTCAATTTTATGAAGTAGTTGACTGCAATTTGATAGTAATGATACCACTCGATAAAGATAATTCGTTTGTTGACTGACCTCCTTTCCTGTTAGACAATACACACGACGATATTTACTTAAATTACTTGTTGTGATCCCTCGTACTTGACTTGTTATCGGAAGGACTCTCGGTACAAGTTTATTGTTTATAACATTAAAGCACGAATAAGTCGTCTAGACGTCAAGGCGCCGATCAAAAATGTCGCTAGTGCAAAATCTATATTTGTCCGCGTGCAAAATAAGGCTATTCAGGGATAAGGAGAAACTGGAGAAATACAGATAAAATACGAGCCGGAAATGGTTGCGAGAACAAATATAAAAAAGCGAGTATTTGGTTAGATCCGACACAAAACAAATGATGGATCGAGAATGGCTGACATAAACAAATGAGAATGAAATGAATAGGACTGGAAAGGACGACATGTGATAAAAAATATCGAAGGAAAATTTTAAATGCGCTGAAACGCTTTACGTTAGTTGTGAACACATTACGTTAACGATGAACGTGTAATTTTATATATCGCATGAATGATTCAAAATAATTGTGTTTTGAAACTATTTTATTAATCAATAATTCAGTTATGTTACCGATTCTCATAATCAAAAGTAATCAGTTCTGTTTTAACTAATAAAATTGTGCAAAGCAAGGATTCTAACGATATCTATTATATATAGTATCATAGAGCCATAAATGAACGATTGCAATAATTCAATTTAACTCGTCAACCGCATTTCAGTCAAGCCAATTTCTGAAATCCGTTTAAAAGCTGATAATTTTATTATCTTCATATTAAGTTGTCACAGCGTTTCGTAGCCAAATATAAAATAAATTCTTATAATTTCATCATGGCTGTCTCTCCACCGGCTCTTCACAGCATCATATCTCTTCTAGATTAAAAGAAATTTTTATGAAAAGAAGTCATTAAATTAAGTGAATACATAAATAAAAACGATGATGTTTTTTTAATCTTTAAAATTGAACTTAGGGATGACATTTTTTCTCGTGAACCCCATCGAAGGAAGTATCACGGAAAATTTGTTTTAAAACAAAATTTAAAATTGTTAATAATACCTATTTTTTGACACGGCATCACCTTTGCAAGACGTTAGTCGACAAAACTTTTTACGGTGTAAGAAAAAAAATCTGAAAAAATCAATGTAACGGCGTTTAGTGTGTGTTTTAATGTTAACTTGCAGCAATAAATCAAAAAGATATAAATAAAATAAATTTGTCTTCAATCCCTAAAATATACTATGAGCAATACATTTGAATTATAAAAAATAATACTAATATTTGTAAGATTTTAATAAAAATACTACTGTACTTTTAAGGGCTGATTTTTCAATCCTCGGATAAACAACCAAATATTCGATGGATAGCATAATTTTATATTTTTCAGTCGTCAGATCGACCTTAACTATCAAACACAGCCCCTAACGGAGAAATACAGTTATGCTATTTCGAGGCCCAATTATATGATTATTGGCTAATTAAAATGACGTTTAAGGTTATGCTTGGCAATTCAACGTAGCGTATTTTCTCTGGTGGTTTTCTTTTTCTCCTTTTTAATACTCTCGTAATTTGGTGGCAATGGACATCCAGGTGGCATCGTTTTCTCTGTTAAAAACTGCTTCATTTTTATTTATTTATAGCATATTACGATAACTAATCCAACCAACAAGCGAATTTCGAATTATTCGAAATACTGCAAAGAGCCGTTCGCGTTTCTCATTTTTTTCATTTTCGAACGTCGATTTTTGCATTTCAACGAAGCAAATAAATAAATTATAGGTTAACTAGCGTGACCCGTGCGAAGTCTTCGCATTATAAATTATTCAACTCAATTTAATAAATCAAAATTGATTGCAGGTATTCAATTCACTTCTAATTTTGCACACTGCTTATGACGTTTTTATTCCATTATGAAGCTCAGATGACAGATATTTTACTAAAATTGACATATAGAGGCGCAAGTATCAAAAGCATTGAGCTAAAGCGCCACTTTATTGATACGTGAGTGGATTTGAAATTAAACAAACATTTTACCGACCGTCAATCATATTGACGTAGAGCCGTTAGATGGCAGCATTGCTGTTTTGTGTATATAATTTTAATAATTAATTAATTTGCAAAAACAATAGCAATAATAAATTTTTTAGTTGTAGATGCCGGTAGAGCAAGCAATTATCTATAAAATGATATATCATTTATATGGATTAGTTGTGAGGTTTTTTCTAAAAAGGGAGAGTAACATCTTAACCTTAGCGTATTAATATATATGATGATGATGTTGTGTGTGTTGCATTGAAAGTCAAATGTCAACGCAAAACAAAACGAAAGTTATTTAGTATCATCTTATTTATTTAGTGAATTAAAAATGTATCCAATATCTTTCGAATTAGTTCGTGGTGTAAACATTTTAACAAGGTAATAAGTTCGTGAAATAAGTTTATTGATTTCGACATTACATATTTTCATTTATGGAATAAAACTGTTCAGTGAAAATTCATGAAATAAGTAAGAACTATTAAGAGAAAACAATTACGAATTTAGTAAAGACAAACTCAGTGTAGATAATAATGGATTAAAGAACAACATAATCAGCCTTTTCCTAATAATTATCAATTTTCTCTTACATTCCGGCTAATCTATAATTATTAATTAAACAACGACAACGTCAGCGCGAATATTTACGAACTAAGGTACGACAAAATCTGTGCCAACAATTATATATTAAATAAGAATAAGTCAATGCAAATAATTAAGGACTAAGTAACGATGTTATCAGAGCGAAAAGATAAAAGTATTGTGTTTGCATACAGGAAAGTATCACTTGAAGCGAAGGAAGAGGGGAGTTTTAAAATGAAATATTAGTGAATAAGCATAAAACACATTGAAATCTGTGGGTTTCTACGTAGGTACGTATATGCCCTTTCAAAGGTTTATAAAATTTAAAAGGAGCATCCGATTGACTACGGACTTCTTTATTTGATGGCACTTAGCAAAATGAACAACGATAATATTCCGAGCTCGGAAATTTGTTCCACCTTCATTTACGACACCAAAAATATTAAATCACTGTCCTATAAAAATAAAAGAAAATGATTTGATTGGAAGCTACGTATAAGCCCTTTCAATGGTTTATAAAATTACATAGGTACGTATATGCCCTTTCAAAGGTTAGTAAAATTTAAAAGTAGCATCCGATTGACTACGGACTTTTTTATTTGACGGTGCTTAGCAAAATGAACAACGATAATATACCAAGCTCGGAAATGTATTCCATTTTTCATTTACGACACCGAAGATTTAAAATCTCTGTCCCACAACAATAAAAGAAACCTATTTGATTGGAAGCTTACAAATTTTTTAGAAATTTTAATTATTGTTAGTTATAATCAGAAAAGTAAAGGTCTTTTTTCATACATTAGAAAGTTTCTGGCAAGCCGTAGATGTGCAGAAGAGAAATATGACTGCCACGTTAAGGCCCGTTGTTATGGTTATGTTGCTTGACAGCTCAGATTCTAAAGGTAATTTTTTTTGTTTTTTTACTCTCGTATAAGTTTGCAACTCTTAGTATGAAATCGTCTAACACGTTTATGACGAAATAGGAGGTTTAGTATTAAATTTTCATTGTGGCAGATTTTTATTAGTGTGATTCATACATTGTCCCATTTTTATGAAAGTTTATTTGGCAGGATTCTCGCCAAACGGTTCGTTGTTATTTATCAGAGCTAAGTAGAATACTTAAATACTTTAAGAATAGTTCTTTGAGACAAGCTATAAATAAGAAAAATGAAAGGAATCTATAAATTCAGTTTCTGTATTTTTGATACAAAAAATTATAGCCAAACTACCTACCGAATTTATATTTTAAACATATTTCAAATATGTAGAGATGAATTTGGCAAATTAAGTCGATCTTTACTCGACAAAGTGTTTTCTATTCCTTAGTTTTTGAAATTACAGCAAATATTTTCAGTACACAATCCGCATATAGAAAATAACTACTAGCATGTTTGAACTACTTGTGTTTCATACCAAATGCGACTTTTTTTGAAGTTATAATTCTTTAGATTCGTTATGGAAAAAATGGTAAGTGTAAATTTTACGCGCGCACGATGTAATAGAAATAAACAAGATGAATATGCTCACAAAACATGCTTGTAGTGACTGATACTATATTTATGATAGTTATATTTGTAAATAAACAATACGTCCTTTTATATTTATACTAATCTAAGTTTATATATATATATATATATATATATATATATATATATATATATATATATTATTTTTCAGTAAGTGAAATTTAAAAGTGATCCGTATAATGAAAATAATTTATTTATTGTGAATATTCGTAATAGAAATAGTATATGTAAACTTTTAAAACTATATTTCAAGTGTATTTGTCTAAATGAGACTAAGTTCCGATACGTATTTATTTGCATTATAAATTATAAATTATTTAAAATGTAATTACTTGACTGAATTTAGATTTTGACAAATGTATTTATAATCAAGCTACAAACCTTATATTGTTTTATTTCCATTAATTATTTCCGTGCTAAATAAACTTATTCTTGTTTGATGCCAAAGGAGTATAATTAATTTTTTTTATTTCCTATCTTTTCATTTTGTCGATCACTTCCATGTTCAAATTTAACTTTTATATATTTTTTTATATTTTAAATTCTATTTTCCTTATCCTATAAAAAATGTTATCCTACAAAAAATTAAAAACATATCTTCCTACTCACAGTGGCACATTAGTTAATTATTGTCAAAGATGGAAAGAAAACAAGTTCATTTGTTTTATAAATTTTTAAATTTAGACGTACTTCTAAATTTAGACGTACGTCTAAATTTATATTTTGATAAGGAAAATAGAATTTAAAATATAAAAAAAACCGTACGGTTGAAAGTCTAACTTTAGATTTGATAAAAAAATAAGCTTGATTTTAGGTCCTTTTTTGTCGTAAAATAATTAATACTGTTTTGAGAAAAATGGTGCTCTTGGCCAAAGAGTGCCACAAGAAACATATTAATATTTCAAGCGAGAGTTTATTTATATCTTGCGTAACTTTGATTATAATACATATAGCCATTATAATAGGTTATTACTCTCAAGATTTGTTTTACCCACGGTATCGACTTCCCAATGATTACTTGTAACGTGGTAAATAATTTTATTTGCATACGAAGGTTAATAAAAAAATCCTTTTCCTAAATTACGAATATATACTGCTAATCAATATAGACATTACAGCGTCCGATCTTCCCATATATGATCTTTATAGTTAGTAAGTGTCAAGGTCAGACATTGTATAATAACGTAAAATTATTTTGAATCGGAATCTGTTTAAGTTGTTATTGAAAACTGCTAGCACGTTTATGCTAGATACGTGATAAGCTTCAACACAACATCGATCAAAATTATTTGTGATCTAAAGGTTGTTACTAATTTAGAATGCGTTTTAATCAAACGCATTCTAAATGAGTAACAACAACAATCCAAAGTGGGATATATTTAAAAGCGCCCAATTTTCTTTTATTTTACCGAATATATTTAACAATAAAAGTCTTCTGTAAAGCTTAATAACGAAACTTATTGACACAAAATATATTTTGTGCAATAATTGTCAAAAACAACATGAATACACGTTTTACGGGCTTGATTAAGTGTATAGCTAATACATTTACAAATAGTATAATACGTATTGTTTTCAAATACCATAGTTTTTATATGTAAGTTATTAGAACATATAAGTTATTACGTAATGAGAATATCAAATAAGTAATTTTTTAATGGCGAGGCTATTTTATTTATCACCAGTAATTTGTTACTTTTTGTCGTAGATCTGAGTAAATAATAGAAAAGCAATAATTTTGTGCTCTTAATGATTATTATGGGTTGAAGAAGTCATTGGTCAAAAAGCCTGATGTCGAATTGGAATTTTTTCCCTCTTCATTTAAATATACCGTAAGGTTTATTAATGGATTATAATTTTTTTTTGTATAAAATGAAGATATATAATGGTTCAAAAAATAAAGCAATAACGGTTTGCTACCGCTACTGTTTTTTTTAACAATTTTCAACTAAGTATTTAACTGGTGAGGACGCAACAATCTTATGTTTAAAGTCATCAAGTGTGCGCTGGTTAAGTTTTTTTCGGAATGTAATTAAACAAGAATATGATCCTGCTCTCCTCAGCGGGTAAGTATTTTTAAAACAGAATAAAATAAGACAATCATTTCCCCTCTCATCAGCGACTCACCTGATGACAAAGCATTACCTGTCCGCCATTTTTAATACGTTAAATCGAATACGTTAAACGAACTTAAATTAAGCCAAAAGCTATTTTATATGGATTTATTACGTATAAATACATACATAAGCATTTGTAAGAATGTTGTTCAATATCCTCAATATTTTTCGGATTTTTTATATTATTCACTCTATTCTCTTCCATGTACTGTAAATGATCTGCATTAAGTATATTATTTGTTTCACTACCGATTTTTATCATTTAATTCGAAATTCGATATAAAGTACTCGAAACCCACATTTCGGAATAAAAAAAAGGAATCTCTGCTTGAATCTTCTATAGGTATATTAAAAACACGTCGACGACCCGATTACCGCTGCGCCATGTTTAGCAAATTTAATAAGGGGTAAGTACACGAAAAAATGCTAAGAGCTTTTATGAAATATGTGATGGGATGCTGAAGGCAGGATGAAAGTGAAGAGGGGAGTGGGATTTGTTTCGGGCGCAGTTGTACTG
The DNA here is from genome assembly GCA_039881145.1 of Druceiella hillmani. NCBI lineage: Eukaryota > Metazoa > Arthropoda > Insecta > Lepidoptera > Hepialidae > Druceiella > Druceiella hillmani. The sequence goes on along the minus strand of JAYKKI010000021.1, from coordinate 24,651,119 downwards.
AATCTTAAGAGCGTTTTTGAACAAAATCAAATGTTTTTTTCATTAAAACAAGGAAAAAATGTTACACACACACGTGTGTGTATATGTATGTAGATAATTACGTAACCACGCCAGATCGTATTTGTTATCTATATACATATACACATATACACATATATGTGTATGTGTGTGTATGTATGGTGTGGTTCCGTAATTACGTAACTATATCTTTGTTGTAAAGTTTATGCTATGAATATTTAAAATCTGTCTGACACATTTGACTACTTCTGTTTGTTCCTAAAAATAAAAACATTTCATGAAGTTTTTTTTTTAACAAGAAGGCAATAATAGAAGCTGTAGGAGAGTACTTTGAATAACTGGCGCAGAAAACTATACGATAGGGATAATGAGGCTAGACTAATCGTAATATAATGTCATTATATTGTCATATATATTCATCGTTAATATAATGTCATTAAAATTAATTAAAAATTTATATTTATTTTTGAATTATAAATACATTTCTTCAGTATCAGACCGAGAAGTTTATACCTTTAAAGTAATTAATTGATGTTAATTAAGCGATGTAATAAATTATTTACACGACGCTATTTGTGAATAAAAAGTAAATTTGAAACAAATATGGATTGTTTACTTTAATAATGTAGTAGTTTTTACGTTTAAATGACTAAAAAAATGGAAATTCATGTAAATGAAAATATAAATAAGGCATTGAAATAAAAAAATGCAAATTCACTATTTTAGGTTTCAGTATAAAAACATTCTTTTTGAAAAGTGAATAAAACTAAAAATATGAACAAATAAATTACTAATTTATAAATAACAAAGTTGCGTTGAATTATAAATAAGATACAGTTAACGAATTTGGAAAGAATTTAGTTTTATTAATTTGAATTTAGAAAGATTTTATAAATATTTATTTATCTCATCATGTTAAAAGAGTGACTATCTAAACATGTTTCATACACTTAAATTGTGATAAAATCAACAAAACTAAAAACTGTGTGATCCTTCAAAACAATGATGTTAACGAACGACGGAGCCAACGAGAATAGAACGGTATAAACTATTACGAAAATAGGGGTCGCGCCAATCTACCCTTAATTACGACACCTCAACCGAGCTGCGATGAGATTCCGTTAAAATAATAAACAATGTTAATGGTTACGGAAGTTTGGCAAAAGCTCTGACCGCAAAGCCGAGTACCGGTGTAAGCGACACCTTAAATTCCCTCCTCTACTTGCCTGACTAATTGGATTCCGCATGCAAAATGGTTTTTACTTCACAAACGAGTTTTCCCGCCACCACGAGCTGCCTGAGTTTTCTATCGAATTTCCCTACAAGTGTAGGATCGTCACCCCGGCTGGTAACGGGATGAGGCTTCGCGTTTCAAAGTAGCGTGAAAGTATTGTTAAAGGGAAATCTTAAAAATCTTGTTATGAGAATCTGGTTTTGAAATTGTCTCTTATTATTTCCACGTGTTGAAGAACTCTTTAGTAGAACTGATTTATGATTTATTTTTATCTTCACTGCCGTCAATGTTATTGCTTTTCATTTGGCATAGTTCGAAACCAATAAATTATCCGCTAATTAATCGATTGGACACTTACATTCATCGTAAACTTCGTAAAACTTTATCTCCAATGTCACGTATTAAAATAATAATTCAATTAATATTTATTTTGGTACGAGTAATCATTTAAAAAGACATCAATGAAATTTATACGTTTAAACTAATTTATATCTTCTTTATAAATATACTTGTATATTTATTTATCTGTTATGAAAATAAACCTTCATTTTTAATACAATATGACTGAAATATAGTACAAAAAAATTCTTTTGTTCACGAAGTAAGATCATATATCTTTAAAATTGTAGTTCGTTTGGTATATTAGAATCTGCTTATGTGTAGGAGACAATTTTATGTACAAGTTTATCTGAAAGTATATTTTATTAGTGTATTTGTAAAGCATGGTGACTAGCTATGATTATCAATAAATTATCTTCAAAAGTTTAATGGAAATATCACTGCACACGATAGGGATCTTGCTAAATTTAAATGTGAAAGATCAACACGACGCTCATATGTTAGTTTTTTGTTGTGAGTACAAAATGTTAAGTAAGTACCCAGAAACCTCATCATAGTTAAGAAGATATTTTGGTCATATATATGAAGGTTAAAGTCAATATTTTCTACCTGTTAAATCGTATATCACAAACTTTTTGTCCATAAAAATAAAAATCTGAATATACTCATAAACAAATTAGAATATTATAATGTTAGCAGAAGTGTTATACTTTTTCATCCATTGTTATAACAAACAAGTTATAAACATCCTTCTTTTACATAATAATATTAATATAGAATAAATTAAATATCTCTCCGCTGTGGCGCACAGTGCCTGATAAGCAATTACACATTACTCGCCTTGAACATTTAGCATGTATACATAACATATTTACAAAAATTTGAACACGTTTAAGTTGGACTATTCAAGCGAAACTCACACTTCGATATAAGGTTTGCAGTTTGCACACACAAAACGAACGTTCCCGATTGCTGGAGTTTTAGATAAAAAGTACAAATTTCATTCCTATATTGCATGAAATCATAAACATTTTTTAATCAGAAATGATCCATACGAAATTAAAAGTTTATTAATCATTCACAACGCCAGTTTATAGTCTCAAGGCAAGCAGAAGCTTGATTAATTATCGGCTATATGTTGGCTATATTCAGATTGAAACAAAGCCGTAATTGTGACATTTGCATATAAGCAATGAATCATTGTGTTGTTATAACGAGCTCGCTGTCAGTTTAGCGTCCTCTTTTGAAAATAATTTTATAAATAATTTTAATAGTTATCCGGTTTTTAAATATACGTATTATATTTTATCAGGGAAATAAATTTTGGCAGTGAAGTTTTCTTAGTGTATATATTTTTTGACGTGCATTTTCGTCGTGAAAGTAACAAACAATGGCAACTATCGAAGTTGTCTTTTATTACGTGATGAAGGTAGGATTTTAAAAATTTTCATTTAGTGAAAAAACAATTATAATTGAAAATGATAGATCGAAGCCAACTCATAGTAATTTTTACTAGTTAGAAGTTGCATTTTAAATAAAATATTTTGCTGGTCTTGTTTACTATTCGAAACTGAATATAGTAAATGCAATAAAGGTAGTTTTAATAAACCAGGTAATTTGACAAATTCTGATAGAAAATATGTTAATTCTGAAAAACATATATCGTGTACAACTATAAAATTTTAGCTCTTCGCGTATAAAAATGTGTACCAAGGAACAACTAGCTATTGCGAATCGGGAACATAATGGCATAGAAGTTCAAATAATTTAAAACATGTTAAAAGATACTAATGTATTTTTAGGTAAGCAAGAATTAGCTTTTTATGGTCACGATTAAGGTCATAGTTCGATTAAATCCTGGTAATCACGTCGAGGGTTTATTGTTTTTGAGTGTCTATGATTCAATTGCATTTCATCGCTACTAGGTGCGGTTCGCGGGCTCTTGCGTGCATGTGTGTATTTGTATATATATATATATATATATATATATATATATATATATATATATATATATAAATATGTATATATATACATATATATATATATATATATATATATATATATATATATATTTACATATATATTTTTTTATATCCGTCCCTTCGCAGTTTGCCCTTCCCAAAAAGCACTGCACAAATTTTTGAAAAACATCAAATAAGAAGCTGTTTCAATCGATGTTATAACACTTTCTGGTTAAACTTTTTTACTTTATGGTATTGATATTATAATAAATATTTAATTAATAACTTTCTTCAAATTAAGTTAATAACTTTCTCATTAATGCCGCTAGACCCATGTACTATAAATATAATATTAATATTTCTCTATCTATCTTACTAAGTGTATATTCGACTGCACTACGCAAAATTTACGTCTTTCATTCACAAGTATTCTAATTGCTTCACGATATAATATTCATTTTAACTACGAATATAAACGTGTACTAAAATTCTGCGTTATAAAATAAAATATTTTTAATAGCCAAATTTACAGCCTATCAACGAGCGTTATACGGGTTACAAGTCTATGTAGGTCAAGCCATTAGGTTCATATACAATTTATCACTCATATAAACGTGAATATTTTATCTAGTAGTAATTGAAAGCAATCATGAAATTGAGGAAATGCTATTTTATGGCGAAAATATTGATAACAAATTCAACAACGTCATTTACTGTCGCAGTTTAGTTGCGTTAAGATTATAAAGGACGTAAGGTTTTATTTATTTAATGAAATACGGATAGATTATTTATTGAATGAAATACGGATTGCATTAAAAACTAATGCAAAGCAGAAGAACATGGTGAAGTGTATGAAAAAATATGATTTTTGTTGTTATTCGATTACAAAAAGAAGCATAACTATATAAGAACGTGACTGTTCACTATATTGTTAAGAGCTTTTTTATTTGATAGCCGGTTCTGTACTTTTTAGGATTCCGTAACCCAAAATGAAAGAAAAAAACTGAACTTTTATAACTTGTTTTTATGCCTCTGTCCTTTAGTCTATTAAACCCATTTTTAGAAATCCTTTGATATAGAAAGTAAAAGTTCGGTATATCGAAACTTAATGAACCATATCTAATATATGGTTCATTAAGTTTCGATACATAAAAAATACCTGAAAATATTCGCAGAATTTTGGAGGAGGCAAATTTGGCATATAATTTTTTTTTTCCTTTCGATCGGGTGGAGTATCATTTAGACGGGATAAACTATAAGAATCGAAAACTACTTATTTTTTTACAAGCGTATTTAAAAACGTACTCCATAAAACATAAAACATACTTCATCACTAAAGTTGTAAAAATAAAAAAAAACAAGATAAAGTTTATCGAACAAGATATTTTTTTACCAGCAAAAGATATACCAAGCAATAAATTGACATAGATAAAAATATCGACACATTTAATAGAAATACGATAGGGACTCGAAAAGTTTTCAGAATATCAAAAACGGAACTAACTAAAAATTTGTAATTTATTTATTATTTTCGAAATAATCTCTGCGGCACTTTATGCGTCGTTGCATTTGATGGACCCAGTGAGAGAAGCAGTCAGCTCACTCTTCCTTGGAAGTCTCTTCCATGAATTTCGAAGACATTCATGGCTTCTTTGGCCTCTGAGAATCTCATTTCTCGAGGTTTATCTTTAATTCTCAGCAATTATTGCATGATGCGGAGTCGTATCTATACGGCGGATGATCCATAATTTTTACAAATGACCTCGTAAAATACTCAGTTATTCTTCTAGCTGAGTGTGCAGCGGTGCCGTTGTGATCAAGGAGGATCTGCTGCGAGGGCGCGTTACTCTCGAACTTTTTTTCAGAACAAGTAAAGAAATATTGTATATGTAACTGTTCTTTCATTTTACAGAATAATCGTTGTCTAATAACCCGTCCTTCACTTACAGAATAATCGTTGTCAATAACCCGTCCTCACAAAGCACTTTGTCCTTTCTTGACCTTTAAAAAGGCAATACCTACTGCTCCGACTACCACTAAGTCTCGGGTTCGTAATAGTATATCGAGTTTTCGCTACTGTGATGATGTCGAATGGAACATTTGTGTGACCTCCGCCAATTTTTTCTAACCAATCAACGGTTTTTGTAAGCTACGGTCAAATCGTGGGGTATACACTAGTCACAAAGATTGCTGACATCTAGAAATCTGATGATGGACGCTGAAGCTGGTGGACAGTAAATCATCAGTAGTGAGGAGTTAACTTAAAGAAACTGAACAAGTTTTCCTTGTTTTGATACGATAAGTAAATAAAAGAGTAAGAAAGTAAAAAGTAATTTTTAGGTAAGCGCATAGAGCTATATTACAAAGAATTGAAACCTTTAAGATATCAGAAGATAAATAAGTAAATAAGAATGTACATAAAGACATGAAGCAACTAAGATATCAATAGGTAGGTAGACAGGTAAGTATATATAGGTATATAATACTAGGATATTAGTAAGAAGGTAGGCAAGTACGTATAGTTATATAAAAATATATGAAGCAACTAGGATATCAGTAGACATATATGTACGTACAGATATACATAATGGCATAAAACAGCTAATACATTATTGAGTAAGTAGGTAAGCATTCACGAGTATATACAATTATGCATGTTTTTAAGCGTGAACAAACAAGGAAATTAAGTAGGTAAATATGAAAATGTGCATACGAAGGTATGATGAAATGTTAAGCACAAATACAAAAGTGTAAAGTACTGATTGTGGTGATGCCAAAAGAAGGTAATATTACTAATATAGCCGTATATACTGTAAGTACTTCTTTCGATTTCAATAAATGAGATATTGTTGAATTCTTCGTTAGTTCGTAATATTCTTTATAACAACAAGTACTAAAATCAAAAACTGATATTGTACCGCAAAAATTCAATTTAAGTATTCGTATGTTTATTACTTTATTCTTTTCATTGCGTTTCGTATTCAGTGGCTACTTGAAATCGGTTTTATATTTTTGTTGTTAAAAAGTTTAATTTAATAATTTGTAACCGTACAGTACTCGAGAGTTTCGTTATGTATTAGGTGCATTAGACGAGTAAAAAACTGTATAATCCAATTTTGTAAAATAAAAACACTTATAACAAACTATTTGTAATAATTAGCCATACAAATTATGAAACTTTTTTGTAGATTTAATTACCAGGTATAGTTTTTTCAAATATTATTCGCCTATAATATCCATAATTTTAATCAGTAAAAACGGATGCTATTCCACAGTATTTAGACAAAGTACGAATAACTGATAACCGATTTTAATTTCATTTTGTAAACTATTAATACACAAAAAATAAATTTATACCGAATGTTTATATATATATATATATATATATATATACACATATATATAGATATATATATATATATATATATATATATATATATATATATATATATATATCATAAAAAGAACACTACATAAGATTTTAAGTAAGTCGTTTGAACGGTTTTTATTCTTTCTATATTATATAGCTATTAAAGTTATAAAAATATTCACCAATGACATTTTAATTCGGTGATTACTGCCAGAAAAATTGCAGTACCAATGGATTACTTTTACTTTTTTAGGTTGCCATTTAACTTACTTATCTAGAGTTACGTAATGACTGGTATTCAACTTTAGATATGATTTGACTTTTAAGGTCAATATAATATTGTTCGTTATAAAGGGTTTTCTAATAAAGGAGTCTTATTTTTGAGTTTGAATAAAACAAGTTGTTATTTTAAGATACACTCGATGACATTAAGCGCTAAACAAATTCGTGAGAGTGAATGGCGCAGTCTCATTTTGCGGCACGTATTCACGATTTTCAAGCTTCAATGAGAGTTTCCCATTAAACGCTTGCAGTGTATTAACATAAATCTAATATTTTAAAAAGTCCCATAAAAATAATACAGGGATGTTTAGTTGTATGACTTTGGCGGCCAAGAAACTACACAACCACGCGAGACGGCGAAGCCTTCAAATTTTTTCTGTAACAGGTAGATTGCCTCATGGATAATATAACTTGTTTCGCCTCGTTTAATACATTTTCATACCGCAATATACTTTGCCACTGATAGTTGTAACTTGTGCGACAGTCACTTAAAAAATAAGGGACAGTAATTACAAAACATCAAAATCTACACGAAATGGTAACTTTTTTGATATGATGTTCGCATTTCTGAACCTCCACGAGCATTCATTATTTTCAATGCGATGATCTGGTTTACTAACGAAGCTCGTTGTTCATTCCTTGGGACAAAAACGCACACCTGCAATAAAGTAAATTTCACGTAATGTTCGAAACGTTTGGCGGACGGAACACACATTTTCTTAAAAAAACTTCAAAAATTGTAAACGTTGTGGAGCTGTGTATAACTTTCTAATCTTATTTGCAAAGACAAATTAAAAAAATATGAGAAATTTAAATAGTTGTAACTTTCCAATCAGGTCCGCCATAAGTTGTCAAAACTTGGATTTCTGATCGTGGTTATGATTATCTCTATGCTTTCCCCCATATTCATAGATTCTAAAAGTGAAAAACATATTTATAATTAACATACAAATTGATTAAAAATTAAATGTTATAAGGGTAAAGCAGTAAAATAATACTAGCGAATCGTAGAAAATTTATGGCATATTTTTAAGGTATATATATATATATATATATATATATATATATATATATATATGTGTGTGTGTATATATATATATATATATATTATACATATATATATATATATATATATTAAAGTAAGTTCTCATCTAAAATACGGTAATTGACTTACCCCAGTTATAATTAAACGAAAATATAATACTGAAAGTGATTGGATATAAATGTAATCTTAAAAAACATTAATGAGTAAAGTTTGTTTCGATATAAATTTTTTAAAAGTTTATTTGAATTAAAATTCAACTTTACTTTTATTGAAAAATTTTATTAAGTTATAATAAAAAAGAGTACAATTTGGACCTCCTGAAGGTTATTTATTCAAACTTGGCTGCGAAATCGCTACATGTTTTTAAAAAAAAATGCAAACCTTTAAATATTTTATCATTGAAAATATTTTAGTTTCGGTCGTGCCCCATAAATATACATATAACATTTCTAATATATGTATATATATATATATATATATAAACGTTTTCAAAATTATCTAAGGAATCACAAACAATATTCGATAACAATTTAATTTTTTTTTATCTTTTCCTTAAAAACGGTACTAAGTATGTTTACCACATTGTGAGAACATTTGCTATGTTATAACTTTGATTACAAAAGGAACGAAAAATGTTATAATGCGTCAATTTGCGGAGTATTTTCAGTATGCGTCGGTTTATGGAGCTATACGGCAAAAATGTATAAATTAAGCATTTATTGTACTTTTTATAAAAAATACGATTTATAAATAAATTAATGATAAATTTTAGAGGTTACAGTAAAAATAATTTTTGTTACATGCGTTTAGATATATTTGATAGAATAACAAAGAGAATAATCAGAGAGAGAAGTCATAAATGTATGATGCGTTTCAAAATGTAATCTTTGATTCATTTTTACAATATAAAAAGACTAAACATTTATAAAAGAGAGAACCTTATTCGGGGATAAAGAGAGTGACAAGAGATTTAGAGTGTAATCCATGAGAAGTTAAGGCAATGAATCTAAAGTAAAGATAAGGTCGGTGGCGAGCATTTTCCAAAAGATTAAAGAGAGGACAAAGGACATTTAGATAGTGCAGGTCACGTGCTATCTAATTGGGACACGACCGAAACTAAAATATTTGTTAAGATAAAATATTTAAAGCAAACACATGTATTTTGGAGACTTGTATTATAAGGTTTACATTTTTTGGGAGCCAAGTTTGAATAAATAACCTTCGGGATGTCTAAATTGTACTCGTTTTTGTTATAATGTAATAAAATTATTCAATAAAATAAAGTTTAATTTTAATTAAGATAAACTTTTAAAAAAGTATTTAAAAACAAACTTTACTCAATAATATATCTTAAGATTACATACATACCCAAATACTTTCAGTAATATATTTTCGTTTCATTATAACTGGGGTAAGTCATTTACCATATTTTAGATGAGAACTTACTTTAAAACTTAGTTGCCGTAAATTTTCTACGATTTCCTAGTATATTTTACTGCTTTTACCCTACTAACATTTAATTTTTAATCAATTTGTACGTTAATTATAAATATGTTTTTCGCTTGTTGAATCTATGAATATGAGGAAAACTTCGGGAAAATCATCAGGTTATGGTGGACTATTTAAATTTACCCTACTTTTTAATTCGTCTTTGCAAATAAAATTAGAAAGTTATACACAGCTCCACAACGTTTACAATTTTTGAAGTTGTTTTAAGAAAATGTGTGTTCCGTCCTCCAAACGTTTCGAGCATTACGTGAAATTTAAGGTGTACGTATTTGTCCCAAAGAATGAACAACGAGCTGCGTTAGTAAACCAAATCATCGCATTGAAAATAATGAATGCTCGTGGAGGTTCAGCAATGCGAACATCATATCAAAAAAGTTACCGTTTCGTTTAGATTTTGATGTTTTGTAATTACTGTCCCTTATTGTTTAAGCTACTGTGGACAGGTTACAACTATCAATGGCAAAATATATTGGAGTATGAAAATGGATTAAACAAGGCGAAACAAGTTATATTATCCATGAGGCAATCTACCTGTTACAGAAAAAGTTTGAAGGCTTCGCCATCTCGCGAGGTTGTGCAGTTTCTGGGCCGCCAAGATCGAATTTAACATCCCTGAATTAATTTTATGGGACTTTTTTAAATTTAGATTTATGTGAATACACTGCAAGCGTTTAATGGGAAACTCTCATTGAAAATCGTAAATACGCGCCGCCAAACGAGACTGCGCCATTCACTCTTCCGAAATTCTTTTTATCGTTTAATGTGATCGAGTGTATCTTAAAATAACAACTTGTTTTATTCAAACTCAAAAATACGACTCCTTTATTAGAAAACTCTTCATAACGAACAATATTATATTGATCTTAAAAGTCAAATTAAACATATCTAAAGATGAAAACTAGCCATTACGTAATTCTAGTTAAATAAGTTAAATGGCAACCTACAAAATTAAAGGCATTAAATAATTTATCGGTACTACAATTTTTATTGCTGTAATCATTGAATTAAAATGCCATTGGTGAATATTTTGAATAACATTAATAGCTATATAATATAGAAAAAAAAACAAAAAAGTTCAAACTAAATTCTTAAAACCTATGTAGAATCATTTTTAAATAATTCCAGCACTTTTTTACACATGAAAATACGTATTTTATACGTCTACAAATCCATAGAATTTGTCTAAATGTTCTTTGAAAGATTTAGGAAATATTTTAAAAAATTAACAACATGGACATATCATCATTATACAATATGCAAAATTATATTTATCGATATCGGATGCAACTACGAATGAGCTAGTGGGTGTAATGAAATAATAAATTAAAATCATTCAAAGTGACCACATCGCTTATGCATTAGACCGTCCTTACTTACTACGCGTGACGTCTAAACGCTAATGCAAATTTGATTTAAACTTAACCCAACAAGGGGCCAAATGGTAATAAATACGTCTATTACACGGAGCGACAGCGGACAACAAAGTATAATGATATCAGACCTAGTAATAGTCGGCCAATGGTTAACGAATATAATAAACGGCGCGTCGTAAGTATTGTCGTAAATATTCTTCATTATTGCGATTCACAATGTCAAGCCGCTATAGAATTTGGCCTTACAAAAGCATAAGGATGTAGTATCACTGTTTGATAATTTCGTACTCACACAACATTTTCTACAGATATGTTGCATGAATCTATCTATAAAAAGAATGTATACTTGCTTTGTTTGCATGGACGAGATTATTCTATATATTTAAATTGTTTTGGATAGCTACTCAATACTTGGAAATTATATCCTAATGATGCCGATTTTTATGTTTCTTTCTTACGAACGCATAATACGGATAATCCTATTTTGAGGTGAATTTCATTAATACGTAGCATGCATTGAAACACGTTTTCTTATCCATTGAATAATACACTATTTGTAATTAATAAACAAGCCTTCGAGTGCGTTTTAACAAAACAAATAATAGATAGAAATCGGCCTCGAGAGCAAATTTTTGCAGTTCTAGATAAATGGCATTACGATCTATTTTTAATTTCGTGCTAAATAAATACAGTTGTTAGTGTTATCCTGTAATATTTCCAATGTTTTGAAATATTTAGTATATTTAACAAACTGAGTTCCCTGTCATTGTAAACGAAGAGCTCATGTAATAAAATACGATATTATCGATACAACCTGTTAAATATGAATACTCCTACTACTAGGGTCACGTACAAATCAGGTACATATAAAAATTTACACGTTCACTAATATAACTTTGCTTGTATATATTCATATTACTTTAATTTTTTTAAATATATTGCCTAATATACAATTCACAAACTTAGGACAAATTACTAGGCTGCATTGGCAAATTGAAATCATTTTGCCTTCAATTACTTACTAAACGGTATTATCCTAGTTTTTTTTCATTCTTAAAGTACCTGGTTCAAAATTGGACAAACGATACTCTGAAGATTCAAAAGTCTCTCCTTTTGAGATATATGGTTTCCATATCAAAAAGCATTACTGGATTATTTTCAATTGCATTTAAAAATACCTCTTTAATAATTCTCCACTCGATATTGTCGGTAAAATTAACATTAAACGTAGAAGAGGTTTCGGAGCATACATCATGATACGGTTGATAGTGGTTATGTCACTAAGCATCAGAGCGAGTACAAACAAATTATTTTCCTTTTATTTAAATATTGTTTTACAGCGATTGTTGCGTGAGTCCTATTGAATGTAAAACTGAACTGAACTACCCATAATAAAGTATTTATGTGGGCAAAACTTTGTATTACAAAATTTTGAGTGGTTGTATTTGACGAAAGGAATCTTTGCATTCCAAATTGCACTGATATAACAAATAAGACTTTCTCGGTAAAACGGCTGAAAATTATGGGGCAGTAACTAACTGAGTGATAGCCACCAGAAATTTCCTTTAAAATATGTTTTCCACTTAGGGTACGAGTTCATAAAGAGTACAATCGAGTTCATAAAGAGTACATCAAAAATATAACTGAAAGAAATTTTTTTAACTTCGAAATACAATAGATTTATGCCATTCTTTTATTGGCGGCATAAAGAGGGTTTACGGAAGTTATTACAATACGAATACAAATGTAAGGAAACTAAAATAAAATGACTCTTAAAATAATTAACACTCATTGATATATTTTTGTCTAAAAAGTATGTTTTTAGATAAAAAATAAATATGTAGTAACTCACTTATTTTGAATCCTGAATTGAAGAAAAACTTTCTTCATATTGGTGTGTATAAAAGGAGTACATTATGTCCAAACTCGTGACAAACCTCCAATTCTTATTGTCCAAAAATTCTATAATAAAGAAAAGTTCAATGTTTTGAAAAATAAAATAATATTCAGCTAATATAACCAAAATATTTAAATTACGTGTTACAATCCAATAAACTAATAAGTTTCAAAATCAGCAAACATCTTACTTAGAATTCGATTACATTTCCTTAATTTTTTGAAGCAAGAACGCACGACTTATAGTGAATTATAGACACTTTTTCGCAAATTTAGCATAACTGGGTTACTCGGCGTCTCCCATTTGTACATACACAACGCAATAGTATTCCACCTTAATTTCAAACGATCTAGTGATTAAAGCGTTTGAGTCCCAATTACGTACCTGCACGAATGAGTTGTATCCTTAACTTATATATCCTAATCTTTGTGAACTTAAAAATATATAGCGTCAATCAAAACTAAGGCAATAATTATTAATTGAGTGTATCTTATTTTCATCACAATTTTAATCGAGAAGCATAGTTGAACTATTGAACTGTTGTAGTGATTACAACAATCGGTCAAAGTGGAGAGACATAATAAGCGCTCC